>CAMZMU010000088.1:42230605-42830605 GCA_947311845.1 Poa pratensis
ATGTTTGATAAGTAGGTAGAGTGGCTTATATTTTTATATGGAGGGTGTACTTCTTTTCATAGCTAAATTTGAGCTACCAAAACGTCTTATACTACTACGTACCATAGACACTGCAATCTACCTGCATGCATACATGGTGCCCGTGTTTGGGCAGATGGCACACAATGTATATATATGTCGTCCTCATCGTCTCGAAAGCTCGATACGGTTCTGTTGTTCATGCTCCTCTCTGAGCCAAGGGGGATGCACCATGTGTACCCAAGGACAAGACCAAAGTAAACGACAAAGTAGAGAGAGAGGCAGGACCAAGGTTTTCCCATTGGGCGAGTGGCTCGTCGGTGGGCCCGTCCCACTGTGTGTGCTTTAAACTTCGCGCCTCCAATGGCGTGTCGACATGCATGCATGCATGCATACTTTGTCCGAGCGTCGTAAATGGCCGCAGCTTTGTCCGAGCGTTGCAGTGCAGTGCTGGCCGTCGATCGATCGATCCTCCTTCATGCATGTTTCAGCTTGTCGACGTTTACATTGGACCGGAGCTCAGAGTGAGTGAGTGAGAGCTTTGCATCTCCAACTTCTATTTATCATCCTATACCACTGGCTAGTTGTCCGTAGTGTGTGTTGGTGACAAATCCTAATTACACATAGTTTGAGAACCGCTGATGGTGGTAACACCAGAGCTATCCGAGGACGCGTTACAGCGCAGTGGCTTGGTGCGGCAGTGGCCAGCCAGCCCGCCCCAGTTCGACTCCCAGGGGAGGGAATTTGGGTGTCTCACGGAAGCAGCCAGGCATTGGTTACCACTGTAAGAGGCCTCAAAAAAAAAAAACACCAGAGCTATCCAGGTTTTTATTGGCCAAGGAGTTCCAGCATCCTACGGTACCACGGAGTAGTGAAGGTTTTGAAGTGGTGAGCTCGGATCTTTTATCCATAGTCTTCCATTGCATATGGATTTCTTCATTCGGAACCATCATGCAAGCTCGCCTTATTAAGAGCTTTTCTGTTGCTTGTCGAATCGCAAATGGGTGGAAGCCTCCGATACCTTCGATTCAATGTGTTTAGATGGACAAAAAATACAACATATGTGATCCAGAACCACCGAATGTTTTATGTTAGGTACCTCTAAAGTTCGGTCCTCATGCGGTTCTTGAAATGACTCGGTACCTCTATGGACGAGCACAACCTCAGTGGTAGTTGTTTCCTCCATAGTTGCCTGAAATTCAAGTCCTCCTCATACCGAGCGTCACTTTCAGTAGGCTTGTTTTTAGAGGTTTCTTATACAAGGCATTCCTAGAGGCATTAACCAATTAATTTTCACACTGGCGAGAAATGTTTTGAGATATCACAGTTAGAGGTCGTTTGTTAGCCATCATTTCGAGACGGAATCATGTAATTCATTTGTGATTTCATACACAACTTGTTTGGCTGTCTTGAAATTGGACATGTCATTTCATTTGGAATTCCAACAAATGTCTATTGTATGTTATGCCAATTTTTATCCCTAACTATGTCATTTTACTTGCCAAATAAAATGAAATGAAATGATGGGTGCCTAACGAGCTGGAATTCCAAGGTGGTATTGAAATAACCTTTCCTTTGATGAGTAAATCGATCGATGTAAATTCATAGTTTGCGGTGTCATGTATGCATGCGACGTATCGGATGTATATCACAATATTTTGTCAGGTTGATAATTAGACCTAGGTGCATGAGAAGATATGACATATCAGATACTCCCTCCTATCCTATAAAAGTGTCGCCAGTTGTACGTGCAAAGTGTGCTCACTAGTGGAAAACAGGCTTCTAGTCCCGGTTCTAGAGGGCCTCCCGGGACTAGTAAATCGGGACTAAAGCCCCCCCCCCCCCCCCTCTAGTCCCGGTTGGCCACGAACCGGGACAAAATCCCCTCCCACGTGGCCACGGCGGAGCCCGCGGGGCTGGAAACCTTTAGTCCCGGTTCGTAACACGAACCGGGACTAAAGGTATGTCCATTTTTTTCGATTAATTTTCAGGGTTTAGGGTTTAGGAGGGGTTTAGGGTTTCGGATGTTTTCCATCGTACGGGGATCACGTCGATGCGCCAAAAAACGCGTTTTGGTATATATAAAGTACTACATGAAGATCAAGTTGATGCATGTATATATACACATACAATTACATGAAGATCACGTTGATGCATATATATAACACATACAAAGTACTACATGAAGATCACGTTTTTGTATAAAGTATTTAATTACATGGAGATCACTATTACATGGAGGCATACTATTTTTCGATATAGTGGTACTCTCTGGTTTCAGGTATGACCTCCGCCATGAGAAATCCCACCAATTCCTCCGTAATTGCTTTTAGGCGGTCCTCTTGTAAGAGCGCCTCCCGCTTCCTTGCCAACTTTAAAAGAATGAGATCAAAATGAATACATGAGTTGTGTGTATATATATCAAATCATAATAAAACAATTATGAATGAAACTCAACACAACTGATGGTAACAAAATAAAGTTGTGAATAATGTTTACGTACATCTTGATTTCTTCGATTATTGAATCTCTCATTGGTCCTAATGTGAATGTACTCGTAAACGTAGAATCCACATATATTAGTCCCCTGTGGCTATTTATGGCAAGACTGTACGAGAATAGAATTCAATCAAATAATAATCAAGCATGATAATGGTATTGAAACTAGAATTAACTAAAGAGATGCGCGGACCTAGGTAGTACTACTTACTTGGTTCAAACATTAAATCAGCTTCGGTTCCCAATCACCGGGTTCTTCCTTGATGAACGATTTCCAAACACTGCCCGACAAAGAAAATGAACAAAAGAGTTATTAATTACTTGATATCAGGAAATGAACGAAAGAGGCGATAAGAATTGAAATTACTCTTGGAGCATATCAAAGCAGCTCTTGAATTCATTAGGATCTCTCCTTAATGATTCAAAGACTTCAACTTCTCCAGTGTGAATTTTAATGACGATAAGAATAAAGTGGAACCTGCGCACGTTTATATACGCAGTCGTGCATAACTTATCAGTTAAACTTAACATCGGGTGAGCAAAATAGAATGTGTACAAGACAGTAACACTCACTTGAAGTTGTAAGGAAAAAGTATTTCTGTTTTGTCACGTTGTCGCTTCAAAAACCTTAGCAAAAGCTCCTCTGTGTCCTTGGTATAAAGGGGATCTACTATGGTGACTTGATGAACTTTATCCGGGTCAATGAACCCAATGTACGAGATTTCTTCCCTTTTGCATTCGAGAATCTTCGTTCTGCATAATAGCGTAAAAAAGATTATAGTGAGGATAATTACACACAATGAACAAGCTGAGCTAAAGACTTAAACTACAGAAATAAATCACTTATAGACAATAGCAACTGATGATAGATTTATCGAGGGCGTCTTTATTGAATAACTGAAAAAGTTCGGTAAACTCAACGGACACAGCGTATTCTTGGAAGTAGTGCTCTTCCTTAACTCCCACCATGATATTGATTCTCCCTTCCTTTGCGGCTTTCAAGTACCATTTATGCAACTGATGCATTTTTGTTGTTAGATACTTGACCTGCTCAGATCTGACCAAAAACTTCCTGGCAACATATTTATATGCTACCAGATCAGAGATGGGGTAACCAGTGTCGCATGTGCGTTGTACGGCCTTGTCGTCAAACACCTTGAGCGGGGGGGGGGGGGGGGGGGGGGGGGGGGTGGGGTGCGATTGGACATCTTGTTCGCCGAGCCAGGACTAAAGGTATGTCCATTCCTTGTGCGGAGGCTGTCCAAACTTCCATTAGAGAAGAAGTCGACCCTGCCGTAATCACCCTGGTCACCTACGGGGCTGCAATGACAAAGTTCTGCCATTCTCTGAGGGATGAACTCTTCACCACAAGGCGCAACCTTGGTCGTGCTCGCATGCAACTGCGTCGAGCAAGGAACCCACCTACCCACGACCATGGGCCAGCTCAGGGTACAGGACTCCCGTTCCCAGATGATTTGCCGGAACCCAGTCTTGATGCCTCTGGGACACAAGCACTAGCCCCAGTTCAGCAGTACATCCAAGCAGGAGGTATAATCCTCGAAGGCGTGCCTGCAATTCCCCACCTCGCGGGAGATGGAGATGTGGACACCACTCTTCGTCTCGGCCGCGCCCCACCGACTACCAGAGGCCGCCAAGCGGAGTAGAGCCCAGGTTTAGTTAGCCTGAGTGGCGCTTTTATGTTGGTAGGTGAGAATCAGCGAGGTTGTTTTGTTTTCCTTGTGTTGGCTTGTAATGCAAGTTTGTTGTCTGTTTTAGGGTTGATGTCGAATCAGCCGTAATAAAACTTGGTGTTCCGATTTTCTTGTTAACCACTTGGTTGACGTGTGACGGAATACCATGTCCTTTTAAAAGTTTTCAAGGAATGACGAATCACATAAATGCAGAAGTGGTATATGTGAACCTAGACACATATGCACGCTTGCAAAATTAATGCAAACTTTGAATGATATTATTTTCTAGTATGAAAATTATCTTTGTGTGTGTTGCACAAGTTTAACCATTAAGTGGAAGTATTTAATGAGACACTGTAACCACGGTGTCCCGCTCACTTAATGTTGGCTCGTGCATAGGTTTGAAAAAAACTCATACATGTATCGACGCAAGGTTCCTCACCCAATATGAACCTTGTGAGAACTCATGTTAAAGAAAGGGCCCAAGCCCTCCACGATGACCCCCGTCACAAGCTTGAGTATGCTTGTTGAGTGTCCCATCATCGTTGGAGCACAAAAGGATTCCTTGTAGAGTGTTTTGTTAGCTTGTTGTAGGCTTGCTTGTTGCTTTTGCCATGATTGTGTCGTTTGTGTGTGCCCTGCCATGTGAATGTTTGAGCAAAAACCATAGTTTGGATTTATATACCATGGTGGTAGATCCTATTTTTGTTTGATTCCGTGAGCCCCTGCCATGTCATTCTTTCGAGTGCATCTTGTCTGATAGTAGTGCTATACTTGCAAAATGCCCAGTTTTGAGAAATGCCTTGATACGCGTGGATCCCTCCGAGTGTTTTAAAACTCTAGCATCATGAAGAAAAAGTTTTGAAAAAGTTTTAAGATGTAGGGGTATATTAAAACCGTACAAGAAATATCTTGTTATAACTCCGGGAATCCTTATAAGTCACCGAATCTCGGGACGAGATTCTTTTTAAGGAGGGAAGGTTTGTAACACCCCAAAAATTTGTCCCTAATTTTAGTGGTGTTTCCTCACACCTGAAAAACTTTTTCGGGTTTCTGAATGTTTTCTTTGAACCCGTTGGTCTTTGGTTTGACTTTGGTTTCGATCTCTTAGAAAATTTCCCCATAATCCTCGATCCCCGTCAACCTCCACCATAATTCCAGGATATTGTTTTATCTGCTAAACATTGGTTCCATCTGGAGATTGCAAAAACCCTTCTGCCTGTCCCACTAAAGCCTCCACCGCAATCTTAGCTTGGAATAAATTCTACCAAGCTACCGTGTGGTCCCCTCATACCTATACATCACTCCCATGGAAAAATGTTTCATAGTCCCATGCAAGATTCCAAAATTAAACCATATTCTCTTTCATGTCGTTTTCGATCCAGAAATTATCTCGACATCTTCCACTCATCTAGAAATTCTACAACTTTGGGGAGATGCATAAATCCACCTCCTGAACATTTCACTCCATTGTCCCAACCTCATTTGAGCAATATTTGAGGTACTTCCCTTGTAATGCTCTTTTCATGCCTATTTGCTATTTCCAAAGGAACCCCTATTCTTATGTCTCCAAAAATTCTACAAAAATTAGGGGATGACCCCTAGGCAGTATGTAGCCCATTTATGCAAAAATATTTGATACCTTGTTAAGAAAATGTTTGACTTTTTCTCTAGGCAAGTTTCTGCCCTAAGACACAAATGTTTTCAAAATCAAGTCAAATGATTTTTGTAGTGGGAGGAGAGTACTTAGATGCAAGCACTGGGTGTGTCGACACCTCTGGGAAAAGTCTTGATCAAAGCAAAAATCGTTTGCTTCTTCAAACAACCTTTTCCATTTGGACCAGTACTGGTTTTCAAAAGTTCTAGTCGCACCAAGTTTCGAATTTGCAAAAACTTTAGTCAGCAAAGTTGGAGAGTTTTGAATTTGGCACGAGGTGACACGGTTAGTTTTTCCCCTGGAGCCCTGGGGTGAGAGAATCATCTCGATGCCGATGTTGGCATGCCTTCTGGCGTAGTCACCACGGGCATGACCATGCCCGACAGCGCCGCCGCGCTGAGGTCGACGCCGTTCAGCCATCCCCATCCCGTTCCATGCCCAGCAGGTGCTTCACCTTCCCTGGACACTCCGGCACCGCTCGCCAGCTCACCCCCCTCTGCAGCGCCGACCAGCAGCTAGACGACGCACCGACGAAACAGCGCCGCCCAAGCGCTAGCCGACGCGCCGACGGTACAGCGCCGCCGCGGGACCCTCTCGTCAGCCGTAGAGCTGCCCAGCCGTCCCTCTCGCTCCACAGTGGCCGCGTGCGTCAATTGCTCGGAAGGGCACCGCTGCAGCAGCTCGGGACACCGCACCTTGCCACCTCGCCGTGCCATTTATGGTGGCTGCCCCTCCCTCCCTATAAATGAAGCTTCCCCGGCAGCCGCCCGCGCACGCCTCCCTCCCCTCTCCCTCTCCTGGACCTCTCTGCACAAATAGCTGGCGAGGGGAGCTCGATTTCGACGGCGATGGCCGAAATCGTGGCCGCGGATCCTCGGATCACCGCGAGCTATCCCGAGCCTCGTTCATCAAATAAAAGGGAGGGGAGACTCCTCTTGATCTCCGCGTTCTTCCGGTGTAATCCGTTCACGAAATGGTGCGCCGTAGCCACGGCACCATCTTCGTCCGCCGGCGGCGAGCTCGCTGGACGAGAACCGGGGCGTCGCCTCCCCCTACCTCCCCGTGGCCGTGGTCTCCGTCCTCGGACGCGGCGCGGCAGGGCGCTCCTCCCCTTTCCCTCGGTGGCCATGGGCGCCCACCGGAGCGACGGCGACGATCAGCGGCCGAGCCGGCCGTGCTGCGCAGGCCCTCCCGAGCTCTTCACGCGGGAAGAAGAAGGAGGCCAGCGTGGCGCCAGCGTGGTTCGCCAGTGACGCCGACAGGCGGGCCCAGGCTGGCCCAGCAGCCACGTAGGATAAGTGGAGGCGCCTTCCGCGCGTCTCCGCTTCCCTGAGGAGAAAGCGTATTCCCTGGATTTGCGCGACCAGCCCAGTCCAGTTGAAAAGCGGCCCGTTCCGTTTTTTTCCTGAGTGAGCAGTAGATAGCTGATCGTCGCACGGCTGGATCTTTTGATCCGTAACTCCGTTTGAGGTGATTCAAATTTGTAAATTCATGTTTTGAGCAGCTCTATCCAGTAGTATAGGTTTCACATTTTTGTAAAATACATGTATGCTCAGCACCCTTGTATGCATGCCTAGGGTTTTCCGAAGTACCGGCATACCGAGACCCTGACCTGTGATGCATCCGTGACCCTGAGCCAAATGGTGTCGATCTTCGGAGGCAAGCTAACCACTTGCTACGAGCCCATGTCTAGTTTATTTTGTTGTGCTTTGCTTGCTAGATAATATTGACGATTATCGATATGATTTCATGTGTATGCTTGCATGACATATTTATTTCCGAGCATAGATAGCGATGCCATGTTTCATTTATCGTTCATGTGTGCATTAGAATGATGTGTGGATTAATTGTGCGCCTCGCACTTGTGTGGCTTTGTCGAACCCTCTAAATAAACAACTATAAAACATGTGTTCCTATGACTGTTTGCTTCTTCTCCTTCGCCGAGGTGAGGAGCGGACGAATGTCGTCTTATGATCCTCGGAGTTGGGGGCATTGTCCAAAAGAGTTATTTGCTTCTTCTCCCTCCGTCAAACTTGGTGGGCATATGCCCACTTTCACTGCGACGCTTGGGACATTAGCTTTTCATCTGGGTCTTTTGCCAAGATTGCTGACACCACGTCAGGTTAATCCTTGAGTGGAATGGATGCTTTCTTTCTTATGATTGCTTTTCGGTTCATTTTGGAGACTACATGCCCAACTAAATTTTGTAGTTGATCTGTGAAGGCGCTTGCCAGCGGAATCGCTGCCACAGTCTTCCGGTTGACGTTACTTTTTCCTTGTCGAACGAGAAGGCGCTTGCCAGCGGAATCGCTGCCACAGTCTTCCGGTTGACGTTTCTTTTCCTTGTCAAACGAGAAGGCGCTTGCCAGCGGAATCGCTGCCACAGTCTTCCGGTCGACGTTTCTTTTTCCTTGTCAAACGAGAAGGCGCTTGCCAGCGGAATCGCTGCCGTAGTCTTCCGGTTGACGTTTTATTTTTGGACATGGACATAGTTATTGCTTGAATTATGATGTTGCTAATGTCTTGTTGTTTGATAATATAATGTTTTGATATTGTGATTGTTGTGTTGGACTAATCCCCTGTTGTTTGGTCTTGTTATGATGAAACTTGATTAAATGAAACACCCCTCCAAACATCGATAGGGTCAGTCCACGGTGCCACTAATCTGAACATCGAAAGCACTACCACTGTCGCTCATATGGGCGGGCCTTGACCTACGTAACCTATTGAGCCTCCTTTGATGCTACCATTTTGGCAAGTCTAGTCGGTTACCTTTGTGGTCGGGGCTAGGCTTGCGAAGGTTCCGGAGCTAGGCGTCGCTCATGGGTTGGGGACGTGCCGGATTCACTTCGTCATAAGACATAGAGTTATGTCGGTAGCTATACAGGGAGTGTCTTGGTAGCGTGAACGGTCATGTAAGTGTATCGGGTCGTCTTAAGGAAGGTTTCCTAAAGTACCGGCTATATGGTGCATTTAGATGAATTTTAACTGCAACCTCTCGAGAGTATCAATCTAGCAGCTAGCCTTGTTCTTGGGATATGAAACAACAGTTCAGTGTCGGTCACACTGTGTGTCCTTGTCGAGTCCGGAGGTCAAACATAAGTATTGTTTGCAAGAAAGATGAACGACCTGATTTCACTAAGTGAACAATAAGATGATGCAGGGAATGCTACTTGAGTTGTGGAGGGTTACCGGGGTTAGTGTTGGCAGTGTGATCGTTGGGAGCCTAGAGTTAGGCCTGAGCCAACATCAACCGTGCATGCTCAGAGTGGAAAGATGAGGCCAGTGGGCCTAGCAGTGACCACAGGTGCTGTTGTGTATTATTTGGTACCAACTGGTACACTCGTTTACTCGTCACAGGTAATCTCTTTGTATGATTGCCGGTGCACGGTCCAACCCACCTGGCTTGGACCCTGTACTGGTGATACCCCGTTGCTTGCTTATGACATGTTTGGTTGTTAATGCCATGCTACTTTTATGTCATGTATCTAGAGTAGACCTTGCCATGTTGTAGGAATTTATTTCCAATGTATATCTTGTTGCATGATTGTTGTATTGTTTGTAGTGAGTGGCGATTCTTGCTGAGTGCATACAAATGTACTCACGGGCCTTGTGATTGTGGCCAGATATCGGCGAGGAAACATCTTCTACCTTAGCAAGGAGATGGAGCAAGAGCGTGCTAGGATCAGTAGCCCAGCCAGATGCCTGTGGAGTGGAGCCGCTCCAAGCCGTTGCCTTAGTCGTCTTCCGCTGCCAGTTAAACTTTGTCCAGAGCCATGCTTGGCATGATTTCCTGTAATGCCTTGATGGCCTTGTAAACCATTTGTAGCACTCTTTGTGCCTGATTGTGTAATGATTTCCATCATGTTGCACTGTCGTGACGTGTGGCCAGATATCCTGGACTGGCGCACGGGACGACCGCCTCTCTGGTGATATGTTCCAGGGAGGGGTGTCACATCCGCTGCTCCATCTTTTTGTCATATGACTTGTCAATAGAACGCTCATAGTCTGATGGCAGCTTTGGTGGAGGGTTCCATAAGGCAGCGATGGTGTGCTCAACGACCTCCGTAGGTAGTTTCTCCCTTGGTGGCTCGGGTTTTTTTGGTGCAAAAAATGCATTCACCTGGGCCTTTACGATGGCGTTGTTTTCCTCGACAGTCATATCCCAAGTAACTTCTCAGGAGTCTTGTCTCTTGGCTTCTTTCTCGGTTTCCTCTTAGGAGGCGTATAAGTGAGCCTCGGCTTATTAGCAGCTTAGTAAGCAGAGACGGCTGACGCAGCGGAGATCGAGATGGACTCGCGCTGGGTCCCTCTCGGGGAGGGATGGACTTTGCTGATGAGGTGGACTGCTACAAGGAGGAGTCGGTAACCTTGGCGCCGAGCCTGGAAACACGATGTATTTCTTGTTACCTAGAACGAAACCACGCTTGACTTCTCCCAATGTCTTCTCGTCGTCACCTCCAGGAATGTCAAGCTCAAGTGTGTGAAATCCCGGCATAATTTCATCCACCCCGACACGAGCATAGCCAGCTGGAATCTCACCAAGATGGTAGCTTGCTCCAGGTTGATTTGGTAAAGTATAGCCGACCGCCACCTTCAAGGATATGTTCCTCACTGACATATTGTCACATCCCAAATTTTGGAACTAAGAAAAACTTCGTTTTAAAAGACCCAAAATTCAGAGCCAACAAAAACTTTTTGAAAATATTTCTCTGATGATTATGTTTTTCTTCTCATTGCTCTACTTGACCTTGTGTGACTTGTTTGACTAGTAAATAATAACCTAAGGACCTAACCTAAGTCAAAATATATTAAACTTTGTTGAGCATGTCATGGCAAGAAAATATTCCATATATCTTTTCCACTCTCATTTTTGGCCAAATTCCAATTCAATGATACTGGTTTAGCAACAACCAAAGTACCCACTCTTGAGAAAATAAAAGTATTTCTCAAAAGTATGTGTTTCCAAAAATATGGAGATCTATATGCTATTTCCTACCTAATTTTCCAACCTTAATATTTTGCATGTGTCCAACTCCTATTTTATAAACTCCTATTTTTACTCCATTTGGAAAAGAACACTAGTGGGAAATATATTATCCCACATATTATTCCTTATCAAACCTTTTTAAAACTGTTAAGTATGAGTTGAGATATTTCTTAAACATCATCTTGTCCCAATTGGGTGTGGTCACTTTGTCACAAAATAGTAGTGATAATTATGGAAGCGGTGATATGATTAATTCTTGTGGTTGGATTTGTGTGTGGTCTTGGTTGCGCTGTTGATCTTGTTGTGATTGTTTTGCTTGTGTGGAAAATTAATCACAATTGCTTGAACAATAATTAGAACACCCTTGACAACAAAATTGGAGTGTGACTTGATTATAAACAAAACCTCTAAAAATATTCAAAGACTTGAATTAAAAGCCCAATTTAAAATAACTGATCTTATTTAATTTTCCTCTCTATTTTATCATAACAATTATTTCTATTATAAAAATTCTAGGAATGAAATGAAATAAGAATCATCTCACTTCCATATCACTCTCTCCCCAAGGAAATATAGATTTCACTTAAGAATAATTCAAATAGGAAATTCTATTTCCCTTTCTTTATTTCCTAAGGCATTTACAAAACCCTATTATTATTCACCCCAAAATTCTAGGGAAAATACCCTAGTCTTCTTACACACTTACAAAGCCAACCATGAAACTAAATCACCAAAATTCAAAATTTAATTTGGTTCAAACATTCTGTCGAACACCTTGAGAGCAGGAGCTGTAGCTCCACATATCCGACTCAACTTCAAGCAAATTTCTTCAAATTTGGGTCTTTCTTCTCTCCCTCTCACTCCTGCATAGAGGAGGCACACTGTGTCAGCGTGTTGGATGTTTCTTGTTGGAGTATTACTGTTGGCACCGCCTCTCTCTCCCCTCTCTTCTTCGATCCCGTACCGCATGTGAGCAAGGAGGAGGCGGCCGTGCAGCAGCTCGACGCTGCGCCACTGCTCCTCGCTGCTTCCCCCTCTGCCGAATGATCACGGCCATGCTCGCGTGATGCATCCTCCCCGTCTCATTTCTCCTCTGACCGGTCCCTGCTCGCCATGTCATGGGCGCCGAAGACGTTCTCGATGACCACTACAACCCAGCACGCACGCCTCGCCCTGGCCACTCCCCAGCCTCGCCGTGACCACCACGACACCGCTCGGCACAGCCAAACCTCGACCCGTGCTCTCTCCACCCTTGTCCGTGCGCAACGTCCACCGTGGACCGGCACCAGCAAGGATAAGAAGCCCCAGCCCCTCTCCCGTCCTCCCACCTTGTCCATTCTACTCCCCCTCAACCTCTCGTCCGTGACAAGCAAGGAGGCGAGCTCTGGCGTCCTATTCCGGCCAGGGAAGCGAGATCCCCGCACCCGGTCCTGTCAGATTGGCGTGAATGCTGCCATCGCCACCGTCTACCTCTGCTCCTTCCCTCTGCACCACCTTGCTCCCCTCCTCCATACTTACCTCTGAGACATCTTGTTTGGTTTTTAGGACCACCGGAGTCGCCGTCACCGTCCCGTGCCCGACGCGGGCATCGTCGACCTCGCCATCCACTGGGAGCCGCCTGCATGATCCGCTTCCACCCCCGACGCCCCCAAGCTCTCCGCACCCCGAACCCATCCCTTCCGTCGACGTGCAGCAGCCTGAGGTGAGCCACTCGTGCTCGACGCCATGGCCTAGCCTCCCTCTCTATTTTGTTCGTCGAGAGGAGGACGACGGCCTCGTACCGGTTCGCCTCGTGCGAGCGGGCGAGCCAGCCTAGTGCCGTGCAGCCCGGCTCGAGGCAGATCCGGCCCACTGACTTTTTTTTAGTTGTTTTATTTCTTTTCTCACAGATTTTTTCTCACAGATTTGTTTCTGGCACTTTAGTTTAAATCCTTTTAAAATATCTAAACTTCATATTAGTGCAAAATAAAATTTTACGTGGTAGCCTAACAAATTTGAAACCATGTGCAACTTGCAGAAATGAAAAATATTTATTTGTATAGCCTTGAAAATTATTGTTCTGTCACTGGTCAGAATCACTGCTTTGTGCAAACCTTGAGTTGTGTTAATCCAAAATTTGTGAACCAAATTGTTTTGGGTAGCCCTTGACAATAGCTTCCACTAGAAAATTTTCTCATGTGATTTGGATGCCTAGAACACAAATTTCATGCATTTCCAATTTAGGCCAGTAAGCACTTTGTGCATTTTTAGTAATTTTTGTATATAAAAATTTGGAACAAATCCAATTGGGTTAGTTTCTAATAGTATCAGAGAGCACAAATCTAACTTGGCATTATTGTTTGATTAACAGAACTTTATAGGTGGAATATTTAGTAAAACTGTTGTTTCTGCCTCTAATAAAAGGAGTTAATTTAAGTGCCTTTATTATAAATACCTTGTTTGCGTGTATTATTGAGTGTTTTGGTACTATTATATGCTTGTTATTGTGGGTTAGCTTGCTAGTATATGTTAGTGACTTGTGTTAAGATTGTTTTGAGTTAAACATGTGTTGTTTAGTGGTGTGTGAAGCAACCAACAAGTAGTTAATTATGCTTGTGTTGCTTGATATTTTGAATTAGCGAGATAATATTTTTAACCAAGTTTTAGCTACTGGTTGCTTAGGTTTGCTAATAGTGCATAGCCTTGCTGGTTAGTAGAAATCCCCTAAAAGATGAGTAGCCACTACCTTAACCCTAGTTATAATCAAGTATTTAAATAGTGGTGTGGTTGCCAGACATGTTTGCTAGATAGTAATCTTGCACCATGCTTGTTGCTTGTAGTTGCCTTATATCAACCCCTAGCTTGTTAAAAAAAGTTTGACCTATAGAAACTATTTGATGACTTAAATTTTGTCTGAAGTATTTCCTGTTTTGGAAGAAAAACAATGTACCTAACTTTTGTCTGAAGTATTTCCTGTTTAAATAAAGGAGCTTGTTGTTCATCTTTGCCAAGATAGTTTTGTAACCTATGTCCTAGCATGTGTATAGTGTTAGACTACTGATTGGTATAATGCCCTTGTAAGTGTAAATCTTAGTTTGTTGCTTGAATGATTAGTTTTATGTATGAGGTTTGTTACTTGTTTGCGCATCATTTGTGGTTTTGTTTGGTGTATTGAGTGTTGTTTATTTCCCTGTTTGCGACGCTCGATATTGACGTTACCGGAGTGGCCTCTGGAGAGAATTTATTGAAGGAGGATGGAAATTTATTATATTGATCAACAAGGGGAAGTCCATGGACATATTGCTGAAACCAGGCAAGCTACTTCTCTGAGCTTGCAAATCTATACATCTATTTTGTTTCACAGGTTTTACTTATAAAGAGCATAAGTGATTTATGTGATGTTTGCCACTAAAGCTATGATTTTGAAAACCCTTTTTCCAAAATACAAGGATATTATTTTGACACCTTACATAGAGGTATTAGATGGAAATTCTTTTTCAAACTATCGGATGGGAAAAAGATTTGTCTAATCAAACTTCTTTGAAAATCCTTGGATGGATTATGGTGTGCCGAGATGTCGGTGCTGAAGTGGAAAAATGGAGAATGGTGGTTTTTGATAAAAAGCACATTGCGTCTTTGTACTTACGTCGACCAGCCGATACCCTGTGCGACCACATTTACCCACATATGGGCAAGGGCGTAGTCATGTAGTTTGCTCATTTTAGTATGGGATACCTCAACAACGGAGGTGACTCCATTTCATGAGGGGATGGTTTGGTGACCTACCCCTGACCTGGGTCCTCGCACGTTGGTGGAGGATAGAAGATTCCACCATAAACTGCCGGGCAAAACTATGAGTCCTCACACTTAGGTTCCGAAGGGCTGGACTGAGTGTCGATGGAAAGTGTCATATGGGCAGGGTCATGTACTAGCATGAGCAAATGAGAGGCTATGGTCGGTGACTCAACTTCGCATACACCTTGTATGGCGGGACGTGGCTAACACGATGAGCTACCGGATGGATGTGGAAAAAGCGTGCTACCTCTGCAGAGTGTAAAACTATTCGAATAGCCGAGTCCTCGGTCATGGACAGTTGGAAGGCCTTACTTTGACCTATGTGCAAGTTTTACAAAGTTTTGTGTTTCAAAAATGAAGTGGAAATGTTTATGCAACACTACCGAAGGGCTGGTATGAGTTTGTTGGAGATGAATGACCAGGAAGGGCTCTGGTCGGAAAAGGAGGAGTTTTGGAGAAATAAACCTGGTGCTGATTTTCAAGAAAAAGTTTTAAAAGAGACTTCTTACAAAGACAGAGTTTTGGGAAAGAGTTCTAAACATCTTCTTTCAGTTTCAACAAAGATATAGAGATGTTGTTCTAAAGATAAAAGTCTTATGAGATAAAAGCAAAACTGGTGCATGGTCATGTTGGGGGTAGTTTGCGAGTACAATTCCAAATTGTACTCATATTGGTTTCGTCCCTGGCTATTGTCTTAGCCAGATTTTGAAGAAGAGCAGTTCGAAGAAGAAGAGTTCACTGACGTCAATGCGAACTAGGGCGCTTCCCAGTCAGCTGCCTGTAGGGTTATGGCAATGACTTGGGCTCCTCGTTGTTTCCTGATTTCCGCTGCAAGTACATGTTGAAGCTATGGCTTCGATCAAGTAAGTAAATTTATTCGGTATTTATGGATGTTCTTGTGATACCAGTTTGATTGTGCTCAGCGACACACTGATCATGGGATCGCTGATGTTGTAGGCACAAGTGAATTTCGGACAGTTAGTCCGGGGTCCCCACAGACTTGGTATCAGAGCCATCCTGACTTAGGAGACCTTAGTTTAGCATGGGCGTTAGATAGGAGCTACAAAAGTTAATTTCTAAAATAAGGGAGCCAAGTATTTTCGAAATTTCTTATCTCCCAACCTTCGCACTTATGCAAGTGTTACATTTTCCTGGTACCCTTAAAATTTTGTCTAAAATTGTAAAATGGCACTCAACCTCACCGAGTTTAAGCAAGTAAAGAAGAATTGCAAGCTGGTGTTCCCCTACAGTGAGCCCGATGGATTTGACCCATCTCCGCCTAACCAGCATGGCCGGGTGTCGGCCCACAGTAAGGTGCAGTAGGACTTGTACCATTCCGTGAAAGAGGCTCGCCGGTTTCTTCCAGTAGAACGGAGCCGACACAACCCAGCTTATATGAGACCCCGTCCTAGCTGCCATTTATCCCCATCCTTAGCAACCCAACTCTCTTGAAGCAGGAATCTCGCGTTCTTATCCTACACCCAGAGCCAGAATAATCCGATGGCGAACCCCAAGGCCATTCTGGACACCACTGCCGAGGATCATGGCGGATTTCCACTGATGCTTTGGAAGGCCGTCTGTCATCTTCTTGGTAGGCCTGCTCGCCCTCGATATGTGGTGTTCGAGAACTCACTCTCGCCTGCCGGGAGTGAATTTCAAGCCGACGTGCATATCGGCTCGTGTCCGTTGGGCACAAGTCAGCCTTACTTGATCCAAGGTAGGAGCATGCCTACTCTTAGTCAAGCCATCCAGGTAGCAGCCTGGGAAGGTCTTGTCCGTCTCCGGTACTCGGAACCGGCGATGGTGCAGAGTCGAGCTTTCCACCTTCTCCCAGCCAGACCTCAGCATGGTGCAGAGGCTATCCAAACTTCCATTAGAGAGGAAGTCAACCCTGCTGTAATCACTCTGGTCACCTATGGGGCTGCAATGACAAGATTCAGCCATTCCCTCATGGATGAGCTCATGACCATAAGGCGCCACCTTGGTCGTGCTCACCTGGAACTGTGTCGAGCAAGAAACCCACCTACTTTCAACCATGGGCAAGCTCGGGGTACAGGACTCCCGTTCCCAGATGATTTGCTGGAACGCGGTCTTGATGCATCTGTGACGCAAGCCCTAGCCCGAGCTCAGCAGCACCCCCAAGAGCGAGGTATAATCCTCGAAGGCGTGCCTGTAGTTCTCCACACCGCGGGAGATGGAGATGTGGACACCACTCTTCGTCTCGGCCACGCTCCACTGACTACCAGAGGCCGTCAAGCGGAGTAGAACCCATGTTTAGTTAGCCTGACTGGCGCTTGTAAGTTGGTAGGTGAGAAGCAGCAAAGTTGTTGGTTTGTTGCTGTTTGTGTTGTGTTTGCTTGTAATGTAAGTTTGTTGTATGCTTTCTTGTTGATGTCGAATCAGCCCGTAATAAAACTTGGTGTCTGATCCACTTGCTGACCACTTGGTTGACACAAGGTGGAACATCATGCCTTTTTCAGTTAAAGTCCTCTTTAGAAATGCCATACCACTGTAAATGTTTTGGACCATAAAATGCAGGGTTATTTTCTATAAAGATATTTTTTCAGTAGCAAGTTCTCCTATCTGTATGCTCGTACCTCTGCAATTCCACGAATCCTGCAAGACCCGATTTGTGGCAGTTAAGAAAAATTCAAAAATGCAAATCTTGTTCCAGTTCGCCAGAGGAGACAAGTTTGATACAACCACGGAGTTCAGTACAGAAGGAAAAATTTCAGAATCAAAGGATACAAGTTCTACTCCAACGACGAACACTACAACTACTCAGTGCGGATGCAACGGCACCCCCGAAATTTCTACTCCCTCTCGAGCTCCACGGCGCTACCAGAAGATGAGCTTGGCTCACCCGAAGCCGAGTCACGAGCCACGCGACAGCGACAAACGGCTCGAGCGGCCGGCTCACCTTTAGCCGGAAGAGCAGCCACCTCATCCACCGGCGGCGCAACTGGTTCCTCCGCCACAGCTGGCTCCTCCGCCACAGTTGGCTAATCCGCCGCAGCTGGCTCCTCCGCCGCAGCATCACCACCAACGCCAGACCACCAATTGCAAAGGCCAAGGACCAGGACGACCACCGCCGCAAGCAGCAGTGCGGTCACCACCGAAGACGAGATCCCGAAGAGCACGACGATGATAACATGCTCGATGAAGCCCGCTCTCTCCAGCATCTCGTAATAGGCTTTGAAGAAAGCGTGAATAAAACTCATGGTTGGGATGAGGATGGGAAGAATCTCGGAGATTTCTGATTTATAGCCGGAGCTCGGATGCCGCTCCTCGGCACCGCCTTGCGTGGGAAAGTGAAGAAATCGCGAGCAGTGCTCGCCCAATGGCGCGAAACCATCGAATCTTTGATCCCCAAAGCCGTGATGGCCGCTGCATCGACGGACCGCACGCGCAGCAGTGCCGCAGAGGAGTGCTCTGCACACTGAGAACCGGACGTGTACGGGACAAGAGTGAGCGAGGAAAAAGAAGAGAGAAAAGAAGAAGAGACTGCCAGGTGGACCCCGGTCCCAGATGTCAGTGAGTAAGCAGATAACCCCTGTGTCCTTCTATCCTTTATTCAACACCGTATCCCTCGCTTTTCCAGTATTCCTTAGTGAAAAATCCTTCCAAAAATAAAAATTTCGGATAGTTCAATCCCACTGTGTCCGTGGGCACAATTATTTTATTTTAAAAAGAAATCCTGTTGTTTTTCAAAACCTGTGTATACCTGAAAGTGAATATACAGCTTTTCTAAAATAAAACCCTTGCCCTCGTACTCCCCTGTTACCCCACCTAGCAAATCTCAAGGACGATATTTATTTTAAGGGAGCAAGGATCTGTCACACCCCAAATTTTGGAACTAAGAAAAACTTTGTTTTAAAAGACCCAAAATTCAGAGCCAACAAAAACTTTTTGAAAATATTTCTCTGATGATTATGTTTTTCTTCTCATTGCTCTACTTGACCTTGTGTGACTTGTTTGACTAGTAAATAATAACCTAAGGACCTAACTAAGTCAAAATATATTAAACTTTTTTGAGCATGTCATGACAAGAAAATATTCCATATATCTTTTCCACTCTCATTTTTGGCCAAATTCCAATTCAATGATACTGGTTTAGCAACAACCAAAGTACCCACTCTTGAGAAAATAAAAGTATTTCTCAAAAGTATGTGTTTCCAAAAATATGGAGATCTATATGCTATTTCCTACCTAATTTTCCAACCTTAATATTTTGCATGTGTTCAACTCCTATTTTATAAACTCCTATTTTTACTCCATTTGGAAAAGAACACTAGTGGGAAATATATTATCCCACATATTATTCCTTATCAAACCATTTTAAAACTGTTAAGTATGAGTTGAGATATTTCTTAAACATCATCTTGTCCCAATTGGGTGTGGTCACTTTGTCACAAAATAGTAGTGATAATTATGGAAGCGGTGATATGATTAATTCTTGTGGTTGGATTTGTGTGTGGTCTTGGTTGCGCTGTTGATCTTGTTGTGATTGTTTTGCTTGTGTGGAAAATTAATCACAATTGCTTGAACAATAATTAGAACACCCTTGACAACAAAATTGGAGTGTGACTTGATTATAAACAAAACCTCTAAAAATATTCAAAGACTTGAATTAAAAGCCCAATTTAAAATAACTGATCTTATTTAATTTTCCTCTCTATTTTATCATAACAATTATTTCTATTATAAAAATTCTAGGAATGAAATGAAATAAGAATCATCTCACTTCCATATCACTCTCTCCCCAAGGAAATATAGATTTCACTTAAGAATAATTCAAATAGGAAATTCTATTTCCCTTTATTTATTTCCTAAGGCATTTACAAAACCCTATTATTATTCACCCCAAAATTCCAGGGAAAATACCCTAGTCTTCTTACACACTTACAAAGCCAACCATGAAACTAAATCACCAAAATTCAAAATTTAATTTGGTTCAAACATTCTATCGAACACCTTGAGAGCAGGAGCTGTAGCTCCACATATCCGACTCAACTTCAAGCAAATTTCTTCAAATTTGGGTCTTTCTTCTCTCCCTCTCACTCCCGCATAGAGGAGGCACACTGTGTCAGCGTGTTGGATGTTTCTTGTTGGAGTATTGCTGTTGGCACCGCCTCTCTCTCCCCTCTCTTCTTCGATCCCGTACCGCATGTGAGCAAGGAGGAGGCGGCCGTGCAGCAGCTCGACGCTGCGCCACTGCTCCTCGCTGCTTCCCCCTCTGCCGAATGATCACGGCCATGCTCGCGTGATGCATCCTCCCCATCTCATTTCTCCTCTGACCGGTCCCTGCTCGCCATGTCATGGGCGCCGAAGACGTTCTCGATGACCACTACAACCCAGCACGCACGCCTCGCCCTGGCCACTCCCCAGCCTCGCCGTGACCACCACGACACCGCTCGGCACAGCCAAACCTCGACCCGTGCTCTCTCCACCCTTGTCCGTGCGCAACGTCCACCGTGGACCGGCACCAGCAAGGATAAGAAGCCCCAGCCCCTCTCCCGTCCTCCCACCTTGTCCATTCTACTCCCCCTCAACCTCTCGTCCATGACAAGCAAGGAGGCGAGCTCTGGCGTCCTATTCCGGCCAGGGAAGCGAGATCCCCGCCCCCGGTCCTGTCAGATTGGCGTGAATGCTGTCGTTGCCACCGTCCACCTCTGCTCCTTCCCTCTGCACCACCTTGCTCCCCTCCTCCATACTTACCTCTGAGACATCTTGTTTGGTTTTTAGGACCACCGGAGTCGCCGTCACCGTCCCGTGCCCGACGCGGGCATCGTCGACCTCGCCGTCAACTGGGAGCCGCCTGCATGATCCGCTTCCACCCCCGATGCCCCCAAGCTCTCCGCACCCCGAACCCATCCCTTCCGTCGACGTGCAGCAGCCGAGGTGAGCCGCTCGTGCTCGACGCCATGGCCTAGCCTCCCTCTCTATTCTGTTCGTCGAGAGGAGGATGACGGCCGTGTACCAGTTCGCCTCGTGCGAGCGGGCGGGCCAGCCCAGTGCCGTGCAGCCCGGCTCGAGGCAGATCCGGCCCACTGACTTTTTTTTAGTTGTTTTATTTCTTTTCTCATAGATTTGTTTCTGGCACTTTAGTTTAAATCCTTTTAAAATATCTAAACTTCATATTAGTGCAAAATAAAATTTTACGTGGTAGCCTAACAAATTTGAAACCATGTGCAACTGGCAGAAATGAAAAATATTTATTTGTATAGCCTTGAAAATTATTGTTCTGTCACTGGTCAGAATCACTGCTTTGTGCAAACCTTGAGTTGTGTTAATCCAAAATTTGTGAACCAAATTTTTTTGGGTAGCCCTTGACAATAGCTTCCACTAGAAAATTTTCTCATGTGATTTGGATGCCTAGAACACAAATTTCATGCATTTCCAATTTAGGCCAGTAAGCACTTTGTGCATTTTTAGTAATTTTTGTATATAAAAATTTGGAACAAATCCAATTGGGTTAGTTTCTAATAGTATCAGAGAGCACAAATCTAACTTGGCATTATTGTTTGATTAACAGAACTTTATAGGTGGAATATTTTGTAAAAGTGTTGTTTCTGCCTCTAATAAAAGGAGTTAATTTAAGTGCCTTTATTATAAATACCTTGTTTGCGTGTATTATTGAGTGTTTTGGTACTATTATATGCTTGTTATTGTGGGTTAGCTTGCTAGTATATGTTAGTACTGTTAGTGACTTGTGTTAAGATTGTTTTGAGTTAAACATGTGTTGTTTAGTGGTGTGTGAAGCAACCAACAAGTAGTTAATTATGCTTGTGTTGCTTGATATTTTGAATTAGCGAGATAATCTTTTTAACCAAGTTTTAGCTACTGGTTGCTTAGGTTTGCTAATAGTGCATAGCCTTGCTGGTTAGTAGAAATCCCCTAAAAGATGAGTAACCACTACCTTAACCCTAGTTATAATCAAGTATTTAAATAGTGGTGTGGTTGCCAGACATGTTTGCTAGATAGTAATCTTGCACCATGCTTGTTGCTTGTAGTTGCCTTATATCAACCCCTAGCTTGTTAAAAAAAGTTTGACCTATAGAAACTATTTAATGACTTAACTTTTGTCTGAAGTATTTCCTGTTTTGGAAGAAAAACAATGTACCTAACTTTTGTCTGAAGTATTTCCTGTTTAAATAAAGGAGCTTGTTGTTCATCTTTGCCAAGATAGTTTTGTAACCTATGTCCTAGCATGTGTATAGTGTTAGACTACTGATTGGTATAATGCCCTTGTAAGTGTAAATCTTCGTTTGTTGCTTGAATGATTAGTTTTATGTATGAGGTTTGTTACTGTTTTGCGCATCATTTGTGGTTTTGTTTGGTGTATTGAGTGTTGTTTATTTCCCTGCTTGCGACGCTAGATATTGACGTTACCTTTGTGGCCTCTGGAGAGAATTTATTGAAGGAGGATGGGAATTTATTATATTGATCAACAAGGGGAAGTCCATGGACATATTGCTGAAACCAGGCAAGCTACTTCTCTGAGCTTGCAAATCTATACATCTATTTTGTTTCACAGGTTTTACTTATAAAGAGCATAAGTGATTTATGTGATGTTTGCCACTAAAGCTATGATTTTGAAAACCCTTTTTCCAAAATACAAGGATATTATTTTGACACCTTACATAGAGGTATTAGATGGAAATTCTTTTTCAAACTATCGGACGGGAAAAAGATTTGTCTAATCAAACTTCTTTGAAAATCCTTGGATGGATTATGGTGTGCCGAGATGTCGGTGTTGAAGTGGAAAAATGGAGAATGGTGGTTTTTGATAAAAAGTACATTGTGTCTTTGTTCTTACGTCGACTAGCCGATACCCTGTGCGACCACATTTACCCACATATGGGCAAGGGCGTACTCATGTAGTTTGCTCATTTTAGTATGGGATACCTCAACAACGGAGATGACTCCGTTTCATGAGGGGATGGTTCGGTGACCTACCCCTGACCTGGGTCCTCGCACGTTGGTGGAGGATAGAAGGTTCCACCATAAACCGCCGGGCAAAACTATGAGTCCTCACACTTAGGTTCCGAAGGGCTGGACTGAGTGTCGATGGAAAGTGTCATATGGGCAGGGTCCTGTACTAGCATGACCAAATGAGAGGCTATGGTCGGTGACAAAACTTCGCATACACCTTGTATGGCGGGACGTGGCTGACACGATGAGCTACCGGATGGATGTGGGAAAAGCGTGCTACATCTGCAGAGTGTAAAACTATTCAAATAGCTGAGTCCTCGGTCATGGACAGTTGGAAGGCCTTACTTTGACCTATGTGCAAGTTTTACAAAGTTTTGTGTTTCAAAAATGAAGTGGAAATGTTTATGCAACTCTACCGAAGGGCTGGTATGAGTTTGTTGGAGATGAATGACCAGGAAGGGCTCTGGTCGGAAAAGGAGGAGTTTTGGAGAAATAAACCTGGTGCTGATTTTCAGGAAAAAGTTTTAAAAGAGACTTCTTACAAAGACAGAGTTTTGGGAAAGAGTTCTAAACATCTTCTTTCAGTTTCAACAAAGATATAGAGATGTTGTTCTAAAGATAAAAGTCTTATGAGATAAAAGCAAAACTGGTGCATGGTCATGTTGGGGGTAGTTTGCGAGTACAATTCCAAATTGTACTCATATTGGTTTCGTCCCTGGCTATTGTCTTAGCCAGGTTTTGAAGAAGAGCAGTTCGAAAAAGAAGAGTTCACTGACGTCAATGCGAACTAGGGCGCTTCCCAGTCAGCTGCTGATGTCTACGCACGCTTCTATTCTTGTAGACAGTGTTGGGCCTCCAAGTGCAGAGGTTTGTAGAACAGCAGCAAGTTTCCCTTAAGTGAATAACCCAAGGTTTATCGAACTCAGGGAGGTAGAGGTCAAAGATATCCCTCTCAAGCAACCCTGCAATTAAGATACAAGAAGTCTCTTGTGTCCCCAACACACCTAATACACTTGTCAGATGTATAGGTGCACTAGTTCGGCGAAGAGATATTAAAATACAAGTGATATGGATGATTATGTGTAATTGCAATCTGAAATAAAAATGGCAGCAAGCAAACATGTAGCAGAACTGGTTGTAAACGGTGTTTCAATGCTTAGAAACAAGGCCTAGGGATCATACTTTCACTAGTGGACACTCTCAACAATAATAATATAATTGAATACATAGATATTTCCTCTTCACTATGCTACTCTGAGCTATTCTCTCGTTGGATAACGAACACCAATCCACTGCGTAGGGCTATAACAGCACACCTTAAAGTCGCATTCCCATGTCTAGTTAACCCCACACTGTCAACTTGAGCGCCCTAGAAGGTACTAGACAAACACCGCAATTTCATAGAGACATCCAACGCAAATAATAACTCATGATAAGTATTCCTGTTATCTTTAGCCTAAGAGCCACACACGGGGCGCACACTGTCAACTTCGCACCGTGGGACAAAGGTGACTCCGGAGATTACATTAATAAAACCACTTGAGTAGCACATATAAGATGATGAATAAACATCTATGGATTCAACTAGATTACAAAGCTCATGATCACATAAAGATCACACCATGGGAGAGAGAGATAAACCACATAGCTACCGGTAGAGCCCTCAGCCCCGATGAAGAACTACTCCCTCCTCATCATGGGAGGCAGCAACGACGATGATGGAGGCGGTGGCGTCGATGGAGATGGCTCCGGGGGCAATTCCCCGTCCCGGCAAGGTGCCGAAACAGAGACTTCTGTCCCCCGAATTAGGGTTTTGGATGGCGGCGGAGCTCTGGAACTTTTCTGGGGAAATCGTCGATTCTTCTGTGAGTTTTAGGTCAGGGGCAATATATAGTCCAAAGGGCGTCGCGAGGCGGTGCACGAGGAGACGACACCATACTAGGGCGCCTGGAGATTCCCTGCCGCGCCCAGGTATGGTGTGGGCTCCTCGTGGCCCATCTCAGCCTCCCCTTCTGGCTCCAGTCTTCTGATAAAATAGGGGCCTCCGTAAATTTTCGTCCAATTCCGAGAATATTTCCAGACTAGCTTTTCTGGAATACAAAAACAGCAGAAAACAGGAACTGGCACTGTGGCATCTTGTTAATAGGTTAGTCCCAAAAAATGTATAAAATGACATAAAGTGTATATAAAACATGTAGCAATTGGTATAAAACAAGCATGGAACATCAAAAATTATAGATACGTTTGAGACGTATCAGCATCCCCAAGCTTAGTTCCTACTCGTCCTCGAGTAGGTAAACGATAAAACAATAATTTTTGAGTGACATGCTACCAACATAATCTTGATCTAATAATGATGTAATGGTAAGTGAGCTGAGATCAAATCATTCAAAGCAAATGTCTATAATTGATATTAAATAAGAGATAATAAAGCAAGATAGTTAAACAAGCTAAAAGTTTTCATGAATGACGGCCTTTAAGACATGAAACCGTACAAGGTTCATTATAGATGTTTTAAGTATCCAGTGTAGGAGTTCTATCCTTCAATTCCAAGCATCAAGCAATTTTTCATAACATAGAGAACGGATCCAGTCAAGTAAAAGTAAACACGAACGTCATGAATCCACTGTTTCGAGGTCTACTCAACCGGTGAGCGTAAGCATTTAGTTTGGCACCAGGATGTTATGGCAAAGAGAACGTTAATGGGGGTTTGGAAGGCCAATGGAAGAAAGTCTCACAAAGCTATAAGTGATCATTAGACAAGAGGAAGTCTTATAATCGAAGCTATGCAAGGAGTAGTGATTGCCATGCAACGGATGCACATAGAGCTATATGTGTATGAAAGCTCTCCAATGGAACTAGTGGGGGTGCATCCAACTCGGTTGCTCACGAAGACCTAGAGCACTTTTGAGGAAGCTCATCATTGGAATATACAACCCAAGTTCTATAACGTAAATTCCCCACATAGTTATACTAGTAAAACATGAAAACTCTCTCAAATGGAGCATAGGTGCTAAACATGAGCACAAATGATGACTATGAATACTGCAGGTGCTAAACATGAGCACAACTTTGATAAAGGATAGTAGTGTTGCCCCCCTTTTTCTTTATTCTTTTTTTTCTTTTTTTCTTTTTTTTTTTTTTTTCTTTTTCTGTTTCTCTTTTCGATGGCCTCCATGGCTGTTTTCAAGAAGGGGCAAACACTCTAATATGATTACAACTTTTGGTACAAATAACTCATAATGAACAAAACATGATGTATAGAACTGTATGCCTCTGCCAGTGTAGCAGGATGTGCAATGATCCAGCGTAACATGGGTAAACCACACATCAGCTATATAGAATCATGCAAAGCAATATATAAATGATAAATGACAACAAGTCATGTAATGTAAGATGGAAGTTGCATGGCAATATATCTCGGAACAGCTATGGAAATGCTGTGGTAGGTAGGTATGGTGGCTGTTTTGAGGAAGATGTATGGGTTTATGTGTAGGAGAACAAGAGGAAGTCCTCCCACGGGTTTTGGATGTACTGGCGAAGTTTGCACCAACTCTCATTGTGAGAAAAGGGCAATGCACAGCACCGAAGAGGCTAGCAAATTTGGATGGTGGAAGTGCCAAAACCGTAGCTTAACATTAGTCAAAAAGAACTCACAAGTTTATTGCAAACAACTAGCAGGTTCAACATTAAGCGCATGGTTAACATTTACCCCAAGGAGGGCCGTTCACGGCGGCACAAGTACCCCGTTAGATCCCTCGACCTTCACACACAACCTAGTTATTACGAACCACTTTTCAGACATGGAAAGCTATCAAGTCCAACTACACCTTCAACAATTTTAGTGTTTGTAGTACGGTGCAAGCTTAAAGACAATAATCCACTAATGATTTTAACTTAATTAACCAGCAAGCTTTACCATCTATTACTTAATACCTCAAAACGTTTGCAAGGAATCAGGTTATCAAAGTTCAATGATCTACAAGATTATGCAAGTTTTTCATTATACCACTACCACACGCAACATTTTCTGAACCAACATATTAACCAAGCAACTCTCCAAACAAATATAAGTGAAGCAAGAGAGTACTTTCTACAAAAGAACTAATAGCTCTGACAAGAGATACATGAAAACAAGAGCTAAAAGCTGAACAGCGCTAGATATGAATACTCAACAATATAAGTGAAGAAAGAGTATTCCATGAAAAAGCGGAGCGTGTCTCTCTCCCAATCAAGAATGTTGTGATCAAGCTTATTGAAAATAAAAGTACAATACTGAAAATAAAAGCACACAGACGCTCCAAGAAAAGCACATATGATGTGAAAGAATTAAAATATAGTTTCACTAGAGATGACCTGATAATTTTGACGATGAAGAAGGGGATGCCTTGGGCATCCCCAAGCTTAGACGCTTGAGTCTTCTTGAAATATGCTGGGGAGATCCATGGGAGCCTCCCCAAGCTTAAGCTCTTCACTCTTCTTGATCCTATTATATCATCCTTCTCTCTTGACCCTTGAAAACTTCCGTCACACCAAACTCAAAGTAAATCTCATTAGAGGGTTAGTACTCAAAAATTTTAATCCACTGGTTCTGTTGTGACACATTGCAAGAACTCAATAAAACATTAGCTACAGCCCTCCATAGAGAGCCTTGCCTAAAGCCCACAAGAGACAATGCAAAAAAACAGAGACAGAATCTGTCAAAACAGAACAGCCAGTAAAGATGAATTTTTTCGAGGCACTTACAACGCTCAGATCAAAAAATTTGAACTAATGAAAGATTCAGACATTCATAAAGATTACGCACAAAAATTTCAGATTTTTTAACAATCTGGTGATTTTAGGATTTTCGTACAGTGGACAGCAAAAATCTGTTTCTGCGCAGCAATCAAAATTAAGCATCATCTTAACACTAGAGGCTACTCTTGGCACAACAATGCGAGAAAATAAAGATACAAAGGAGTTGCTACAGAAGTAAACAACTCCTTGACTCAAATAAAGAAAAATTGCAGAAATAAAAATAATGGGTTGCTCCCATAAGCGCTTTTCTTTAACGCCTTTTAGCTAGGCATAGTGATTTTTATGATGCTCACATAAAGATGAGAGTTGAAACATAAAAGAGAGCATCAAGAAGCATATATAAAACATGTTTAAATCTAACACTCTTCCTATGCATAGGAGCCTTGTAAGAAACAATCAATGAAGAACAAAGTGACTAGCATAGGAAGGCAAAACAAGTAACTTCAAAATTTCAACATAAAGAGAGAGACTTAATATTATTGTGATATATGAAACCGTGTCTCCCTCTCTCATAATGACCAGTAGGTCTTAAAGAAACCATCATATAAAAGCAACACAAGAGAAAGCTCAAAACTTTCATCACAAAGAGAGGAAATTTAATAACATGAAGATTTCTATACCCATATTTTCCTCTCTCAAAATAATTTTCAGTGGCATCATGAATAAACTCAACAATATAGCTATCACATAAAGCATTCTTATCATGATCCACATGCATAAAATTATCATTACTCTCCACATAAGCATAATCAATTTCATTAGTAATAGTGGGAGTAAAACTATCACAACCATCATTGTAATCATCATAAATTGCAGGCATAGTATAATCATAATAAACTTTATCCTCCATAGTAGGTGGCACCAAAATACCACTATCATTATAATCATCATAAATTGGAGGCAAAGTATCATCAAAGAAAATTTTCTCCTCAAAACTTGGGGGACTAAAAATATCATATTCATCAAAACCAGCTTCCCCAAGCTTAGAGCTTTGCATAGCATTAGCAATAATGGTGTTCAAAGCATTTATAGTAATAACATTGCTACCATCATGCAAATAATTTTCCATAGGTTTTTTAATTTTCTCTTCAAAAGCATCATGTCCTAATTCAAGATAAATTTCATAAAGATCTCTAATTTTTTTGTTGTTTTCCATTAAGCCTAGCTAGTGAAATAAAAACAAGAAACAAAAAGATATAATTGCAGAATCTAAAGGAAATACCTTCGAGCACTCACACGTCAGCAACAGTGCTAGAAAATAGCTAAGTAGCTGGAGGATGTGAGTACCTTTTACCTTACCTCCCCGGCAACGGCGCCAGAAAATAGCTTGATGTCTACGCACGCTTCTATTCTTGTAGACAGTGTTGGGCCTCCAAGTGCAGAGGTTTGTAGAACAGCAGCAAGTTTCCCTTAAGTGAATCACCCAAGGTTTATCGAACTCAGGGAGGTAGAGGTCAAAGATATCCCTCTCAAGCAACCCTGCAATTAAGATACAAGAAGTCTCTTGTGTCCCCAACACACCCAATACACTTGTCAGATGTATAGGTGCACTAGTTCGGCGAAGAGATATTAAAATGCAAGTGATATGGATGATTATAAGTGGTAATTGCAATCTGAAATAAAAATGGCAGCAAGCAAACATGTAGCAGAACTGGTTGTAAACGGTGTTTCAATGCTTAGAAACAAGGCCTAGGGATCATACTTTCACTAGTGGACACTCTCAACAATAATAATATAATTGAATACATAGATATTTCCTCTTCACTATGCTACTCTGAGCTATTCTCTCGTTGGATAACGAACACCAATCCACTGCGTAGGGCTATAACAGCACACCTTAAAGTCGCATTCCCATGTCTAGTTAACCCCACACTGTCAACTTGAGCGCCCTAGAAGGTACTAGACAAACACCGCAATTTCATAGAGACATCCAACGCAAATAATAACTCATGATAAGTATTCTGTTATCTTTAGCCTAAGAGCCACACACGGGGCGCACACTGTCAACTTCGCACCGTGGGACAAAGGTGACTCCGGAGATTACATTAATAAAACCACTTGAGTAGCACATATAGATGATGAAGAGTAACATCTATGGATTCAACTAGATTACAAAGCTCATGATCACATAAAGATCACACCATGGGAGAGAGAGATAAACCACATAGCTACCGGTAGAGCCCTCAGCCCCGATGAAGAACTACTCCCTCCTCATCATGGGAGGCAGCAACGACGATGATGGAGGCGGTGGCGTCGATGGAGATGGCTCCGGGGGCACTTCCCCGTCCCGGCAAGGTGCCGAAACAGAGACTTCTGTCCCCCGAATTAGGGTTTTGGATGGCGGCGGAGCTCTGGAACTTTTCTGGGGAAATCGTCGATTCTTCTGTGAGTTTTAGGTCAGGGGCAATATATAGTCCAAAGGGCGTCGCGAGGCGGTGCACGAGGAGACGACACCATACTAGGGCGCCTGGAGATTCCCTGCCGCGCCCAGGTATGGTGTGGGCTCCTCGTGGCCCATCTCAACCTCCCCTTCTGGCTGACTCCATCTTCTGATAAAATAGGGGCCTCCGTAAATTTTCGTCCAATTCTGAGAATATTTCCAGACTAGCTTTTCTGGAATTCAAAAACAGCAGAAAACAGGAACTGGCACTGTGACATCTTGTTAATAGGTTAGTCCCAGAAAATGTATAAAAATGATATAAAGTGTATATAAAACATGTAGCAATTGATATAAAACAAGCATGGAACATCAAAAATTATAGATACGTTTGAGACGTATCAGCTGCCTGTAGGGTTATGGCAATGACTTGGGCTCCTCGTTGTTTGCTGATTTCCGCTGCAAGTACATGTTGAAGCTATGGCTTCGATCAAGTAAGTAAATTTATTCGGTATTTATGGATGTTCTTGTGATACCAGTTTGATTGTGCTCAGCGACACACAGATCATGGGATCGCTAATGTTGTAGGCACAAGGGAATTTCGGAAAGTTAGTCCGGGGTCCCCACACATATGTAACTCACAACTTGTCTTCTCCGTGACGTCATCCACGGGGTAGCGAGCCGCCGACGGTTCGAATGCAGATGCTTCTAGCTGCGTGGAACCCACACTGCTTTTCCGCTGAGATGGGGCGGCATCGGCTTGAGGATCTTCTAGTTGTTGCTGAGATGCCCTTTGCTGAATAATTGAGTCTATTTGCTCATGCTGCCGCTGCACCATACGTTCCAATTCCGATAACCGGTCTAACTCCTTCTTCTTTCTCCCACGGCTTCTATAACTTTCAGCGCACTCCGGCAACGCTTTCTTCCACGTAACACTGTCAGCCTCGAGCTCGTCCAACGTGTTCAGGATTCCGCAGGGCGAGTGTCAGCTCGTCGTTCTCTCTCTCAGGATGGTACCCTCCCTTTCGAACTTTATCTATTGCGTCTACAAGCTGCACTGTGATTATTTCAATTTTTTTCCTTCCATTTTCCCTTTGCAACAATCTGCCCTGTCTGTGGCTCCAACGCTGCCCCATGCACGTACAACCAGAACTTGGACCTCTCGGGCCAGTCAGCTGTCTGTGGAATGATACCTTTAGCAAGCAGTCCTGCTTCAAAGGCTTCCCACTTAGGCGCGGTAGTCTTGTAGTCACCTGTCCACAAAGTATGGTGATATTGCTTCTTCCCAGCATTTAGCTTATTTATGGCCGATCGGGCCACAGCGGCAGACGATTTCTTATACGCAACAAATGCGGGCCAGTCATGTTTTATCTTCTCTAGTGCTCCAGTGAAATCTGGAGCTCCTTTTTCATATTTTTTTCCATAATGTTTTCTTCTAGCTCTGGAATTGTGTGGCCATCTTCTTAAGAGTCCACTGCTTGACTTTCTCCTTTTTGTCATCTGTGAGACCTTGCGGTAGGTTGAAATGTGTCATGAGCGTCTCCCAAAGCAAATCTTTTGTAATCTGGTGGACATAACTAGATCCATCGTTGTCGTCCTTCGGCTTATGCCATTCTGCAATGGTGATCGGGAGCATGTCCCTAACGAGAACTCCAGCTTGATTTATAAATTTACGGCGAGTCTCTATGGGTTCCAGCGGTTCGCCATCATCACCAACTTTCTCGATCGATAACCTTGGACCCTCGCCCGACATCCTTTTCGTCGGGCCTCGAGGACCTTGCCTTTTAGCAGATTGGCTCGATCCAGAGGGCTAAAGAAAAATGATTCGTTAATAAGTGCAATGCAAATAAATTATTGCATCTAGTAATCAAAAGAGGCTTAATATACCTCGCCGGAATTTGTTGAGGGCCTTTCGTCGTCTCTGCTTTCTTCTAGCTCAACTCCCTCACCGGAGTCGCTCAAAAATTGTGAGCTGAAATCGTCATCTTCTCCACCAGCATCTTCTCCACGGGCACTCGCATATATAATCTGATACACTATGTCTTCACACTCCTCGTCTCTACCGGGGGCGTCCATAGATCAATGTCCCTGCAATCAATTATATATGCTTTTTGTAACAAGAATATATGAATCTTAAAATTTGCATCTAAAATTCTAAAAAGAGGTCATGAACTGATGATAACAGTTTGTACAAGCAATCTAGTAGTATTTTGAGTACTACTATTTTGTATACTTCTAACAATTTTTTTCTAACATCTAATTTTTTGCAACTCTAAAATTGATTTGCACCTCTAATTTTCTAACTCTACAATTTTTTCTAATTCTAATTTTCTAATAACATTTCCTAAAATTACAAAACTACAAAGTACAAAATGGAACACTAATATTCATAATTCATTAATATTCACAATATTCATATAGAACACTAAAAATGAAATGGAGTGTTCACAATAATTCACTAATTTAAAATAGTACTATATATGCAAATATCGTAATAGTACTATGCAATTAAAAATTGCACTGAAAAAACTACAATAAACAACCTAAAAAATAACTAAAAAAACTACACTAAACTACACTAATTAGGGGGAAAGGCAGAGCTCACCTCGGGGCCGGAGGCGACGGTGGCCGGCGTTCGTGGAGGCGGCGCTGCGTCGTCGACGGGAGGCCGGAGGCATCGTGGACGGGACGGCGCTATGGCGTCGTGGACGGGAGCCGGCGTGTACGGGAGGCGGCGCTGCGGCGTTGGACGGGAGGCGGCTGCGTGACCTCCTGCGCAGACAGGCGGCGACCTGCGCGCGCGGGGGCAGACGTCGGAGGCGGACGCAGCGGGCGGGGGAGACACTTGAGGGATGGAGGCGCAGCGGCTCCGGCCGGTCGATCCGCGCGGCGACGGAGCGTGCGGGGGCAGATGAGGGAGGAGGGCGCAGCGGGCGCGCGGACCTGGCTGGGAGACAACGGAGGTAGGCGCGGCGGCGGCCGGAGCTGGGCTTCGCCGAGAGACGACGGAGGGAGGCGGCGTCGGCGTCGTCGGGGAGAGAAGAGAAACTACTCGTTGAATGAGGAGGAGGAGGAGGAGAAGAGTCTGGTCTAGACTAAATGTCCTTTTGTACAGGTTGGTAACACCAACCGGGACTAAAGGTCTGTTTGGGCCGCGAAAAATTGCGCGCGAAGCCCAGCGGACCTTTAGTCCCAGCTGGTGTTACCAACCGGGACTAAATGGGCTTTTTAAATTGTTTTGTTTTTTTCTAGTTCCTTTTTCTTTTTCTGTTATCTTTAATATACTTTTATTTACATGTTTTTTGAATTTTTTTTTTCTAGTTCCTTTTTCTTTTTCTGTTTTCTTTTATATACTTTTATTTACATGCTTTTTGAATTGTTTTTTTTTAGTTTCTGTTTTCTTTTATATACTTTGATTTACATGTTTTTTGATTTTTTTTTAGTTTCTTTTATATTTAATTTAGTTGTTTCAATATTTATGAAAATCATATCTTTTTCTGATTTCTTTTATATCTATGATTTAATTGTCTAAAAATTTGTAATAATTCTCTCTTTATTTTAAAAACATCCTTAACAACATCCCCGCACGCTCGTACACCCTCCGCACCGGATCCGGCACCTAAGCAGGAGGCCGGTAGCTGGGCATTCCTCTCCACGTCGGGCTCGTGGGCATACGGCGGCATAGGCTCCCGCGGTAGCGCCCAAGCGCGCTCTGCCGAGCACGCTCGACCTCGTCCAGAAGGCGATTCGGCGGGCGTGGCGGATCCATCTCGTGGAGACGATGCGTTCGTGGATAGGAATGGAGGATTTGGGTTTACCCTGTCGGTGACAATATATATAGACCTCCAGGGCAGCGCTGGGGGAGGACACGTGACCATGCATGGCAGCGCTGGGGAAGGACACATGACAGACACGAGTCGTGACCGCAAAGCCCGCCTTTAGTCCCGGCTGGTGTTACCAACAGGGAATAAAGGTCTCTTGTGAGCCGTTGGACCGGGACTAAAGGACTAGGAAGAAGCACATTGATCGTGTGTTTCTTTCAAGCGCATGTGAGCCGTTAGATCAGGGGTGTGTTTCTTTTGAGGGCTTGTGAGCAGTTGGATCAGCACTATCACGACCACTTCGTGAGCCACACGACCCTATATATAGCCAACCTTTCAGACATGTTCGGCACTCAGTGTGTACTCATTGTAGTTCATTTGGTATACAAAGCATTCGGATTCCCTGCATACATCCGACGGTGCATTTGATATGCGGGCACTCACGAGCCACTGTCGGGCAGTATGCAGGGGAAACCGTGTGTTTTGTTCCAACTTTTTCGAGCGCTTGTAAGCTGTTGGAGTTTTTAGAACCAAAAATCGGTGTTTAGGGTTTTCTTCTTAGTTTTCAGAACACAGTTACATAAAAGGTTTAATACATTATTACACATCACCAATAACATCCCTATCTAGTGTTGTGGTATAAACTTTTTCTTCGTGTGTGTCCCTTTCTTCTTATTGCGTCGTGACCATGGACAATCTTCATCATTTAACACGATGCTTGGGTCAGTGTTCACTTTGAAGGGCAGGATGTCATCAAACTTGTTATAATCTTCGGACATGTCTGTCTTGTCCTCCACTCCCACGATGTTTCTTTTCCCTGAAAGAACTATGTGGCGCTTTGGCTCATCGTATGATGTATTCGGTTGCTTATCTTTCCTTTTTTCGGTTTGGTAGACATGTCCTTCACATAGAAAACCTCGGCCACTTCACTGGCTAACGAATGGTTCGGTGTGGTACCCAAGATTCTTGAGATCCACTGTAGTCATTCTATATTGCGGGTCTACCTGTACCCCGCCTGTCAGGTTGAACCATTTGCACCAGAACAAAGGGACCTTAAAAGAAGGTCCATAGTCAAGTTCCCATATCTACTCTATGTAACCATAATATGTGTCCTTTTGCCAATTTTTGTTTGTTGCATCAAAGCAGACATCACTGTTTTGGTTGGTGCTTTTTTTATCTTGGTCGGCCGTGTAAAATGTATTCCCATTTATCTCGTACCCTTGACCAACAAGTATAGTTGTTCTCAAACAGTGGTGCCATTAATGAGACGTGTTTGCAACCAACCGCCAAAAGTCTCCACGTGTTCTCCTTGAATCCAATCTTCAGGCTGCTCCGGGTATTTGGGGCATAAAATATTCATGTGTTCCTCGATATACGGAGCCACCAAGCTGGAATTATGTAGAACTGTGTAGTGTGCTTGAGCGAAAGAATGCCCTTCTATACATATTATTGCTTTCTTTCCTAGCGTGCCTTTTCCACGCAGTCTCCCCTCATGGCGTGATTGAGGAACACTGATCGGCTTAAGGTCAGGAATAAAGTCAACACAAAACTCAATGACCTCCTCTGTTCCATAGCCCTTGGAGATGCTTCCCTCTGGCCTAGCACGGTTATGAACGTATTTCTTTAAGACTCCCATGAACCTCTCAAAGGGGGAACATGTTGTGTAGAAATACAGAACCGAGAATGGAAATCTGTTCGACTAGGTGAAATATGAGATGCGTCATAATACTGAAGAAGGATGGTGGGAACACCAACTCGAAGCTGACAAGACATTGGACCACATCCTTCTGTAAACTTGGTAGAGTTACTGGATCGATGACCTTCTGACAAATTGCATTGAGGAATGACATAGCTTCACAATGGGTACTCGAACATTTTCCAGTAGAAGCCCCCTCAATGCAACCGGAAGTAATTGTGTCATAATCACGTGGCAGTCGTGAGACTTTAGGTTTTGGAACATTTTCTCTGCCATGTTTACTATTCTCTTTATATTCGACGAGAGACCTTGATACTGCTCAGGACTTCAAAAAAGATCTCCTTCTCTTCTTTGGTAAGAGCGTAGCTGGCAGGACCTTGATACTTCTCTGGATTCAGGTCGTCTCGTTCGTGCATACGTTGCTGGTGCAACCGTGCGTCCGGTGTATCCTTCGTCTTCCCATACACGCCCAAGAAGCTTAGCAGGTTCACGCAAAGATTTTTTGTCACGTGCATCACAGACTCTACGACACAAAACATTATAATTCAACTCTTATAATAGAGAAAGATAGCAAATATAACAAACAGGGGTCACGGACCCAACAGTACATCAAGCGGAAGCGAAATAGGTTGTTCTAAACAACAAGAACCAAATATGGCCTAAGAGGCCTGCAAATAGCATCCAAGCGCCAGCTGTTCCAGGATGTCCCAAGCTGCCACCTGGGAACCCCAGACTACTCGTCGACGTCCACAAAGAACCCACCTTCGAAGTCGGTGAAGTCCTCCTCTGAAACAAACCAAAGACGTTGAGTTCGACGAACTCGCAAGATTATAATATAGAGCTTTAGCTCGATGAGGCTTTCAAAGTTTTATGGCTCTTTTGCATAAAGCTGATTTTATTTTAAATAAACAACAATCCATGGCATCGACTAATCAGAAGATTTTCAAAAGAGGGGTAAGAAGTAACTCTTTTCCCTTGAGACACCATTTCTCATCAGCACCATCATCATCATGTACCTGTTCATCAAAGGCACCTCCCCGAATCACCCTCGAGGAAGTCAACCTTGCATTCGTGAGTGGCACCTTTAGTACCCAATTTTAATCATTCCGTTAAAGTTAATCTATGGTCTTATCGTCTTTCCCAAGTCGTCCGTAACCGTGGACACGGCTTTTCGAAAAGATTAACCCTGCAGGGGTGCACTGTGTTTACCTTCGGTACCGCCCGGCTCATTGCCTACGCTTAGCTCTCTTCCGGGGAAAGCCGGATGAGTGGGAACGGTTACAACCTTTACCTTGTTGAGGACTAACCCAGGATCATCAGTGGCGGCAGGGCTGCCAGGATCACAACACCCCGCCCCACGGCCACTCATTTTCCTAAACACCACCATCCTCATCTCAGTCTTGTTAACCATCTCAACGCACGCGCAAATGGAAAACCAAACTAGAGGACCCTGGCTAGTCCCGCCCAAGTTAGTCGGTCGATGAGGGCTCCATATACCCCACCGAAAGGAAGCGCGCTCATTCTTGGTTCTAGAGGTAAAGAACTCGCACTTAGGCGGCGAGAACGAGACAACCCACCACATTCCATGTGGCCTCTCATCCCCACCTTTAGCAATTTATTATCCATGTCACCACAGTTTCTCCACCATCAACATCACTGTCACAAGTCAACACCTGTTTCCAGCATGTACCATTCCTAGCACAACTAGGCATTTTACTAAGCATGGCTAAGCATCAACCTGCATATTTAAGTATTTCATGGCCAACAAACCAAACCTATGGTATTAGGAGGGGAAACAGGTAATTGGCATAGGGAATTTAATGCAACTGTAGGATACTCTATCCAGGCAAAAGACATTTAGAACCGCATGCAATATTATAGTGGAGAAAATACTTGCGGAAAAATAGGATAAGATATGCTCAGAGGGGGGGATTACGCTTGCCTTGCTCAGAGTGCTGGTAGTACTGCTCGGCGGGGTATTGAGGGGGAACCCCGTCTGCTTGACCTAACGAAACACAACGCACGGGAAGCAACAATCAATCACCACACATTTAGCAAGTGCAATGCGCAAACACATGATGGCATGACAATTTAAATCCTCGAGACGAGGATGAATCAACTATTCAATTTAAACGGAGTTCGGATGCTTAGAGGGGCGCATCTCGATTACACCGTGGGATAAGGGAGTGCAACATCTTTACTTGTTGATTTCGATGAATGAACCCTAAGTTTAACTTGCATATGAATGTCATGCTCATGAGAAGATGCAGGTTTGGTTGCTTAACAAGCAAGGATTAACTTAAAACTTGCATTGAAACAAAAGTTGGAGAAGAAGGAGTATGGGTTTGTATATCTAGGTCGGATAATCCGGGTCGTGCCAGACCGGAATATCCGGTCTCAAGGCTTGGTCACACGTGAAAACGACTAAGGACTCAGGGCGCGAGCTACTGGACTCAGCCGGAATATTTGGGCCGGATATTTTGTCCTGGGCCGGAATATCCGGTCGCTCCTCAACTAGTCTAGAAATTTGGCTAAGGAAGAAAAGTGCGCGCCTCTGGTCTAGGCCGGATATTTTAGGCCGGAATATCCGGCCTGGATCTGCGAGTTATGGCTCCAGATTTGCGGGCTCCTGCCAAAACTCGAACTAGAGCAAAAGGGGAGAAGGGTAGGGGTCAGCAAGGGTGTAGTGCTCACCACGAACTCGTGGGGGTGCTCAGCTAGGTCGGGGATGGACGGGAGCAGCGGCAATCGAGCTCGGCGTGCGGCGGAGCTTGTCGGAGAAGAACTCGAAATCCGGGCAATATGCTTCTTCCCGGCTCGATTCTTGCGGTGAGGATGGAGAGGAGGACGAGGCAAAGCTTTCTATGGTCTTGGATTTGCTCGGGGTGACCTCAATCTCCGGAGAGGCGGTGGTGGAGCTCGGCGGCCATGGTGGCTTGTGGAGAGCAAGGAGAGAGAGAGGAGCAGGGGGTGAGCTGGGGAGAGGGTGAGGAGGAGCAGTGGGACCCATTTTTGAGAGAGGAGGCAAGGCAAGGGGGGCCCTGGCGCTGCGTCCACAAAAATTGGCGCCTCAAAATAAAATGTTTTTGACCTCCTTTGCCCAAAGAGGTTTAGAAAAGGATTTGTTCAAATTCCAAATGTTGTTGCTTTAGAAATTTGAATCAAAGCAGAAATAGAATTTTGAACACTTGGAACTTCCTGGACAAAATGGATTGGAAAAGTAAACTTTTGTTCAACAACTCCAACAACATTTCCATTGCAATGTTTACTACCTAAAGTGCACATGATTATGCATGAATGCCATGATGCAATGAGCAAAAGTGAAAATTTGGTTCATATTTTGCATTACCAAAAGTGGGATGTTACAACTCTACCCTCCTTACAGGAATCTCGCCCCGAGATTCTTAGAGTAGGAAAGAGGGAAGGTGGTTACAACCGTCTTCCACGATCTTCTCGGTGTAGAGTAATTCAGCGTATCCCGAAGATCTTCATCGGCTTCACTCCGAGGTCACTATCAATGTACACCATAGGAAAGAAGGGAACCTCACCGAAAGGATGGATATTAGGGAAGATACAACGACCGAGTACCTCCTAGTAGAAATCTTAGGATGAGACTTCGAGCATCCCTTGAATTGACATTTAGGAGACACATACGGGTGACAGGAGATTGAGAAGGAGTTTCCAATGTGTAGACAACTGTTTCTCAAAAGGTGAGAATATGAACTTTGCACAAGGCCTTAAGTCTCTGAAGGAGAGTGTTGAAACAAGACTCCAACAGATGAAGAGGTGACTTTACCTATACGGCTTGAGTAGAACTTTCCCCACGGAGGAACATTCCGGATCACAGGAGGAGGATCGGGAGGATGGACCAAGAGAACTTAGAAACTGACTTTATAACTCCGAGGACGTTAGTATCAGAGAAACTTCTTGGGATTCTAGACATCGAGGACAAGCTTCTTGAGGATCACCAACCGTCGTTCTGATAGTGATTCAGATCTGGTTAGGTGTAGAGATACTTCAAACTCAACATGCATGAATAGGAAGTTTTTGCAAAGGATAACCACGGATTACATTTGCTAGAACCCCGAGGCTAGACTAGGATGTCTAACTCCAAAGGAGGAACAAGATTGCGGAACTCACGTAGTAGCAACTTGTCAGAAGACATCGGCACCTACATGAATTACTGCAATGAGACACAGCTGAGCCCTTGTTGGGAAACATCAAAGAAGACAAAAGGATTTCTTGGAATCCTTCTCCTTCTTGAACAGTTCCACTAGTGGCTTGGAGGCATAGACGAATTTCTCAAGGAAGGAAGGTAACAACGTACCATACCAAGAATATTCTGCACATACGGGATTGAGTTAGGATGATTCCGAGGAGTCAAGACAATTTATTCAGATCCACGGCGACATCTTTCAGCAATTGCACGTGAATCAGAGAAAATCATTTCTAACCTCGAGAACACATGCCTTGTGACAACATAAGTTAGTGCTAACAAGTTTACAAAGCTACGCCCACTATTCCATATAATTCTCTTCAAACATGGAGGAAAATAAGAGGTAGTTGATGGGCTCAACAACCAACTTATCTAGTTACTCCAAGATGGTCGACTCATATGTCACATGAACGGGCATACGCATTGCTCAGATTAACACGTTCAGGGAGGTCGGTCGGAGTTTGATTTGACGATAGCTCGATTCAAATCAAAAGATTTGGAGGGTAGCATATCCAAAGAGGAGATACCACCTGATTTCAACATGAACAGACTAGACATCCCCTGGAGAATGAACTATAACAGATAGAGAATAATTCAGGACATCCAGCACGATTTTCCTGGAGAAGGGAGTTGTTCAGAGAACCAGCTTACTCATAAGCACAACATCACGGACAAGTGACAACCTGGCGATACTTCTGGAAAACCTACAGAATATCACGATCCATCTACAGGATATCACGACATACCGGTGGATTTTGAGTTCGAAGGAGGATCCTGCCTTTCAAGGCACAACGAGGTGGTCTTGGGAGCTTCGGCTCGAACCTAGCTCTTTGACCGAGGAAGGGCACCAGAGAAAAACGAACTGTAGGAGCATCAATTCATCAAGGAGATCATGATACTTAGCACGAGCGCACACTCTTTATACCAAGATATCGTGCTACTCCAAGATGGAACAGAAACAGAGACTAACACACCTCTTATTCTGTGGACTACAAAACTTTGACCTAGCCCGAGAAATGGACAAGGTACTGGAGTTTGTTTCTCCTAACGAGGCGAAATATAAAGTCTGGAAGGATCAAGAGAGTGACTTGCATCGGAATACACCAATGCATGATAAGAACATGATGGTCAAACGAAAGACAAGGATCGGAAAGAAGATCAGAGTACGAAACATGCTCAGGAGAAATCCTAAGATGTTGGAGATGCACCGGTTACTACTCAATTGTGATAACCATGCCCAAAAAGGAGAGATGTAGCGAAGTCACGAATATAGGTGGAAGACTTGCTAGAAGGATTTGTCGTAACTCAAATGGTTTCAAGACAGAACTTAGAATGAGGCTAAGGAGAGCTGAAGTTACATAGCCAGCCGAGGGGTGGTAAATGGTTGGACATTACCAAACTGACCACATCAAGGACTTGGGTTGAAGGTCAGCTTCATGTGCCGGGAATCATAAATAGCATACGATCATATGGGTAACAACCCACAAAATTCGACATACCAGAATCACAGCACAATCCGGGACCTTCTGTTCAAGACCTTGGGCTAAAACCCGAAGAAAGGAACAAATGATTAGACTGGGTACGGATAACAAGATTCGTAAACCTTTGAGTTGACATCGGATTGTATCGCAGCGGGAGCAACTGGACACATAACACTAAGAGGTAGAACCCAACCGCGAGATCCTAATAATTTGAAGTAACAGATGAGAAGTGAAAACTTTTAACTCAAATCGAGGTAAGATTGCTCCAAGATTAGAAGGTAACCAGATAAGGAGTAAAAAGAATCCTAAGATGGTTTTCACAACTCCTTTTTAGGTTAAAATATTTTCACAAACACTAGACTCAACATCGACCAGTAGAAAGGGTTTCCTACAGGCAGTCCTGCTCTGATACCAACTTGTAGCGCCCCGACCCGACTATTATACAGTGATGCTGTGTGTCACCGGTTAAGCGATACAACCGGAGAAAACCCCGATTGATGCCTTAACACAGGCACAACTATCAAAGCATAATAGTAAGATCAAGACTTGTGGAACAACTGGCACATCACAGACTCTACGACACAAAACATTATAATTCAACTCTTATAATAGAGAAAGATAGCAAATATAACAAACAGGGTCACGGACCCAACAGTACATCAAGCGGAAGCGAAATAGGTTGTTCTAAACAACAAGAACCAAATATGGCCTAAGAGGCCTGCAAATAGCATCCAAGCGCCAGCTGTTCCAGGATGTCCCAAGCTGCCACCTGGGAACCCCAGACTACTCGTCGACGTCCACAAAGAACCCACCTTCGAAGTCGGTGAAGTCCTCCTCTGAAACAAACCAAAGACGTTGAGTTCGACGAACTCGCAAGATTATATTATAGAGCTTTAGCTCGATGAGGCTTTCAAAGTTTTATGGCTCTTTTGCATAAAGCTGATTTTATTTTAAATAAACAACAATCCATGGCATCGACTAATCAGAAGATTTTCAAAAGAGGGGTAAGAAGTAACTCTTTTCCCTTGAGACACCATTTCTCATCAGCACCATCATCATCATGTACCTGTTCATCAAAGGCACCTCCCCGAATCACCCTCGAGGAAGTCAACCTTGCATTCGTGAGTGGCACCTTTAGTACCCAATTTAATCATTCCGTTAAAGTTAATCTATGGTCTTATCGTCTTTCCCAAGTCGTCCGTAACCGTGGACACGGCTTTTCGAAAAGATTAACCCTGCAGGGGTGCACTGTGTTTACCTTCGGTACCGCCCGGCTCATTGCCTACGCTTAGCTCTCTTCCGGGGAAAGCCGGATGAGTGGGAACGGTTACAACCTTTACCTGTTGAGGACTAACCCAGGATCATCAGTGGCGGCAGGGCTGCCAGGATCACAACACCCCGCCCCACGGCCACTCATTTTCCTAAACACCACCATCCTCATCTCAGTCTTGTTAACCATCTCAACGCACGCGCAAATGGAAAACCAAACTAGAGGACCCTGGCTAGTCCCGCCCAAGTTAGTCGGTCGATGAGGGCTCCATATACCCCACCGAAAGGAAGCGCGCTCATTCTTGGTTCTAGAGGTAAAGAACTCGCACTTAGGCGGCGAGAACGAGACAACCCACCACATTCCATGTGGCCTCTCATCCCCACCTTTAGCAATTTATTATCCATGTCACCACAGTTTCTCCACCATCAACATCACTGTCACAAGTCAACACCTGTTTCCAGCATGTACCATTCCTAGCACAACTAGGCATTTTACTAAGCATGGCTAAGCATCAACCTGCATATTTAAGTATTTCATGGCCAACAAACCAAACCTATGGTATTAGGAGGGGAAACAGGTAATTGGCATAGGGAATTTAATGCAACTGTAGGATACTCTATCCAGGCAAAAGACATTTAGAACCGCATGCAATATTATAGTCGAGAAAATACTTGCGGAAAAATAGGATAAGATATGCTCAGAGGGGGGATTACGCTTGCCTTGCTCAGAGTGCTGGTAGTACTGCTCGGCGGGTATTGAGGGGAACCCCGTCTGCTTGACCTAACGAAACACAACGCACGGGAAGCAACAATCAATCACCACACATTTAGCAAGTGCAATGCGCAAACACATGATGGCATGACAATTTAAATCCTCGAGACGAGGATGAATCAACTATTCAATTTAAACGGAGTTCGGATGCTTAGAGGGGCGCATCTCGATTACACCGTGGGATAAGGGAGTGCAACATCTTTACTTGTTGATTTTGACGAATGAACCCTAAGTTTAACTTGCATATGAATGTCATGCTCATGAGAAGATGCAGGTTTGGTTGCTTAACAAGCAAGGATTAACTTAAAACTTGCATTGAAACAAAAGTTGGAGAAGAAGGAGTATGGGTTTGTATATCTAGGTCGGATAATCCGGGTCGTGCCAGACCGGAATATCCGGTCTCAAGGCTTGGTCACACGTGAAAACGACTAAGGACTCAGGGCGCGAGCTACTGGACTCAGCCGGAATATTTGGGCCGGATATTTTGTCCTGGGCCGGAATCCGGTCGCTCCTCAACTAGTCTAGAAATTTGGCTAAGGAAGAAAAGTGCGCGCCTCTGGTCTAGGCCGGATATTTTAGGCCGGAATATCCGGCCTGGATCTGCGAGTTATGGCTCCAGATTTGCGGGCTCCTGCCAAAACTCGAACTAGAGCAAAAGGGGAGAAGGGTAGGGGTCAGCAAGGGTGTAGTGCTCACCACGAACTCGTGGGGGTGCTCAGCTAGGTCGGGATGGACGGGAGCAGCGGCAATCGAGCTCGGCGTGCGGCGGAGCTTGTCGGAGAAGAACTCGAAATCCGGGCAATATGCTTCTTCCCGGCTCGATTCTTGCGGTGAGGATGGAGAGGAGGACGAGGCAAAGCTTTCTATGGTCTTGAATTTGCTCGGGGTGACCTCAATCTCCGGAGAGGCGGTGGTGGAGCTCGGCGGCCATGGTGGCTCGTGGAGGAGCAAGGAGAGAGAGAGGAGCAGGGGGTGAGCTGGGGAGAGGTGAGGAGGAGCAGTGGGACCCATTTTTGGGCTCACCTTGGAGAGAGGAGGCAAGGCAAGGGGGCCCTGGCGCTGCGTCCACAAAAATTGGCGCCTCAAAATAAAATGTTTTGACCTCCTTTGCCCAAAGGGTTTAGAAAAGGATTTTGTTCAAATTCCAAATGTTGTTGCTTTAGAAATTTGAATCAAAGCAGAAATATAATTTTGAACACTTGGAACTTCCTGGACAAAATGGATTGGAAAAGTAAACTTTTGTTCAACAACTCCAACAACATTCCATTGCAATGTTTACTACCTAAAGTGCACATGATTATGCATGAATGCCATGATGCAATGAGCAAAAGTGAAAATTTGGTTCATATTTTGCATTACCAAAAGTGGGCTGTTACAGCAGGAACCCACTTCCTGGGGCGTGGCTCGCCTCAACATCACCAGGGTCATCTCGCCTGATCTTATGCCGGAATGCACCGCATACCGGGCATGCATTCAAATTCTCGTACTCCTCACCGCGGTAGAGGATGCAGTCATCGATGCATGCAAGTATATTCTGCACCTCTAATCCTAGAGGACAGACAACCTTCTTTGCTTCGTACGTACTGGGGGGCAATACGTTATCCCTTGGAAGCATCTTCTTTAATATTTTCAGCAACTTTTCAAATCCTTGTCAGATAGACCATTCTCTGCCTTCCATTGCAGCAATTCCAGTGTGGTACCCAGCTTTTCTGATCATCTTCGCAATTTGGGTAATTTTTTGTGATCCTCTAACATGCTCTCCAACTTCAACCTCTCTTTTTCACTTCCGCTGTTTTATCTGTGCATCAAGAATGGCCCGACGAAGATCATCATCGGGGCTCATCAACAATGGGCTCTTCTTCAGCTTTCTCTTCCCCGATTGTAGTATCACCGTGTTCAGTGAACATAGGATAGTTGTCATTATCATCTTCTTTTTCGTTATCTTCCATTATAACCCCTCTTTCTCCGTGCTTGGTCCAACAATTATAGCCGGTCATGAAACCGACTGCAACAGGTCGACGTGAATGGTTTTGAGGTAGAGTAATCCCTCGTATTTTACAGACACTACATGGATAACAAATAAAACCATTCGCCCGCTTGTTTGCCTCAGCCACATGGAGAAAATTATGCATGCCAATAATGAACTCGGACTGCGTCGGTCACCGTACATCCATTGCTGGCTCATCTGCATTATATAAGTATATCAAAAAGCAAAGTAGAGTAACCAAATTAATTAATACAAGTTCATCACATTAAAAGCAAACTAGAGTAGTGACCAAATGTAATACATAGTTGTCATAAAACATACATTGAAACTAACATATAACTATCTAAAAATTTAAATCCAGCAAAAAAGCGATCAAAATCGCAACTAAGGTAATTACTGAACCAACAGCATAATGATACCAAGCCTCTTGATTAATGGCATATTTTCTAATCTTTTTAATCTTCAAGCGCATTGCATCCATCTTGATCTGATGATCATTGACGACGTCGGCAAGCTTGAACTCCAATTTCATCTTCTCTTCTAGGCATTGGAGACGAAGATCTTCACTTCTTTTCAATTTTGCTTTCAAATCATTGTTTTCTTTTTCAAATAAATTTAGCATCTCGACAAGGGGGCCGGTTGGAATTTCCGATTCAACTACCTTCTAGATAAAAATATCTATGTCAAGTTGGTCGGCATAATTGTCATAAACACGAAATGAAATAAATAGTTTAAAAAGTATACCACATCTGAATCATAGACCGGAAGAGGGCCGACGGAAACGGATATCAAAACCATGGCACTATACATATAAAAAACAATCATACAAGTAAGAAAATTATACAAGTAATAACTATGCATCTAAATCATACAACTAAGATTTTTTTAAATAAAAGAAAAAACAAGAGGCTCACCGAGGTGGTGTCGGTGACTGGACGGCGCGGGCGAACGACGGCGGTGAGGACGGGGACGGGACGACACTAAAACCCACAAATCATACTTTAATTTGAGCTCAAATTGCATATAAAACAAATGAACTCCCTAACTTAGGCATTTCATCAAACACCTAGCTAGCACTAGAAAAATGAAATGAGCTAAACTAGCAATGAAATGAGCTAAAGTAGCAACGCCGGAAGAAAGGATGAAGTTTCTAACCCTTGAATAGATGGGGCGCCGCCAATCTTGACAAATGGTGAAAAAAAATGGGATGAACTCGAGCTTGGGAGAGTGAACAGAGGAGAAAATGGTGATGAACTCGAGCTCAAAAATGGAGATGGCTGGCTCGGGGTGCAAGATGATACAGGGAACACTTTAGTACTAAAGGTATCACGAACCGGGACTAAAGGGTGATCGCGCTGGCCCCAACTCTGGCGGCTGCCTGCCGCAACCTTTTAGTCCAATTCGTGTCACGAACCGGGACTAAAGGTCCCCTACGAACCGGGACTAGTCCCGTGCGGCGTCCTAGCCGTTGGAACCGACACTAATGCCCCCATTAGTACCGGTTCCAATTATGGCCGGGTCCAAAACTCCAAACCGATGGCCTGTTTTCTAGTAGTGGCTGAATCAGTTCATTTCCAGCCACGTCTAATCCGGATCGGAGGGAGTATGTTATTTGGAACGAATTGTAATTTGAGATATTGGTAGAGCATGCTCAAAGACAAGATAAGAAAATATCTCGCATCCGACAAAAGATATGGCTTACATCGCCTTATGTGCTCTAAATTGCCTATACTCCTGTCCCGACGTGACCCAATAAGGCCATAGGATTTGCCGACATATTCTTGCATGGACACGTGATTGCTTCAGCCTCTAATGGCGAATCAATGCTGTAGTCATGGTCGGTAGTTCGCTAGCAGGCCGACCTGAATTTTGATGATCAGGGGTTAAACAATGCTAAATATCTCACATTAATTTCTTATCAGCTAACGCAGGCAGAGATTAATTGACGAACTACTACATGCCAGGTGCACTTGAGCCATTTATATAGCCTCTAAATGGATCATGCTGCTCTCTCTCCCTTTTGTGAACGAAGGTCTTGCTTGGATGGCTAGTACAATCGGTTGTACTATTCGCTAAGCAGTTATAGCAAGATCAAATTAGGTTGCATCTTGTGTGTCTACCTAAAATGGAATACTCGATGGTTAACGTTTATGGCATTCGACAAAAAACGGTGGCCTCCCTTGTGATATGTTCACATCTTGAAAGATTTGGAACGAGAGAAAAGTGAGAGTGCAGTTTTGGAAAATGCACTCTTTGCCAAAAAAATGATCATGAGCAATATGAAGTAGTAGAAGCTACAGACTGGGAAACATAGATGACGATATTGACAAAACCTAGACTATTCTGTGTTTCTCGAAAGAGAAAAAAGAAACACCCTATAATTGTGTTTTGGTTTATGCTAAGAACTGCATGCGCAGGTTAGTGCTCTAGCTCTTTACATTTCTCACTATGCTTCTTGCATCCGTCTAGCGAATGGTTTGCGCAGCTTAATTTTGCTGCCTCGAAACTTAATCATCTTGCTCTTTTGTCTCCCTCCTCTACTTACATATATATATGTACAAATACCTTGCATGCTGGTAGGGGACCCCTCAAGCTAGACACTGTAGCTTCTTGTTAACACATGGTGGAGTCCCAGCCGCATGGCAGCTAGCTGCCTGTCGGCACAAACAATTCAGATCTTGACTCTTCCGTAACTACATCGATTCAATTATTGCTTACATCTCAGATCGATCAAAAGGGAGGTGTCCTGACTTTTCAGCAGCTGCATTCTGTTCTGTTCTACATAAAGATCACGTTCGGGTGTTTCTTCCGCAAACAGTGGGTCTCCAGTGTTCATTCCCCAAAGTGGTAAAACGCAAGTGCAAGAAACTTGCCTTTTCTGTAGGGAAGATATTGTTGTTCATTTTCATGTGCCCAAGGATCTTTTAATAACTTTTGAAGAATTTCACATATCAAAAGTTTTGTGGAGCTCGATCCTCAAGGCCTCCCGGTCTATGCATGCACTCTAGTACAAAGCGATACCAACGCCCCATATTGGTGAAAAGTAAATATCCGCTGCCAATGGTGAAAAGTAATTCTGTATACCCGACCAGACCTTTCACTAACATTGTCCACACAGATTCCTAAATATCCGTTGCCGATGTTACCACAATACTATATATTGATATGTAACTGTCAGAAAACCCTACTATCTCCCTTCTCCCTACTCTATCCTATCAGGACGCCACGCAATGACAACGCTCACAGAGACGTAGCTCTCTCATGCCTCCTCCTCGTCCGACATAGAAGAGATGTATATCCTCCTCCTCCTCCTCCTCCTTGCGCCGAGAAGGACATGGCCTAAGAGCATCTCCACTCGCGGCGCCCAAAGGCCGTCCGGACTACTTGGCGCATTTGGGCGCCCTCGCTCCCCACTCGCGGAATTCGAATGTGCCGCCAAGGTTTTGCGAATTCGAATTACAGACGGGCTGTTTTAGCCACAAATCGAGAGTCCTGTGCCACCAAAATACACTACGCCAAAATATGTCACCAAAATACGCCGGGAGATGTCGTTGCCCGACGTCTGCTTGTCGCCGCCGCCGCGTCGTCGCCGCCGATCTAGATGTTGTCACTGGGCTGGGGCACGTAGCCATAGCCGGGCTGGGTCATGTCGGGGTCATCGTCGATCATGTCGGGGTCATCGTCGACCTGGTCATCCGCGCCGTGGCCGGTCTCGGCGCCGTGGCCCTGGTTGCCGCCGTTCTCGGCGCCGTTCTCGGGCGGAACGAGCCCAAGCTCTTGCAGGATCGCGGCACGATACATGTTGTGCACCGCCCTCGCCAGCGGGTCCAAGTTGGAGACGTCGGCCGTCAAGATCATGAAGTCCTGACTCCTCTTCTTGACGGCGGCTTTCTTCTGCTCGAGGTTGATCTTGACGTCGGCCTTCTGCATCAAGGTCGCCCACCTTGCGTTGTTCTCCTCGCGCCTCAAGCTCGAGTTGGAGCAAACATCGGCGAGGACCTTGTCGATGGACGACTGCACTCTGTCCGTCTTTGCCGCCGCTGCCAAGGCCGCTTTCGCCTTCTTGTTCCCGATTGGCCGCCCTCCGAGTTTTGGGGATCGGCGTTGAGGTCGGCACGGCCGTTCTTGTTCAAAGTCCGTCGGTGCGCCTTCCATTTCTCACAATTTTGGAGAAGCTTGTAGCAATGCATCAACTTGAAGTCTTTCTCCTTGTTGAGGGTTTTGTACAACACAAGGGCGTCGATGATCTACAACAAAGCAAGACGACGACGATCACAATTGGCCTAAGCAACAACACAACAAGGGGATCGCAAGTCGGCGGTCACCTGATCTGACAGTCCCTTCCCGCTCTCCTGCCGATCGACGATGTTCTCATGGCAGCCGTGGAACTTGTTGACAAGGCGTTGGACGATGCGCCACCTATGCTCGATGGCGCCTTGGGTGCGCACCATGCTCACCTTGTAGAAGTCCTTGGTGAACCGGCGCTCGTCGAACTCGTGCTTGATCCGGGACCAGTAAGCGGTGCTCGACTGGTTTGTGCCGGTGATCTCGCCGGTAGTAATGGCCTTCCATGATTCGACCATGCACTCGTCTTCCTTGGTCGTCCAGATTATGCCGCGGCTGCCCTTCTTCTTCGCCGCCTGCTCGCCGACCACAGCGTCGGTCACCACCCCCTCCTCCTCAACCTCGTCGTCGTCCTCGTAGTACTCCTCATCCTCGTCGAACCCGTCGTCGTCATCCTCCGCCCGGGCGTTGTCGTTGATGATGTCGTCCATGATATCGGCGGTCTCCTACACACAAGGAGCAAGGCCGGTAGCCACGACTCGCCTATGCACACGTCTATTGTACATGCCATGGCTACAAAACGCGGGTTCATACCTGCATGAACTCCGAGGCGTCGGGAGTCATTCCGTCGATCACATGGGAGGCGCCCGCGTCGAATGAAAGGCTCCGACCGGCGGCCGTTTGGACGGCGGGATCTCTCCGCATCGCCAGCGAATTCAGATCGACGGGGTGGTTTAGATCCAGGCCACAAGAAGGGAAGATGACGTTGGGGTCGAAGCCGCCGTGATGCTGGCTATCGCCGTACTCGGGGGAGAACCTTGTGCGAGGCGTGGCGGCGGCGCTGTCGGCGAAGAAGGAGGAATTCGACGGCGAGCCGCCGACCTTGCATCCTAGAGTGTCGTTGCTCTCTTGGCTTCCTCCCAAGGCGAATGCTTGGTTCAAGGCGGCGACGGTCTTGTTCATGGCGGCGATCTTCCTTGCCGTCAATGGCGCCGCCGTGCCGAGCCGTTTCCTCTCATTCTGCTTCACGCGGCGCGCGGCACGGTTCTGCGTGTCCAATCGGCGCCGGAGTACGTCGATGTCCCAATCCTCCTGCATCATCCCCTCCGGCTTCTCCCTGGGCGGGGGGGCCTTGCGCTTGATGCCCAGCGTCATCCCCGCCGCCTTCGTCTTCGCTGCCTTCCCCTTGGGTGCCGGCGGCGCCATGGAGCCGGCGCGGCGCGACGCGAGGGTTTTTCTTTTGGCGGGAGAGATGGCGGGGGAAATGCGATTTTTGGGGACGAATTGGGGAAGCCGGCACTTATTGCGATCGCCGTCTCACTCAGCCGACGTGGCGTCGCGTTTCCTTCCGTCCGGGCCGCCCCAAGCCTCCCCAAGTGAGGGCGTGGGCTGGGCGTGCCGGACACAAAACTGGGCCGCGCCGGACCTAATTCGCGTTTGGGCGCCGCGAGTGGGGGCGATTTTGTGTCCGGCACACCCCAAAGGCGTTTGGGCGGCCGTTTGGGCGCCCCGACCGGAGATGCTCTAAATGGTGAGGAAGAGGACGACGACGCAGACAGTAACACTTGATAATTTCAAAGAATTTGAGAATGAAAAAACGCCATGTAAAATGAATTATTTCAAATGATTGAGCCTGAGCAAATGCATTGGCGAGCACTCTGGCTGTTTCTACACGATGCTTACAAGTTACAATGATGTACTATCGCCTGTCGTTCAGCTCACTCCAACAGTGGAAGCAATGGAGCTGATAAGACATGATGAGCCGAGGAAGACGGCGAAGCTTATCAGAGGCCGGCCGGATACGTACGGGGGTGGACAATCTCTACGCATGTGGCAGTGGCAGCCGAGGACCTCGCATGCAGTCGTTCGCCTGCATGATGGCACTGCCCTGTGCCAAGCCACAGGCTCATTACTGGTTTTGTTGTTGTGTACTGCCGCTACGTGTCGACCCTACGTGAAGCCGGCTCGTTGCAAGTGGGAAAATATCCGGTGAAAACGGTCAAAATAACGGAATAAAAGCCATGCTTAAAAGTTTTTAAAATTCTCAACAAATATGCATTACCTTGGGAAGGTAGAGTTGTATAGGCAAATTCGCAGGTTGAAACTCAAAATTTCTTATGAGTTATGAAAATGATAAATTCAGCAATGAATAGTAATTAAGGTTGCTGAATCTAATATTCATTATTAGCTTTTTTAGATAAAGAGTATAGATTAATATCACGGAGATACCAATTATATCTAGCCTCAACAACGTAATACACTAAAAGTATTACAGATGCACACAGCCCAAAAGAAAAAATAGTAGAATCTAAAAAATAAATGTCCCGCTCAGCACAACCACCACCAAGACAACATCTGATATCCAATTTCTCCAAAAAAAACAACCTTTTCAAGAAGGAAACAGTGCCCAAGTACCGTGGTCGCCCGATCGAAGATCCTGGTTTTCACCCTGGAGTTAGACTCCGCTCTCAAAATAATGTGTTCAACAAGGCCATTGTCAAGGAGAGCAGCGTTTTGGCTCCCGGGAGCATATGCTCCCGGTATTTTTGAAAAAAATTAGCAAATTGAAAACTTATCAAAAAATTCCGAAAAAAATCATGCATGTACCTGACCATGTTGCGCACCACCAAGATTTTTTTTGCGCCGAAATGTCATCGTATACGCCCTGTACAAAATAGACAAATTTCTGACAGAAAAATGAGATCTAAAAATTTGAATTCCTGTCAGAAATTTGTCATTTTTGTACAGGGCGCATACGATGTCATTTTGGTGTGCAATTTAACACGGTGGTGCGTCCCATGGTCAGGTATGTGCATGATTTTTTTCGGAATTTTTTGAAAAGTTTTCAAATTTTTTTATGCTCCCGAAAATAACGGGAGCATATGAGCCCGAGCTCCAAAGCGAATTTCCGATTGTCAAGCCTTGGATTCCCCTCTGAAAGGTTAGACTTTGAACTTCACCTGTATTATCGGCCCCTGTCGTGGTGTGAACACGGCAGATGCCATAAGATGGCTTATGTTGGGGCCGATGGACGCTGGTGGAACCGGGGAGGGCTAGCGCGCTAAGGAGCGCACACAAAGACACAAAAGCACACGAACGATATACCCAGGTTCAGGGCCCTCGTGAGGAGGTAAAGCCCCTACTCCTGCCTGCCTATCTCAATATACTGGGATGTCACAAATACAATGGTGCTCCTCGAGCTGTATGCACTCAGCTATTGCTTAGTTCTTAAGGAAGAAGAAGCTACCAGTGGGGAAAATATCTCTCTGCACCGTCCCTCACGCAGGAGGGTGCGTAGCCCTATATATAGGCTCAATCGAGTTACGGAAGTGCCCCTCACCATGCACTGTAGCCACACGCACCCGTGTCAGGGGCATGCTCATGATGGTGATCTCTGCTACGGATACGCACGCATGTGTCAGCTTCTTGGTCATCATTGTGGCCTCTGCCAGGACAGGACAGGGCCTGTCCTGCCTCGAGCCCAGCACGGCCTCGTTATCTGCTCCCACACGCGCCCGGTGTCAGGGATAAGCATGCCTGTCACTTCGAACCTGCACCATACCTCCTGCCACGCTCCCGTGTCAGGCGGGAAGTGACCGCAGCATTAACTTCCAACCGAGTTAACGCGCCTCTTCTTCTTAACCCGACATGGATATGTCGGATCCCCTTTCCTTGGACATTCTGCCCTGTACATAAGAGAAAACACGAAGATACCGACATTCGTATGTCGGTTAGTATATGCCGGATTACTCCAGAATCATATCCCGGCCCCTTCTGGGCCTGGCTATCTTGGTTAGCTCCAGCACAATACCTCGGCCCCTTCCGGGCCTTGCTGTCTCGGTTTACCTCAGCATCATATCTCGGCCCCTTCCGGGCCTTGCTGTCTCGGTTTACCTCAGCATCATATCTCGGCCCCTTCCTGGCCTTGCTGTCTCGGTTTCTCTGTACATCGGTCCATTCTTGGACATAGCTTATACCATATCATGACCCTACCCCGGGGTAGCCCCCCGACAGCCCCACTTACATACCGCTGCTACAATTACTGAAACTCTAAACAAGTTCCTCATTGCCGCAAAGGCTCCAATTACCATAATTAGTCCTCCAATCTCGGCTTGCATGACATTCTCCGCCTCTGATTTCAACATGGATTTGCCTATGATGGCAACAGAAACAGAGCTTCGCACCGCTCACCCTGGCACGAATTTGGCGCCCCCCCCCCCCCCCCCCCCCCCCCCCCCCGCGGTGAAGATGCTCTTAGCAAGGATAATCAGCTGTCTAATTAGGCATGCAAACCCTATGTAATCGGTGCTTCTAACTAGTGATAATGCATGCCGACATCTATCGGGCACGTGCATGCCTGCCTATACTAGTAAGTACGGAGTATATACCAGAGACACTGCAGGCATACATGGGTGCACGTCCTCGTCATCCCGAACATGTCCTCGTCATCCCGATTGCTCGATACGTTTCTGTTCATGCTCTTCTCTGAGCCAAGGGGCATGCACCATGTGTGCCCAAGGAAGGATAAGACCAAAGTAAACGACAAAGTAGAGAGAGAAAGTGAGCGAGAGAGTGAGAGAGGGGCAGGACCAAGGTTTTCCCATTGGGCGAGTGGCTCCTCGGTGGGCCCGGCCCACTGTATGTGCTTTAAAGTTTGCGCTTCCAATGGCGACATGCCATGCATGCACGCTTTGCTCAGTGCATGCAGTAAAGGGCCGCAGCTTTGTACGAGCATACTACTAGCTAGTGGCAGCGTCGATCGGTCCGTGGATGGATCCTCCTTCATTAGGATTGCAGCAAATGTTTCTTGTCGTTTACACTGGACCGGAGTTCAGAGTGAGTGAGTGAGAGCTCTGTCTGAACCACCTCTGGCGAGCCACCTGCATATGCTCTTGCTTGCCCCCACAATGGAACTAAATACGAAATGGTCCTGTCCTGGTGCATCGACTAGATGGGTACCCATATGGGCATGGCCCTACATCTACACGCATGATGCAACCATAGCCACCACTTGAGATTCATGGTAAACTCTAGCAGTCCCCGCAGAAACTCGTACCGTATACAGCTTATACTACAAACTGTGTTTACGATGTGACTCGGCTATTGGCAAAAAGTTGGGCGTGAAAGTTCCCTCCCGTCAACAAAATCTTAGTTTAGGTTTTACCGCGAAAATACACCCCTCGCACTCCAAATACCCAACACGGATGGACGGCTGTTTTTATGGTTTCCCGCAAAACCACCACAGTACAACCTGTTTTGCGGGATGTGAAAGAGTTTTTTTTTCGTCCGGAACTGTAAAATGACGGTTTGTTTGCCGTTTTTGGGCCTTTTGATGCATCTGCTAGATTGCTCTCTCAAGGCCTGCTTTAGGGCCTAGACATTGGCACAATCTGGCTTGGTCAATAAGAAGTCCTTACTCTTGCTAGTGGGTGAGCGTGATTATTGTTGGCTACTAGATGGCTATGTAGCAAAAGATTGTATGATCCTTGAAATTGCATTTATATTGTTCGATTATGTTGTCGTTGCTCCCTTTCCTCATTGGAGTACCCCCCCCCCCCCCCCCCCCCCGGCCCATCTATTTCAAAGAGTTGGCACAATCTGGTTGGCTCTGTACAAAGTTCTTAATGTTGTGAGTGGGCGGGTACGATCACTAGATGTGGCAGCCATTTGAAAATGGGTTCAAAATTATTTTTTCTGAGATGGATGGCTATGTAGAAAAAGACCGTATGATACTTGAATTTTTTTTCTTTCTTATCGTTCGGGACTGCTGTTGCTCCCTCTCCTCATTGTAGCACCCGCATCAACTTCAAAGAGTTGGCACAATCTAGCTGGCTCCATACGAAGTCCCTAATATTGTGGAAGGGAGCAGTCATCGTTGGCTACTAGATGTAGCGGCCATTTAAAATGGCAACTCGTGATATGTTTAGCCGAGATGGATGGTATATGTGTAGCAAAAGACCACGTGATGCTTGAAATTGCTTTGTATCATTCGAGTCTATTGTTGCTCCCTCTCCTCATTGGAGAGCCCCATCTACTTGAAAGAGTTGGCACAATATGGTTAGCTCCGTACGAAGTCCTTAATGTTGCAAGTGGACATGCACGATCATTATTAATTGGCCACAAGATGCAGGAGCAATTTGAAAATGGCAGGTCGGGATTCGTTTATCCGAGATGCATGATTATGTAGAAAAAGACATTGTGATGCTTGAAATTTCTTTTATATTGTTCGAGTTTGTTGTTACTTCCCCTCCTCATTGGAGCTCTAAATTTGCATGGACTCTTTTTATTATCAAACTTAGATGTATGCATAGATTGGGGGTGAAGCCAATCTTATATATAAAAGAACACACCCACTACAAAAGAAATGGCCTTTCGTTAGAGCATATGAGCGGCTTACGGATGTCCATCACATGCCACCAAAATAGAAATGTTGAAAAAACATGAATAATGGCTGAGCATCATAATATTTTAAATTTTGTTTGATTTTTAATTATGAAAATTGCAACCACAACATGCCAAAGCAGGCACATCCTTAACCTTTGCTACACAATCCATTTTAATGATCCATCCGCTTGAAAATTGGTGATGTTTGAGGTATTGGCATGGTCTCCAAGAAACAACTTTCACCGGTGCTTATGTAGGTTGGTACGAAATTAATAAAAAATACAAGAAATTATTATCCATTACCGATTAACGTACACTGCTGTTATTTCTATCTTACGAGTGAAAATAAGTTGTCGCGTATTTATAGCTAAAGTTGAAAAGGTTTCACAACACATATTGTAGGTGTAATTTGGAACGGAGGTTATTTTTTAATCACTGGTTTGGAACGGAGAGAGTGTAGTACATATTCTGGCTCAACTTGGGAAAAGGCAGACTAAAAACGTTCCAAGAACGAGCCGCCGTTGATTGGCTGCATGCATGCATGCATGCATCGTAGAGAATGCCGTTGATTGCTTCCAGAAATGTTATTAGCACAAGGAAAGGCTGGCGATAGAGAACACCGGCCTTGACTTGAACACGAGCGTCACAGCACGGGAATTTTGACAGGACCAAAAGCAGCCAATAATTATCTGATTGCACGTTTGTTAAACCCAGAAAGGTAGGTCATGCATTCAGATACATTCATCTTGAGGGTTTGAACGTACTGGTCATAGTACTTAATTCTAGCTTCTCATAAAAAATATAGAAGACTGGTATTTATCCATTGTCTTTTGCGATTGGCGGTAAATTAAACGGATCCTTTTAGTATACAGTATTTCGCACATGGCAGATAATGAATAACAAGATACTGCATACTATCTAGAAGCACATCGTCAATCTCCCATGCAACTTGAATATATAAAAAACAGAAAGAATTCACTGGACGGGCCATCGCTCTTTTGTCCAGATTTGGACCGCTGCTCCACTTGCATGCAGTATAATGCAAGATTTTCCAATTAGCACGTGGTATTTTAAAGTTTAAGCTAGCTAAGCAATTCATTTCATGAGAAATTTCGCGGAAGAAAGTTTCAAGTTCCACATATGTCCACGTAGATATAAACTAGTAGTTGAAAGAAATCCAGTTTCTCTTGCCTCCTTACTGAAGTATACATTTGTCATAAAACTTTGAAGCGGATCAAACCGAGCTCTGAACTTCTTGGAAACTATTCAATGATTTCAAATGGGTTCAAAACCTCTTCCTGAAGTGGCGGTTTATGCTGGCACCTATTTCTTCAAGTATTACTCCTTAATTAGTCCTGAATTAGTTAACGTAGATTTGTGTAGATACGGATGATCTACACACTCAAATACATCTAGATATATATTTGTATTCAGACCAAGCTACATCAACTAATTCGGGACAGATGGAGTAGCTGACATGGGTTTCAAAGTAAAAGTAAAAATAAACCTTTGAATTTCATGAAGTTGTGGTTTTTGCTGGCATCTATTTCCTGCCCTAGTTCACCTCTGAATTTCCGGTTTCCCAAGGAATATATTTTGTTACCACATTGGGCAAGTGTCTGAATAAAACCGGCCGACATGTACTTCATCCCAAAGAGAACAAGTTGCAGGCGATCGAGCCGAGGCGACGACGTGCACCGAAACAAATTTAAAACCATTGAATTCCCGTTGGGTAGCGACAAGCAAAGAGGGGCCAGGTGGTATGCACGCAAGGGATTCATTCATCGCCTTGATAAATACACTGGACCATATCCACCCTGTAGTAGTATATATCAGCATGACGCACCGTACAGGCGGCGGCCGTGGGTCGCCGTGGTTTTCGCAACTTGTTTCCGTCAACTAGCTGGCTCGTGCTTGCATGGTTATCTACCGGCGGCCGGCCGGGTGGTATGTTTGCCAGCTCGGTTAGTACGGGTGTTTATGCTCAATACGGGCATGTTTGGTCCCGGACGTAAAAGTATGTTATTTGATTGTCCGCATGAGGTTTTCACCCTCATCAAAGTAGCTCTCAGACATGCCCGTCAGGAACGGCTGAATCGGCTGTTTCCGTGGAGTCTAGCCCGAAAGAGCGCAACCTGCACCGGAATCGCCCGTCGGCTCCGTCTTTGGCCGCAGTTTCAACTCCTACTCATGCATCGACCGGTGCTTCAACTTCTGCAAAACATCTTTAGTGACTGCCATGAACACGTGCAAAACCCCATTTGGTGATTAGGGTTTTTCTGTATATGCGTAGATTAGTGTCGTCGTAGGCTACAAACTAAGAATAGTGCTTCGGCTTAGTGATTGACTAGTAGATCTAAATACATCTTCGTTAGATTCAGTGATATGTTAATGTACACATGCTTGTCAGTCGTTTACACATTTGCTTTCTTCCACTCCATCCACGGAAGTTAGAAGACTTCGTCATCTACCACAACTACGCCGTGAAAAGAGATGTTGTTAAAGAACTGGAGGAGGCTGTGAAGGAGATGGAGTGGAAGAAAGCAAATGGCGAAGGAGATGGGGTGTCCTCCACACCAGGTACATGAACACGTCGAGGAGGTGCCACACCATGTCTGTGTGGAGATCACCGCTTGGGACATGAACGCTCTCGTCATCCCGACGGATTTCAAGCCGGTCCTGGAGAAGAAGCTGAAGATGACGAAGCTCAAGGCCAAGGAGATCAACAAGGCTCTCATAGAACCCAAGATTTGCGTGCCAATTCGGTGCGGAAACTTCTACGAGTACTACGTCGTCCAGCTGCAGTGGTCTGGTAGAGAGCTCGTGCTCTTCAAGGGCCAGTATATGATTTTAGAAGAAAAAAGGTAAATCAAATTAACATTGTTTGTACAAAGTAGGCCGAGTCAAAAGATCATCTCTATAGTTATAATTAGCTCCCGTGAGCTAGCAAAACCAGGAGCCGGAAGCTAATGGTGGAAGGTTCCAAGCAATGGATGGAAGCTTATTAGCATACCGTTGGAGGTGATTAACGCGTGGTCGGCTATCAGCATTGAGTAGGTGGTTGTGTGTGGTACAGAAACGCAAACACATGCATGAAGGCGACCTGACGAAGAAGGAGGAGGAGGCGATAAGCATCAAAAAATAGCAGCGGAAAAGTCGCCGACGGGAGACGACAAAAGGATGTCTGCATGGCTTTAGCGCAGTGCAATGGACTTGGCCATCCTGTCACCTCGCCCACTTGCTCCACCACCTTGCCTGCTTGCTTGCTAGCGTAGCTCTCGCTCGATCCTCAGCTAGCTAGCTAGGGCGTTTTGACACCCGAGCACAAATGCTCCCGTTATCTGGACCGTTCATGTCACGCTGTGATTTGTGCGTGGGTTGTTGTCAGAATGTGTGGGGGCAGTGTAAAACGACTGGGCGTGCGGTAAGTTTTTTGTGTCCCCCAGGGACATGACGCCGCAGTTTTCATGGTCCGTGAGAACATGAAATCTACTTGTACAAACATAAATCGTTGAGGGGAACGGCATGGTGGCGCAGTCTGTGGAGTGGTTGGCGGAGCAGCGGAGCCGCGGAGGTGTAGATTCTTGGCCCGGCCAGCTACGGAGATGTGGGAGGCTTCGAGTTCTTGCTAGATCTTGTTGACAGGTAATGGATCTCAACTCTGCGTATTTTGATTAGTAGGTGTTCGAGTGGCTGGGATCTGTAGAAAATTAACAAGCGGAGATGGTATGTTCTTAGATCTCTGGAAGATGAGGCGGGGGATAACGAAGACCCACTGAATCTGTTGCGTGCAGTGGCGCAGAGCAGCGCCGTGGCAGGGTCGGAGTTTGCCATGGGAAGCTCCGATCTGTGCTCCACCTCCGCTGACTTTGTTGGATCAATTCGTCCTCAATGAGCGGCTCACGCTCTGATCTGTCCAGGTGGTCGAGCAGGGACCCCTCCAACTTAAGCGCCAGCTTGGAGCACCACAGGGATCGAGTGGGAGGCCTCCCCGTTCGTCGGCAACTCTTTGACGACCGGTGCTAGCAGGCGGGCCCTGCATCGCTGGCAATCCCCCTTCCATGATTTTGTTTCCTCCCTAGGGACGCTTGCTGAGATGATTCGTGCGCAGAATCCATCAGTGGAACTTTGCACTGCATAGGGAACCTCGCTTCCTTATCAGGTCAGTTTTATTTGAGTTAGGATCATTTTCGTTTGGTTCTTGTACGCATGGCAGATAAGTTTTGGTTCAAGATTGTTTTGTTTCATTTAACTTTTGTCTATCTGAGTTGAGAATCTGAAACAACGGGCTAAACTGGGGTGGTTATATCTGCACTGAACAATATCGTTTCCTTAATATTGTCCCCCACGGTTGTACAAATTTAACGTGCCAGAAATTTCATTATTTTGAACCCTTGGTGCAGATGTATCTGGCAAATAAAATATTGTCATATCTCAAAGAATGCAATCTATCAAATTAGTCTTATGCTTCTTTACACTTATGTTTTTTTTTTCATACGACTCCAACATGGAGTCGGGTTTCTTGACATAATGACACTTATGTGCTACTCCTAATTTAGGCATGCTAAAAGGTTTGTTCCAAGCAACTTTTTGCAAAACCTATTAAATGAAGATGAGGAAGCTATTCTTCATGTATGCGTCCTATTTCCTTTAATTGATGTACTTAGTTGAAAATAGGTATGTGGCTGGTGTTCGATACTAGGTGCTCGTCACTCAGTTGTATGCAAGGATTACGAGTTGACGAGTCGATCTGGAGTAGCGACTGGTAGACCAGTCGTGACTAGTCATGACTCATGTTGACTACTAGTAGTTGACTACATGTGTATACAGTAGTATTTACTATAAAATATCATATTATATAACTACTAGTAGTATAATACGAGCAATCGGATGTACAAATAAAATGCTGGGGACAGGGGAGTGGGTGAAAACCTGGGCAATTCCATGGAATAGCAGGTGGAGGAGGAGATTATGGGGCAGAAGGTACAGGCGGTGGTGCCATGTGCTCACGGCGGCCGGCAGACTCGCAGCGGCCAAGGGAGAGGAGCGCCAGGCGGGAGTCGAGGCTCAATTTTGGGCTTCACGGGGAAAAGGGCACTCGATCTAGGTTTCCAACCGGGTCAAAGCAATATTGGAAACAAATATGACATGTGGGGCCTTTTTTTAGTCGATCGACTCAGCAGGTGCGAGTAGTCAAGATAAGTCAGGACTAGTCGATCGAGTCGAGCGACTCGCCCAACCAGTCGAGTCGATAGTTCTAGTCGACCTCCAGGTTGCGACTCGTCGACTAGTCATGATTAATCGCGTGACTCTTAATCCATGGTTGTATGTCCTTTAGTTCTGATGATTCTTGCAGCAAATACTCCTTGGAGGCATGGATCTAAGTGTGCGACATCGTAGGCGAAGTCCGTAATCGTGATAAGGGGACAAATGAGGATTCAGACGAACCACCTGTTTCAAGTTAATGGTAAAAAGGGTGTGGGGGCTGAATCTAAGTGTGTATCTGATGGGATTTTATGTACAGTTAACTATTAATTCAAGTTAATGGTAAAAAGGGTGTGGGGGCTGAATCTAAGTGTGTATCTGATGGGATTTTATGTACAGTTAACTTCAAGATAATGGTAAAAAGGGTGTGGGGGCTGAATCTAAGTGTGTATCTGATGGGATTTTATGTACAGTTAACTATTAACTCAAGTTAATGGTAAAAAGGGTGTGGGGGCTGAATCTAAGGCCTCGCTTGGATTCCGGGTAAACGGACCGTAATTGGCCAGTAATATTCTACGGACCTATAACCCTCCGTATATTAACGCTACCATCCCGGCGTATTTCTCGGAGGGCAATCTAAACGGCAATCCAAGCGCGGCCTAAATGTGTATCTGATGGGATTTTATGTACAGTTAACTATTAATTCAAGTTAATGGTAAAAAGGGTGTGGGGGCTGAATCTAAGTGTGTATCTGATGGGATTGTATGAGTAATCAGATTTTATTTAGATGATAATTTTGTAAGTTTCTGTATATATAAAGCAGTATTAGCATTGATTAGTGTTTTATTTGTGCAGAGTGGAGCTGTAATGAGAGTAAACCTGCCTTTTGAACGGCACGCAAGTAAGATATACACAAGGGCAATGTTTGAGCAGCTTGGTAATATTTTGTATGATCTTGATACTATGATATAGAAGAGTTGGAGAAGAAAAAACTCTACACAGCTGACACACTGCCAGACGGAGAAGCAGGAGAAGTGGAGCTGAGTTGTTTTTTTCAAGTGAAAATGATAGATGATGGAATAGAGTTTGATTGTGAGCGTGGACCATACCGACACATGGGTATCTTATGCTGCCACGTGTTGAAGGTGTTGAGACTCAACTAATTGGTGTTTTTTCTTGATTTCTATTCCGTTTCTAATTGCTGATTTGCTCTTCCACTACTTTTTCAGGTGATGGACTACATGCATATAAAGAAGGTCCCAGACATTTTGAAGCGTTGGGCAAAAAATACAGGACACATACTACTTGATCATTTAGTGCAATACCAGAAAGATCAACTTTAAAAAGGTCTTTCACGTATAGGCATTCAGCTCTTTACAATGAAGCAAGAGATGGACTAGGCCTTGAAAATCACCCGGCGGAGCAATCGGAAGGTGACAGGGAACAATATGCTGACAGAAGGTGTCTTGTTCGACTAGTGGATTGCGCGGTTCGAAGACTCCGACAAAAGATCCGTGGGGCAGGGAGGCCAACCAGCTTTTTTTTTTTTTTTTTTTTTTTTGAAAAGCCTGCGTACAATCACCAGAGTACAACATACGCCGTATGAAGTACAAACATCAAAGTACAAACGCAGGGGAACGGAGCCAGAACCAGCCACCGCAGCTCCGCCGGCGAAGAAGACGAAGACCGCCGCCCTCCATCAAGCCGCAGCCCGAGGACACCTCCTTCGTTGAAGATCGCCGCAGAGCCCGTCCGCCGCGCCGCGACGGAACTTATGCCGGTAAACGAATACGGCGAGCATCCTCCCGCTCCATCGACACCACCTTGCCGAAGCCGCCTTCGTCTCCAACGCCGGCAGAAGCTGCGAAGCTCGCCCAGCCCCGAGTTCCAAACTCTAGATCCTCCATCGAAGCTCCACCGCGTGGAGGACGACTTCCCCGCCGGCCGGCAAGGAAGAGGAAGATCCAGAGCACGCCGAGAGATCCGACGATCCCCGGCCGCCAAAAGTCGCGCGCGCCACGCCGGAGCTCCGGAGAGCGCCACCGCGGAAGGGGAAACGCGCCGACCCCCACCTAACCACCGCCACAACCAGCTGCAGGGACAAGGCAGCAAATGAAGAGATTATGAGTAAAAGAATGTGTTTTTGCAGTATTTGCCACAAGCCAGGTCATAAGAGAACCACATGACTAGAAAGAGGCGGCGGACCAAGAGTTCTTCGGAAGCTGTCGAAGTGCACAAGATGCGGGGTTGAACGGCGTCACTGGACCACCTGTTCCAAGTTAAGGGTAGAAGGTTGCAGGGAGTCTAGATGATGAAACTGTATCTGTAAATTTTCATCAGTGTTTCTGTAGTGTTCCAGTTAAACTGAATATAGTAGACTGTTGCCTGTCAACTACTCCCTCCGTTCACAAAGGATGTCTCAAGTTTGCCCAAAAGTGGATGTATCTAGACATGTTTCATGTATAGTTGCATCCACTTTTGGTCAAAGTTGAGACATCCTTTTGTGAACGGAGGGAGTAGTTGATTTGTGCGACAAACAGTTTTTGCTCCACCTTGAAAACCGGTGTATGTACTGTAATATATCGTTTGCAATAATAGTAATCATCTAGTTTAGGTGTAAACCACTCCTGCTGAGGTGCAAGTTTGTAGGTTATGAATAAAAATGTGAACTGATGGTGCTCTTTTTAGTTTGACTAGCTAAATGCCCGTGCGATGCTACGGGGTGGTTTTTATTTTATATTTTAGCCTCGTCAAGAATTTGTTTTCGAATGGAAAAGATTGACGGTGGTTATCATCCCACTGTCAAGAAATGGTATTCTTTCTGAACGTTAGTCATACGCAGTTTCCACATGGCACAATAAGTAGCATTTGCGGTTTTTATGTGGGTAAAAACACTTGGCCCAGTTTCTATACGTGTGGTGTTCAGTATAACTGAACCCCATCAGTTTCAGTTCTTCGGTGTTTTACGAGTCTTGGGTTTCTAAAAATATCAACTGGTCGATTCCTTCTTTTTACAGGAGACTGGTAGGTTTCGATAAGAAGCAAGAACAAAAAAAATCCCACTACCGAATGATTCGGATCAGTTTTAACCGACCAGAGCCAATACACAGTGACTTTACGATGGCACAAAAAAATTGAAGGAAAAAATAATCACCTTCGTTATGTTGCAGTAAAAAACTGACAATGAATATGCAATTTTGAGTGCCAGCAACCATAAGATTATTCGCAAGAATCAGCTCATCAGAATGGAAGAATCCAATTCCAAATTGTCATTAGTGTATTTACAAATTGTGGACACTGCATGATTTACTACCCACACATATGAACCGACAAACTTTTGAGAAAAAATACAGTCGTCCCAAAGCATGTAAGGAATGATCTGTCACCACTAAATTAGATCCCATCTTCGTCACATTGGTCATCTTCAACATCAGGCTCCAGCTCGTCCAGAAAATAACACATAATCAACATCACAAAACGAGTGCGAGAAAACATGAAATCAGTCTAACAAAGCTACCAACTGAAATGAACTGGATTCAACAGACTGTTCAAACTGGAATTGAACATATCTATGTTGAAATGTTAGGCTTTTAGCTACACAACAATTCGCTTTTAAAATCCAGCACCGGCTACTGCATCTCCCTTCTCTGTGGAACAATTCACCGATAGATGGATAACTAATACTTATCTTATTTACATGGTCCTGATCATAAAAGGGGCATTTCATTTTTCAACTTCTCATATTCTATTGTTTCAGGAAGAAAATCTTCAAGCTGCCTACCTGTATCACTGTATGGAGTACACTTTGAGGCATGTTGCTTTCTGGGGTATGGTTTATTTTTCTTCATCTGTACTGTTATCAAATTTGAATTCTTAATAATTGTTGCTTCATAAAAAAGATAAATACCATTGTCTAATGTGTACTGTATGCATTGCAGAAACTCGTCACTTGCTCCATTTGAATCTGTCATTAAGTTTGGATTAACGAACGCTTAGAGACATCTTTCAGAATAAGAAAGACTGAACAGTACTACTAATACCGTTTAGACCATTTGCTTCCTGGTTCCACTCCAGAAAAGCCTACAGGAAGTTTCGGAAAGCATACATATTGCATACAGTAAGAAAACCTGGAAAAGTAAAGTATGCACTACTATAATGTATCATTGATGCAAAAAAGGGAAGGTAACCGAACCTCCAGCAGTTTCAGCATCTGCTCGGGCTGAAGATCAGTCAGCACACGCTCGCAGAGTTCAGGTGGAGAGACACGCCTCCTCATGATCTTACACCCACAATCCCGCCGTCTTCCCCCCGGCCCACAGCAATTGATCCACAAGCACCAATAGCAACCGACAAGGCAAAGTCGTTAGGATATACGACGCCTTCCGAGAGCATATCATCAAACAACTGCAGCACGTCCTCCAGCATCCCAGCTCTGATGTGTAACTGCATCATGGAGCATATCTACCACGTTCTTGCACTGGAGATCATTGAAAACCGGCTTCGCAATGTCGAGCTCGCCGTTTCTCGAGTAGAAGACGATCAATGCACTCGACGCGTAGACACTTGTTGACGGCGAGCCCATGGTCTTGATCATGTAGCCATGTATCTGCTCGCCCAGAACCAGCGGGCAACACGCCGCAAGGATGCTGGCCACAGTGTGCTCGTTCGGCTCCACTCCACGCATCAGCATCTGGGCAAGCGCCTCCGCATCAGCATCCCAAACGAGCGAGGTGTACTTGACGACATCCGGCGACCGCGTGCAGGGAGCCGCACCGCGAATAGAGCTCGACCAAGCAGCTCCCCAGCCACGCGTCCCCGGAGAACCCGGACCTCACCGCGAGCGAGTGCACGTGCTCCCCGGCGCCGAGCGTGCCCGTGGCCGCGCACGCCGCCAGCGCCGCATTGCACGCGAAGTCGTTCGGCGCCACGCCCGACGCCACCATGTCCGCGAACTTGTCCAGCCCTTCCACGGGGCGCCCGCCACGCGTGAGCCCGGACACGGCCAAGGTCCACGCGACCACGTTCTTGCGCGGCGTTCGGTCGAACAGGTCCAGGGCGTCTGCCAGCTTGCCGGCCTTCATGAGTCCGTCCAGCCGCTTGGAGTCGCGACCTCCGGCGGCTCGCGACGGCTGACGCGCGGCGTACGTCCATGGCTTGGCGGCGTCGGGATGATCTTGGCGTGTAGCGCGGCCATGGCTTGGCCGTGTCCACTCCCATGGGCCATGGCAGAGTTTCGAGTCTTTCCCCCGAACCGCCCCTATCCTCCGCGACCACCACTGCTGCCACGAGAAAGGGAGGGCGTCAAGAGGGGAGGATGGAGCTGTGGCGGCCGGCGGGAAGACGGCGTGGAGATGTTGCGAATTCTGGGGAGGTGACACCACCCCGTTTGTACCAGGCGAGGAAAGATTGGATCCGTTTCTATTTGTTATCTGCTAATTTAATACTGATTGATAACTACCGTCTGAGTATTTAATGCTGATTGATAACTACCGTGTGGGATATATGGGAAAGTTGGACGAAAGATTTTTGGCAGAGTGCTGGTGTTAGCAGGCTAAGGAACCAAATTTGCTTTTTAGATAGGAGAGAAGGAGAGAAGAGATTATTGGGGGCGGGGCAGTGTTCAGACTTCCAGTATAGACGATAGGTGCGGGTCGTGGGGATAAGATCTAGGTCGTGATTTAAATGTGAGTTGGAGCGGTACATGAGGGTACAGATACGAGACCACTCCGTTTGTGTCCATCTGTTCCGTAGGGGCTCACGAGCAAGGTCGTCATTTAATTTTCGCAAAAAAAAAGGTCGTCATTTAATTGCAGGGAACATGTGGGCCACCAGTCTGGAGTTACTATGGTAAAAAACGCAGAAGTAGTTGCAGCGACTCGAATCTTGATGGGCTTGAAGGATCCGGATATCGGGAGCATCTCAGCTCGGGTGCCAAAACGAATTTTCGGCTAGCTAGCTGTATCAAATGTTAGGCGCTCGCCGGACAGGGACAAAACTCCAGCTCCATCGCCGCCGGAATAAGATATTCAAGTCTCCTACCAATGGAAAATGCAAAGGGTGTTTTGGTCCATCCATCCATGTTTTGTTTTGGTTTTGTTCTTGGTGAAGATTCTTATGTTGAATGAGTTGATTAACTTGAGGTTACATACCAAATTCCAGTCCAAAATTTGAATGAGTTTCTTCACCATTTTCTACCACTCAAACAAGTCCAAGCCTGGTCATCTATAAGAAAAGCAAATAGTTAGTGACCAAAAAACCAGATTTATATACTAGATATACAATGGAATGTTTTCTATAGTGTACAATTATGTTCATGTGAGAAAAATGTATTTATGCAGAAATTGAAATCCAATATATACGTACATAGGTGGAAATTCAGGTCTTCCAAAATGCAATGGTGCTTTGCAACGCTGTGCTCACTTGGATCTGATAATTTCGGTCGATATCCGGTTTATGGAATTACACACATCAGCCACTACTACTTAACCATTAAGAACAATTAACCAGATAAAACATTGAATATGTGCAATATGACCATTCTTGATGCTTCAACAGATCAGAACCACCTCTAGTCAATTCTGGAGCTAGCACTGCCATCCATCTCACAAATATTCAAATGCTCCAGGGGCTACACACGTGACAATCAGATTGATGCTAATATTTGGGATGGTAAACACTTGTTATTTCAAAACTGGTTAATAAAACATGCATACAGAGCCGTGAGATCGGGGGATTCAGGAGACTTCATTCTTTCAAAGACTCAGCGCACCAACCATCTATCTCTTTCTAAGAACCTTCTTCCCTCTCACTCACCCAATAATTAGTTAATTATGTCAGTTGGCCTACACGCCACTTTATTAATTCCTCAAATCCTATCTGAACCACAAGAAACTAAGATTCCTTCTCTTACATTACCACAAAATTTGGATGATAGCAACATTTTACTATTACTTCACAAGTTTTGGCCACTTGTGCATGCTCAATTTACTTGCTGCGTCCCAACCAGAAGTTTTTGCATCCTAGTCCATCAGTTTTCTGTACAATTGGCCAACATGCATATGACTGGCGATAAGAAGTTAGCAATCAAACTCAATTACAGGTGACGTTACTTGCATACCTATTGCTCAATGACGACATTGGCCTTGACTTTCCAAGTCCACGTGCACATCAAATGGATCACATATACTTTTCTCTTTTTTGTCGCTTTAATGGCTGTTAGCATCTAATTGTCTAATGCCGATTAATCCTACGTGCAAAAAAGGGATACTTATCAAATAAAATACTTGATAAGGCTGTTACTTTTGGTTAAGCGCGTGCCACACCCACTTAAGTACTCAACAAACCGCGTCTTTTGACCTGGTGTAAATACATGTTCAATCTATATCCCACCATATTAAAAAAAGTTCCCCACTCATTAACAAAAGTTTTTGTAATTTAGTTTCAATTAATATAAATAGGGGGAATACTTTCATAGTTTTGGGGAAATCATCTTCGGCTCATAGGTATAGATGCACCCGCTATACAAAAACGGCATTTCAAAATGTAAAAAAATTAAACCAAACGGATATATGCCCGCATATTCTATGTTCGTACAAAAAATGACATCTTTTGTGGTCTGGTAAGGAAGACAAATAAATGTTTAGTGAAAAATTATTTTGGAGCACCGGAATTTGTCTCTTTTACACAGGGCAAAAAAAAATGACACGTTTTCACGAAACTTTTTGTGTGAACATAGAATATGCGGGTGCATGTCCTAATTAGTGTAATTTTTTGGCATTTTAAAAATATTTAAAAATATCTTACATAAGGGGGTGCATCTAGACCTACGACTCGAATCACCGTGTCCCTAATTATTGTGTTTACGTTCATTGGTTAATTTATAATGTATGAATAAAAGTTCATCAAAGACTTAAACTCGTAGAATCCACTGATATTCTTTAGCGTCGGATAAGGATCAATTCTAGTGGATAATTGTGATTTCTAGCCATCCATAGGATTGTGTCTCATAAAAGCAAATTGATACGTCTCAAACGTATCTATAATTTTTGATGTTCCATGCTTCTATTATACCAATTGTCACATGTTTTGCATCCACTTTATATCACTTTTATACATTTTTTGGGACTAACCTATTAACAAGATGCCAAAGTGTCAGTTCCTGTTTTCTGCTATTTTTGTATTCCAGAAAAGCTAGTCTGGAAATATTCTCGGAATTGGACGAAACTTCACGGAGGGTCCTATTTTATCAGAACACACCTGAAGGACCAAAGGAGCAACGAAGAGGAGCCAGGAGGGCTCCACATGCACCTAGGGCGCGGGCCACCCCCTGGCGCGCCCTAGGGTGGTGTGGGCCCCTCGGGGTCGTCAGCCGCCGCCCTTTCGCCTACTTATTCCCCCCCATGCAAAAACCCTAAATACCCGAGCCATATTCCACGAAAAGTTCCAGAGACGCTGCCGCCGTCAACCCTAGCTCGGGAGGGTCCAGAACCTCTTCCCGGCACCCTGCCGGAGAGGGGAATCATCACCGGAGGGCTCTACATCACCATGCCTGCCTCCGGAGTGATGCGTGAGTAGTTCATCCTTAGACTACGGGTCCATAGCAGTAGCTAGATGGTTGTCTCTCCACTTTGTGTCATCATGTTTAGATCTTGTGAGCTGCCTATCATGATCAAGATCATATTATTGTAATGCTACATGTTGTGTTTGCTGGGATCCGATGAATATTGAATACTATGTCAAGTTGATTATCAATCTATGCCCTATGTTATTTATGATCTTGCATGCTTTCCGTTACTAGTAGATGCTTTGGCCAAGTAGATGCTTGTAACTCTAAGAGGGAGTATTTATGCTAGATAGTGGGTTCATGCCTCCGGTAATCTGGGAGAGTGACAGCAACTTCTAAGATTGCGGATGTGCTGTTGCCACTAGGGGTAATCTAACAATGCTATGTCCACGGTCATATGTACTTGTTTACATTACGCACTTTACTTAATGCAATTATCCGTTGCTTGCAACTTAATACCAACGGGGGACTCGGATGACAACCCGGCGGTGGATTATTAGTCATAGATGCTGTTGGATAACGGTTTATGTATTTTGTCGTAATGCCCAATTAAATATCATAGTAGTCATCATGTCATATATATGCATTGTTATGAGCTCAATATTTGTCAATTGCCCAGCTGTAATTTGTTCACCCAGCATGTTAGTTATCTTTTATGGAGAGACACCTCTAGTGAACTGTGGACCCCGGTACATTCTTATACACTGATTAAACCACAAACTGCAAACATTGTTCTCTTTCATTTTCTGCAATTTATTACTGTTTTCCACACCATATGTTTAATCCTTTATTTTCAGCAAGCCGGTGAGATTGACAACCTCACTGTTTCGTTGCGGCAAAGTAGTTTGATTGTGTTGTGTGGAGGTTCCACGTCAGCGCCGGAATCCCTGGTGTTGCGCCACATCATATTTCGCCGTTGACAACCTTCTGAAGCGCTACTGCTCCTACTGGTTCGATAACCTTGGTTTCATACTGAGGGAAACTTGCTGCTAGATTGCATCATACCTTCCTCTTGGGGTCTCCCAACGGACGTGTACTGCACGACAAGCACAAATCCACTATGAAAGGGCTATCCGTAGATTCGAACACAATTGAATATTTGTTCTTATCTTAATTGCATACAAAAATGTGACATAAGTTATACATAAATATACTTTTATTTGTTTCTATAAATGTTTATTTAAAATCTAATTGTTGAGTAACAAGGGATAATATATGTACTCTTTCTTACACTATGCTCTACATATTTTGTGTGAGCAAGTAATTTACATTTTCATACTAAAAGGAGACATAACCTTGTTTAGGTACATAGTCTGAAATCAAAGTGTATGATAAATTAAAGGAAGTTTAAGTATATTTATTTGTTATATCTTTTTTATCAGTACTTAAAGTTGATAACATCAGAACGATAAACATATAGCTTACTAACACTTTATGTTCCTGCAAGAGCTATAAATTAGCCATGTCGAGGATCTGTATGAGAATGGAATGATTGAAGAAAAGTCAATAGTATTGGATTCACCAATCTTATGCTAGTGTGAAAGCACGTGTTTTCTAGAACAGGATGATCAAAGTAAGGTCCTCGTAAGAAAGAACAAACGTATAAGACTAAAGACTAGAAGAAAAAAAATGAGAAAACTATTGTTTTTTCCAAAGCAGCTCGTCTCACCACATATATTTGTATGAATATGTAAAAGGTAACTAAATGTAAACCAATTTGTAAACCATTGTGGCAAATCAACTTATATTATTTAACTATATCTAAAAAATTCAAACATTTTATACTTTAGAATTAGTGAATAAAATACTCAACTGATTGCCATGTATTTTGGAACAAGGGTGGCCAAAAATTATTCATAATGCACATGAATTTGAACATACCAAATCATCAATAGCAAAAGGATATTCTTCATGCATATCCAATTTACCCATTCCCGTGGGATAGAGATAATAGCCAGCATGTTGTACTTCCATCATCAGGTACATTGTATCAACCCATACATCAACATCCAAGTTGCTAAAATAAAATAATATCGAGCTCTCACTCACCCGTCACCACACGCCAGAAAGCCCACATGTAATATGTGGCTTTCATAGGGTGCAAACATGCAAAATCTCCACTCCAAATACCAAATATGCCCCAAGATATTACTCCCATGTACACATGAACATGCATCCAAAATAGAAACACCACAATAGCTATATATACAGCAACACATATGTGTAGACCCTCATCAAACCACTTCGTTCATCATTGGCCAGCCCTAGCTATCTTGAACAGCAACTCATCATACCCTCTAAACACACACAAACAAAACACATCATTATTTTCATATGTACCTAGCTGCTTAGCTTAGTATCACAGCTCACAGAGGTACACACTTACACACACGACCAGAAGCCAAAGAAAAAAGCAGCAAGCTAGCCATGGGGATCGAAATCCAGAGCTGCACGGCGGAGCATCCTCCCAGTACTCCTCCGGAGCGTCCACGGCCACTACGGAGTCCGGTGCCACGCGGCCGCCGGCGGCGCCGAGCCTGCCCGTCACTGTCACCGACGAGGCCGTGACCTCGCGGCCGGTGTCGGCGCAGTCGTCCTCGTCGTCGTCGCGGTTCAAGGGAGTGGTGCCGCAGCCCAACGGGCGGTGGGGCGCGCAGATCTACGAGCGCCACGCGCGCGTCTGGCTCGGAACGTTCCCCGACGAAGACGCCGCCGCTCGCGCCTACGACGTCGCCGCGCTCCGGTACCGTGGCCGCGAGGCCGCCACCAACTACCCGTGCGCGGCCGAGGCGGCGGAGCTCGCCTTCCTGGCGGCTCACTCCAAGGCCGAGATCGTCGACATGCTCCGGAAGCACACCTACGCCGACGAGCTGCGGCAGGGCTGCGCCGCGGCCGCGGCATGGGTGCGCGCGCGCAGCCAACGCCGGCGTGGGCGCGGGAGCCCCTCTTCGAGAAGGCCGTGACCCCGAGCGACGTCGGCAAGCTCAACCGCCTCGTGGTTCCCAAGCAGCACGCCGAGAAGCACTTCCCGCTGAAGCGCTCTCCGGAGACGACGACCACCACCACCGGCCAGGGCGTGCTGCTCAACTTCGAGGACGGCGAGGGGAAGGTGTGGAGGTTCCGGTACTCGTACTGGAATAGCAGCCAGAGCTACGTGCTCACCAAGGGCTGGAGCCGCTTCGTCAGGGAGAAGGGCCTCGGCGCCGGCGACTCCATCGTGTTCTCCTGCTCGGCGTACGGGCCGGAGAAGCAGTTCTTTATCGACTGCAAGAAGAGCACGCCGAAGGCCAGCCGCTGCGCCGGCGGGGGAGCCGCGCCGCTGGAGGGGGCGGCGAAGGTAGATGAAGTCCGGGTCGTGAGGCTGTTTGGAGTGGACATCGCCGGAGCGAAGAGGGGGCGAGCGGCGGAGCAAGGGCCGCAGGAGTTGTTCAAGAGGCAATGCGTGCCTCACGACCAGCACTCTCCTGCCCTAGGTGCCTTCGTCCGATAACATACACCCTCTTCTTGATCTTGATCTTGTTGTTGTCAAACAATATATGTTGATTTGTTGGTGGATTAGAGTAATTCTGTGATTCAGTCCCTCAATTTTGCATAGAACCCAGCTCTTAAGTCAGTTTGCAAAATGAGTTTATGTAATTATGTGTGTGTGTTGTGTACACCTTTAGGAGTTCTAGATAGAGATCATAATAATCCTAAGATCTTGAGTATCTATGTGATATTATCCTAGTACATGAATAAGGTCCGTTGAATGAAATGGAACCGGGGGTGGCCCATGTTGATATAAAAAAGTTCCGTTGATGCATTTCCTGTATGTTTCGATAAAGATTTCTTCACAGCTTGCTATATATGTTGGGAAGATTGGTTTTGCTACACCACCAACTGATATTGCATCTGCAATTATATAAGCAAGGCAGTGAGGAATGTTTCTAAACCAACAAAGAACAATTTGGGTATTGAGAGATCGCATGGAAAATATTTGAATTGTTTGTTGTGGCCTTGGATTGTGTTACCAATTAGATTTTAATAGTTCACCCACATGGCTAAATTTGAGCATTGCTATCTTCATTTTGGTCATGTATTGCTATATCTTGCATTCTTGCTTGAGTGGCTCATGAATTGAAGCATTCATCTGTCTGAATCTCTATTGGCTATGACTCGAGGATGCTTCAACTAAATAAATATTACATAAGTGTTCCCTCATACCCAAAAGAGTACATTACGTTATGCATATCAATTGAATTTTATCATCATGAACAAAATAATTAATGGATTTTTCTGTACAATGTTCATGATCCTATAGTTCCAGGTCTTGTTAGTTTAATTTGTAGTCTACCAATTTGTTTGATAAATTTGCATAGTACTTCAATCAGGTGCACTTGTTGAAATGATCCAAAGCTAACACAGTGCTTATTGGATTTATACTAAAGGCTCACTCAGATTTATATTAACTCCTATCAGCTTTCAGTTAACTAACAATCTGTCCATATCGATATTTGCCCAATTTTGTTTGCCGTAAGAACATATTTTTAGTTTGCTAGAACAACAGTTTTGAATCGGGTCGGAGCCCCTAAGGTAGTATCGCAGTTTTTACGATCATAACTATCAGAATCTTAATACCGTAGATTCTACTGGCTAGAACAGTAAAATTGATTCACTCAATTTGGACCATAAGGTTATAGAATTGCATGATAGAATCAATGTTATGGCAACCTTGTACCACTGTCGGATTGTTTGTCTTATGAACGATGTAAAATGAGCTATAAGAGAACAACCCAAAGGGGAAAAGCTAACATACAGATAACACTATCTTGGTTCTCCTAGATAGAAGGGAGTAATATATTTGAATTACTTGCTGGTCTTGGATTGTGTTACAATTGATTTGATTAGTTCACTCACCTGGCTAAAAAATTCAATTACTATCTCATGTTTTGTAATAAGTAATACACTGCCAATATACAAGCGGTATGTGTATGATTTAAAATGTGTGCCTAGAAAAAGCTCTAAAATATGAATTATCAAAATTCTATACATTATTTCGTTGCAAATTTTTCTGTAGCGGAAACTAGAACAAAAGGTAGTTCTCTACTACTTGATATTCTTTGGAAGAGTCTCCAGTTTGACAAAATAAGTTCTTCACGTGGATATTTAAGCCTCCATATTTTGACTAAAATTTAGTATCATGTTCCACTAACATACCACCTTGGATGCTCTCAATCATGAGTACTAGAAAACGTACAATATATTACATCCGTTTGTAAATACATGTTAGCCCAGTACGTATGCAGCCAAACTACACCAACTTTGAATGCAATATGAATAGATATTATTATATATGATCATAAGGTGATAATAATATAATTACTGTTTTGAATGAGTAATATATTCACAATATTGGAGTTTTATAAAAATTTATCGACATATTCACTGGAAAACAGTGGTCAAAGTTGCATATGGAAGACTGTGTCCATTTCAATTACGACATGTATTTCCTATGAGTACATATAATATGGTCGCCAGAAAAAACATATAAAATTAAATTTGTAGACGTGCCTCATGTATTGATATGTTCACCTGCAGAAAAATGTGCAATAGATAACAAATGTATACCGCACAACAAATGACAAGACCAATGTCGTTGTTGACCACTTTATTTTCTGTATTGTGTAAAATCGGTCATTCGTCTACATTGTATCTCGCAGTTGCACACTATCGTGGTGGTATCACGGCAGATGCCATAGGATGGCTAAGAGTGGGGCCGATGGACGCTGGTGGATCCGGGAGAGGGCTAGCGCGCTAAGCAGCGCACACAGATGAGCATACAAACACAAGAACACACCGCGATCTACCCAGGTTCGGGGCCCTCGTGTGGAGGTAACACCCCTACTCCTGCCTATCTCTCTCTGTATATCTCTGAATCACAAGTACAAGCTGCTCCTCGAGCTGTATGATCCAACAATGGAGATGAGCACAAAGTAGAAGATGCAGCTATGGGGTGAAATGTCTCTCAGGGGATCGTCCCTCACGCAGGAGGGGATGAAGTCCTATTTATAGGCTAAACCGAGTTACAGAAATACCCCTCACGATGCACTGTAGCCATGCCAACGATATGTCACGATGGTACTCCTGTCAGAGACAGGACGTGACATGCCCATCCCCTGCAGCACCACGGTATACCTAGAATGTGTCCTCTGCTAGGGACAGGACATGGCATGCCCATGCCTATTTCGTAGCCTTTTCCCCGGATGCCCCGCGGTCAGCGGCGAGGTGAGGCCTGTCACCTCGCTCCTCCTGCACGCTCCCGTGTCAGGCGCTTCCGTGCCAGACACTCCCGTGCTAGACGGGATGTGACAAGAGCATTGACTGCTCTCCGACACTAAGACACCTCGCCTCGCCTGATCCGACATAGACATGTCGGACTCTCCTTCGGTGTTCACCTCTTCCTGCACATAACAGAAGACAAGAGGATACCGACATTAACATGTCGGTCGACTTATCTCGGTTAGCATATGCCGGTTTGCACCAGCATGGTACCTCGGTCCCTTTTGGCCCGGGTTACCTCGGTTTGCTTATGTCAGTTTGCACCAACATCACACCCTGGTCACTTCTGAGGTCCAGGTATGTCGGCTTTCATTGTAACTTGGCCCACATCCGGGTATAGCTTTTACCATACCATAACCCTACCCCGGGGTAGCCCCCCGACACACACGGTCAGCCATGTTTTTGCACACGTATAGTATGATTTCAGAGGATCGTCTTAGATGCACAACTGTGAAATTCCGAAGTCGTGTACAAGTATATATTATGTTTACTATTTAAACATATGTTCAGTCTATTTCAAAAACATGTCATCACTACTGCTCCAAATAGATGTCTCATCTCTACTTTTCTTTCAAAAGTGCATGTCCTTTTTGTTACCTAAAGATGAGTTCACATCCAGGGTGTCCTAAATATCCCAAAGAGATAGTTTGAGTTATAATGGAGAGACAATATGGTAGAGAGATCAATCGTAACCGTTGGAATGATTATGGTCTTCCCACCGCCCCCAATGCGCACATAAGAATCTAGCAGCAGAACCAATATGCATGAACCCATGTATGGTTTTAAGAGTAGTATCAAGGTGGTTTCTTCGGTAAACTAAATACCACCCAACACTACCGGTATCTGCCACTTGTTATGGTCAATTTGATTGGAAATTATAGTATGCTTTTTAAAGGACAGGACAGGGACCTATTAACAGTAATAGTGTACGTCTACTTTAATTTGCTAGGTAGCTAGGCAACTTGCAGCATCGATGCAATGACAGTAGCCCAACTTGCATGAGCAGAGCTAGCTAGGTTCATTGTACTCACTATAACAGTACTTCACATTTCAGCCAAGCTTCTTAATTTCTCATTGATCTTGCTGAGCTACTGTACATACAACTCGCATCGTACATAGCATCAGTGATAGGTCAATGTACAATATGGTATAGTAGCTGGTGACCCACTGAACCCTCCATGTCCCTGCTAGAGGTTTCAAATTGACACAAAGTTAAAACATCGTATACATACGGTAAAATATCTCGCCACCCTGTACTTTCTGCTCTCATGGTTTTCCCCTTTGGAAACCATCATACCTTCATATTAGGAGAACATTATATCTTGGTTCGGTCCCCTAATTTCTACTTCTACCAAGAAGCTAGATAGCAGTTATGAAGGGGAGAAAGTTAACACCACATAGAACCAAGTAATTATCGCTAGCGATGGCTACGCTGTGGTAGTATAATTTGTCTCGATCCCGGTCACTAACCGTGCTCTAATGTTCCACCATAGGGCAACGACTGCTATAGCTTTAGATAACTCTTTATACATTGGCTTATAGATGCAGATAGTTCCACTGATCTAGCTTGCTTGAAAAAAGATAGTTCACACTATTCTATGTTGATAGATTATTACCAAAATGGTGCTCTAGTTATCCAATTTAACTTCATGAAAACATCATACATACATATATTGAAAGCTTGAGCAGTTCCAGCAAAATACCTCATTTGTTTGAACAACTCATATTTCTTAGGGATGAAATACTTTAGTGAAGAAAATCTTGTTCTGGCTGTGGTCACTTGTATCAACACTTGTCTTGTAAGTTAATGATTTAATTTTGAAGGAACTAGTGGAGGTTCCAATACACATAAAAATAAGTGAGATTTGTGTAACTCATGTGGCATGCAGATTTGTTATTTTCGGTGATAATATTACAATGTGGTTCTTAAATAGCTTCGACGGTGGTTAGCGTTAGCTTTCACTCGCTTAGCTAGGACCTTCGAGAGAACAACGATCTAAAACCTTGCATGGACATTTTTCCCTGAAACACGAGTGAGCCAACAACATTTTTTCACGCACAAAGCGTGAATTACCGTCGCCTAACTCGTGTCATTTCTATAGAGGGGTGTCCGATGTGTCGACCTGTACTAGTATACTAAGATTCATTATCAGCTAGTGAGGGAATATAAGAGAATTTCTAGTGCTAAAGTGTAGATTGGTTTGTCGTTTCTTAAATGTGTGGTGTCCTGGATTTATTTCAGGACGGCATTTAATATGTTTTTAGGGAAGGGTCAGATCTGTCTGAAAGTTTTTCATGTGCCATTAGTAGTTGCTTAAGGACCATTTAGAAGAAAAAAAGTATCAATGTACACGTAGCAAATCCTGTGTGGGTCAGCTGCAACTTGTCCCTTTCTGACGGGCGTATACGACAAGCGGGTGACACTATAGCGGACAGACAATTCAAGTGGGCTGTACGACTGCAGTCGCAGTCACCACTGCATCGATCTACTACTATACTTACTATATGTAGGTGTCTGGCGCCCTGCTGTGCCTACGTACGGTCAGAGCTGCCCAACCCACTTTTAGTACTGTTCACATGTTTAATCACATCTGTGCGTAAATCTTGGCTAAACCCACTTTTAGAATAGGACTAGGCCAATATTCCTACTCTTACATCGCTTCACTCCTCCTACCACTTTACTCTGTCTTGTTGCGTAGCTTGTCTTGCATGCATGGAGCTCCTCTCTTGCCAATGGAAACGCAGCGAGCCGTTGAACGACAAGGCCATGAAAACTTCAGGTCGAGTCAGCAGAAACCCGGTCAGACGTCGCGCACTTTCTTTCTTAGCGGTCAGTGGTCATTGGTCAATGCTAGCTCCACGCTTGCTTGTATGTGCATGTCAAGTCTTTCAATCATGTCTTGTGTCAAGTCATGCATCATGCATCGTGGGCATCAGGGTATGTGTACACATCTACATGGGACCTTTTTTTTTTGGCATGGATGATAGTATAGTGTAGTATCCACAAAAGTCTACAACTAGTTTGTGTCTAGACTTACTTCTTCTTTTAATTACTTGTACCCAAAATACTAATCCATGTGGTCGCAAAAATCATGCCCTCTTTGGATGCACAACATTTTGCCCAGGTTGTGTGGGGAAGAGGATCCTCGGACGTAGCCAACGGACGTAGCCAACGGTGATCTTTGAGCCCCTGCCATGTGGGACCGTAAGATGGAGGGCCCATATGTCAGCGACCACACGTAAGAGGATTCGTCGTGTCCACAATTGCTTGTGTTGTCTGGCTTTGTTTTTTCTTTGGTTCAGCCTAGGCCCTTGATGTTCTCTTCTACTACTAAACATAATGACACGTCTGCTTTGCTCAATAAATAAAAATAAGGTATAAAATTGGCCCGGCAAACCAAACCTAAGATCAATATGGGCAAATTTTCTCAGTACATGTGGGAATTAGGCACATTTTAAGCTGACATTTTGATTTTCTACACGTTATATTTTATTTCTCTTATTTATCATAACGAAATTGCTATTTTGTTATTGCGTCATGAACTATACTCAGCTTAGCTGCTTGAAACTTAGTCATCCCATTTTCAAAGACTGATAAGTTATTTTGTCCCTACTGCATAGAGCTCACACGACAAGAGAATACACCGCTACGTGTGTTCTGGGTCAAAAAAAATGAGCATTCTGTATCTTGGAATGAACTTTAAATTGTTAACGAAGTGTGGTTTACATGATTATGTCTACTACAAAATTTCAAATAGGATGCACAAATTTGTGCTTTTTGTAGGAAAATAAAGATCTCACATCTAGACACATTTACTATACTTTGGCCAGAATCTTACCCTTTTGCCGAGATCACAAACATGTACATTTCAAGTTAAGAAACAAACATGTGTACAATTTGCACTGTTCTAGTACTCATATTTTTAATATACAACATTTAGGGTTTATTTTCTAACAAAAATGTAAAATGTGTAATTTCACATACTTGCTAATAAATTTATACACCAGCATGTGCCAGGAATCTGCAATAAAGGTATGATACCTCTTATTTACGACAATGACATAAATTCAAGCTAGTCCGCACGCCATATACGACTAGTTGCTCTTGGTAATCGTCGAACGTGGTTTGACCATGATTCGGCACATATATATTTATGGAGTGTGACTTGTTTGAAATTAGAACTGCACTATTTCTAGATCCATAGATGGATTAAAGCCTCAAGAAGCATTCAAATGTAAACGTACGTGCACTAGTAAAATTGTGTAACAATATGTAAAAAATTGAATATCATGCAAAAAAAAAACATGTACACATAATTACACTTAGTTGCTATATTTTGGTCAAAAAATTGGATATTTACATATCACAAACTTTTATATATTTTGCACATTAGTAATATTCATCTTTTAATATACATCAACCGTGATTTCTTTTGCAGAAAGAGAAATGTGCAACGGCACATAATTGCTAGTGACTGTATGTGTGCCAAAAACGCACTAAACGCGCGATGCATCCTAGTACAACAAATGCATGTCTTCAAGCTAACCAGCACACCTTCTATGACTGGTTTCTCTTGTTCGTCGCCAAACCTGGCCCGATCACGACCGGCGCACGTATATCATATCATAGGCACAAAGTGTGAGTTGGAAGGAAATTTGCATCGCACTAGGTCTGGATCCATGCATGGATTTTGTGTATCAAGAAGCATTCAAAATTGATGGATAAATGATCACCACAAAACCCTCGGCAGGGACCAAATTTTTTTTTAGAATGGGAGCAACTTTGTGGTTTTCCAAGGGAAAACTGTTTTCCCTGGTTTGGACCGGCAGCCCACAGTTTGGGACCCAACAAGTTGCCGGCTCAAGTTCCCATCGACCCCCAAAAACCAGCCCCATTTCATCTTCTTGCTTGCAACTTGGAACATGTTGAGATCAAAAGGACATCCACCTTGTCCCTACCTGCTGGCCATGGCCTTTGAGATCGATGTGTATGGTTCGATGAACGGAGCTCGCCACTTGCTCTTACAATACCATGCTAGACGTACCTAGGTTCCTGGTGATCATATGTAGGTTCAAAGAACCTGCTACATGTGGGTCGAGGGCAGGCAGGCCAATTCTGTGGATGGTGTCGCCGATGCATTGCATATATAGATAAACATTGTACCTTTCGTCCTTTTTATTATTTCTATATTACCTAGTAGATGATATCTCTGCTGCAACATGGATATATTCTGCAGCGCGTGCTCATCCATTGGTTGATTGGTTGGTACATGCATGCAATAGAACGCATGCTAGCTGCAGACCGAGTATGAGTATTGCTTTTGGTCAAATCCATTCGGAGCATATGGGAAGTAGACTTTGACAGGAATTTCCATGACTGGGGCTTGGAGTTAACTTGTGGCAACCTAGCTGCTTCGCCATTGCGCGCACGCGGTGTTTATGCGCTTTATGGACATTTTATTAGCCATTTTAGCAACACTAATAAAATAAGGTACGGTGCAACCCAACCTTATCTAGCTTCGATTAGTATTGTGAGAAAGAATAACTAGATTGTAAGCTGAAAATATTGTCATTATATAAAATATCAAATTGTACTTAACTTATACCTACAAAAAATAATGGCCAAACATATGTATGGTAGTTTTGACGAAAATATGTTTAGCACTTTTCGGCCAAAAGAAGAAAATAGTATCTATAACCTGCCAAGAGACAGTTACTCGTTCATAACATCACAATCTACCGCTTCTGTCGTTGCTTCATGTAAAAAAGGTTAACACGTAAAGATGTGTCACATATTGGACAAACAAGTTATACATTCAACTGTGACATACTGATGGTTATCTCATGATGGGAAATCGAAGTATTACCAAATATCTTGTCTACGTCAGTCAGTTCCTTGGTATCTATAATTTGTCACCTAGCTAGTATAAAGAGCTAGTTTTTTTTTTTTTTGCGAATGCAAGAAAAATAATGAGCTAGCTATCTATAGTCGTGGGATATTCTCCACCATGGAAGGCTGCCCACTTGTCAGGTTTTAAAACCGGCCAGAAGATGCAATGATGCTCCAAGTTCAGTTGACCAGAGGAAATCATCAAGTGGGCTTCAGCAACTATTAGGTGAAAAGGACATACCCGCTTTACCTGCATGCATGAACCTCTTTTAATTATGATTTGTGTAACTAGGTGCTTGATGATTATTATTAAATGTGTATATACGCAATTGGATACGTTGATCTGTTACCTGGTTGCTTGGTTTCTTCACTTCAAAAGCACATCTGAAAGAAGCCGGGTCGACGAGAACAAGCAGAGGGCATGCGTCTACCCATGCATCAAACATGTGCTGATTAAGGACTCGATCACTTGCGTGGATGTTTGCGTCTCCTTTGTGATGAGAAATAAAACACAGAAGCATCAAGCTAGCATGATCAAGCTTGCGTGGATCTACCAATGTTGATTAATTAGTAGGTGCCTCGATTTTGTGACGAGAGATCTTCTAGAAATTAAGATTGTGCTTTCTTGACCAGAACAATGAGATCTCCTGCACGCACGATGTAGCTGACGATCGACACAGAGCCAATTGAAAAGCCATCGTCAGGGAACGCACTACACGCAGTAACATACTGTAATCGCTGCTTGGACGTTCGATGTTCATGCGAACCAAATGGTAATCCAGCAAAACTGCCCAGCGTCTGAATCCAGTAAAGTTTCTGTTTTTTAGGAAATCTGAAATCCAGCAAAGTAACTGGAGTCACACAGGTCTGCAACCGCTGAATCGTTAACCTCCATGCGACCCAGGCGGGAAAAAAAAATCATTCAGCTAAGTTGGAGCCTACCATGCTTCCAGGCTCTGCATCCATTCCTGGCCCATGCGCTTATGTCGGCGAAACAGCCATTGTGATGTTAGTCTGTCCAAAGGCCGAGTTTCGTGGGCAAGTTCTATTTATGGGCTTTAAGTGATTCCTGCGGCGGCGTCGCGAAGCCCCCGACGGCAGTAATGGGCCAGCCCAAATATTATTTCCTGCTTGGTCTCTCGCTTCTTTTTTTGTTTTTTGAATTTGGGTCTCTCTGCTTCTTTCTTCTTCATTCACGAGGCACACCGCACACTACAGAGCGTGTGAATCTGGCAACAAAGCCCTTGGCTATTTCTCATGCAGAACTTGACTTCCTGTTCACAGAGGAAAGAAGACTTCAGCTGTCAAGGATTGTATCATGATGATTCATGTTTCACACGTACCTGACACCAATTAGGTGCTGAATTTATGATCTAACAAAAGAAAAGAAATGAAAAGAAACCAACTATACATGCTACACCACAATGACTCTCCACCTTACGAATCATCATTATTTTCCTTAATACAATTGCGGAAAATTCCAACCATAACGACCGAGTGTAAAGATGAAATGAGTTAGACAACAGGGGCACAAAATGATGATAAGCCAGCATAACAATAAAGCTGCCACCGCCGTCACAATACGGGCTACTACCAGAGTATACAGATGTGTAAATCAAACAATATACAGTTTGTGGTGCCAGCTGCGCACGAGCCTGAGAGGGTGTTCTTCTCGGCGGGCGTGTAACATCAGCCCTCCTCGCCGAACTCCTTGGTGAATTTCTCATGCACCTCCAGGTCCTTCTTGCCCACGGTTGGTCTCTGCCTCGCGAGCACCTTCTCAAAATCAGTCTTCGAGATAGGGGGAGGGAGGATCTGCAGGCAGCAGCCAGGAGATACACCTTAGTGATTCAACAGAGAAATCTCGGACAACTAACTTGGAGGAAACGTCATCTTATCTTAGCTTATTTTACCTGCGCAGCGAGGCCTTGGGACGCGAGCTCCGTCATCGTCGTCTGCACAGCGCCCGGCTGCTTCGGTCCGCAGGGCATCAACATGCCGCCGTCCGTCTTGAAGAAGAACATGGCGTCCTGCGTCTTGCGCACGGGCTCAAACAGCACATCTTTCACCTGTTAAAAACAAATTGAAAGAATCAGAGACATGTCACAAACTACAGACACGTGTGAGGGTTGTGCAAAAAAGAAGTTACTTACGCAAACCGCAACGTCGGAACCCGAAAACCCCTCGGTCCGGCGACCCAAGACCTCAAAATCACTCTCCGATAAGCTGTGTGGGGTATCCCCAAGATGGACCTGAATAAATTCAAGTTCCCAGCTTTATGCAAAGGATCAAGGCAGCTTGGATGAATAGAACAACTTTTAAGTCGTGTTTGCCCAAAGGGTTTCTTAAATACCTTAAACATATGCTGCCTTGCCTTCGCATCAGGTAGCGGAATGTAGATACGCTTGTCAAACCGTCGCCGCACAGCCTGAAGTAATGAATATATGTAAAGTGCCAAACCGTTCAAGCAACTCCCAAAGAATCTTTATAAACTACAAATGGCACAATGGTGTATTTGAATAGTTCTGGGAAACCTGGTCGAGAGCATATGGCGTATTCGTGGCAGCAAGAATAAGAACTTTATCATCGTTGTGGCCAACACCCTGGACAGTTGCAGGAAAACAAAGCAAAAGTATTAGACAAAAAAATTTGGAAGAGGAATCTATAATACTGTTTTTGGTACCAGATATAGAGTGCAAGGTTTTTAAAGCGTCATAAGGCAATCAACCCCCGTCTTGGTGCCTAAGCGTCTAAGGCAAGCAAAATGATGATAACCTGTGGCACTGTCACACTGCCAGGGCACCTTAGCACCAAAGCGTTCACAAGAGGGACGCCTTAGAAACTATGATCGAGTGTTATTAGCTGTAGCCGGTCCAGTATTTGCCAAAACTGTGTGCTAAGGAAACTGTGGGGCCCACTGTGTGCTAAGGAAACTGTGGGGCCAATGTGACCAAAATCAAATGAAAAAATGCCTTTCTTTACTTAACACATGCAGAACAGTAGTGGCAAAGTAAAAAATATAGGCTTCGCTACTAACTCCATAATCTGGACACAGAATGTGTCTGGCTATCATGTCTCCCTGTCTGAACTACTGGAACTAGTTCCATCCTAAATACTCCCTCTGTTTGTAATTGTAAGATGCTCTAACTTTTTAAGAATCGCATGTATATAGATGTGTTTCAGTGTCTATGTTCACTCTTTTCAGTCCATAAGTAGTCCACATTGAAATATATAAAGCATCTTATAATTCGGAGGGAGTAGTACATAATTTCAAACTAAGGACGCCTAGTCATCATGGTGCACAGCAGAATGCACGCAGCAAAACATGCATACTCAGAAACAGTTCACAACATTATAAGCTGCATAAACTCACCTGCATCTGTACAAGAAGTTCGGTCTTGATTCTCCTAGAAGCTTCACTTTCATTTCCTTCTCCACGTGTACCACATAAAGAATCAATTTCATCAATGAAGATAATGGCAGGAGCGTTTTCACGCGCCATTTGGAAAAGATTGGCAACTAGTTTCTCGCTCTCTCCCATCCATTTTGAAACAAGGTCTGATGAAGATATACTGCAGGTAAAATGAATGCATTAATATGAAATAATCCGAAGAATATTGCATTACCATGAGTCAAGAGATATGTAAACTAATAAAAAATAAACATTAGCAACATACATGGACACACCAAGTCCAGAAAAACGAAAACGCAGATTTTTTTCAGACATATTTACATGTTGTAAAACCTACAATGTGCTGTGGCATGAGAAGCCCACATAAATTTGCATGTTACAGTAGCCACTCCACATATCACTAAATGTTTTATGGTGTGGCTAGATATATATTAGTTGTTATTTGGTTTTAACCTAGCAATGGCTGTGCACTTAAGCCACTCATTTGGATGTTAGAAGTCAATATTTGGAAGGATTTGGGGTTGGAAAAAATTCAAAATATTATTTGGCTCTGGCTAAACACAACTCATCTTGTAATGTTTATGAAGTTAGAACTCAAAACAGTTGTTTCAAGTGATGCAAAAGTATATGTTCAATTGATAAATAATTTGACCCATAACGGGACTATATATCAGCTTATGATGAACTTCACTTTTACACAGATAACAAATGGAAGCATAATAATTCGATGACGACAATATGCTAGCAGCAAGCCTACTGCACCATTTTTTGAAATAATTCCATGTATGCATACAAGAGTTCTAAATGTATCGTACTCTATGGTCTGCACATGACAAGTCACAAGCGAGACACCAACCAGGTGTAACAATGATAGAGCTGCTATCTTAGGACACACCTTGAAATTGAGAACTTTCCTATATTTGCAAAAGATCTAATTTAGCAAAAACTCTCTTGCCTGCATCAAATACAATCTTTCATGAAGGGGGCATCTGCCTTCAATCTTTTAAGATGTTACTATGTAATAACAGACAATAACGGAAACATAAAAGCTGGTGCGGACAGATAATTGATGTACTGCTAGTGTGTCAAGTTAATAACTTAACTCATTATCCAAACATGTGCACTAAGCAATGCTACTCTTGCCAATATTAACAACCACATGCGAATGGATCAGCACGAGAAGTTCATAGTGGTAACAAAGTACTAAAAGCGCTAATTGCTGCACAGGATAAACTACAACAAAGGGGCATTCTGGAAACTTTAGCGATACCAAGAAATATGAATTCCTTGGCTACATGTCCCTGTTGGCACATAAAACTAGTTTTTATTTTGGGAAGTTTGCATAAATCACGAAAAAGTCAATTATCAACACATGGGAAGATAAGACATGATAGGTGACAACGAGAAAATATGGCAAGAAACAAGCAATCATGTCATCATCATGAAACATAGGTCCCAACGTAGAAAAAGTAATTATACAAAGATAAAATACATCAGACCAAGGATCGTTTCAGGATGAGATCAACAAAATAAAAGATACTCTATAGGTGAAATTTATGATAACTACCTGAAAAATGTTGAATCAGCCTCGGTTGCAACAGCTTTAGCCAAATAAGATTTTCCCGTTCCCGGTGGACCGTACAGAAGAAAAGCCCTCCATGGCTTCCGCTTGCCTAAACAAAAGCACGCTCCATTTTACATCTCAGCAGTAATCTAGAGAAAAGCACTCTCAAGTATATGGTAGCTAAGGACATAAAATCCTAGAACAGACACCAGCTGTGAACAGTGTCTGGGATTTCGAATTTAATTACTTCTCAGCAGGTATCCTTACTTCCCAAGTCACATAAACGTAGAACGCTGAATGAACATGGGAAACTAATGATTACAGATTCAAGCTAACTTTTGCCATGCTGAACAATCAAAGTGCCATACCAAGCAATTCAAATTTTGATCTACAATCTGATATATCTGTCACCACCACTGTAAGAATCCAATGGCTCTATGGTTACAAATGACTTTTTTTTCTTCCAACTCGATTTGCTAATCACCTCTTAATTCACAAGAATTGCCATCTCATCATCCCTTGCTCGTGTACCAGATAACAGTACGGAGGGAGACACTGTTAGAAAAAAGGAATTGGTCTCTACTCCAAACTATTATCTGGTACAAGAGCAAGGTAATTGTAATGTCAGCAATATTCTTTGCTGGGATTGTAGGGTCAAAATTTTCAGGAACGTAACTCGCTAGACATCCCTACGCCACACCGAATAATTATTTTGTACAACAGAAATATCATCACTCAGCGATGACAATCTGGTATAAGCGCTCATGACGCGTTGAAAACTATGCTCATCTACAGACAAAACCTGTATGTGCAGCATGTTTTCGACCTGCGCTCCATAGTCGCGTAGTAAATTCGTTCTGACCCAATCACAAAGGTTCAACCGAGATCAAAGATCCATAGAACCTAAATGATCCAAGACAACTACAATCGCCTCATCCTTGGCAACTAAGGTAACTTGCTCCTCAACTTATATGTTTAGCAAGATTCTTTGCTGGGACTGAAGTGCCAAAAAATTCCTGGATGTAAATACCGTCGCTCATCCACAATCTAGGATAAGTGCGTCATGGTGAGTTCAAAATATGTTCTCATCTACAGACAATAAACAGCATGTGTAGCATATTTTCGACCTGCGCTCCATAACCAAATAATTCATTTCAACCTAGCTATCAGATAGATTCATTCAACCAAGATCAGGATCCATAGAGCCTATCCGATCCACAACAATCGCAATCGCCTCATCCTTGTCAGTAGAATCTTAAGGTGAAAAAGCTCTCACCTGTGAAGAACTGTGGGAACTTGACGGGCAATATGACGGCCTCCTGCAGGGCCTGCTTGGCGCTCTCGAGCCCTGCGACGTCGTTCCACTTGATGTTGGGCTTCTCGGTGATGATGGCGGAGTTGAGGCCGGCCCTGAGCTTGGACTGCTCCGAGTCCTCCCCGCCCTCGTCCTTGCCGTCCTTGCCCTTGGTCTTGGGCCTGGTGGCGACGGCCGCGTCACCGCCGTTGGGGGCCCCGGGGGGCCCGCCGCCGCCCTCGTCGAGGACGGCCCGGATCTCCTCCGCGCGGCGGAGGTACTCGGTGAACTTGGCGGTGATGGCCTCCTTGATCTTGGGGTTCTTCTCGTACTTGAGGTGCGTCTTGAAGTACTCGAGCGCGTTCATGTAGAGCGGGAAGGCCTTGACGTAGTTGCCGGCATTGTCCTCCTGCACCGCCTGCTTCACGTACTCGATCGCCTGCTCCTTGAAGTTGCTGTACATCGGGGCGGAAAGGCGCCGCCTTTGCGGCGGGTTCCGGCGGATCGGCGCGGGGATCGGTCGGGCGGCGAGGGGCGGTCCTGGGGGCGCGAATTCGGGAAGGGGTAGGCGGCGGCGGCGGTTGCTTGGGGCTGGGGTTTGACGAGGGAGGAGGTGGGGAGATGAGGAGGAAGAGGAGAGGGGAACGGAGCGGAGACGCGGTGAGGGAAAAGGAAACGAAGACCAGCGAGAAGCGTGTTTCCTTTTCCGATTTTTTTCCTTTTCTTCGCTTTGATTAATTGGGATTCGGTTACTGTTGTATTTGGACCCTTCTCTGTTATTTTTTTTCAAATGTTGGGAAGTGGTACAGAAGGAGAACATGTCCCCACCTCTGCATCAAAGTGGTAATGTTGTATGCCAGGTGAAAATGTGTTTGGATTTATTTACAATATACCCGTATTCGGATAAAGTCATGTTAGGTAAATTTAGGGATTCTATTCCAATAACCCGATGATCCGACATAAAAAAACGAGATAGGCGGTGCGGAAAAGGAAACAGAGGTGAGGCACGATATTTCATTTTGGGGGTTTTCTCTCTTTGATCAATTGGGAGTAGAAAAGGTTCGGTCACTTATTTGGGCTTAGATTCTTTTTTTTTTCTAGTGGTGGTAACTCGCCAAATTAGCCATGCGTGGTTGATTCTCCTTCTTCTTTCCCACCTACGACGACTATGCGGCCCCATGACTACCACCCCCATCGGTCTAAATGTATGTTCCTGTAGCCAACCCACTCTCGCGACGCATTGTGACCCTATGCCGAGCATCTCCTCCACCGGACCACAGCACCCTAGTGGGCCATCCCTGTAACAACTCACAGGCCTTCTTCTTCGATGCCACCCACCGCACCCCACCCCAACCCTAGGTATTCCTCATCAGAGCCCACGTTGTTATGGCCAGCCGTGTCTGCTCGATCTTCGGCTCGGTCATGGCTCTCCATTGCCAGTGTCGCCGTGGCTAGCCGTGTCTGCCCTAACTCCGCTTGATGCTGGCGGAGGATGCTACGGTGAGACATGGGAGGAGGTTGTGTGCGGGCATGTCATGGCCTTTTAATTGTAGGAACCAATAACCGGTGGTATTTCCCTTTTCTTAGTTGGGTTATAGGAATGCATTGCCGGAGAAAGGAAGAAAGGGTGAACCGGTACTAGTTGGTTATCTTATTTGACTAAAGTTACACTAGGAAAATTTAGCAATTTTATTTAATATCGATTATCCAACATAGAGACCAAACAATTGATCAAATGTTCTTTTTATATCTGACATGGGATACGTTATGTATTAGAGTAGTATTTAGCTATGTGGCACATATCAATACGGCCTAAGAATGTAACATTGATTTATTATCATAAATATGTTATTGTGTGTCAAGTCGGCACGACTTATTTTCTTATACCTAATATCACATTTCCTTATTTATTATACCTTGTATATATCACAATTTTGTCTTGTGTTGTAGTGGGGTGGGGAGGGAGGGCTCTCATTTAACAAATTTCTTGAAGTCTGGATTAAGAATCGGAACCAAGTAGAATGTATTTGAGTCATATCGATAGTCACATCCGTATTTGATTTGAAAAATATGAAAAGTGAAGTGAGAAGAGCACTATCTGCATATGCTCAGTTTTCACAATATTCATAGATTTTTACAAAAAAGAAATTTATAAAAGGTAGGGGGAATTCAAACCTCACATGAAAGGACTTGTTTTACCTCCTCTTCTTTTTCTTTACCTCCTCTTCTTGATGGGTGATACGTCCATTTTGCATAACTATTTTATATCATAATTTACTGTTATCATGATATATTTCATATTAAGATGTGTTACTTATGTTATTTTGTCTTATTTTGCATGTTTGATGATATTGGATGATTAACTGCCGGAGTCAGATTTCAGCTGGAAAAAGCACCGTCAAGACACTATATTTCTGGAGCTCAAAAATATTTCCAAGAAGACAGATGTTCCTATTTTATCAGAAGATGGAGCTAGCCAAAAGGGGAGGCTGAGATGGGCCAGGAGGGGCCCACACCACCCCTGGGCGCGGGCCCCCTTGGCCGCGCCCAGGTATGGTGCCCCTGGCCCACCTCAGGCGCTCCCCCTTCGCGTACTTCATCCCCCAGAAACCCTAAGACACGGGAGTTGACGAGAAAATATTCCGCCGCCTCCACGAGGCGGAAACAACAGAGAGAGAAAAAGCTCTCCGGCAGGGAGAAATCTGCCGGGGAAATTCCCTCCCGGAGGGGGAGATCATCGCCATCCTCATCGTCATCGTGCTGGACTTCATCGGGATCATCATCATCATCATCTCCATCACCGTCACCACATCACCGCTGCACCATCTCGTTCCGCTGTAACATCTAGGGCTATACTTTGTTTAGTTCATAGGGGAAACTCTCCCGGTGTTAATTACTCCTTGTGGTTGATGCTATTGAGTTTTATCGGTGAATTAAAGTATATGTTCAGATTGTTATCATCATTATATCACCTCTGATCATGATCCATATGATGTCTTGTGAGTAGTTTGTTTAGTTCTTGAGGACATGGGAGAAGTCACGTTTAGTAGTGGAATTATGTTGAGTAATATTTAATGGTTTGATATTTAAGTTGTGGTGTATTCTTCTAGTGGTGTCGTGTGAACGTCGACTACATGACACTTCACCTTTATGGGCCTAGAGGAATGCATTGTGTATTTGGTTGCTAATTGTGGGGTTGCCGGAGTGACAGAAACCTAAACCCCCGTTAGTATACCGGTGCACAAGGGAGCGTAGGATCTCAGAGTTTAAGGCTGTGGTTAGATTTATCTTAATTACTTTCTTGTAACTGCGGATGCTTGCAAGGGTATAATCACAAGTATGTATTAGTCCAAGTAAGGGCGGTGCATTAGCATAGGTTCACCCACACAACACTTATCAAAACAATGAAGATTAATCAACTATGTGAAGCGAAAGCACTTGACTAGAATCCCGTGTGTCCTCAAGAACATTTTGTCATCATAAGTAAACCAACCGGCTTGTCCTTTGCTCTAAAAAGGATTGGGCCACTTGCTGCAATTATTATTACTGTCTTTTACTTACTCGCATTTTATTTACCTGCTATATCAAAAACCCCTAAAAACTTGTCTGCTAGCATTTACAGTGAAACCTTTACCGAAACTCCTTGTCAGCACCTTCTGCTCCTCGTTGGGTTCGACACTCTTATTTATCGAAAGTACTACGATACACCCCCTATACTTGTGGGTCATCAAGACTATTTTCTGGCGCCGTTGCCGGGGAGTGAAGCGCTATTGGTAGTGGAATTGGTAAGGGAAACTTTTACTGTAGGTGCTATTTTTATTTCTGCTTGCTACTTTATTTTATCATGGAGAGATCTCCATTTGAATCCCTGTTTGGAAATACTACTACCACTGCTACGGTAGTAGAAGAGGAACCACCTGATCAAGTAATTCCATTTAAAATACCTATGAAAATTGTTGAACGAGTTACGAATAACCGCTATGCAGGAGATGGAACTGTCCCTCCTGGGGATCATTTGCTATTTATTCATGAATTATGCGAGTTGTTCAAGTGTGCAGGTATTTCAATGGAAGAGGTCAAGAAGAAATTGTTTCTATATCGTTGACTGGTAAAGCTGCAAAATGGTATAGGATGCTGAAGAATGGGCGTTCTATTGGCTGGGAGGAGATTGTGCCTCTCTTTTATTCTAAATTTTATCCTCCTAGTGAAATTCATCAAGATCGGAATCATATATATAATTTTTGGCCTCATGATGGAGAAAGTATTGCCCAAGCGTGGGGGAGATTGAAATCATTAATGCTCAAATGCCCCATTCATGAGCTTCCTGGTAATGTCGTTATTGATAACTTCTATGCAAGGCTTTCTCTTCAAGATAAAACTCTATTGGATACCTCTTGTGCTGGATCATTTACGCGTAATAAAGAGGAAGTTAAATGGGACCTTCTTGATCGGATTGAGGAAAATACTGAAGGATGGGAGAACGACAAAGGTAGAGAATCAGGTATAAAGTATGATTACGAATGCATTAAACTTTTATGAATACTGATAATTTTCGTAATCTCTATGATATGTATGGTCTTGATTCTCAAGTTATTGCAAACTGTTACAAGGCTTTTGCCTCTTATCTTGATGTTCCTAAAGAAAGTTGCAATAAGTATCATTTGCCTTACAAAGATAATACTAATTCTGCCAATAAAAAACATTGAAGTTCATACAGTTGATCGTATCTTGCCAGAACCTTATATTGAGAAACCACCTTTTCCTGTTAAAATTAGGAACATTCTATCATAGCTAGTGTGGTTAATAAAAGTGCAAAGAAAGCTTTAGAACCTGCTGAACAAATAGCGGTTGAACCCACAATAGCAATAGTAAAGGATTTGGTAACTGAAAATGTAGAAGGAGGACATATTATCTTTTGTGAAGATGCCTCTAATATTGTTTCACATCCCAGTAGAGCTAGGAAAACAAGTGTTCCTGTGCTTTCAGTCAAAATAGGAGAACATTGCTATTATGGTTTATGTGATATTGGTGCAAGTTCTAGTGCTATTCCTTTTGATCTTTATAAAGAAATTATGCATGAAATTGGTCCTTGCGAACTTGAGGAGATTGATGTGGTTATTCAGCTTGCTAATAGAGAAACTATCTCTCCAATTGGTATTGTGAGAGATGTTGAAGTTTTATGTGGTAAGACTAAATACCCTGCTGATTTTCTAGTACTTGGTTCTGTTGCTAGTAAAGCTTGTCCCATTATTTTTGGTAGGCCTTTCTTGAATACATGTGGTGCATTATAGATTGTAAGAAAGAGAAAATTTACACTAAATTTAATGGAGAATCTTATGAGTTTAATTTCTCTAAGTTTGGTAAAAACTTTATGAAACTGAATTGCCTAATGAGAATTTCAATTGAACAACTTGCTTCTATTGCTGTTGCTCCTAACAATGCCTTGCAGCAATTCATGGAGGAACACGAAAGTGAAGTATTTATGGAGGAAGGAATGAGATTGACAATGCCTTTCTTCGTCAACCACCAATACTTAAGCATAATTTGCCTGTGGAAGATTTGGGTACCTCAGCGCTCCTAAGGAAGATCCTGTCTTCGATTTAAAACCTTACCTGATAATCTTAAGTATGTTTATCTTGATGAAAGGAAAGTATATCCTGCTATTATTAGTTCTAAACTTTCAGGTAATGAAGAAGCAAGGTTATTAGAAGTACTAAAGAAACATCGAGGAGCTATGGGATACACTTTGGATGATTTAAAGGGGATTTCTCCTACTATATGTCAACATGCCATCAACATTGAACCCGATGCAAAACCTGTTGTTGAGCATCAGCGTCGCTTGATCCCTAAGATGAAAGAAGTGGTAAGAAATGAGGTATTAAAACTTCTTGATGCTGGTATAATTTATCCTATTGCTGATAGTAGATGGGTAAGTCCTGTGCATTGTGTCCCTAAGAAAGGAGGAGTTACTGTTGTACCAAATGAAAATGATGAACTTATTCCTCAAAGAGTAGTAGTTGGGTATAGGATGTGCATTGATTTTAGAAAGGTCAATAAAGTAACTAAGAAAGATCATTATCCTTTGCCTTTTATTGATCAAATGTTAGAAAGGTTGTCTAAGAAAACCATTTTTGTTTCCTTGATGGTTATTCTGGATTCTCACAAATTGCTGTTAAAGCACAAGATCAAGAGAAAACTACTTTTACTTGTCCTTATGGAACTTATGCTTATAGACGTATGCCTTTTGGTTTGTGTAATGCTCCTGCTACGTTCCAAAGATGCATGTCTGCTATTTTTCATGGTTTTTGTGAAGAAATTGTGGAAGTATTCATGGACGATTTTTCCGTCTACGGAACTTCCTTTGATAATTGCTTGCACAATCTTGATAAAGTTTTGCAGAGATGTGAGGAGACTAATCTTGTTCTTAATTGGGAGAAATGTCATTTCATGGTTAATGAAGGAATTGTCCTAGGGCACAAAATTTCTGAAAGAGGTATTGAAGTGGACAGAGCTAAAGTTGAAGCAATCGAGAAAATGCCCTGTCCAAGGGATGTGAAAGGTATCCGTAGTATTCTTGGTCATGCCGGTTTTTATAGGAGGTTTATTAAAGATTTTCTAAAATTTCAAAACCCCTCACTAATCTTCTTCAAAAAGATGTACCTTTTGTTTTTGATGATGATTGCAAGGAAGCTTTTGAAACTCTAAAAAAGGCTTTAATCACAGCTCCTGTTGTTCAACCTCCTGATTGGACTTTACCTTTTGAAATAATGTGTGATGCTAGTGATTTTGCTGTAGGAGCTGTTCTTGGACAGCGGGTAGACAAGAAGTTAAATGTTATTCATTATGCTAGTAAAACACTTGATGCCGCTCAAAAGAATTATGCTACTACTGAAAAGGAATTTTTAGCAGTTGTTTTTGCTTGTGATAAATTTAGACCTTATATTGTTGATTCAAAAGTTACTATTCACACTGATCATGCTGCTATTAGATACCTTATGGAAAAGAAAGATGCTAAGCCTAGGCTCATAAGATGGGTACTTTACTGCAAGAATTTGATTTACATATTGTAGATAGGAAAGGTGCTGAAAATCCTGTTGCTGATAATTTGTCTAGATTAGAAAACATTTCAGATGATCCTATACCTGTTAATGATAGTTTTCCAAATGAACAATTGGCTGCGATAAAGGTAAGCTCACGCGAAAGTCCTTGGTATGCTGATTATGCTAATTTATTGTTGCCAAGTATTTGCCTCCGACCTTTACAGCTCAGCAAAGAAGAAAGTTCTTTTATGATTTGAGGCATTATTTTTGGGATGACCCACATTTGTATAAAGAAGGAGTAGATGGCATTATGCGAAGATGTGTTCCTGAGTATGAACAGAAAGAAATATTGAGCAAATGCCATGGAAGTGCTTATGGAGGACATCACGCTGGAGATAGAACTGCGCAAAAGGTTCTACAATCAGGTTTTTATTGGCCTACCCTTTTTAGAGATGCTAGAAAATTTGTTTTATCATGTGATGAATGTCAAAGAGTAGGTAACATTAGTAGACGTAATGAAATGCCTATGAATTATTCTCTTGTTATTGAACCTTTTGACTGTTGGGGATTTGACTTTATGGGTCCTTTTCCTCCTCAAATGGTTATACTCACATACTTGTTGCTGTTGATTATGTTACTAAATGGGTAGAAGCTATACCAACTTCTAGTGCTGATGGTGAGACATCATTAAAAATGCTTAAAGATATTATCTTTCCAAGGTTTGGTGTGCCTAGATATCTCATGACTGATGGTGGTTCTCATTTTATCATGGTGCTTTTAGAAAAACTTAGCTAAGTATGATGTTAATCATAGAATTGCTTCACCATATCATCCCAAACAAGTGGTCAAGTAGAATTATCAAATAGAGAGATTAAGTCTATTTTGCAAAAGACTGTTAATAAATCTAGAAAAAATTGGTCTAAAAAGCTTAACGATGCTTTGTGGGCTTATAGAACTGCTTATAAAAATCCTATGGGAATGTCTCCTTACAAAATGGTTTATGGAAAAGCTTGTCATTTGCCTCTAGAATTAGAACATAAAGCCTATTGGGCGGTGAAAGAACTTAATAGAGATTTTAAACTTGCCGGTAAAAAGAGATTGCTTAATTTGAATTCTTTAGATGAATGGAGAAATGCAGCTTATGAAAATGCTAGGCTCTTTAAAGAGAAAGTTAAGCAATGGCATGATAGAAGAATTCTTAAGAGAGAATTTAACGTAGGTGAAAAAGTTTTATTGTATAGGTCTCGTCTCAGATTTTTTGCAGGAAAATTACTTTCAAAATGGGAAGGACCTTATATCATCGAGGAGGTCTATCGCTCAGGTGCGATTAAAATCAATTCACTAGATGGGGACAGACCACAAGTGGTTAATGGTCAAAGACTCAAGCATTACATTTCTGGAGATTCTTATAATGAAGATGTTGATTTATCAAAGTGGTAACTCCAGAGATTTTATAAAAAGTCAAATTCAGACAACTGCAGAAGCTGATTTGGAATAGGTAACAGTTTCGGTAAGAAAAAGTTCCGATTTACTTTCCAACTTAATATTTATTGTTTTTATAATATGGAAAATTATGAGTCGAAAAGGGTAGGAAACGGTGCCCGAGGGCACCACACCACCCCAGGGCGCGGGCCCCACCCTGGCCGCGCCTGGTGGTGTGGGCTCCTCGGAGTCCGTCTCCGACCCGTTTCGTCCTGTACCTTCCTTTTGTCGTAAAACTTTTTGCTATATAATCACCCGGATCTCTCGAGGTCCGTATATCGTGTTTTCGTCGTTTTGTTTTCGAGCTGTTCTGACAGGAATTTCAAGTCCCTACATGGCGTCGCGAGGAGTGTACGGTGAGAAGTATGCAGCAAGGCGCCGACGTGAACTCGAACGTGATGGAAGAGGGAACCTTCGTCGGTTGGGCGACGGAGGAGGAGATTGCTGCTAGGAGAGCTGACATGGATCGAAGCATCAGAGAGGAGGTGCAAGCTGGCCAGCCTCGCCAACACGGAGATCAAGGCCGAGCAACTCCACCTTTGTGGGCTCAATTAATCCTCAACGTGCTTTTTCTCATAATGTGCAGGGAGTCACCCCACCAATTCCAGATTTGCGGTTTTCCCTGCAGCTGCTGAAGCTCTCCGAACCACGAACGAGTTTTGTGATCAATATCGTATCCTGAGAGCTGAGGTGGAAATACTTCAAGATGAGAATAATAGGCTCCGCCGGATGCTCGAACGTTTCCTAACCCCGATTGCTGTGGTACCACCGTCACCACCAGAGATCAAGCCTAAATCGTCAAGGGGTAATGGCACTCCCTTGGCTTGTTCCAAGCTTGGGGGAGTGCCCAGTATCATCTTTATCCTTTCGTTTTTATAATTTCGTGGTCATATCATGAGTAGAGAAGTTATCTTATAAGATGGTTTGCATGTGGAGTGTCACCTTTTAGTTATCCATGTATCCGTTGGTTTGAGTGTGTTTTGTTCAGAATATTAATGAGAAGTTCCACCTTTACTTTCAGTACATTTATTTTAGCTGCAATCCCTTTATGTGCTGATCTTGCCATTGGTATTGGCGCCACTTTTGGGTACATCAAGTAATTATATTAGTTGTGGCAAACTTAGTATTGGTCATTAGCAATACCATGAAAACTTAAGTAGAAGGAGGGAATTACATGCAAAAATATTATCCCTTATCTTTCTTTCTTGTTAGCCAATAAGATTATATTCTTCGAGTTAAAACATTTGTGCTTACAGGGAAGATAGCATGTGGTTCTATTACATGTATATTTGTGTGTATCCCCAACTCTTATGCTTGCTACACAGCCTTGCTAGCCTTAACCACTGTACTGAGAGGGAATGCTTCTCGTGCATCCAAATCCTTGAGCCAAACCCATGCCATTTGTGTCCACCATAACTACCTATATGTGGTATTTCTTGCCACTCCAAGTAAATTTTTCATGTGCTACCTTTAAATTATTCAAAATGTTATTATTCCCTTTTGTGTCAATGTTTACTAGCTCATGAGGAAGTAGTGTGGTTATTCTTTTCTACTTGTCAAATGGACTTTACACCTGGACTAGTGGCATATACATCCGCTTATCCAATAATTGCAAAAAGAGCTGGCAACGGGTGCCCAGTCCCAATTAATTACAACTTTAACCATTAATTCTCTTCACACTTTTGCCCTGATTCATCAGTAAGCAATGACAAACAGTGAAATATCTGCATGTGTGTAAACCAAAGAGAAAGAGGGATGATCTGCCTTGCTGGTAGAAATAACGTCCTTCATGGGAGCCGCTCTTAAAAGTCTGTTTGACAGGGAGAACTGTTTTCACCCGCTACCATTCGTTGACAATTAACAAACACCTCTCAAAGCTTAATTTGCTCTCTTATGATTTCAAAAACTAAAAAGCTCTAGCACATGACTTAATCCCTGCTTCCCTCTGCGAAGGGCCTTTCTTTTACTTTTCATGTTGAGTCAGTATACCTATTTCCTTCTTCCTTGAGCAAGCATTTGAGTTGTTGTGATTCAACCATTTATCATTGATATTGTCGATCATGTCTTTTATCCTTCCTTGTCTTGGCACAAAGACCTTTGCCTCTAAGGATATAGCTTTGCAAGTTACCAATGACTGTAAGGAAGGTGTGATGATTGAGCGTGAAAGTTCTGCAATATAAGCTCTAATATATAGACTCCTTTCGAAAGATAAGTACTGATTGCTTATTGCACTACTAGGAAAACCCTTATAGGTAGGTTACATTCTGTGGCGCACCCTTAATTGGTGCGCCACAGAAATATATTTCTGTGGCGCACCTGGCTTGGTGCGCCACAGAAAGTTATATTTCTGTGGCGCACCTAGCCATGTGCGCCACAGAAATGTGACTTTCTGTGGCGCACTAAGCCAGGTGCGCCACAGAAAGTCACATTTCTGTGGCGCACATGGCCAGGTGCGCCACAGAAAGTTATCCGGGGGCGGGTTAAAATTTGGAAAAAATAATTCTGTGGCGCACCTGGCACGTGCGCCACAGAAAGTTGACATTCTGTGGCGCACCTGCCAGGTGCGCCACAGAAAGGTGACATTCTGTGGCGCACCAAGCTTGGTGCGCCACAGAATTATTTTTTTCAAATCCCACCCCCCCGTGAATCGCCTTTTTTGTCTTGCCGGAAGTAAAAGAAAATGATAAAAAATTCAATAAATAAAATCCTTTGACATGTAGTTAGGTATGAGTGTCTAGTAGGTATAGAAATTTTGAAATATGAATTTTGACCTTTTCTGCAACAAATGAAAAAGAAATCTTGTAACGGCCATAACTTTTGCATACGATGTCGAAAAAAATGCGTTTAATATATCAAAAAAAACTAGAGAAAAATTCGAGTTCGATTTCACCCGGGTTTACCCGGTCAGCAATTCACAGATTTCTCAAATTCCAAAAGAAAAAAGTTATTTCAAACAGAAGATTTTTTTCTACAAAATCAAAAAAATTTCAAAAAATTCAAAAAAATTCAAAAATTCAAAAAAGACACAGAAATGTATAACAAAGAAGATTGTTGACTTTTTTTTATTTTTTTTATTTTTTGGATTATTTAGATTTTTTGAATTTTTTGAAATTTTTTAAGTTTTTTGAATTTTTTTGGATCTTTTGAATCTCCTTTTGAAAGTCTACAAGTTTTTGAAAAATCTGAAATTTAAAAACACACGTTTATAACATATACATAACATATACACATACAAGACTTAAGAGGATACATATGTATATATATCAATAAGAACTTGAGTAGCACAAGGGTAGGTGAAGTGGGTGGAACTTAGAAGTTAAGCGTGCTACGGTTGGAGCAATTTGAGGATGGGTGACCTAGCGGGAAGGTATCAGTTCAAAAAATTCAAAAAATCTGAAAATAATTAGGATTTTTCATATTATTTCATATTTTGATTTTTCTGATTTTTTTTGAAACTTTTAATTTTTTTTCAGTTTTTGAATTTTTTGAATTTTTTCAGAATTCTGTGGCGCACCAGGCCAGGTGTGCCACAGAAAGTGGATTTCTGTGGCGCACGCCCATGGTGCGCCACAGAAAAAATAATTTAGTGGCGAGGATTCTGTGGCGCACCCAGCAATTCTGGGGGTGCGCCACAGAATCATAATTTGGTGCGCCACTGATGACCCTTTTCCTAGTAGTGTTGTTCTATGACCAATAATGAAGTGTGCCATTACTAATTTATGATCTCTTTCATGTGTTTTTTATTGTGGTTTGTCCACTACTCATGTTCAAGTTATGTTATATGAAGAGTAGTTGCTGTTTAAGAAGAATTGTGTTGTTAAGTAAATACTGATGCTTCTTGTCCGTATTCTTTATTATCGACGCTTCACTCCATAAACTCTTGTTCTAATTTACCGAGCTCACCTTTCGCTTGAGGACAAGCGAGGTCTAAGCTTGGGGGGTTGATACGTCCATTTTGCATCACTATTTTATATCATAATTTGCTGTTATCCATTGATATATTTCATATTAAGATGTGTTACTTATGTTATTTTGTCTTATTTTGCATGTTTGATGATTATTGGATGATTATCTGCCGGAGTCAGATTTCAGCTGGAAAAAGCACCATCAGGACACTATATTTCTAGAGCTCCAAAAATATTTCCAAGAAGATAGATGTTCCTATTTTATCAGAAGATGCAGCTAGCCAAAAGGGGAGGCCGAGATGGGCCAGGAGGGGCCCACACCACCCCTGGGCGCGGGTCCCCCTTGGCCGCGCCCAGGTATGGTGTGGAGTCCCTGGCCCACTCCAGGCGCTCCCCCTTCGCGTACTTCATCCCCCAGAAACCCTAAGACATGAGAGTTGGACGAGAAAATATTCCGCCGCCTCCACGAGGCGGAAACAACAGAGAGAGAAAAAGCTCTCCGGCAGGGACAAATCTGCCGGGGAAATTCCCTCCCAGAGGGGGGAGATCGTCGACATCCTCATCGTCATCGTGCTGGACTTCATCGGGATCATCATCATCATCATCTCCATCACCGTCACCATCATCACCGCTGCACCATCTCATTCCGCTGTAACATCTAGGGCTATACTTCGTCTAGTTCATTGGGGAGACTCTCCCGGTGTTGATTACTCTTTGTGGTTGATGCTATTGAGTTTTATCGGTGAATTGACGTATATGTTCAGATTGTTATTCATCATTACATCACCTCTGATCATGATCCATATGATGTCTTGTGAGTAGTTTGTTTAGTTCTTGAGGACACGGGAGAAGTCATGTTGTTAGTAGTGGAACTATGTTGAGTAATATTTAATGGTTTGATATTTAAGTTGTGGTGTTATTCTTCTAGTGGTGTCGTGTGAACGTCGACTACATGACACTTCACCTTTATGGGCCTAGAGGAATGCATTGTGTATTTGGTTGCTAATTGTGGGGTTGCCGGAGTGACAGAAACCTAAACCCCCGTTAATATACCGGTGCACAAGGGAGCGTAGGATCTCAGGGTTTAAGGCTGTGGTTAGATTTATCTTAATTACTTTCTTGTAACTGCGGATGCTTGCAAGGGGTATAATCACAAGTATGTATTAGTCCAAGTAAGGGCGGTGCATTAGCATAGGTTCACCCACACAACACTTATCAAAACAATGAAGATTAATCAACTATGTGAAGCGAAGGCACTTGACTAGAATCCCGTGTGTCCTCAAGAACATTTGGTCATCATAAGTAAACCAACCGGCTTGTCCTTTGCTCTAAAAAGGATTGGGCCACTTGCTGCAATTATTATTACTGTCTTTTATTTACTCGCATTTTATTTACCTGCAATATCAAAAACCCCTAAAAACTTGTCTGCTAGTATTTACAGTGAAACCTTTACCGAAACTCCTTGTCAGCACCTTCTGCTCCTCGTTGGGTTCGACACTCTTATTTATCGAAAGTACTACGATACACCCCCTATACTTGTGGGTCATCAATGGGTCATTCCGTATCCTTTGTTATTGGTTCTGGGCCAAAATGTCAAAGGAAGGGTGCAAATAGACTTCTAGGCGGTCACAAACGACGTGTAAAAAACGTGTGGGCGAATGGCCGTTGTGCGTGTGTGAACTTCATCGAAAAGAATTCGAGTCCTTAATGAGAAACAACCCGGCCCATGGCCATGGTAACGGCCCAATGCCCATATTTATTTAGGTTACGATGAGTAGGGCCGCGTAGAGCCTCTATCTCTATGTGGGCCGGCCAGCTTCTAGGGCTTGGTGTCCACCGTCCACCGAGAAGTTCTCCTACAATAATAAAAAATCACCTTCACTTGTAGCCAATTAAAGTGACAACTAAAAACTGCATTTGTAGGTCAGCACAACATAGCACAATTAAAAAAAAAGCAAGATCGACTTGAAAGCATAGACAAGTGAACACCAGCTTGCTGAGACTTGAAATCATAGAAAACAAAACTTTGATTTTGATGTTCCAGATATGTGGCCTTTTGTTTTTTATTCACCCAGATTCTAAAATAACGAATTATTCGCGGTTATATGCACCGCCTTGGCAGAAGACCAATATGCGGGAATCCGGCAGAAAAACCTTGGGTTACACAATTTTATACAAACCACATATCAAACAAAGAAAAATGATGCAAAATTTTACTCCCTCTGATTTATAACAGTGTCACGGTTTTGAACTCTGCTACACTTATTTTGGATCATAGGGAGTAGTAGAATCGTATATATTGTGTTCTAAATTCTCATGTTGTCTATTACAACTGATGGTATTTTGATACCAAGTACAAAGCACACATTCGTTGGTGTTTATTGTTTAACCCACAAGGACATGAAAGACATATCTGACAATGAAAACCCAAAAGACGAGCAATGCTAAAGATTTAAGAACAAGTCCTTTTAGAAAAGCTTGTATGCTCTACAATTTTTTATTTATTTTCATCTAAGGCAGAGGAACATACACTACACTCTAAACATTATGCAAGAAATAATTAGACGTTAGCTAGCGCTTTTGAGCTCCATGTTGAGATATTTATGACATTAATATTGGCAATAAAACACACATGTATACTATATTCATTTTGTAAGCAGCAAATTAGTCTGTCGAGGAATTATGAGTTACCATTTTATGGCAATTTTGAAATCTAGGTATTTTGTGAACAAATTAAATAGACAATGGGTCAAAAAGATAAACCTCACGTAATTTTCATTGTGAAATAGTCTGCACATTTTACATAAATATATTTTACACAAAAAATAGTATTGTATAAAGCTAAAATTGTATTGTAGCATTTAGCATAAATACCATGTCGTTAATTTTGGTAAGTGTAATATAGACACATGTGCAGAACTAGAGGACATCATAAGAAGGCAACATTCAACACACATGGTTCATCGCACATCATTTGATCTTACCTACTTTCGCACGATACAAGGAGCAACCCTGCTAAACGGCAACAGGCTAAAATAAGATTTTAGTAGTAGTTTATTCTATTTTAGAAAACTATTTATTGTTTTGTTTCGATGAAATGGAACCGGGAAAAAAGATAACAAAACGCCCATGCTAACGATAGGAGATAAAAGCCCAGGCCAATTTCAAAGAAAAAGGGACCAAGTTGTAGCCCACTACGAAAGAATTGAACGTTTCATTCTCCTTTCGCTGAAACCGTTCAACAAAAGCTCTCCTCATGCTCTAATGGTCACGTCAAGGAACCTTGATTTAGATCCAAATGGTTTTTTTTGGGGAAATTAAAGCCGAGGCATTTTTAAACTTCAATTCTTTCTCGATTTCATTTAAAGTGGCTGACGCTATTGCGAGCATGGTTTTGGAACTGTAGGGTTACGTGCAGGAATTTAAAATTTCCGTCTTACATAACCGCCAAGACCTATTATAAAGATATGCAGCACCCCATAATGCTAAATCTAGAACTTACAAACACCGTTGCGGAAGATGGTGTTTGTCGATGACGATGTCGGTGAAGCCTGATGAAAATTCTCATGTCCACACGGGGAGATGAGAATGTCGCGGATTCCCTCATAAACAGAGGATGTGCAAAGTTTGTCATCGACATTTTTTATAGATATGTGGTCTTACTTGTAGTGCCGGATAATAGGATCTAAGATTAAGGTGGAGAAACTAGACATTTTTCCAATGTCACAAATATAACACCCCAATGCACAAGTATAAGTAAAATTTACTAAAAGCACGACATATAAAAGTTCCATATAAGACCTCACAAGCAACATAAATTCAATGATGACGCATTGATAAAAAATGGCTATGAAAGTCCCAATTACATCATCATGTTTCTATCTTTGACAACATATCCCGCTTCATATATCTATACTACTATTAAAAGAGCAAACTTGTGTTCTTGTGTTGATATACTGAATCTGAGCCCTTTAATATTTGGCCAACGGTCCAGATCGCTCTAATGTTTGACAACTCAACATAAATCCACTTTTGCCCGTTTTACCCTCCCACCAAATCACATAATACTGCTAATGCCATCGTAACGGTTCGTTTTATTTCGTTTCGTGATAATTACGAGATTTGCCACCGCTAAAAATAGAAAAGAGCAGCCGGATGCGCGACCTGAACAACAGTGACGGGATAGGCGCGGCCGGCCGGGAGGCGCACCGGCGCAGGCGGAAGACAGAAGGCGCGCGGCCGACGCGGGGCGCAGGCGGGAGACAAGAGCGACCGGCCGACGCGGTGCTGGGATAGGTCCGTCGGGCTGCACGTTCTGCGTCAACGAACTAGCTAGCCGAATCCCGTGGGATCGATCATTGGATCGCACGGTGTCGCCGCTGAGCCACAGGAGGATGCTTCTTGATTGCCATCTGGCGAACCTGGAGTATGCCAATGCTGCTCCCCTTGCTAATATCTCCATGGCCTTCTGTACCAAGATGATCCATACGAGATGGGTGGTGACCACTGCTTTATTCCTGGTGGGAATTCCCAGTTTATCCGACACTTGCCGATGGCGTCCCGATACTCTATGGATAGAGTGTGCGAAGGACTAGCAACTAGCTCAATTGAGAGATCAAAGTGCATCCATGCATCGATTGTGCGTCTACAGCTAGCTCAGTCGATTGGATCGATTGTAATAGCTGGCGGCTAGCTTAAGTTGCGGAACCTTCACAGTGGGACTGTGCGCATTGGTCGTCGTGTAGCGGATGGGCGCGAGATGCGGGTGAGAGAGGGAGTTAGAAGATGCAAAAAAACCAGGGGAATATTAGGGAATATACGGTTTTACTGTACGTGTTTATATTTTCTGTTCTGCTCGGGCGGTATTCGGCTCTTAAAAACATTTTACAGTTTCCTTTGTACGCATTTTAAGGGTCTGATTTTTACGGCCTGCCAAAGTCTCGGTCAGAGTACCCGTCTCCCACGAGCTCGCCGGAGTTCGGTCGCCACCGAAGCTCCAAATCAAATTTTCGTTGTCAGCTGAGGTCTGATTTAAATATCACTTGATCTGATATCTTGCTAATTGCCCATCTCGCATTTAAAATTTATTTTGAATTTCGTGAATTTTCCCTAACAATTTCGCTTGATTTTTATGCTCCGGAATAATGGTTCAAAATATTGTGACACTCATGCATATTATCACCTTTGAGCGGCTGGCATTGGTGAAGCAACATCAGGAACCAAGGTATATACAAAAATAATCCGTCCTGTTCCAACATATGGGCATGTTTGTCATATGAGACGTGCGCTGCACGTACACGTGTACTATACTATTAAAAGAGCAAACTTGTGTTGATACATTGAATTTGAGCCCTTCAATATTTGGCCAACGATCCAGATCGCTCCAATGTTTGACAACTCAACACAAATCCACTTTTGCCCGTTTTACCCTCCCACCAAATCACATAATACTGCTAATGCCATCGTACCGGTTCGTTTTATTTAATCACATAATACAACAAAATTGCCATTGTACCGGTTCACTTTTAACTCTCCTCCCGACCAGAACAGACGACAAAGGCGGCGGACACCACCACTGCCGGGACGACGGGTCACCTGTGTTTCCGCGCCCATGCGCCGCGCCGGCGAGAAAGCCACCCGCCCTCCGTTCCGCCTCAGTTCGCGCGTTGCGCTGCACGCCGTCGTCCTGCCTGCGCGAGCCCGCTGCACTGCTCTGTCCCTTCCAGGTCCCAGCCCCCGTCGCGTCTGATCTACGCCTCCGTACGCACCCACAAAGCTAAATCTAACTGTACTTGGGGTTCCCTGTGCGGCTAAGAGCTGGTTGTAGGTACCGTCGAGTCGGCTCCCCGCGTGCTTCCCTTACCTCCTGCTCCTGGGCCTCCTGCTGCTCATCCTATGCCATCTGCCACCGCCACCGTGCCGCTCCGTGGCGACGCCGTGCTCGAGGGGCTCGGCAAGAAGACTCAGCCCAGCGGCATCAAGCTCTGGTCGAACCACCCCTACGCAATCTACACCGCGGACGGCTAAGCTGTCAACCTCAACACCGACCTCTACGGCAGCAGCGATATGTACGTGTTCTACAGGGGCACCGGGCATGATCAGCGGCCCTGCATCCATGCCCTATTGGCCATTTGGTAAAGACCGATGAACTCTGTCAGTCTTAATTTTTTTCCAACTCTGGCAGTCTTAATTTTTTCAACTCTGTCAGTCTTAATTTCTGACAAATCGGCTTGGATCGGTTATCCTGTCATTATAATTTTGCATGTCTATTCTTGATCCATTCGATATAGGGCTTGTATTATGGTTAGCTACAGTCTAGATTTCCTGGTCACATACAGGTTCACTTCCAGAAGATAGCAGATTAAAAATAATTTTCGTCCACTGGTTTGCATGTTTCAGTTTCGAATAAAGTAGCCGTCTATATTCATAGTGGAGTTGTACCTGGCAAATAAGGCATGTATGTGTCAATGCAAAATAGAGTGGGCTTGGGTGTATTATGAATCAAAGCTTTATAAGTTATGGAAGTTTTATGAATTAGTATGCGACCAAAGACTGTAATATGAACTTACATATTGCTGAATTTGCTGTTATCACGACATGTCTATCTCCAACAAGAGTCACTGATCGGTACCTGAATTTTGTGTTGTTTAGTAGTGCTAGGGTTTCTTACATGACCCTATTTTCTGTTTGCTGCGTTTTTCCATTACTGTGTGTATATATTTTGGGCTGCAGAAATAAGACTAATCGGGAAAAATTACAAATTTTTGAAAATGTGTATTGTTCACCAACCAGATCCACCCACTTGCCTTTTTTGTGTAGCCCAAATACAACGAATTTAAAGTTAAAATTTACACGATTGTATATCTCAACAATATCTACATCCTGATTTTTTCTGTGATTTTTGGAAACTTAACTTTTCGAATAGAAATGCAACTCATTAAAGAAGGGTGGGATTCAAATGATCTAGCAAACATCAAAAACATTATGATACTCAAACACTCAGTACAACTTTCTCAATGTTACACGCGTGGCCAGCCCTTGGTACCGTCTTCCCTACTTGTAAATTGTCCATTTAATTATGAAGACGTGCGTTGCACGTACATATCAACTAGTGTGAGTAGACAATCAACCAAAATATATACAACCGTCACGCTCTTATTCTTCATACCTCTTCAACGTTTGTCGCCCCACACAGGTAGAAGCAGTTTGAAAGGTCCACAGGGATTGGAGTAGAAACAAGATGATTTATATATCCAACAAGAGCTGAAGTAGAAACAAGATGATTTATATCTAAGCATATTTCCGATGTCTCACATCTCCAAGGTCGTACATAAATAACAGGTTGAAAGGGAAGACGAGTTGAGCTCTCGGTTCAAAAGAAACTACAAACCATGGTGTATCATGTCTCCAGAGCGATGTTGTGTGGTTCAGTCAGAGCAAAGTTTAGCCTAACTATAAATTAGTAATTTTACTTCGCATGCAGATGAAAAACAACTAGATGAGCTACAAGACGCTGCTCGAGGCCCTCCGGTGTCCCACTCCCACAGGTCTCGGCCCGCCGTATACATTACCGATCAGCTTCCCGGTCGGTTGCTCGTGGCCGCCGGCGCCGGCCGCTGCCCCTGCCGGTGGCGGTGTCGACGTTCTCCTCTGCCCCGGCGACACCACCATCTCGTCGATCTCCTTGCCCAGCTCGGCGAACCGCGGGTCTCCAGGCGCGAGGGCGGCGCCGGCCAGAACGGCGGCCCTGGCTGAGCGGTATCTCTTGAGGCCGATGCACGCGCGCGCTCTTCGGAGGAACGCCCTAGGCATGGTGGGGTCGAGCTCGGCGGCCTTAGCGGCATCGGCAGCCGCGGCCGCGAGGTTGCCCGTCACGATGAACGCCTGCGCCCGCTCCGCGTACAGCGCCGCGGTGGGCGGGCCGTCGTGGATCGCCTGCGTGAACAGCAGCGCCGCCGCCGAGGCTTGGTTGACGCCCAAGCCGTAGCCGTCGTCCATGGGTTGCTCTCTAGCTAGGTATCTCTCTCCTCGATCTCCAGCTCGCCCAGATATTCACGTATGCTGCATTATGCAGCCGGGAATTCGATTACGAGACGAACACGATGTCCCGACGATCCCCGTACGGCCGTACATATGCTGTCGCACAAGGTTTTGGGCCGTAATTAGTCTGATATAATTTTCAACGACATTATTTCGTAATTTCGGTGGGACCGAAATGTATTTGTACCGAATACATGTTCTGACGGAATTCCAATAAATTTTGATTATATTTAAATTTGAGGAACTTTGAACATGAAAAATCCGAAACAATTTTCCAAAATTTCTTTGTCTGGCATGTCTCCGGAATTTTCTCTCTTAACAAATTTTTGTTCCCACATACTAACATTATATACAAGTTTTGGGCATCGCTATTGTTTTTCGTTTCGGATCATAATTTCAGAAAAATTATTCTGAAATTTAGACGACCCAACAAACTACAAATTCGTAATTCAAAAAAAAAATGGCCAAAGATAAACAAACAAAAAACTGACGCTACATTCCAGAGTCGAAGAACCTCACGAAGCAATGATTGCTCTTGGCCAAGGGGATGTTGATGGTACCTTGTACTCACCCTATCCTAGATTGCGCGCTTTTGTTCTTAAAGTTAAACTTTATAAAGTTTGACGGCATAAAAAACAACATATAGTACAAATGCAATATGAAAGTATATTGTATGATTGAAACAACATATGGTACAAATGCAATATGAAAGTATATTGTATGATTGTTCTCATGATATTGATATGATATTGTACATCTTTATATATTATATATATATATTATCAATTTTTTTAAAATTTGACTTGACCAAAACTAAAACACGATGCAATTTGAAATAAAGGGAGTATATTTTAGAGTTTCACGTGCTTTATATATTGACAATTTGAACAACCAAACTTTTTTTAATCAAAGTACACTGCATGGCTTATTTCCAGCACCCACCAAAATAAGCAAAGCTTGCGATTTTTTTTGTAAAAAGGGCTGAATCACAAAACCATACCATTGTGTATTACCGTGTAATAAGATACACAACATGCCTTCCAGGAGGATCGTATATGTTCAACTTTAGGCAGGTAAGGATCAGTTCTTTACTTAAAACAAAAAAACAAGTGGGGGGGTGCTGAGGTAGCCTTTTAGCTGGATATTTTTGTGCCCAAATATTCTAGTTGGAGCACGGTAGTCCCTTGTTAGGCTATTTCGTTCGATCAACAGATTTTTCTGAACTAGAAATTGTCCAAAATTATAATCTTACAAAAAATATTTATAAAATGTAGGACAAATTTTTTTTTTTGACGTGGAACACCTGGTATTCCAATTAAACTGTGGACACGACAAGGTCGTCGGCCACTGCACGGGTTACATCACTCGGAGGGTCAGAAATCCACACAGCATGGTTTCCGAACACCTCAGTAGTACCAATTTTGGCCAGCACATGCGCTGGATTATTAGAAAAACGAGGTTTGAAGATGACTTGGACAAAATTCAATGCTCACATGAGCGGAGGACTTGTTTTACCTCCTCACCATTATCCTGTAGCATTGTGGTCTCTTCTTGATGACTCATTATGTATCCAAAGTGTCAAATGAAGAGGCAATAGCCTTCTAGCCGGTCACAAACGGCGTATAAAAACGTGTGGACGAACGGTGCTATTTGTGTGTGAACTCAAAATCACTAGAAAAAGGTAAACCTTTGGAAAGTTCACTGTCCGCGCTTTCTCATCGCCCCAAGTGTCGTCTTCTCCTTTGCGCGTCCCCCGTGGTTATCCGCATGTCCGCCAAGTGTCGTAACGATAATAAAAGTGGTATGAGTATGTGAGAGAAAGAGATATGTGAGGTGAAAGTACAATTTTCTCTTTTATTTTTCAAAACTAAAGTTTCAAAATATCTTGAAAACGTTCGTCCAAATGACGAACCGTTTTCACTTTTGAGATACTCACATTGATATGTTCAAAACTACATACCATGTCGATAGTTTTGACAAACTGTTTATTCTACTTTCAAAACTGAATGCATTTACTTCGGGTTTCAACATAATTGTACTTCGAAATCTCGTTATACTTTTGAACTCCGCTCGAGGGTGTTTTTGTACTTGAAATTTCAGTTTTTCCGTACTTCTGATTTCACTATTTTGTACTTCGTGCTTTTTCTCGTAACCGTACCCGTGTGAACTTCATCTAGAACAAGAATTACCACCTATATCAAAGACGAGCACTTTAGCGACCTGTGAACGTCCCGGTCACTATTCATCATTGTTCATATGAACAGTGTTGAACAGTCCCCGGCCATCTCTGCGTCGCCGATCGCACATCCAACGGTACGCGTGGCTTATTTGCACAAAAGCCCTTTCGTTTCCCAAAATTTACGAATCAATCCACCAACATATAAGCCAAGACCTAACCCTAGAAACCAGCTCCTCCTCATTTTCCCACCCCGTTCCTCCCCGAGGCGGCTGCCTGCGACCTCAACATCGACCGCGCCGTGGGGCCTGCGGCCGCGGTCGGTCTCGAGCCGCCGATGACCTCCCCGGCTATGTTCCCATCGTCGGCACGCTCGAGGAGGCGCTCCGGTTCCTCGCCGCCAACTGCGGCCTTGCCGACCCGCGCTTCGTCGCCAACCTCGCTCAGGCGGTCGCCAACTTCGAAGGCCCCTCCGCCGCCGACCTCGACGCGGGCCTCGAGGCCGAGTTCTGCCGGCTCCTCGCGGACCACTCGGCTCCGCTCGCCGTGCAGGACCAGGACAGGTCCAGGCCGGCCTCCATCACGCGGCCGAGGATCCCGGCCGCCGCTGTGCAGAAGCTCGACCCCACCCTCGACCGGCTCACCACCAACGGCCGGCTCAGCTAATGCACTGCTCTGCGTTGCTGTGTTTGAGCGGACTCCTCGCAGTTGGGTATTTTCTACTTTTCCCCATTCTTTCGTTGCTGTTCCAGTAAATTGCATTCGTTCCTTCAAATTTCTTATTGATTTGCCTCTTTTCTACGATTTCAGAGCAGAGATGCAATCTGGTTTGGTAAATAACCTGTCTGCCCGAGGACCACGATCAAAGGTCGTGCTACGCCTCACACGAGTTTGGGAGAAGAAAACCAGAGATAAGCAGATGTACGAGCTAGGCCTCCTTTTTATTGATCAGCATGTGTGTGCCAGTACTTCGTTTTGTAGAATGCTAGATTCTTCATAGATGCTTACATGATGTTTATCAATTTAAAAAGTCTGTGTGCTTTGCCTATAGTTAGCTATACTCTACTACATCTGTTAGCAACCTAGAATACCAATTTGTTTGCTTTCATTCATGCAAAAACTAATGCACACATCAATACACACTTGTGTTTTTAGGGTAATATGATCGAAGGTTGTTTGCCAGAAAACAATGTCCGAATATTTAGTGACAGACTAAAGGAAGGCTTAGTATATCAGATCAAATCTTTCATAGTTACAACTGCTCCAAAAAGTTACAGTACAGTGAACCATGCTTGCAGAATAATGATCGGACAACAAACTAAGAAAAGAGAAGTTGATCCACAGCCGACAATTTTTCCTTCGTATGCACAACATGCAAAGCCATTCGATGTTCTTGCAAGACGTGTTAAAGAGACTGAAACTTTATCAGGTACCAAGAAAGTTTTCTACTAGATTCTCTGTATTGCTTTATTTTCTATTCAGTTTGATGTATCTAATTAATCCAACTGAAATGCAGATGTCATCGGACTAGCATACAAGCTCACTGATGTTTTCCAAGTCCTGGTATGTTACTTACACTCCTCTTCCAATACAGTTGTGTTCTCATTTACATTGTTTATTAGTTCATATTACCTTTTCTATCCTCTCTTCATGAGTGTTTGAAGAATTAGTTGAAGGTCTGTTCTCATTTACATTGTTTATTAGTTCATATTACCTTTTCTATCCTCTCTTCATGAGTGTTTGAACAATTAGTTGAAGGTATGGATCTTTTCATCAATACACATTTAAATTGTTTATTCTTCTGAATATTGACCACCACATATATAGTTAAATTTGATTTTTTGAACTCCTACATAAGATGTAAAGTTTTACAATAAGCTTCGCTAATGTATTTTCTGAAATAATAAGGTATGTATACCATGGTTAGAATGCTCACACCCTGTAATTTCTCTTAATCTTGACATTATGTCCAATTATGAATAATCATTTCCTTTGCTTCGGGCTTGATTAACTGTTAAGTATCAAAGTTGTTTTAGTACACATTTGTGGCTGCATCGGCAAAAGAAACGGAAATACGTCAGTTATTGTGGAATGTGCTATAAAATATTTTATCTATTACATAAAGTGCCATCGCTTCCACATTCGAGCTTACGTTTTCTACTGTCGCTGTGAGGATGAAGGTCCATCTTTCTGTAAGAAGACAAGAGCCCGTGCAAAAATAGAATTTTGTAATTATGGTTTTGCGTCTTAATGCTAATAATGCGGACAGTTTGGTTAGTCTGCAGTGATTTCAGGAATTAGAAGCGACGAATGTGTAGATATGCTAGGATTTAGAAGCAATAAATATGTTGAACTTATCCTCTGTATTTTCTCCATTTGGATGCATTGAGGATTCACGCCTTACTTTTGTGACCGACCAATGCTTCTATAGTGAAATAGTAGCTTAGCTTCAATTTATTGTCTACATCATGATCTGAAACCATGTGCCATGTGCTCGGTCCATGAATTTTGCTGGAATTGAAGATCAATTATTTGCATGCTGCAAATCTTTGTGAAAGCTTCTTCTTCATGTTATTTATTTTGAGAGCATAGGGAAATTTGGATGTTCCCCGTAATTGAAAACCATCTTTGCTGGCAATTTATTTTGCTTGCTCAGAGTTTTACTATTTCGTGCCTAATATTTTCATATGAGCAGGAGTATTGGGAGGTGTTCTCCAATCAAGAAAGTAGGGTAAGCTGTTAGAAGAAAGTTGGAACGATAAGAAATAAGTATAGAAAATTGGAGCATATCCCACATTCCACATGAACAAACAATCATGGTCTTCTTATTCCGAGAAATTAGTTTTTTCTTACAGTTGTAACTATATATAGCCTTGCTGAGTCTTTGTAGTTTGTATCCAGATATAATATGTGTCAGTATCTTTCATATGATATGCAAATACACATTTATAGGATTTAAAAATAGTGCATTCTAGAGTGTAGTTACTCAACGGGTATCAGTTTTATGATTACAATAGGGGCTTCTGTTTGTTTAACATTCTTTGTCATAGAAGGAGGAGCGTCAATATTTTTCAGCAACTGAGCTTACTGTCCCCATCAGATAGTGATAAATGGTTTAGAGATTCTCATCTCATATACACTTTAGCTGAAGTATTTTCTTCAAAGATTTAAACTTCTATAGTTGTAGTGTAAAATGCTCCGATTGTGCATTGTATCATAATTTATTCAGCTTTTTGGTATGCGATCCAGTGACCACATATTTCTTAGAGTATCATTCAGGAATAATACATATTAAACTGTAAGTGATGCTTTGCTTTGTTGTTTCTGTTGATGTTGTCTTTCATATGTGTAGAAATGTGTGAGGGCATGCAAACCAACAACCAGGGAAGGTTTTCGGCTAATCATTCAGGTTCTTAAAGTATCATTCAGTAAAAATACATATTAAACTGTAAGTGATGCTTTGCTTTGCTGTTTCTGTCGATGTTGCCTTCCATTTGTGTAGGAATGTGCGAGGGAATGCGAACCAACAATTAGGGAAGGTTTTCCGCTAATCGTTCGGGTCATTAGATATCTGGAGTCGACAGAGCAATCAATTTTTGAATGTATGACTGACGAGTGCTTGAGGTTCATTTTGTGTGGTTAAAGTTCATTTTGTTTTCAACCAGCCAGTTCATGGGTCATGCGACATCACCTTCCTGCAAGATATGCTAGCTTTGTATTGGTTTTCTCTTGCGTTGGCTTTTTTTGAGTTTTTTTTATATCTGTCCTATGACAACTGTTGATTTCAGCTCCGGTAGTTAAGAGTTCTAATTTTATTCACAGATAAAGTTCAAAGACGTCCACACCATTGTAACCTGATGCAACATGTTGCAGAAACCTGAGCAGCGAATGTGTTTGTAGACAAACAATGCCTTTACAAAATGGAACCAAAGGAAACATGTGTTGGAAGCTGAACTGGGTGCATATTACACAAGGCAGTTTGAGTCTGGCCAATTAACGAAGCCTTATAAAGTACCATATTATTGATATGGGTTATTCTTCACTGGTAAGTATGTTGCTCGATGCCAGACAGGTGGTTTTTTCATCATAGATATATGTAGTTGACGAGTTGTTGGCAACTGACAGTAGTAATACTGTTGTTCTGATGGGAATTACCAACCCTCTATGCTCGCATTTACTATTGTCATATGAGAAGTGCCAACAAGAACATTGTAGGCTACCATGTTAAAGATGAAATGCTTTGGTCCTGTGCAACTGGACATATTCGTGCCATTCTAACTTGATTCTTGATTTACAAAGGGTAAATAAAAACAAAAGAAAAAACTTTTGTATAGTGTGTCTTAGCTTCATGAACTCAATTTACTCTTACAGGTCTTCACTCCAAGCTTTTTTTACTTGATCTCTTCTTCCAGGTTTATTGACCTGTTTATCTATCTGAATAATGTACTGATGTCAGGTTTATGAAAATTAAATTCCTGGTGCTTGAAACATGTTCTTCGGTGTTTCTAAAAATTTAATGATTTTCAAGCATATGAGCCGATTCTTATATTGTTTCTTGACTTGGCATTTTGATGATAAACCATTCATTCTTATTACTACACCATATGTTAACGTAACACATTTTCATGACACCTCTAATTTGCTGAATTGCAGGTTTAGAGAACAACGAGAAGATAGACGTCTTCTGATCTTTTATGATGTCGATCTAACCACTACATTAATCGGGCCAGTATCAAGATTTTGGTTTTGACTGATATATCAGTGTTCTATAGATGAATTATGTCGAGCCAGCTCACTGTATGTACACATGGTCGTGGTGCCAGCTAATGTAATTGTATATATATCAGCTTCTCCCAACTCCATAGTCTCCATTAAGTGCAGTATTCTATGCCGTTATTAGAAAAACTATACATTCTATTTCCATCCATGTAAATGAAATCTGCTGCAAAGCTTAACCTATTATAGTGATAAAAACCACCGCTGTTACTTACAAAATGTATTCTACAGCTAAAATAAGAAAACATACCGATAACATAAATTTTCACTAAGGGTGCGGCGTGTCGCCGCGCCAAATTCAACTAGTTCAAGACCTTAGAAAGAAACAAACTGGCCCATGGACATTGCAACGGCCGGAGCAGGGGCCAGGGAGATCGGGTCGGCGGCGGTGTCGCCATGGTCGCCTTTCCCGAGTCGCAGCCTGCGCACCTGTTCGCTGTTCGTTCTCAGTACGATTTGAGATAGAGCCTACTGTCTTCTTCTCCAAGTTTGCAAGCAATCCATCACACCTTATGCTTTCCTGGTCCCATCATATACTCTAGTTTCTTCGTCCCTACCCAACTCTGTTGTTGTGTTCCCAATCTAATCACAGGTTGACACTTAACATAACGGAGGTTTCAGTGCAAGAAGTAATTCACATGAGCGTTGGCCAGTTCACTTGTTTGTGTCTGCTGTCGACTTGTCCCATGTTGTGTCTGCAACTCATTTTAGGAAGCCGGATGAGGCGCCACCTTGGTTGTGGACTTGCTTCGAAAACTACAGCAACATGCTCCACGTCGGACACCTCTCCTCAATGGCAAGGAGGTGCAAGGGAGACTTGAGAGAGCCTCGAAGGTGGGGAGTGATTGGGAGCAAGCGCTCCGGAAAGGCGTGGTGAAGTAGATCAAGTAGCGTGTGTGGGACACCCACCATGAAGGTACCTGGTGCACGCAAGGACTAGGGTCCGACGGGCGGCCTACTAGAAGATACACTCGAGACCCACTACGGGAGCACAAAGAAGGCAGAGTACGCCCCAAGGCAGGCGAAGACTAAGTCGGTAGAGACCTACCTTACCTGTAAACCTAATCGGTTACGAACTCTCGAGACCCAGCCTCCTATATAAATGCTGAGAGGGCCGCCGATCTAGGGAACACCATATTCCACCACCAAAGTCCTAGCGAGATCGACATCTTGCCGGGCATTGTAACACCTCCATATTATCAATCTCAGACAAGCAGGAAGTAGGGTTTTATCCTTCGGGAGCCTGAACCTGGGTAAATCGCCTTACTTGTCAGCCGTGGTAACTACCAGCACTCCATCTCTCACCTTCTCAATCAACCTGGGGTACTCGACCCTGGGACTTGCCGTGACCACCCCACGTCAACTGGCGCCGTCTGTGGGAAAGAAGAGTGCTGGAATCATGGTTGCACCGGCCCCATCTGCAATGACAATCGACACGCCGGCGATCGAGGCGCCGATCCGATTCGGCTCCTTCGAGTTCAAGCCCCACCCGCCAGCCCACCGATTGGTGTACGCCGATCTCTGCGGAGGTTCGTTCCTTACTTTCGGTAGCATGCAAATCCATGTGAACAAGTGGGGGACGTTTCAACTCTCCGACCACACGCCCCTGGCGGCTGCGGGACTCGCGTCTTCATCGACTATGGAGATCGGATCTGCTTCGACCACCATAATCGCGTCTTCGTCGACTACGGAGATCAAGCCTGCATCACCATCCGCGCCTTTGTCGACTACAGAGATCAAGCCTGCATCGACTACACCATCCGCGCCTTCGTCGACTATGGAGATCGTGCCTGCAACACCATCCGCGCCTTCGTCGACTACGGAGATCAAGCCTGCATCGACTACACCATCCGCGCCTTCGTCGACTACGGAGATCGCGCCTGCATCACCATCCGTGCCTTCGTCGACTACGGAGATCGCGCCTGCATCGACTATACCATCCGCGCCTTCGTCGACTACGGAGATCACGCCTGCATCGACTACATCATCCGAGCCTTCGTCGACTGCGGAGATCGCGCCCGCATCAACTACAACACCCGTACCTTCTTCGACTCTGGTGTCCTCTTCACCATCGACCGTCCCATCTGGCAAGACCCGGTCGGAGGAATTCTGCACCGACTGCGGTGTACACCATGTCGCCGCCATCTTCGGCTCGGAAGACAGCTCCGGTGCCGAGAGCAGCAACAGCAACGCGCACTCGACTGCGCACTCGACCGCGCGCTCCTACCCTGTCCAGGTCTATATGGTGGACGTGACGGGAAGAACCCCAGGAAGCAGCATCCACCGGAATGAGCCTGTGTATCTGGAGACCACCATGCCAGACAAGGTAACAACCTTGACGATCACAAGAGAGATGGCGATCGCAGCCATGAAGCATGTCCAGGACTGCACATATCCTCCTCCGAAGACGACCCGCGAGGACATGATGGCATACCAGTACCTGGTGTGGAAGGAGAACGAGAAGCTGCTAGCAGAAAAAACTGAGTTGGCCCAACGCAAAGAACTCGCAGATGCATCGAGTGCTCGACGGGCAGCCTATTCATTCTCGTCCTCAGTACCTGCGACAACGGGCGCTACAGGTCACGCGCTCGTGTGAGGACAGATGCCGAAAGGGCAGGCAACACCCGCAACCTGGAGTCATCATTCGTGACAGAAGACGCAGACGGGATACCCATCCCCAAAACAACCTCGGCAGCTCTCATGTCGATAGGCACGTACCTGCGAGCAACACAACCTCCAGAGGATGACCCCAGGGCACCCCTGCACAAGCAACAAATCAAGACACTCCAGTTGGCGGAAGAGGCGCTACTTACAGGAAACCAGCCCGACCGAGCACGTGCGGACCATGACCGACGCGAGCGCGAAATTGCGGCACGTGGCGATCGACCCGTTCGACATCTTCAAGAAGGGGAAGACCCGCGCAATGTCATCACGCAGCGCACGGTCGACCGCAACCGTTCCAAGCGACCCGTCATCACCCCGGGCCAAGAACTGTACGTAGAGGATGACTACGAGCCCTGCGGCGTTCCCTGTTTCAGTCTCCGCATCCGCGACTCCAGGATGCCTCGAGGCTTCAAGCTCACGGCTGAGGCCGTCAAGTTCGACGGCACACAGAACCCGAAACTCTGGCTCGACGATTACCTCATCGCAGTCAACTGTCAAGGAGGAACTTCGACGACCGCGATGCAATACGTGCAGCTGATACCCCACAGCATCATCACAGACAACGGGTCTGTGATGATGCATCGGCGGCGGCAAATTGGTTAAAGTTACATTAAATTGACAACAAGGTTTTAATCTTGTTGAACGTGACCCCACGCCCACCGAGTGCAGCGGCCCGTGTATTATCTCAGTGAGGTGCTGTCCATATCAAAGCAGCGGTACCCGCACTATCAGAAGCTAGCCTACGGCGTCTTCATGAGTTCCCGTAAGGTGGTCCATTACTTCGCCGAGCACCCGATTACAGTGGTCAGCGCTTCAGCGATATCAGACATTCTGACCAACCCTGACGCGACGGGACGAGTCGTCAAGTGCAAAGGCACCAAGTAAAAGTTCAACAAGATTAAAACCTTCATGCAAATTGGTTAAAGTTACATTAAATTTGTGCTACAAAGAACACCCCTGATATTATGATGAAGTTCAACCGAGAGTTACATAAGAACGACTTAGTGAGGAACACGAGTTCAAGCTTACAAAACGGAGTGTTTTCCCATCTGAGAAGAAACACAAGACCACGAGCACGCACACAAAGGGTACGCACCGGTCCATGCCAATTTCTTTCCTCCTTTTTCATTTAGAAGGAAAACCTTCAGCTCGAACAAGTTGAACCGAAAAACAGCAAATTTAAAAACGTATCATCACACACCAAAGCTTCACCGCAGGAACATGCCTCAACAGATTAAGCAATAACGTACACTAGTACATAATATCGACCTCCGATATGATTTCTCATAACAACAAGTAGAGTTATATTAATATCTCACACGTCACCAGCACACACAACTCAGGATCCAAGCTATCCAGGAATTACAACGCACTCACGCACACTGGCTAGCTAAACAAGCAGGATAGATTGTACATAGATACAATGTTCTGTCATCCTTTGATAATGAAATGCGGCTTCATATGGAAGTCGTATGGAAAGAAAAAGATTGTACATAGATATTCTCCACACAAAATTTCTCCACTACCGGCCGGCTTCCAGAATCAAGAGCAAGTCAAGGGAACCAATGAACGTTAGATGGAAGCAGACCGATCTGGGGGTGCCATACCGGATGCTATAAATTCCTGCATATCGGTTTCGTGTGAGGCCGGCGCGTGGAGGATTGCTGCTGGTTGCTTGCATGCAGAGAGGCGAAGTTGAGCTTCCCTCACCATATATCGCCTTCACAAATCAAGATCACAATCCAAAGAGGGATGATGTGCTTTTGTCTAGGGTGACCGATGATGACGATGACAAGGCAGCAGAGGCCTCCGCTCCGGCTGCACCGGCCGCTCTGAATAGCCACACACGCTTAGCGACTGCCATAGTGATGTCGACTAGTGTCACCGGCTTGATGGTAGGGAAAACCGAGTGGGACCTTAGGCTCGGTTGCACCACAGTGCGAAGCGACAGAGGTAGCGGGCTGTGGAGGCAGTATATGCGCGTGAGAGGCATTCCCCGCGGCGTCGGAGTAGAGCACCGGAGGCCTCGCCAGCCCAGTGGCATTTATGTTGTCCAAAGTTGGAGCCATGGTGGCGTTTGTCCAGCGTGGCTGGAGGCGACGTGGCATGAACTCAGAACATTGGCAGACGCGGGAGGCGGTCCGGGTCGTGGACCTCGGCACGGCGCTTCCAGTCGATGAAGAAGCGGTCGCGTGTGGTGTCGGTGGCACCGCGACAGAAGGAGACGGTGTCCCCGGCTTGGAGGCGGTTCGTCCGGACGTATCGGTCCCAGTCATTTGTCATGACGTAACTATGTCTGTCCTCCCGGTAGGTGTAGAACACCCACATCTTGCCGGCGTGGTCCTCGCAGCTGATCATCAGGCCATTGTCGGTGGAGGAGGCATCGAGTCGGAGGTACTTTTCCGCGTGCTGCTTGGGGATCACCAGCCGGTTCTGCCTCCTCACGTCCCCTAGTGTCAGCACCTTGTCAAACATGTGCTCCCACCCATCATCACCACTACCTGTAATTTGCGTAAGTTTTGGTGTATTTTTTCAGAAAAATAACGACCTTTTAGTGCAGGTTCTTTGGTAAAAATTACTTTACTGACTCGACGAAAAAACTTCTCAATTAGCATGAGTTAACTGACAGATATACCTCCAACACGAAGAGTCAAAGAAGTCTCCTCCGGTGACATCGAAATCCTGATTAAAACAACCATTTAGCTTGATTAGAACATGAAGAATTAAATCAGGCTAAGTGAAGAATCAAAGTCGAAGCAAAGGAGGGCATATTTCCTTTATTTTACAAGGGAAATTGGTAGTACATTTTATCAGCTGGTCCAGCTAGTCTCTGCAATTTGTTGTCGTATATATTCATCTTGTTCTTCCTCTTTTTTTCTTTTGAAGGCACAGCTTGTTCTTCCACCACAATCCTATATGGATCTACCTCTACAATCCTATCTGTTTCCTCCTCCACAATCCAATCTGGTTCTTCCACCATAATCCCATCTGGTTCTTCCTCCACAATCCCATCAGGTTCTTCCTCCGATGTACCATCTGAATCTTTCTCCAGATTCCAGTATTCATCCTCCGGAATGTCATATGGTTGTTTCTGTTTTGTGCTTGCGTCACCATAGGAACTATAATCCACCAATTGCGTGTTGATTCTAGGATTTCTTGGATGATTACAAACGAAGGTCCTCGAGGCATATTCCAAATCAGCAGTTGCACCCCCAAATTTTACGGACACCTCATTAAGGCTTGGCATATGCTCGATGCTAACAACTGCAGTACCACGTTGATGTTTTACTTTACGGACTTGGCCATAACGAAAAAAGAGAGGTTGGCCCACTGGGGGGATGGCATTAAAAACTAGCTTGAGCTTCAAGAGTCTAGGCATTGCATCTGTCTCAAATTTTAGGCAAGCTATACCAGTCAAGAACCTCAACTTGAAGTACTTTAGAATTGAGAACCCCTCCTCGGAAAAGATGATCTTGTCAATGGGCGCTGTCTCCACATACAGCGACAGATCAGTGAGGGCACGCAATCCTCCGAGAATATCAACATAAGACATATCCAGTAGCCTAACTGGAATCTTCAAAATGCATAGGTTGTCATGTTTCACAACCCATGGAGGGATTTGTGAGAAGATGCAGCAGCTGTGCAGCGTGAATTCAAACCTCTGGAGTAGGCGGGGAGGTTCCAAGTCATCCCATGGGATGATCACTTTTGAAGCGCCACGAACCAGAGTTTTTTTAGCCGAGGAGCTATGAGCCACTATTAAAGTTTTCAGGTTGTAATGATCTCCGATTAAAGAGCGCAGAGCTTCCATGCTTCTCTCCATATGGTAGGAAGGATGTGTAGAAGAACTGGTAAGATGAAGATCCTGCAGGTAGTTCAGCTTACCAATGCTCCACTGACTGATGACAGAGTCACTCATGCTGCCAATCCAATCCAGCCAATCTGTGCCAACTGGAAGACTCAGGTGCAACAAGTGCGGGAGATATATAATATCCCAAGGAACATCAGTCAATCTTGTTGCATCCATAACATCCAGTGTTTCCAAACATTTCAGCCCTCGCATATGGTTTGGTAGTTTTATACAGACGTCACCTGCAATCTTCAAATATCTCAGCTGATACAGGTCTGAAATCCCAGTGAGGTCTATGGGGTCATGGTCGCCAAGACTATTGGATAGTTGAAGGTTTAGAACACGGAGAATTTTGAACTCTCTAATACAAGGCATACAATCGAACAACCCAAAAAATCTAAGTGACCGAACCTGTGACTTTATGATGTTTGATGGTGTCTTGGCATATTTTGTATCTCCAAAGACGAGAGATAGTCGTCGAACCTTATGAGAAAGCGCTATATTCTTTCGGTTGTAATCAACTGCCACAATGAAATCATCTTCCGCACACTTTTGTGCAATAAGATCACGTACCATGTCATGAACCGTACAGGAAAGCACCTTATTATTGTAGTTGATATGAAAAGGTTGGATGAATCTTCTATCAATAAGTTCATCGAAATACATTCCTGCAGCTTTCTCCATCATATATTGATCTTGTTCATCGAAATACATTCCTGCTGCTTCCTCATCATGTCTTGATCTTCCACGTTCCATTCTCTTGTAGGGATAAACCCCTCAGCCACCCATTGCTTCACCAGATCACCCTTGCAGATTATGGAGCCCGCTGAATACATACTAAGATACAGCAAGCATGTCTTTAGATAATGAGGAAGATTATTGTAGCTGAGGTTCAGTACTTGTCTCGTTCTTTCTGAAGTAGAATTTGACCACAAATAGGACCTCAACAAATCATTTGTGTATGCCAGCAAATCCATTGATACTGCTGTCTGCTGGTTTGCTAATTGACTAGCTATGTTGATTGTTGCTAGTGGCAAACCACCACATATATCAACAATCTCGTTTGAAACTTGTTTGAATTCTGCAGGACAGTCACTTTCAGAACCAAAAAGTCTGTTAAAGAATAGCTTTCTTGAGTGATCAATATCGAGAGGTTTCATCTCGAAAACTTGCTCTGGATGATCACAGCAGCATGCTATTGCAACATCTTCGATCTGTGTAGTTATTATGATTCTACTGCGACGGTTATCCTCTGGAAAAGCATATTTAATAATATTCCATACTGATGCATCCCATAAATCATCAATAACAATTAGATACCTGCATGCCAAGAATTCACGCATATCAGCTATGATAAGTCAGGCTAATAGTAAATTTATGTTTGCTGGGTTAACGTTAACTGAAATAAACCGGATAAGAGAAATGGGTTAACGGTACCTTTTAACTTGCAGATGTTTGGTGATATTGCCACTGCTGCCAAGGTCGTTACAGTTGGCAGGTAGTGGTTCCTTCTTCTGGTGAAGCTGTGAGAACAAGTCACAGAAAAGTCTCTTCATATCAGGCTTTTTGGACACTCGAATGAAAGCTCTGCAATCGAATTGCATCCCAATTCTGTTGTACAACACTCTGGCAAGTGTAGTTTTACCCAGACATCCAGGTCCAAGAATAGATACCACCTTGAGATGCTGCTGATCTGCCACTTCGTCAACCGCCAGTGACTGAGAGTTGATAAACTCACTCATCCGACTATCGATTACTATTTCGGCAGCTTCATCATAGGGTGGTGTTGGGACCATACAGCCAGTAGAAAAGAATCTACGCCTCCTCAAGGTGCTGCAACAATGGAGCTTGTACCTTTCATGCCGCTCAATCGCATCTTGGATATAGGTCCTGAATTGTGAAATCATTTCAGGCGGCGCTATGTTCTTGGGCCTCTTGGGAAGAGAGCAGACCGAGATGGTGTTGCCATGTTCTGACACTTGAGACACATATCTTATTTGCTTGCACCACTTGAGCCTCTTGGGAATCTTAACATGGTGGATAATTAACTTCTTCTTCTTCTTCCGCTTCTTGTGTTTTTTGTTGTGCTTGTTGCTCTTGAGACGGTCAGGTGGCACAAATAATAAGCTGTCAATGTAATCTTCCATGTCGTAAGACAGGCTGCGTGCCTCATTCATCCAGCATGTTGCTATTGGGGGAAGGTCCTCCACCTCCGACAGTTCATCGAGGTAGGAGCTTATCTCTTGAACATCATCTTTGAGGAGGCGCATCCCATCCTTGACCCTCTTTGAGGAACATCCCTGAGGATTAGATAGCAGCAGCTTGTGCAGCTTCCTGGCAAGGGCTCTCATTGCCCCTGACGAAGCACTCGCCAAACAATCGCCTTGGCCCAGCCGGAACATGGAATAGTTCATAAAAAATCTGACACCGTCAGAAGGCAGAGATAGTCCATGTCCCAGCCGGCGCCAGCACCCAAGATGCCGCCGGTGAAGTCGGCCGTGGCAAGGAGACTGAAGTCAGTGTACGGGCGGTGCGTGTTAGGGTCTTGAGTAGGGTAGGTGTCTTGTTGATCCAGTTGTCAGTCCTCCCTCGCCGCGATGGACGACCACCTAAACTTATCCAAGCCGTCAGTCACCAGATCGAGTTGGAGAATAAGATAGATACAATAGAAGCAACAGAGAAGAATACACATACTTGTTGCCGAAGGATGGTGCGCTTGATTTTGCAGCAGAGGCAGGTAGATGACCTCTAGTCGGTGAAGAGGGTGCGCTTGATTTTGGAGCAGCGGCAGCTTCTTGCACGACACTTGTAGGTACCTTGATCCGGCGATGGAGAGGAGAGAGAGAGGTGGCGGCAGCAGGGAGGGGAGTTGTACTGTTGTAGTGGTAGAGCAGCTTGAAGGAGAGGTGACAAAAAGCTAGACAAGATGAGCTCATCCAGCTGGAAGAGGACAGACACACTCCTCGGTGATGTGGTATCTGGGCCCAGTAAAAAGCCCTCCCTTTCTTTAAGCCCATCCAGTGCGTCCATACTTGTCCAAGCAAAATCTATGCTGTCCATTCCTTTCCTGCTTTTTTCTATCTCACGCGACTCCCCAATGATGACTTGCATTGAGTGAATTCCACTCAAGTTACATGAGTGACCACCCAATAATTCAGTCATTGGGCCAGTCTTGGAAGCTCCTAGTCGCTGATTAGGTAGCTGCCCTCCCTACACAGGCCACTAAAAAACCTCACAAAATTCCATGATCTGATCTTCTTCCAACCAGAGAGAGAACCTCACAAAATTCCATGATCTGATCTTCTTCCAACCAGAGAGAGAGAGAGAGGGGGATGGAGGCTGCGGCCGCCACCGCTTTTGTGGGTAGGATAGCGCCAAAGCTCTTCGAGTTCTTGGCTGCAAATCACAACCTCCGTCAGAACCTGGAGCATGACATCACCTACATCAGAAATGAGTTTGCATTGATTTCTGCAGCCATTCAGCAAGACGATGATCATCGCTGGAGGAGCAGCGTCGGTGGAAACCATGTGCAGAGGGCCTGGATCCAGATCATACGCGATTTGGCGCATGCCATCGAGGATTGCATCGACCGCTTCATGCACCGGGTGACCATCTCCGGGACGTCGTGGATCCGTCAAGCTGTCCACCGGGTGAAAACAGTGACCGTCCGCAAGGAGTTTGCCTTGGCGATCCGTGAGCTCAAGAAGATATCACAAGAGTCATCCAAGCTGAGAGAGACTTATTACAACGCCAGCATCATCCCTACTGGCACCTTCTCCTTGCCGGTGGCATCGTCATCATCAGCGGCATCAGCATCTGAGGCGACGACAGAGATGGTGATAGACGAGACCCTCTCAGCTCGCAGCCCCGTGGGAATGGACACGCCCCGGGACGAGCTCTTGGAGCTCATCCGGCAGGAGCAGCAGCAGCTCAAGGTGATCTCCATCGTAGGCTTCAATGGTATAGGCAAGACTCTCCTTGCTAGGCATGTGTACGATAGTATGATGAGCCAATACGAAGCATGGGCTTGGGTTTGTGCGGCCAAGCAAGGGGGAGCAATTGGTGTTCTGGAGGAGATGATCTCCCAACTTGGCATCGCCACCAATGGCGGAGGCAACCTCAGCAAGCTCTGTGCAATCCTCAGACTGTACCTTGGGACCAAGAGGTAATTAGTTTAAGTGATATTTCCAAACCATATTGGTAATTTTTGTCAACTCCTTCCCTGCTTGATGATTTGATCTTGATCTACAGCAGACTGCATCTTTCAAACTTTTGCCCTCACCAGTGTCATCTTCAAGGGCACAAAATGAATTTAATCTGAAATTTAGTTTTCCACTGGATATCTCTAAACCTTAATTCTGTCTGACCATGTACTCCTCCTGGTAGGTTCTTCATTGTAATCGATGACATGCGGGCAGAATTTTGGCATGATATAAAAGATGCCTTTGTGGGGTTGAGCGGCAGAGTTCTGGTGACGACGGCCATCCGTTCAGTGGCAAATGCCTGCAGCAGCTCAGCAGCTCATGATCATGTGTACACAATGAAAACTCTTTCCGATGAACAATCAAGACTGTTGTTCTTCAAGGAAGCTTTCCAAGATGACGATCCTCTGGTCGATAAAGAGGATCAGTTTGGCTCGGAAGCACTGAGGAAGTGTGATGGTTTACCCCTTGCTCTTGTTACCACAGCCCGGTACTTGCAAAGCACAGGTAATCCGACACGTGAAAACTGGGCAACATTGTGCCACAACCTGGGAGCACATTTGGAAACAAAAGAGATGTTAGCAAGAATGAAGCATGTGCTTGTCCACAGCTACACCAGCCTTGTTAAACATGATCTCAAGACATGCTTGCTATATTTAGGTATCTACCCAAAAGGACGTGCAGTCAGGAGAGGAAGCCTGATAAGGAAATGGTTAGCTGAAGGGTTTGTCCAAGAAAATTATATGTGCTGTGCCCAGGATGCTGCAATTGGAAATTTCAATGAGCTGGTGAACCAGAGTATCATCCATCCTACAGATGTGGAAAACAGCGTACATAAGGTAAAGACATACCATACTCACGGCATGATGCTCGAGTTCATCCTGCACATGTCCAAGTGCGACAATTTCATTACCTTGTTATATGATAAGCCGGCTCCCTCACCCCCACCCAGTAAAATCCGTTGGCTCTCCCTCCATGACGCAAGTGCAAGAGTAACCAATGATCTATCTCTTGTCCGATCTCTGACAATCTTTGGCAGGGTGCATGAATCTGTTTTTGATTTCTCCAAATATAAACTGCTCCGAGTTTTGGATCTAGAAGAATGCGGTAACCACTTGGAGGACAAGCATCTTAGGGAGATATGCATTAGCCTGTTGCTGCTCAGGTTCCTAAGCCTGGGGGCTGCTCTTACTGTTACAACACTCCCCAAAGAGATCAAGAAGCTTCAACTTTTGGAGACTCTGGATGTGAGAAGAACCAAGATAGAGTTTCTGCCCACACAAGTCATGGAGCTGGCAAGCCTGATTCATCTATTGGGAAAGTTCAAGCTCCAACAAGGTGTAGGGGGGCGAAAAATGCATAAGCTACAAACTTGGTTGTCAGATAATAGCAAATTGGAAACAGTAGCAGGATTTGTTGTCGATGACAACAGGAGCCAAGCATGTGCACAGCTCATGGAGCATATGAAGCACTTGACAAAGGTGAAAATATGGTGCCAGCAGTCCACTAATAATAGTACTGATCCCACTGCCAGCAGCAGCAGCAGCAACAACAACTACACTCATCTCTCAAAGGCCATCAAGGGGTTCATCAAGAGAAGCACCAACGTGGTAAAAGCACATTCGCTCTCACTGAATTTCAATGACGAACGGTTCCAAGACTTGCTCGTGAACTTGTCCCTAGAAAAAGAAGAAGTTTCCTCCTGCTATCTTAGCTCGCTCAAGCTACAAGGGCACAACATATGCAGCCTGCCTCCGTTTGTGACCATGTTGGGTGGGCTCACTAAGCTGTGCCTTTTATCCCCTCATCATCAGCTGAGCGGTAACATTCTTGCTGCCCTGAGCAGAGTGCGCTGTTTGGCGTACCTGAAGCTGGTCGCATCTCATCTGGACAAGCTCATCATAGTAAAAGGTGCACTCGGAAGCCTGCGACACCTATTAATCGTGGTGGAAGTCATGACTGAGCTGGAAGTCCAAGAGGGAGCTCTGCCCCTCCTCGAGACACTCCGACTGATGTGTAAGGATCTAAATGGCTTTTGCGGCACGTCAATCCAGTCTCTGCGACGTATTAAGGAGGTCGCCCTCCATGATCGAGTGAGCGATGAAACAAAACACAATTGGAAAGAAGCAACAAAAAACCACCCAAGACGTCCCAAGCTCTTGTTTCTTAACACAGGCGCCGAAGAGGTTAATATGGGAAGTGAACCTTCAGAGAATTCTGAGAACTCTGCAGCGCCAACTACTGATACGAAGTTATCCACGACGTCCAATGCCATTTCTACTAGACATTCCGGTAATCAAGTGTTGTGCTTCCTGTTTTTCTCAATTGTTCACTTTGGTTAATTATTGGTGTTGATTTATGTATTACTCCATCTTCATGCACCCTTGTGACATATTTTAAATGTGCAGTACAAGTTGATGGTGATGGTCTGCAACATGATGATGATGAGAAAGAAGATATGGATAATATTGATATCCTACAGGATTTCGCTAGCAAAACTCATCTGGACCCTCTGATGAACAAGGAAAGTTTTGAACATGAGAAGGAAGGACTGGCAGGTTTAGATGAGCAGGAGATAGAAGAAATGGTAGGTTTAGATGAGCACGATGAGGAAATGGAAGATGTCACTCAGGCTACTGATCAGGCTGATCAGAATCTTGTACTTTCAGTGGTGAGTGAGAATAGAAGAAAGAGGGCTAGGACAATTGATGAAGGCAACTCAATGGATAAGGTTATTAATAGGGTGAAGCGCAAGAACCCGGAGGATGTCCCAGGTAATTTACACATTCCAACCGTCTTAAATTCTTCAAATGTTTCTCTTAGTGATATAGGTAGCAAAAGTGGGGTGAAGTTTGGAAGTAATACTCTTGATGTAAATATTTTTATTCACATGATTAGAGATTTAGAAGCCGTTGGATGTATAGTGGGGAATGCAAGCAGGGAAATTTGGATTCTTTTTATGTCCTGTTGCTAAATATCTGTGGGGTGTGGTTAGTGCACACTGAATATTCAGGCTGCTCCTATTTCTTTTAGTGGTCTGCACAGTTGGGTTCTGAAGTTTACTGGAGATGTTATAAACCTGATGATTGCTGGAGATCTTGCTTTAGTTTGGACTATTTGGGAATGTAGAAATGCTCCTGCCGTTAGACTATCTTTCCTACTGATCCTACTAGTATGGTTTTCCAATTTTCTTATTGGTTACTCTCGTTGGCTGGGTTGCAGAAACGAGGTCTACAAATCAAACAGTGACTGGGCTCATGGCTGTTGTCGCCGATGGAAAATGAGGTTTTCCAACGGAGAAGTGGGTGGGCGCCAGTGGCTGGCAGATCCCTGATGATGTCATTGTTTGTCTGGAGCAGCTGCGTTTGCGCGCTTGTCTCAATCTTGCTCGGGACAGGAATTTGGTTTGCTTCGAGAGGCAGGCATTTTGGTGTTTAAAGTAGCCGTTGCTTCGCCAACTGGACTGTCTTTTGATCCCTTGGCATGTTTGCTTGCTACTTGCTACATGGGCATACCAGACCGACATGACTATTATGGACTTGTATCCTGAAGGTGGTGAAGTGCTTCCAATAAGTTTCTCCTTTAAATTTGTACTTGTAATGCAAATGAGTTTACTTTCATGCATGTCGATTTGGTGCTTTCTGTTGTAACAAAGTTCACCATCGATGCTGTATGTACATATTTGGTCCCAGTTAACTTTGACAACAAAACCTTATCATCATCCTTCACTCAGTTACAGTACCATCCATTTTTACTTTGTTGACAATAAAATATCCTTGCATTTCGCGTTCCTTTCAGTAATTTGAGTTTCCATGCTAGCGTACGATCATTAATATGTAAACTGTCTATTTTGCTTCATTTTAAATAATCTGCTTTGTCACTGTAGTATATAATAATTAGCATGCAAACTAAGGCTAAAAAAGGAAGGGTTGTCTGATTTGTGCTGACCTGTCAGAACCTATGTGCTGGTCGCCGGAGATGGGGAAGTTTCTGACAGGAAGTTGGCTGCAACGGGGGGTGCTCCGGTTTGTCTGAATCTCTGACCTGTTGGAAATTCCAGTGCAAGGTTAGAGGCTGAACCTGAACCTAGTGGAATTAGTATAACGCAAACATGACCCATGGAACTGGCTGAGGTGAGAGGTGAACGGAGGTGGAGCTGGCTGAGGGGATGAGCTCGATTCCAATGGAGGAGCTGGTTCTGCACAAGGCTGGGATCATCCGCCTGAGAGCACCGCCGCCGACGGTATACTAAGAGCAGCCTACGCAGGCGACGGCGGCAAAATCAGTTCTTTGAGGTGGGTATTGCCCGTGCGATCCGAAGGAGCGAGCCAGGAAATTAGCCGGGGAGTGCCGCTGGCGGTAGATGGAACGCAGGTGTGCGGCGGCGCTGTTCACCGGAGGTGGGAGGCGGCGGCGGACGCTGGACTAGCAGTAGATTAGTACATGGGCCTTTTGGACAAAAAGGCCTCAAAAGTAGTACGCGGGCGTTGCTTCGAGAGCCCGTCAAACATTTGGATGTCGACGGAACCTTCTTTTCCATCTAAACACACTCTTTTTAATCTAAAAAAAAAAAAAAATCTAAACACGCTCTTCTTTAACCAAAAAAAACAAAACCTAAACACACTCTTCCTTGATGAACTATCGCAGTTCGAAAAACAAATATCCTAATAAATACATGAACCGGGGGAGAGGGGACCAGCGCCCTGGCCGGTGGAGATCGGGGTAAAAGGTCCGCCTCCCTAGTCGTACTAGTGGAATTTGGTGCGGCGACACGCCGCACCCGTTGTACTTTAAAATGTTGTAATCTGTCATGATTTGTTGTTTGTTTTGTCCAAAATTTCATTAAGTTGGAGACGTGGAAATCGCGATTTGTTGTCTGTTTTGTCCAAAATTTCATTAAATTGGAGACGTGGAAATCGCGATTTGTTGTCTATTTTGTCCAAAATTTCATTAAATTGGAGATGTGGAAATCTGACGGTATTTGTCGTCTATTAAATTTTATCGAAATTTTTAATAAATTTGAGTGTTGAAGCATTTTGTTGTTGTTGTTGTTGTTGTTGTTGTTGTTGTTGTTGTTGTTGTTGTTGTTGTTGTTGTTGTCACGACGCATATGTTGTATTCGAAAATGTCGCAATCCGTCTGAATTTGTTGTTTATTTTCTCTAAATTTTACTAAATTAGAAATGTCAAAATCCGTTGTTAGAATAAGAAATACCGCTTTGTAAACATATATTTATAGGAAGTGCATTTGGATTTTGTTGAAATATTAACCAAATTGGAATTTGAAAACATGTTTGTTTTTTTTGCCATAAGTAGGTAGTATTTATTTCTTCTGATCGTTCGGATATGTTATTCATATTTTTCCGGTGGATAGATTCAAAAATATTGATTTGTTGAACACTTTGTATTTTATGAAAATTGTTTACGTAAAATGGTCCTACTTGGTAGTAGTATAACATTTTTGTATTTTTTTTTTAAAAAAGAATAGCATTCACGTTAATTCGTCTGATATTGTCGTCTGGAAATTATTGTGGTTGAGATTAAGAGGTGGCGGCGGACGTTCAGTACGGCGGAGACGATTCCGCCGTGCGCACGGTGGCCCGACAGCTGATCTTCAGCGAGGAGGGAGGGGAAGCGACGGCGAAGCTCTATGTGGTCATCGATCTAAGAGGGAAGCAGAGGTGCGGGGGTGGAGCGTGAGCGTCACGACACGCCGCGCGCGTGTTTTGGAATTCTAATTTGAAAATGGCGGCATCGTAAAGTTGCTTAAGGCTGGACGTGGGCAGCTCCATCGTGTGCGCTGAAGAGGAGCCCTTTTATATATAGGTTGTATAGATATAGTCATGTGCATATTATAGCGAAAAGAGGAAAAAAAACTACAGTACACGGTGTACTGTAGAAGTACGGATACTGTAGCACTCTCTACAGTGACCGTGATGTGGGTGCGTCCAGGCGTGATGCTTCTACAGTGCCTGGGCGATGTGGACACCTCGAGTTTCAAAATTTTGAAATGCGTCAGAATTTGTTTTTTTGTTTTTTTTTTGCGTAGCAAAAAATACAACGAATTTGAAGTTTGGAGAGAAATATGTTTATGTCCGTCAAAACCAAAAGGTTAAAACATGAAAGTTGTTCGGAAGGTTGATATTCGTCTACTCGTGAAAGGGAAATTTAATCGGATGGCTATGTGCGACGAATTTGTTAAAATTCGTCAGATTTTTCTGCGAGTTTGGATCCAAAATTAAGGAGTTAGATTTGACTAAACTCAAAACCAATCACGGAATGGAACCTGCTCGTCGGCGCGCACATATTCATGTGCATATTATAGGCAAAAAAAAAAAAGCTACAGTGACGTGGGCGAGCGAGGGGAGAGCAAAGCGGGTCTGCTTTGATATATAGTATAGATATAGATAGATTGTTTGCATGTTTGTAGAATGATCAGGTTTGGAAGATGCTGTGATTTTGGAGGCTTAAAAAAAAAAGGGAAAATGTTGTGGGGAAAAAAAAAATAGCACTGTCCGGAGGGCTGAGAGGCCCCACTGTAGCTAACACTGTAGCGGTCTACAGTGTCCGGAGGGCTGAGAGGCCGCGAAAGTGACGCGACTTAAATATATAGAGTGATGCCTCATGGCAGCTAGGTTAGGAAAAACTGTCAAAGGATGAGATCTAGAGCGTTCAGTTCAAAAGGTAAATGAATACATGATCCTTTTTCATATGGCCATCCACGACAACACCTTCACTTGTAGCCAATTCAAGTGTCAACTGAGAACTGCAATGAGGTCTTATTGTCATCCTAGTCATTGTTCTAAAATTATTGACCCGGTTTATAAAGAAAACAGATAAAAACCATACAACACAAAATGACCCTATTTTTATTTGAAAATCGGACCAAAAAGTCACACAAGCAACATAGCCTCATCGTCCACACGATGCAAGATCACCGTCGCACTAAATATACGAATATATATATGGAGCCGCCACTCAAGCTTCCCACTTTCAGACGCGAGCCACAACGCCGCGCGTAATATTTCTTAAAGTGAATTTTGTCACGTATTATTTCTTGCACTTGGCGGGACAACATCAAAAAATGTTTCACGTAATATATCTTAAAGCGCATTTTGGCGTATCCGGCTGCGGGTTGCGCTCGTCACCACGACGCACTAAGCATTCATATGTACCTTTTTTTTTACCATACATTCATATGTACCTTGAAGGGGTACTTTGCTCGTTACGTCTAATATTTCGTATCACATTTGTTGTACCGTGTGTTACTGATTGCGCCTAGTTTTTTTTTTCGAAAAGGACACTGGCATTAAAAGAAACATCGAACCGTACAAAACATCTCAACAAAAACGAAAATTACAACGAGATCCTTGAGATGCCTTTCATCCTCAACCTCCAGACCGTGTCGACGGCGCGCCGCCGCTGCCGCTCCTCCCTGAGCCGTCCTGACGTTGTTGGTTGCGGACGGGAAGTCGTCGAACGGGTCAAGAAGACCACATCCGTCCCGGTGCCGAAGAAGAAGGATGAACCGCCGATGAAGCTCCACGACGATCCAGAGATCGTCACCGCCAGAAAAAGCCCTTGAAAAACACAGCACTCCCACAAGCTTCTCGATATCGCCTAGTTTAAAGGCATGAGATCAATGCAATAGAAGGGCGGTGCAAGACAAATGCTCACGACAGGACATTAAAACACATTTATTGTAAACAAAATGCATCGGAAGGCAGAATATCAATGCAGTTTAAGGCAGCACAAAACAAGCACTCAGGACAGGACAAGCGCAAAACATGCACTCAGACCAGGATATAGAAGGCAGTAAAAAAATATGCACTCATGGTAGGACATCAAACATTAAGGCAAGACATAACATGAACTTGGGCCACGACATAACATGCAAGTAAGACAATGCAACCGAACACACTACAGGAAAAAGGCATAGGCAGTGCAAGAAAAAGTTTTTCAAAACATATCAATATGAGATTTAATTTTGCTGACGAACAGGCTCGACCACTACCTCGTCCCCCGTCTTTCCGCCACCGCCGCCTGCCAAAGAGGCATGCTGCTGGCGTTTGTCGCGTCTACGGAGCTCACGGACGAGGCTGACGCTCGCTCTCTGCCGCTGTGTGGCAAGGCCGGCAACAAACTGAAGACATCGGCACTCTACGCTCTAAACACGACCGGCGGTGTGCTGTCGCGCTTCTTCGATTTCGTCTGGAAGAACCACGCTCCTTCCAAGGTGCAATTCTTTGGCTGGCTTTTGGTGCAAGGCCGCATCCAATGCCGATCGAATCTGCTGCGGAAGAACATCCTCACCATTGAGGAAAGCGGGTGCCCCATCTGCAATTCACCTCTCGAGACTGCTGAGCACATTGTGCTCACCTGCCCCTTCGCCGTCAGCATCTAGGCGGCTCTCGGGGCACGCCATGATCCCGCGATCACTCTCGCTGAGATTGATCGATGCCCTCTGCCTGCTTCTGCTCCCAGGCGATCAGCGTCCATGCTACGCCTCCTCTGCTTCTGGCACCTTTGGAAGCACATAAATGGTGTCGCCTTCAATGGGCTGACTCCCTCCCTCGCCCTCGCCGGAAGAACTGCCGCGATGACGCGGTGCTCTGGGATGCCCGCCTCCCCCTTGATCACAGGCAGGACGTGGACCTATGGCTGACCTACCTCCTCCCCGTTCGACTCTGATGAGTGCTTGTAAAATGTTGTTTGCGCGTGCGTGAGTGATGCTCTCTGTGTGCGTGCGTATGTAATTCCCCATCCTCACCTGGGGTTTCACACTATCCTTGCTGATGAATGGAAAAAATTCAGGTGAAAGCCTTTGTGCTCCCCCCGGTGAAAATGTAAAAAAAAGATTTAATTTTGAAAATATCGACGTGACTAGCACAACCGTGAAAAAAGGTTCGTGATTTGAACGCTCAGTTGAAAAAGAAATTTCGTTTCTCGTATTTGGATCTTAGAAAAAAAAGAAAAAACCACCCCGTCCCCTCCAACCAAGAAACTCAGCCATGACGCGACAAGTAGCATGAGGTGGTTCACCTGTGGGTGGAAGGACCTCCGCACGCAACATGCCACTGGAGAGTGGCTAAAAAAATAACCTCCTAGTAAGGAGGCACTTTTTCTAACAATTATCAAAAAAATTGAACATCAAAAAGATCTCGTTAAAATTCCAACTCGTTACCCAAATAGATATGCCGCTGCATGCTCGCCAGTCGCCATCAACACTGACACCAATGACACAGTGCCTCTCCATGTGTTCTGCTTCACAACCTAACAACCAATCCGACCTTGATCCAAACTACGAGATCTACCATGTAGCATCGTTCTTTCGTGACACATCCATTATTTCCCGAGCCAGAGTAATAAAGCAAGCCCACCTGCTGCCTTAAAGGCCGGACCCAGTTTGTTGAACCAGATTGAGAATTTGTTATGAATACCCCTGAAATAAAACAAGCACGACGACAACTTTCAGTGACATGCTCAATGCTTATAAAAGTTTACCACATGGCGACACTACACTAAACTCATGCGATCAACAATTTGAGTGACACATTGATTCACATGTATATAGACGTGTTTCAGTGTGTTTATTCACTTATTTAACTTCGAATGTAAGGTTATATTGAAATATGTAAAACATCTTATATAATTTGAAACTGATAGTACAGTATATAAGATGCTAGGTAGCCAACAAATAGAAATTCAATTATTTTTAAACCCATATCTTGCGAAACTGCATTTGTGGCAACAGTAAACTTTCTTCCTCAACATGATGTTCGATCGGTAAACTGAGCTGTGAGCATGCAATTCAGATACTCTGCTACAGATTCAACATCAACATTAATAAATAACTAGGGGATTTAATCTGCTCCCGGTGGTAGTACATAAATTTCGTCGCCAATTAATGGAGAGTAGTAAGATCGAAGGCAGCTAGCTCCACCACCCAATACGATGAACAAGTCGGTGATCCTCCGGAGGCGCTGAAGCGCCGGACTGAGGTCTCGCCATGGCTGATCATCTGCCGTTGTTGCAACTTGGGGAAGATCGCCTGGGGTGAGCTGAGGAGCTTCCTCGCCACGAGCCGAAGCGCCGCCATCGACAATTGTATATTAATATTGCAAACCTACGATCGGGTGGAGATCTCTCAACCTGGTTTTAGTGTCGCGCGCGCGACCCATGTGGAGGCGAAGAAGAACATGTATCAGGTAGGGTCTCGAAGGCGTGCGGCCGCTGAGTTTAGTTACCAATCTATTCCCTGATTTCACGTGGGATTAGTCCACTAGTGGAAAAACCACCTATGGTCCCGGTTCGGTTGGGCCATCAGTCCCGGTTGCCCAACCGGGACTGGCCAATCGGGATCAATGCTGGTCCCGGTTGGCCCAAGAACCGGGACCAATGGGTGGCCACGTGGCCAGGTTAGGCTGGGCCTGGGGGAGGCTCATTGGTCCCGGTTCTTAATACGAACCGGGACCAATGTGTGACTTTTTTTTTTGGTATTTAGGGTTTAGGGTGCCCCCTCTCCCTCTCGCCGGTGCCCCCTCTCCCTCTCGCCGGTGACCCCTCTCGCCGGTGCCCCCTCTCCCTCTCGCCGGTGCCCCTCTCCCTCTCGCCGGTGCCTCCGTCGTCTCCCCCTTCTTCGCATCGCCGACGTGCTCTCCATCGTTTCCGTACGCATGTTATACGCACTACTATATACACAGTACACATTGATGCATACATAATTAATATTCGATCTCTTGCGAGAATACAACTATTTAATTACATGGAGATAGATCAAGCCATCAATGTATTTTGTTCATCGTCCGAAGCATAATGTTCTCCCTTTTCATCGATGACCTCCCTAAGCAGAAATCCCGCCAATTCCTCTTGAATTGCTCCTACGCGCAGTTTTGGGTCGAGCGTCTCCCGCATGTCGCTGAAATGAATTGTTTTCCGCTCAGTGGTCAACTCGCGAATGAACTCGCAAACGTAGAATCCACATAAATTACTCCCCGGTGGCTGCTGCGGACATGTCACCGATTTAAAAGTTAGCTCATCTTTGAATGGACCTTGTACCTTCTGTTTGAAAATTTTCCAACACCTGCTTTGGCAAAGAACATGAACAAAGGAGTTATTAATTACTTGACATCAGGGAACGAACGAAAGAGGGCGATATAATGCGATAATGATTGAAATTACTTGTTGAGCATTTCTTTCATGTCGGACCACAACGCTTGGTCCCAACTTAATGAGTCTGGACTTCAACTATGGACTTGTCAGGTTGAATGCTTAGCAGAATCCAGTGGAACCTGCGGACGTTTACATAAAGCAGACATGCATAGCTCATCAATTACACTTAACATCGAGAAAGCCAAATAAAAATATGTACAAGACAGAAACACTCACCTGAAGTTGTAAGGAAATAGTATTTCCGTACAGAAATGTTGCATGGTTAAAAAGGTGGTCAGGTCATTCTCCACGTCTTTGGGGAAATTGACTAAATTATATGAATTCACGATATATGGGTCAACGAACCCAACCTCAAAAACTCGAGTTCTTTTGCATTCCAGCATCTTCATTCTGCATAATAGCGTACAAAAGGATATATATATAGTCAGGATAATATAATACAGGCAATGAACGAGCTGAGCTAGAGACTTAATTACGAAAATAAATCACTTACAGACAATAGCAAGAGAGGATAGATTTGTCGAGGTCGCGCTTTTGGAATAACTGGAACAGTTCAGTCAGTTGAACCTGTATAATGTAAGGTTTGAAGAAATGCTCCACTCTAACGTCCACCGGAAACCACTCTTTCGCGCCTTCTTTGATGTGTGCACCAGGTACCAGGTATGCAGATTTCGCATATGTGTTGATAGACCCGCGAGCTCCACATTACTGACCATAGGCTCCCCTTGGACATATTTCCGTGCCATCTCTAACATTGGCGCATTTCATAGCCTAAAAGTTGACCAAGGCTCATACCCATGGCGGTAGCATTTTCCTTGGCCTGCGATACAGTGATACCAAGTTCTTTAGCAGCAGCCAGGCTCTGGGGTCCAATAATTCCAGGTCCTTATCCATAGCGGCTTGAAGTCCTTGTCGACATCGGAACACACTATGAGCGGGGGACCGATTGATTTTTCTGCTGTCCGAGCTGGGCAATTTGTTTCCCGCTTTTTGCACTTCTTCCCTTGTTCTGCTCAGACTGGGCACGTGCTAGCCTCTTAAGTTCACGACCATAGTCAGATGGCAGATTCATCGATATCTGGGATGGCCTCAAGGAAGGACTTAGCCCACTTTTTGGTTTTTTCATCATATACCATCTTTGCTCGGGCTTTTTTGGTGCAAAAAAAGCCTTATTGTAGGCAGCCACTACCTCGGCGTTTTCCGCTTCAGTCCTGTCATAAGGTCTCTTGGGAGGAACCGACGGGATGTCGACTATCTTCTGAGTGCGACCTCTCTTCTGAGTGCGGAGCGGGGAGCGGCGTTGGTCCGTTTCTTCTGGTGAGACGGCTGCACTGATTTTTGGGGACGCGGCGGTGGAGACGCTGCGCTGGAGACTGGTGACGCGGCGGCGGAGACGGCTGCGCTGGAGAATGCTGAGGCGGTGAAGAGGACGGCTGCGCTGGAGAATGCTGAGGCGGTGAAGAGGACGGCTGCGCTGGAGAATGCTGAGGAGTCGATGGCCTTGGCTGCCAGTTCGGAAGCACGATGAATTCCTTTGGCCATAGAATGGGCGCTTTCTTGGCTTCTCCAAGTTCAAGCACCTCCCCATCTTCACCTGCAGGGTGGTGCAGCTTCAGCTCCTCAAAATCTTTCATCACTGCATCCACCCCGACAACAGCGTAGCCATTTGGAACCGGAGCAAAATGGTAAGTTGGATTAGGTCCAATTGGTAGGGCATAGCCGACCGCCACCTTCATGGATAAGTTATAAACTTTCAGATGCAGCTCACAAGGCGTGCTCTCCGTGATATCATCCACTGGGTAGCGACGAAGAGGAGCCACTGCATCATCATTACCATCCTGGAGCTCCGTGGAAGCCACGCTGCTTTTCCGATTCGATGGGCACCGGTACCATCGCATGCAGCTTCTACCATGTGCCGCTGAGATTGGCCGCTAGTACCTTGCTGGCTAAGTGCGGTAATTTGTTCCTTGTGCAGCTTTAATTCTTCTTCTATATTACGCAGCCGGTCTGCAGCAGCGCGTGCTTCCATTGCCTCCCTTTCCTTTCTCCTCTGATGGCTTCTATCAGGAAATTTCTTCCTGTGCTCGGGAATCGCAATTGTCTTGGGCTTGGAGCCTATCACGCCTCGTGTCCGTCGTGTTCCTTATTCCCAAGGGCGCGTGTGAGCTCGTCATCCTCTCTATCGGGAATGAACCGTCCCTCTTCAACATCCTTGAATGCATTTCTAATTTCTTCGATGGGTAGTAGGGGATTATCTTTGTGTCGTCTGTTATATATGCACTTCCCTTCTGCGTCCAACGTGCCCCCATGCCCGTAAAACCAATTTCTTGCCCGTTCGGTCCATGTAGTGGCTCTGGAGTGATCCCTTTAGCCAGATACTCCGCCTCAAGTTTCTCCCACTTAGGGATGTTATGGGCGTAGCCACCAGGCCCCATAGTATGGTGGTACATCTTTAGAGCAGCATTTGCCGCATTTTTTGCAGACTTTTCCAGAGCTTCCTCCGATTTCTTGTACGCCACAAATTCTTCCCAGTAGTCCTTTATCTTCTCATACCCTTTATCGAAGTCTGGAGTCTTATTTTTCTTGACAAACAGGTTGTTCAATCTTTTCTTCCAGTTCTTGAATAGCTCGGCCATCTTCTTAAGTGCCCAGGCCTTGACTTTTTGCTCCATGTTTTCCGGGCAATCTTTTCTGCCTCATCTGGATCCTCCTCATCTGAATCCACCTCTGGCGCCGGCAGGGTGAAATTAACCATGAGCTTTCTCCAAAGTCTTTCTTTGCCCTTATCGCTGACATATAGCTGTCCTTTCTCCTTTGGCCGATGCCATTCTCGAACGGTGATCGGGATGAAGTCCCTAACAAGAACTCCGCATTGCTTTAACCATTTTTTGTGCAACATCAGGGGGAGCAGTCGGTGTGCCGTCTTCAGCGACTCTTTCGATCCTACCTTTCTTGGTCGCCCAACTTTTTGGCTGGGCCTCGTTTTGTCCTTACAGAAGATTTGCTCGATCCGGAGGGCTAAAAGAAGAAAGAGCGTTAATATATGTATATAGACAGCAAGGCTTAATTAATACAATCTTCGGCTTCATTAATATATGTATATGCACCTCGCCGGAGTTTGCAACATTTAATGTTCCACCGGAGCCTTCGGCTTCTCCCTCGTCGGCTTCTCCCTCGCCGACTTCTCCCTCACCCCGGCCGTCGGGTTCTACCTCACCGGAGCCGTCTCTTCGGTTGAGAGACTCATCTCCCTCACCGGAGTTGTTCAAAAACTCCGTGGTGACATCGACGATATCTTCCGGCCCGTGGATTATATCTTCCGGCCCGTGGATTATATCTTCCGGCCCGCGGATTATATCCTGGAGTATGTTTTCCTTTATTTCGTCTCGTTCCATAGTTTCTGCAAATTAAGAACAATGCACAAAACTTTAGTTGGGTAACTTTGTTCCATATGTCAAGATACATCTACCCACAAAACTCGTAAACCCTAAACTCGTATCGTAAACCCATATCGTAAACTCGTATCGTAAACCCGTAAACTCGTATCGTAAACCCGTAAACTCGTACCGTAAACCCGTAAACTCGTAAACTCGTATCGTAAACCCGTAAACTCTTTAACTCGTATCGTAAACCCGTAAACTCGTTAACTCGTATCGTAAACCCGTATCGTAAACTCGTATCGTAAACCCGTAAACTCGTATCGTAAACCCGTAAACTCGTAAACTCGTGTCGTAAACCCGTAAACTCGTAAACTCGTGTCGTAAACCCGTAAACTCGTAAACTCGTATCGTAAACCCGTAAACTCGTACCGTAAACCCGTAAACTCGTAAACTCGTAAACTCGTATCGTAAACCCGTAAACTCGTACCGTAAACCCGTAAACTCGTAAACTCGTATCGTAAACCCGTAAACTCGTATCGTAAACCCGTAAACTCGTAAACTCGTATCATAAACCCGTAAACTCGTTAACTCGTATCGTAAACCCGTAAACTCGTATCGTAAACTCGTAAGGTCGGAACAAAATTGTTTCCCTAACACAAAAAATCCTAAGTGTTTGAATTTCTAAACCTAAGCAAAAAATCCTTTAATTCATACATTCATACATTCATATATTCATACAATTAAAATATAGCAATTTCTTCTAAACCCTCACCGAGAGGGGGCGGCGCGAGCGGGGCGTGGAGGCCGGCCGGCTTCGGGCTCTTCACGTACTGCCGCACTGCAATGTCACTGCAAATTTTTAAACAAAATTGCTAAGTTTCAAAATTGCTAAGTTTCAAAATTTCATTGCAACTAAAAACAACTTTATCTAAATGACTTAGCAATATTTCTAACAAAATTGCTACATTAATAATAACCTAAAATAATCTAAACAAAATTGCTAAGTTTCAATATTGCTAAACTTTCAAAATTGCTACATTAAGAATTGATAACCTATTACATATTTGAATATTGTACAAAATATATAAAAAATGCTCAAAAACAAATACTACATGCAGTTCATTACAAAATAAAAACATGTTTGCAAACATACAAAATATTTCAAAAATGCTCACAAAAAAATGCTACCTATCTACAACAAAATAAAAACATATTTAAACACTGTAAATTGGCTAACATTTTGGTGAACAACAAATATATATACATTGTACAAAAAAAAATCACCAGGGATCCAAAAAAAAATGCTACCAAATTTTCACTTGAACTAGTACCGTACGTGTACAGTACGTACGTAGCGGCGACGGCGGCCGAGGTTCGATCGGCAAGGACGGCGAGGCGGCGTCAGGGCAGGGCATGGGTGTGGGCGTGCGGCCGGTGTCGGGGGCGCGAGACGCGTCGACGGCGTTGGGGCGGCGTGGCGTCGGGGGCGGCGTCGACGGCGTGGGGCGGCCGTGGAGGGCGCGAGCGGGGGCGCGGCCGTGGAGGAGAGGTGGCGCGTGTGGAGGAGGTGGCGCGGCCGTCCAGGGCGCGGCGGACGTCGACGGCGGCGGCGGGGCGCAGCGTGGGGCGCGGCGCGGAGGTCGGGCAGCCTGCCGGCGTCGTTTCGCTCCGCGTCGCGCTTCTCCGGTCCTTAGTCGATTTTGGGGTGAATGGGGAAGAAGAAAGGGCGCGCGCAGTTATAGCAGCACTCTTTGGTCCCGGTTGCTCGCAAGAACCGGGACCAATGCCTCTTTGGTCCCGGTTCTTGCCAGCAACCGGGACCAAAGAGTTGGCAGTTAATGCCAGATCAAGCGCGGGGTCCAGGGACTCATTGGTCCCGGTTCTTGGTATAAACCGGGACCAAAGAGTCCTTTTTCAAAATTATTTTGAACTTTTCAGTTCTGAAATTTTGTTCCCGCCTTTTTTTTTTTCTTATTTAAGGGTTTGGATATGAATTTCAAATGGTTTTGAATCTGAAAAGACTTTCAACATGAAAAGTTTTTAAATTTGAATAAATAATCCAAAACCATTTTCAGTTTTCTAAAATAATTATTCTAACTATACAAACTATTAACCATTTTGCCATTTTCAACTAAAAATGCATTAACTTTATTGCATATTTTGAATTGACAAAACTTTCAACATGAAAAGTTTTTAAATTTGAATAAATAATCCAAAACCATTTTCTGTTTTCTAAAATAATTATTCTAACTATACAAACTATTAACCATTTTACCATTTTCAATTAAAAATGCATTAACTTTATTGCATATTTTGAATTGACAAAACTTTCAACATGAAAAGTTTTTAAATTTGAATAAATAATCCAAAACCATTTTCTGTTTTCTAAAATAATTATTCTAACTATACAAACTATTAACCATTTTGCCATTTTCAATTAAAAATGCATTAACTTTATTGCATATTTTGAATTGACAAAACTTTCAACATGAAAAGTTTTTAAATTTGAATAAATAATCCAAAACCATTTTCTGTTTTCTAAAATAATTATTCTAACTATACAAATAATTTTAATATGGATAAATTCATATCTTTAAATCCGTAAGTCGAAACTCGACTAATAATATGTATAAATCGATCAAAAATGATTAAGTAAGATTTATGATTAAGTAATAATAATTATTAATTCAGTTAATTCTATTTTTGGTGTTGTAAAATCCCATGGCAAGCAGAAGTAAATGCAGAACAATTTCAGTGAACCTATATTTATACTATGTAAGAATAATTATTAATGCAGAACAGCTTCCCGCGCAATTTCTTCCCGCCAAAATTTGTCACAGTTTTGTCCGCCTAATTTTTTCCCGCCACCGTCTTATGCCAAATTTCTTCCCGCCACCTTTTCCCGCACATTTTTTTCGCGCCACCGTTTCCCGCCCAATTATTTCCTGCCGGTTGTTCTATAAAATCCAGTTGAAGGTAGGCATGATACTCACTTGAGCGCAAGCATGGTGTGTATTGGTCCTTGCGAGAAGTGTGTGTCCGGGTTTCACTTTTCCGCATCCGAGCATCTCGCAAGGCTTTCGAGCAATTTGAAGGTAGATGGTAGGGTAGTTCCAATTGAAGAAATTTTGCACACTGAGAGTCATCTCGCTTTGCTTGGGGCGAAGCTATGCCGCGATGGGTTTCCGTATAGGACCCCGCTCCAAATTCGTGCAGAAATGCTCAGGCTTGCAGATAAGTTTGACAGGAAGGTTACGAATAGTCCGTTCTACCGAACTGAAGCTGACCGTGCTTCGTACGGTCGTTCATGTCTCTGGGTAGTTGACAGCGATGATGACGACAATTTCATGCCGTCGTCAAAGGAAAGGAGGGTTCAAGCACTGAGCAAAGGCAAGGAGAAGAAGGCTGAAGCATCGAGCAAGGGTAATGGCAAGAAGGCTGAATCTTCGTCCAAGGGCAAAGGCAAGAAGGCAGAATCTTCGTCAAAGGGCAAGGGTGGCAACACGGCGGATGGTGCAGGCTGCATCGATGGGAGATAGGTAGAGTCTTTGTTTTACTTGTGTTGTATCGTAATTTGCAGTTGTACCTTAATTTGTTCTATCCAGTATTTAGAACTAGTGAAGTTGTAACGTAGATCTCTAGTTGTATGTTACATTAATTTATCGATTCAATGTGGGATGTTTCGTATCAATTATAATATGCCTCGTACATAGATAATAATATGTCTCGTACATAGATAATAATATGTCTCATTCAGACGAACATAAATATGAATATGTCTCACATACAAATAGATATGGTTTTTCTAAGCCCGCCTTTAGTCCCGGTTGGTAACACCAACCGGAACAACCGGGACTAAAGAATCACACGGATCGTGTGTTTCTTTCAAACGCTTGTGAGCCGTTGGATCAGGGGTGTGTTTCTTTTGAGGGCTTGTGAGCCGTTGGATTTTTTAACTAGTCCCGGTTGGTAACACCAACCGGGACTAAAGAATCACACGGATCGTGTGTTTCTTTCGAACGCTTCAGAGCCGTTGGATCAGGGGTGTGTTTCTTTTGAGGGCTTAGTGAGCCGTTGGATCAGCACTCCCACCAGCACCACCACTCCCACCTCATCCACAGGTACACTTTCTAATCGCCTATAAATAGCGGCGTCCCTGCAGCGAACGGCACACAACGAGCGTCTACCTTCGCCACCGAATCCAATGGCTGGATTTAGTCTACCTGCTGGCATGTTCCCTGGCATTATTGTGTTCGTCCTTGTTCACCGGCCAGCCATTGGAGCCACCTCCTGCAGGACGGTGAACAATGACAACACAACGACGCTGTTGGAAACACAAGCCCTCAGGTAGGTTGAATCCAGCCACTGGATTAGGGTGACGCAATGATGAATTGCCGAGGAGGTGGGAGTGGTGGTGGTGGTGGAAGTGGTAGCCATGCCCCTCGGTCCGATCCAAGCAGCGGCAAGGCGCTCTGATGATCTGCGACATTCCCAACACTTTTTGAGACGGTCGTAGATCATCAGAGACGTCTTGCCGCTGTGGATCGAAGGCCGATTTGTCGTCTCACGACCACGCGATGATTTGCAGTATACAAAGCATTCGGATTCCCGTCATACAGCCCTACGGTGCATTTGATATGCAGTCACTCACGAGGCACCGTAGGGCTGTATGACGGGGAAACCGTGTGTTTTGCTCCACACCGCCCTCCGTCCCCTACCCAGGGTGCTGCCCTCTCCCTCCCCTACCTAGGTGTTTGATCAAATTCCCCACTCATTTTTTTCAGATCTCGGCGACGATGTCCGGCCTGTTGGATGCGAGGGGCGATGTCCGGGACTGGGCCACACTCGTTCCAGAGGGAGCCGGTCCCCGAGGAGGTGGTACATCGCCGTATCAGGCAGGAGGACGAGCATGTCAATCGCTATGTGTTTATGTTGGATACGCCAGGGGTGTATAACAGTTTTCACCACATAAAGTTCATGATGTATAATGGTTAAATAAAAATGGACCCAGCTATGTATTATGGTTTAATACATTACATTGATTTACATAAAAGTCATGAACCCTTCTTCGCGTATGATCGCTTCGGCCGTAACCATGGAGCATCTTCATTATTTAACGGGATGCTTGGGTCAATTCTCACTGTGAAGGGCGGAATTTCATCAAACTTATCATAATCTGCTGACATGTCTGTCTTGTCCTCGACTCCCACGATGTTTCTTTTCCCTGAAAGAACTACGTGACGCTTTGGCTCATCGTCTGATGTATTCGTTTGCTTGTTTTTTCTTTTTTTCGGTCTGGAGGACATGTCCTTCACATAGAAAACCTGAGCCACATCATTGGCTAGGACGAATGGTTCGTTCTTGTAACAACCAAGATTCTTGAGATCCACTGTTGTCATCCCGTACAGCTGGTCTACCTTTATCCCTTCTCCATTCATGTTGACCCAACTGCACCGAAACAAAGGGACCTTAAAAGTAGGTCCATAGTCAAGTTCCCATATCTCCTCTATGCGACCATAGTATGTGTCCTTTTGCCCATCGTCGTTTGTTGCATCAAAGCGGACACCACTGTTCTGGTTGGTGCTCTTTTTATCTTGGGCGATCGTGTAAAATGTATTCCCATTTATCTCGTACCCTTGGAAATTCAATACAGTCGAAGATGGTGACGCGGCCAACAAGTAGAGCTGATCTCCGACAGTGGTGTCATTCATGAGCTGTAATCGCAACCAACTGCCGAAGGTCTCCATGTGTTTTTCTTTAATCCAGGAGTCATCCTTCCCCGGGTTCTTGGAGCGTACATAATTCTTGTGTTCCTCGATATACGGAGCCACGAAGGTGGAACTTTGTAGAACTGTGTAGTGTGCTTGAGTTAAAGAATGCCCGTCCCTACATATCAGTGCTTTCTTTCCTAGCGTGCCTTTTCCACTCAGTCTCCCCTCATGCCGCGATTCAGGAACACCAATCGGCTTAAGGTCAGGAATAAAGTCAACACAGAACTCAATGACCTCTTCTGTTCCATAGCCCCTTGAGATGCTTCCTTCTGGCCTAGCACGGTTATGAACATATTTCTTCAAGACTCCCATGAACCTCTCGAAGGGGAACATATTGTGTAGAAATACAGGACCGAGAATGGCAATCTCGTCGACTAGGTGAACCAGGAGATGCGTCATAATATTGAAGAATGATGGGGGGAACACCAACTCGAAGCTGACAAGACATTGGACCACAGCCTTCTGTAAACTTGGTAGAGTTACTGGATCGATGACCTTCTGAGATATTGCATTGAGGAATGCACATAGCTTCACAATGGGTACTCGAACATTTTCCGGTAGAAGCCCCCTCAATGCAACCGGAAGCAACTGCGTCATAATCACGTGGCAATCATGAGACTTCAGGTTCTGGAATTTTTTCTTGCCATATTTATTATTCCCTTTATATTTGACGAGAAGCCAGCCGGGACCTTGATACTGCTCAGGCATTCAAAAAAGATTTCCTTCTCTGCTTTGGTAAGAGCGTAGCTGCTTAAGTATTGACGCCCTTTATCCGTCTGCTTGTTGTATGGGTCTTTCATACGTTGCTGGTCTGCCCGTGCTTCCGGTGTATCTTTTGTCTTCCCATACACGCCCAGGAAGCCTAGCAGGTTCACGCAAAGATTCTTCGTCACGTGCATCACGTCGATTGAAGACCGGACCTCTAGGACTTTCCAATAGGGTAGCTCCCAGAATATAGAGCACTTCTTCCATATGGGTACGTGGTTGTCAGCGTCATTCGGAACAGATAGACTGCCAGGACCCTTTCCAAAGATTACTTCTAAATCCTTGACCATGTCATATATAACATCACCATCAGGGAGGTTAGGCTTCTTCCGGCGATCTGCCTCACCGTTGAAATGCTTGCCGGGCTTTCTTACGGCATGACCGTTCGGAAGAAATCGACGATGCCCCAGGTACACATTCTTGTTTCCCAAATGTATACTTTCAGTCTTATCTAAACAGTGCGTGCATGCATTGTATCCCTTGTTTGACTGTCCTGAAATGTTACTAAGAGCAGGCCAATCATTGATGGTTACGAACAGCAACGCTCGTAGGTCAAATTCCTGTTGTTTGTGCTCATCCCACACACGTACACCTGGTTCGGACCACAACTGCAAAAGTTCATCAACTAATGGCCTTAGGTACACATCAATGTCGTTGCCGGGTTGCTTCGGGCCTTGGATGAGCACTGGCATCATAATGAACTTCCGCTTCATGCACAACCAAGGAGGAAGGTTGTAGATACATAGAGTCACGGGCCAAGTGCTATGACTGGAGCTCTGCTCCCCAAAAGGATTAAAGCCATCTGTACTTAGACCAAATCTTAAGTTCCTTGCGTCATCTGAAAATGTCGGGAACTCTCTGTCGATTTTTCTCCACTGGGACCCATCGGCGGGGTGTCTCAACTTCCCGTCTTTCTTACGCTCTTCTTTGTGCCATCGCAACAACCTGGCATGCTCTTTGTTTCTGAACAGACGTTTCAACCGTGGTATTATAGGAGCATACCACATCACCTTAGCAGGAACCCTCTTCCGGGGGGGCTCGTCATCGCCCTCAACATCACCAGGGTCATCTTGTCTGATCTTGTACCGCAGTGCATTGCATACCGGGCATTTATCCATATTCTCGTACTCACCGCGGTACAGGATGCAGTCATTAATGCATGCATGTATCTTCTGCACATCTAATCCTAGAGGGCAGATAGCCTTCTTTGCTTCGTATGTAGTCTCGGGCAATTCGTTATCCTTTGGAAGCTTCGGCTTCATTATTTTCAGTAACTTCTCAAATCCCTTGTCAGAACAACCAGTCTCTGCCTTCCATTTCAGCAGTTCCAGTGTGGTACCGAGCTTTGTGCTGCCATCTTCGCAGTTTGGGTACAGCAACTTTTTGTGATCCTCAAGCATGGCCTCCAACTTTAGCTTCTCCTTTTCTGTATCGCATTCTCGCTTTGCATCAGAAATGACCCCACCAAGACCATCAGCGGGCTCATCTGATGCCCGATGTTCACCTCTTTCTTCTTCAACGTCTTCCATTACAGTATCACCGCATTCCTCAGGGAACATAGGATAGTTGTCATCATCCTCCTCTTCTTCATTGTCTTCCATCCTAACCCCTCTTTCTCCGTGCTTGGTCCAACAATTATAGCTGGGCATGAAACCTTTCCGAAGCACGTGGTCTTGAATGGTTCTCGGGTCAGAGTACTCCCTGACGTTCCGACACTTCTCACATGGACAAGGCATAAAATTATTCACTTTGTTTGCCTCAGCCACATCGAGAAATTTATGCAGGCCTGCAATAAACTCGGAACTGCGTCGTTCGCCGTACATCCATCGCATCCGTGCATCCATCTGCATCATATATATAATTAAGTTTATCAAATACCATTACAATAACATCTTGAATAGTGAAATGACCACCGTACATCGACACGTGCAATATTTCTGTATCAATTACAGATGAAAAGGATATAGTTGCTAACCTCGGCCGAGGATATCATCTTGTGTGAACTTAAGTGGGCTCGGGCATTTCATCGAACACATCTTGTGCGTGGCAAAGGAAAAAAAACTAGCACCCACTTCCCACCAATCCAACCAGAAAAAAAACAGGAGAAGAGAGGGGGTGGGGGTTATTTATAGGCAGGGAGGGGTATTGGTCCCGGTTCTTGGCACGAACCGGGACCAAAGCTCCGCGCCACGCCACGTGGCCGGCTCTGGAGCTTTGGTCCCGGTTCTTGCCAAGAACCGGGACCAATACCCCAACCGAACCGGGACCAATGCCTCCCGGGGCCCTGGCAGCAAGAACCGGGACCAATGCCTGGCATTGGACCCGGTTTTTGCCTAAACCGGGACTAATGGCATACAGTGCACTGGACCAAAGGTCCTTTTTCTACTAGTGGTCTAGGCTAGCAAAATGTTGATATGAGTTCCACCCACGAATAAAAAAGTTTTTCAACATTTCGAAAATGCAGTGTTATGCATCAATTTTTTTGTCCTCCTTCGGATTCTAAATAAATGTCGCTGGCATACTACAGATTTATACCTATTAGTTGCATTTTCCACTATACATTTTACGGATCGGAGGGAGTAACATTTTTCAGAAAGATGCTACAAAACCATGCAACAAGGTTTTGGGCCGTGATTAATCTGATATAATTTTCAACAACATTATTTCGGTAATTTCGTTGGGACCAAAATATATTTGTACCGAAATTTTCGGTATATGTTCCAAAGGAATTCCAATAAATTTTGATTATATTTAAATTTGAGGAATTTTGAACATACAAAATCCGAAACAATTTTCCAAAATTTCGTTGTCTGTCGTGTCTAGAATTTTCTCTCTTTACAATTTTTTTCCCACATACTAACATTATACAAGTTTTGGGCATCGTTATTGTTTTTTTTTTGTTTCGGATCATAATTTCAGGAAAAAAATTCTGAAATTTAGACGACCCAACGAACCAAAAATCCGTAATTAAGAAAACAAATTGGGCAAAGATAAACAAACAAAAAACTGAAGCTACATTCCAGAGTCGAAGAACCTCACTGAAGCAATGCTTGCTCTTGGCCAAGCGGATGTTGATGGTACCTTGTACTCACCCTATCCTAGATTGTGCGCTTTTATTTCTTAAAGTTGTAAAGTTTGACTACATAAAAACAACATATATTAGAAATGCAATATGAAAGTATATTGTATTACATGTTTATATATTATTATTTTTTTATCAAAATTTTAAATTTTGACTTGACCAAAACTAAAACACAATGCAATTTGAAATAAAGGGAGTATATTTTAGAGTTTCACGTGCTTTATATATTGAAAATTTGAACAACCAAACATTTTTTTAATCAAAGTACACTGCATGGCTTATTTCCGGCACCCACCAAAATAAGCAAAGCTTGCCAATCACAAAACCATATCATTATGTATTACCGTGTAATAAGATACACAACATGCCTTCCAGGAGGATCGTATATGTTCAACTTTAGGCAGGTAATTAAGGATCAGTTCTTTACTTAAAACAAAAATCAAGTTGGGGGTGTTGAGGTAGCCTTTTAGCTGGAGATTTGTGTGCCCAAATATTCTAGTTGGAGCGAAAACTTGCCTGTGGCAAGATGGTTAGGAGGGTATTTGTACCCCCAACTCAGCAGAGTTCAAATCCTAGATTTGACATTGGTTTTTCTCATTTAGGCGGAATATTCTTCAGTGGGAGACGACTTCCCGTCGACAGCGAGGCGCCTGTGGTGACTTCGTCAATCTCAAGACCTGACCGCCGGCTCAGTCTTTCGGAGGTGCTCATAGGGGTAGGGTGTGCGTGCTGCGTTCATAAAGGTGAGTGTGTGCACGTGTATGTGAGTGTCTGCGTTGTACTGTGTTTCGCAAAAAAAATTCTAGTTCGAGCACGGTAATCCCTTGTTAGGCTATTTCGTTGTCCTCGATCAACTGATTTTTCTGAACTAGAGATTGTCCAAATTAGAATCTTACAAAAAATATTTATAAAATGTAGGACAAAATTCAATGCTCACAAGAGCGGAGGACTTGTTTTACCTCCTCACCATTCCTGTAGCATTGTGGTCTCTTCTTGATGACTCATTATGTATCGAAAGTGTCAAATGAATAGGCAATAGCATATACGCCGGTCACAAACGGCGTATAAAAATGTGTGGACGAACTGTGCTATTTGTGTGTATATTCAAAATCACTAGAAAAAGGTAAACCTTTGGAAAGGTCACCGTGGGCGCTTTCTCCTCGCGCCAAGTGTCGTTTTCTCTTTTGCGCGTCCCCGTGGTTGTCTGCATGTCTGTCAAGTGTCGAAACGATAATAAAAGTGGGATGAGTATGTGAGAGAAAAAGATACGTGAGGTGAAAGTACAGTTTTTCTCTTTTATTTTTCAAAAACGAAGTTTCAAAAAAAAAATATCTTGAGAACCATTCGTCCAAATTACGAACCGTTTTCACTTTTGAGGTACTCACATTGATATGTTCAAAACTAGATACCATGTTGATAGTTTTAACGAACTGTTTTTGTACTTTCAAAATTGAATGCATGTACTTCGGTTTTCAACATAGTTGTACTTCAAAATCTCATTATACTTTTCAACTCCCCTCGAGGGTGTTTTTTACTTCACATTTCAGTTTTTTCGTACTTCTGATTTCACTAGTTTTGTACTTCGTGCTTTAGTTTAAGATCAAACATATTTTTCCCTAAATCCACTCAGAAACGCGTACACAGGATAACCTAGACCAAATCCCACTCACGATCAGCCCCACCTATTTAGATCTAACCGTCCACGTAAAAAATAACCCACACATGTGTACATTTAGCAATAAAGAAGAGCGGACGAAAACTCTGCTACTAACGAAAGCTTCCTCGCCTAGCTCCGCCAAAGCGAAATCGTCGTCCGCGTCCCGTTCCCTCGGCCTGATTTCACGCGTCAATTCCTCTCATCTTTCCTTATTTTGTAGTCACGCACCTTGTGATCCACGTCCACCCCGATGTTGCTGCTCAGCCTTCCCACGCGACTCCCATCCACGGCGCCTCCCCACGCGATGGCACCCCGACCCGCCGCCGCCGTCCCAGGCTCTTCCACACGGCCGATGTGGAGCCATCTGGATTCAGCGAGACGGAGAGAATACCTCCGTGTCCATGGCCTCCTCGCCATGGTTTCAGAAATCGGTAGGGGGCAGGGAGATTTGGGCAGGATAGAGCGGATATGGTGGCGCTCGAGGACTCTCTGACATGGGCAGCGGAAGGCAGGCAGGCAGCCTCTATTTGGCACTTCTTGCGGTTGATTTGAGCATGCCCTCGCCCTTCTAACCATGATAATCAAGAATTGCAGGGACAACAATGGATTCTAGACGATAGGCGCAACGACCGGCGACGCGATGAAGCCATTGAGATTGAGTGGTGTGGCACGACCAAGCTCCAGAGGACATACTGCTAAGGCAAATCGTCAAATCCTCATAGGCATCTTCTATTTTATTTCTTTTCTTGTTTCCGTCTCGGCCAGCAACCATATTCAGAATGGGTCCAACAGCCCCTACACGAAAGCACCTGTTCCGATGCTGCCCTGCAGTTGTTGTTCAACGCCATCAACATAGCCTACTCCATTTCTACAACTCAGATCAAGGCCATCTCAGTTTTTCTCAGGTAAATGTCATGGGTGATAGTAGTGCCCAACAACTGCTTGTGCTAATGCCCAATGATAACTGTTTCTTTTAAAGATTATTTTTGTTCAACAAATTAATTTTTTAATATCAGTATCTCTCTCTAATGTGTTGGTGTTTTCTGTACTTATAGATTTCGTGGTGATGATATACACAATGCAGCTCATTTATCTGGATTTGGTTATCGTTGAAATATTTATGTGTTGCTCTCATTTTCCAGTAGCGGGAGATCTCTCAAACACAATAACGATAGTTTGATTAATTAGCGCACATGCGGACTGCCTCCCCCGCCGTAAAGCAATTATTCATTTGGTGACAGCCCGTTCGGTAGGGGATTATAGCAATGCCCGCCACCCCTCAAAACAGGTACACCGATATTAGCCGATGTCCAAAAACTAAGTCTCGGTGTCGACAGCGTACCTGTTTTTCTTTGTACTGTATGCAGCTCCATGGGTGTTCTGTGCTAATTTCTTTTTCTGCATGAGCTGTTGCAGCTCCTCTGAGTGCATCTTCTTGCTTGATGGCATCCTTACACACATGGCGTTGATGTCTAGGTTAGTCGGTGAACTTGTCAATTTTGTACAGGCTAACAACCGGCTTCTGCTTAGCTATTTCTGGATATTGGTATTTTAGTTTAAGATGTTTCCTTGGCGGATTTTTTTCATGTAATCTGGACAAGGCCCTTATTGGCTTATTGCAGGTGTACCATCTTTGCATTCTAGAAAAAAATACAGATATAAAAGTGTAACCAGGTGGATAAATACAGATATGTTGATGCATCAAATTATTTTAACATAGTGCCATCTGTAGGTGGAGTTTGGAAAATTATGACAAGAAACACAAAGTGCTTTGTCCCGCAACACATATATTTATCAAGTACAAATATTTATCACACATTTAGGTATGCCTCTATAAGTGGTTTGTTTGCAAATGAGTCTCTTAGATCTCTACTTTATTTAACTATAACATTTTACTTGTGGTTCATGGTTAACGGATAGAAGTGAATTTTTCAATTGCTTAATGTGCTGGAGTAGTCGTGTTTCATGCTTTGCACCTTCGATCTATATTCTTGGTTAAGTGTGTATCGTTCTAGAGAGGATTTAAGTTGCTTGGTTATGTGCCAACTTGGTTTCATGCTTTCAATAATTCCTAAATCTGAAATATTTGTAATATTTGATGAAACCATTCAATTTAAGTATGATATATTGGAGCCAGGTTAACCGGTAAAATGGCTACTGTGACTGCATTTCAGCTCCGAGCTTCTGTACTACAGTCATCATTTACTTTACCTATGCTGATTTTTAATTTTCAAGCACATAACTTTATTACACAATGATTTATTTATTTATTTATTTTTACACTCCTTTTTAGTTAAGAATCAGTTTCTTTTGTAAGAAAACTCCAATATATTCTGCTCTCCTTTTATTTAGGAAATTCAGGTGATTTCATCTTTACCATAGGCGCAAACTTTGATAGTGGTATGGCTTAACTTGTTTCTGTTGTGTAGCTTTACTCTTTTCATGCGAATCCTTCAATGCTGACTGTGAGGATGGTAGCATTGGGGAGGCAATTTTTTTCTTTTTGTCATGTGTAGCCCAACTATATGCTCTGAACTAGGTCTACAAGAGTATCCTTCATGATGACCATGGAGAAGTAATGAATATTTGAGGAAGTACTTGTTGTGGCTGAAAGGGGTGACATGCTCTCACCCAAGGGCCATTAGGTTCTTGCCCAGTTTACCCATTGTATTTTAGGGTTTCTACTGTGTCCCTTCTTTTACTATTTTGAAGGATCGGAAGGTCGATGGGTCTACCCTCCCTATTTCGACTCTAGCTTGTCCAGTAGAAAAGCTGAACCTTCTTAGATGGGGCATATAAAAATAGGCTTATGCTAATGTACAACAAACTGCCTGCGTGCAGTTTCGGTTTTTGAGTTTTTCTCCTTTTCAAGTTGTATTTATTGCATTCTTGTGATGCCTTTTACCCTATCATATACAAATCATAGCTCCCGGTATTCTCCTAAAAAAAATCTGCTTACTGGGCCTTCAAGTTTATACAAAATGCTGGAAAATTTGAGACGGGTTTATATTGTACATCTCAGCAAGAGAACCTTACCTCAAACTTCGCCGTGTTTGTATAGGTGTAATGTGGACACTGCTGTGCACCTTAGTCCACCCATCTAATTGACAATAAAAAATAATCAAGAGTTTGTACTTCTTAATATGTGTCCCTCCATATTCTCCTTGTTAAACAACTTAAGTTTTCCGGTATGCTTCGATGGTACCATACATGTTAAAACTATCGATCTTTAGAAAATATAAGCCATGTGGATAATTTATTTTCTTCTTACAAGTAAGATGGGAACTGGGTATGATGATGGGATTTTGGACGATGTGGATCAGCATACTGAAGCAGAATAGTTCACTCGAACATAGTTTGTGGATGTTAATTTCATGTAGTATTGAACATGACATATATATCTAAAATTCTTGTATAGTTCACTCGGTATGATGACATTCTTGTAGTATATTTTGCCGGGTATCATGATAACATTCTTGGAGTATTATTATTATTTAAAAACTAACTCTGGTTAACTTGCTAGGTTGGTGACACATTTTTGGATGACTTTCACTTTACTCGACCCAAAAATGAATAATGGTGATGTGAGAAACCGAGCCTTCGAAGATGAATAAGCAACATGACCCCCTCCCCTAAGAAACCCAAAACATCAATAATCATCAGAAAGTCGAGCTTATTGTTTGTACGATATTGTGTTTGGCTATAAGAGCCTATTTAAGTGATTTCGGTAACAACACGCAACTCGCTAACAGGAAATGGGATTCGAAAGATAAGTGATTTACTAATAGATAAATGCGATTCAAACAACAAGTGATATATTTCACAGACATGCGCACGTGCATAATGGTTTACTCATGAAATCTATTACTCTGATAACAAAAAAACTCACTAAAGCAAAAAATGGTATATATAGTTTAGCACGTACAAAGCTACTAGTGTCGTAAAGGTACATTCGTTTTTTTAGAAACTGTAATGGTACATTCCTACCCGTGTAAACTTCATCTACAACAAGAATTCAAGACTTTCGCAAAAAAAAAAAACAAGAATTCAAGACCTCAGAGTGAAACAAATCGGCCCAAGGACATTGCAACGGCCAATGCCCAAACGGACCGAACATAGGCCATGTAGAGCCTCTATCTCTATGTGGGCCGTTCATTCCGATCTCGATCGAAACGTTCTCGTGAAAAAAAACCGCAGATTTGCATTAGCCACGTCAAACTACAAGTCTACAGCATTCGGTTCAAAAGGTAAATAAATACATGGTCGTCTTCGCCGACATCCATGCGTGCATGTCAAGTTAATATTTGTATGTTAGAGAAATTCGCCATGGAAAAGAGAAAGAACAGATCGGCTTGTGCTTCGTGTCATGAAGTGTATCAGATCAAAGATATACTGAGGTTTAGGTACGTTGGAGGAGGATGATGAGGAGATGGCGCCGGAAGACGATGAGCAATTTTCTTGTTGTTGGTGAAGGCATGGAGGAGTAGGGACGTAAATGGTACGGATAATTTCCGCTCCATATCCGCACCCGTATCCGTTTTTGAGAATAGGGTATGTAGTTTTAGAAATCCACCGGATATGGATGCGGATGTGGATATTGGACAAGCGGATATCCGACGAATATGGTAGCGGATATGGTATTGATAATATCCGACGGATATGTATTATCCGACATTTTTTGCGGATTATCCGACACCCACTAATAGGATAATCCGATAAAAATAGCCACACGCCAAATAACCACACAACCTAGTTAGTCCATTGGTAATGATATTGCCGGTATTGCATATTTACACTTTTATTCTTTCTTATTTTTAATGTATTCAGTTGCCTTTGGATCATCATGATATTGTGCAATCACACAAGCTGATGTATTGTACGAACAAGCGTGCAACTTTGTATACATTTAAGTGTTACATGTTTTCTGTCTGTTATTTGAATAAACGAAACAAATTTTTGTTTTTATTTGTGTATTAATTTAATTATCCGCTACCGATCCAAATCCGTTCTGAATCCGCTCCATATCCGACATCCGATAGGTCCGCATTCGAATCCGCATCCAACAATTATCCGCTCCGATCCGAATCCGATAAAAAAAATATGGTAAAGGATATGGAAATAGCAATATCAGGAGGAGCCTCTTTCTCTTTGTGGGCCGGCCAGCTTCCTTCATGGGCTGGGCTTTGGTCCACATAAGAGACGGAAACCTTCTCTTCGTTGCCGAGCTTGGCCAAAACAAGCTGACCCCTGGTGAGAGGGAATTATCCGCAACTAGTTGCGGGTGCAACTAGTTTTCGGATACCCCACTTTCGATTTTCCAAAAATCCCGAAAAAAAATCATGGACAAAGATTATGTTGAATCTACTACACCCAGAAAATTTCATCCAGAAATATTATCATATGTGACCTGTACAAAAAAGACAAATGAAAGTTTGAAATGTAGTCTACTATTCAAACTTTCATTTGTCCTTTTTGTACAGGTCACATATGATAATATTTCTGGATGAAATTTTCTGGGTGTCGAAGATTCAACATGACCCATGTCCATGATTTTTTTCGCGATTTTTGAAAACTCGGAAGTGGGGTATCCGGCAACTAGTTGCTGGTGCAACTAGTTGCGGATTGTCATTTCCCACCCCTGGTGGCCTATCTTCGATTCGATTCGAATCATCATCGATCAAGTCGTCGGAAACCCTAGCTACTCGTTGTAACCAATGGCGCTTCCACGCATGGCCACGGATCTGATGCTCAAGAGGGCATTCGCCGCCAACTGGCCGGTAGGTTCCTTCGTTTCTCCGATCCCCCCATCGCAGATTTCTCTTCGATCTCATCTCATCTAACGATAAAACATGATGAACTGCATGCAGACATTGATGAAGAACTCCACGATCACGGCCGACGGCTTCCTCGAACCAACGGATGCCAGTAGCAAGGAGTTTGCCCGGTATGGTACTCAATGTTAGAATTTGGGCCCAATATGGGGCAGCCCAATAAGCAATTTCAGAAAATCTCAAAGCCCATTTTTGTGGCAGCACACATGGGAGTGGAGTGGGAGCTAAAGTTTAGTCCCACATTGCTAGTTGGAGGAGAGTTGCACCAACTTATATAGTGGAGTGTTGTGCTACTTAATTGGTAAGCTTGTGAGAATAAGAGGCTCTCTCACGCGCTCCTCCTCCAGCTCCGCCGCCGCTCGCACGCACGCACCGCCCGCCCGTCTCGTCACGACGCGCCACGGGTTGCGGGAATCTCGCCGAGCCGAGCTTTATTTTTGTAGTCCGGGAAAAACGGTTTGGACGGACGCGTCACAGTTAATCGGTTCGGGTCGCTCCCGGATCGTGGGCTACTGTAACCGATCTAAAACGTGCGCGACGTGGACTTGGCCCACGTTGTACCCGTTAGGGTTTTCCCGAGCCGCACTATATAAAGTCGTGCACTGCGTGCGCTAGAACTCACGAACAATCTAGGTTTTGCCAATCTCGTGCCTTGCGCGCCACCGTAGTCTACTCCATCCCGTGCGCCGGCGTGCACCGGCGAACGGGACAGCAGGTCTCCGGAACCGCTCGTCCTTGTGATCCTGTACGGGAGAGGGCGAATAAGGTTTTTGGGAAGCGCTCCGCGCGACTGCTTTCAAGTTCTTCATCACGGCTCGACTTCCTGGACGATCTCCGGGTCCGCGGGCGACTCGTCTCCAACGTCGTCTTCTTCGAGCTGCTACCGTCGCTGCTCCAACGACTACTTCATCTACTACCGTTCGGTACGTGTGTCACGTTCTGATCTGTTGTTTTACTATGGCTGTGTTAGTAATGTTTGCTGCTGTTCATGTTAATTAATACGTCTAGTATTTCGAGTTTAACATGTTAGTAGCTGTTGCGATCATGTTTATATTCTGGAATTAATCATGGAAATTATGCCTAATAATCCAACAATCCAAAAACCTTATGTTTGTTATAGGCAATTTCCTGAGTTAAACATGGGACATCTATCTGATGCGCTGAGGCCGGACAAGTTTACCGGTGTGGACTTTAAGAGATGGCAGTACAAGACCACACTGTGGTTGCGATCTCTGAAAGTGTTCGAGGCTAGTGAGGGTTTACCTGAAGGAACTATATCTGACGAGGATCAGAACAAGTTCAAGGAAACCAATACTGCCTTTGTGGGACTCGTTCTGAGTGCTCTTAGCAACAAGCTGTTTGATGTGTACATGCACATTACAGATGCCAAAGAGCTCTGGGAGGCACTGAACGCTAAGTTCGGTGTAGCAGATGCTGGCAGTGAACTGTACATCATGGAGAGCTTCCATGACTTCAGGATGGCTAACAACCGTTCTGTAGTCGAACAGGCTCATGAGATACAGTGCATTGCTAAGGAGCTTGAGCACGCTAAGTGTGCCTTACCTGACAAGTTTGTGGCTGGATGCATTATTGCAAAGTTGCCCTCTTCATGGAGGAACTTCGCCACAACTCTCAAACACAAGAGACAGGAGATATCGGTTGAAAACCTGATAGCGTCTCTTGATGTTGAGGAGAAGGCTCGGGCTAAGGACACTGCTGAGAGAGGTGGTGAAGGTCAGTCTAGCGCCAACATGGTGCAGAAGAACTTTCACCATGGCAAGAGCAAGGCAAAGAGCAAGCCTTCCTTCAACATGCCTACCAAGACTACTTCTTTCAAGAAGAAGAAGAAGATGCTGAACAAATCTGAGCTAAAGTGCTACACTTGTGGAGAGCCCGGACACTTCTCTGTGGACTGCCCAGATCGTGCAGACAAGAAAGGGAAGAGAAGCATGTCAACGTCGTGACCGCTAGCAATGCTGATGGGTACGGTAATTTACCGATTGTGCTTTCAGTATTTCAATCTCCATGTTGGTGGATTGATACGGGTGCTAATGTTCATGTATGTGCTGACATCTCTATGTTCACTTCTTATCAGGTCGCAGATTCAAGCGTCTTAATGGGGAATGGATCACATGCTTCTGTTCGTGGTGTTGGCACGGTAGATCTGAAGTTTACTTCGGGAAGATCGTGCAGCTGAGGAACGTGCAGCATGTCCCTACTATGAACAAGAATCTCGTTAGCGGCTCCCTTCTATGCAGAGATGGGTTTAAATTAGTCTTGGAGTCCAATAAAGTAGTTGTGTCAAAGTTTGGACAATTTATTGGTAAAGGGTATGAGTGCGGAGGCTTGTTCCGCTTTTCATTATCGGATTTTTGTAATAAGTCAGTAAACCATATTTGTGGCAGTGTGGATTCGGATGCTAATGTTTGGCACTCTCGTTTATGTCATGTTAATTTTGGTTTAATGAGTAGACTTTCCAGTTTGAGTTTAATTCCTACTTTCACCATTGCCAAAGGTTCTAAGTGCCATAGCTGTGTGCAATCTAAGCAACCTCGAAAGCCTCACAAGGCAGCCGAGGAGAGAAACTTGGCACCTCTAGAACTCGTACATTCGGATCTATGTGAGATGAATGGCGTGTTGACAAAAGGTGATAAGAGATATTTCATGACTTTAATCGATGATGCTACTAGGTTCTGTTATGTATATTTGTTGCACACTAAAGATGAAGCTTTAGACTACTTTAAAATCAATTAGAGAGAAAGATCAAACGTCTTAGGTCAGATCGTGGTGGCGAGTATTTCTCCAACGTATTTGATGAATTCTGTGAGGAACATGGTATTATTCATGAGAGGACGCCTCCCTATTCCCCCAATCAAACGGGGTTGCCGAGAGGAAAAACCGCACGCTGACCGACTTGGTGAACGCCATGTTGGACACTGCTGGTTTATCTAAGGCATGGTGGGGGGAGGCTTTGTTGACTTCGTGTCATGTCCTGAATAGAGTTCCTAACAAGGATAAAGAGAAGACACCTTACGAGGAGTGGTCTGGGAGAAAACCATCACTTTCTTATTTTCGTACTTGGGGATGTTTGGCGAAAGTCAATGTTCCAATTCCTAAGAAACGAAAACTTGGACCGAAGACAGTGGATTGTGTCTTTCTAGGTTATGCTCAGCGGAGCATTTGCTATAGATTTTTAGTGGTTAAATCTGAGATACCTGATATGCATGTTGATACTATTTTGGAATCTCGTGATGCAACATTTTTTGAGAACATGTTTCCTATGAAGGATATGCATAGCATTGCTAGAATTTCTTCTGAGATATTGCTGAACCTAGTACATCTGTTGATCATTCTGAACAACCACATGTTGAGGAAGTCCTTGAGAAGGATGACAATGAATCAGCTCCCAAGAGGAGCAAGAGACAGAGGACTGAAAAATCCTTTGGTGATGATTTCATTGTGTACCTTGTGGACAATACTCCCACGTCCATTGCAGAGGCATTTGCATCTCCTGATGCTGATGACTGGAAAGAAGCTGTCCATAATGAGATGGACTCGATTCTTTCTAATGGAACTTGGGAATTATCTGAACGACCCTACGGCTGCAAACCTGTGGGTTGTAAGTGGGTGTTCAAGAAGAAGCTAAGGCCTGATGGTACTATTGAGAAGTACAAGGCACGGCTTGTAGCCAAGGGCTACACCCAGCGCGAAGGCGAAGATTACTTTGACACCTATTCACCTGTTGCTAGACTCACCACCATTCGTGTACTACTTTCCCTGGCTGCCTCCTATGGTCTTATCGTTCATCAAATGGACGTAAAGACAGCTTTCCTTAACGGAGAGTTGGAAGAGGAAATCTATATGGATCAGCCTGATGGGTTTGTAGTAAAAGGTGAAGAGAGAAAGGTGTGCAAATTGTTAAAATCTTTGTATGGGCTGAAGCAAGCACCTAAGCAATGGCATGAGAAGTTTGACAGAACTTTAACTTCTGCAGGCTTTGCCATTAATGAGGCTGATAGGTGTGTATATTATCGCCATGGTGGGGGCGATAGTGTTATATTATGCTTGTATGTTGATGACATACTGATTTTCGGTACAAGCATGATAGTGATAAATGAGGTCAAGTCTTTTCTGTCAAAGAGCTTTGATATGAAAGATCTGGGACAAGCTGATGTGATCCTGAACATTAAGCTGATTAGGGATGAGAGTGGGATTACGTTAACGCAATCACACTATGTTGAGAAGGTCTTGAGCCGCTTTGGTTATATAGACAGCAAGCCTTCTCCAACACCCTATGATCCCAGTGTGACACTCAGAAAGAACAAAAGGAAACGAGAGATCAATTAAGATATTCTCAAGTGATCGGTTCACTCATGTACCTTGCGAGCGCGACGAGACCTGATATCTCTTTTGCTGTGAGCAAGTTGAGCAGGTTCATGTCTAACCCGGGTATTGATCATTGGCATGCACTTGAAAGGGTCATGCGCTATCTGAACGGTACAATGAGTTATGGGATTCACTATTCAGGGCACCCTGCGGTGCTTGAGGGATACTGTGATGCGAACTGGATCTCAGATGTTGATGAGCTCTACGCCACAAGTGGATATGCATTTATTCTTGGAGGTGGCGCAGTGTCATGGAGGTCTTGCAAACAGACCATTTTGACGAGGTCAACCATGGAAGCAGAACTTGCTGCTTTAGATACAGCTTCTGTTGAGGCAGAATGGCTGCGTGAGCTCTTGATGGACTTGCCGGTGGTTGAGAAACCATTACCGGCCATCCTTATGAACTGTGACAACCAAACGGTTATTACGAAAGTGAACAGTGCTAAGGATAATGCGAAGTCATCAAGACACGTCAAGAGACGCTTGAAGTCTGTCAGGAAAATGAGAAACTCCGGAGTAATAACTGTTAGTTATATTCAAACAGACAAAAACCTGGCAGATCCCTTTACGAAGGGACTATCACGTAATGTGATAGATAGTGCATCGAGGGAGATGGGGTTGAGACCCGTGAGCGTTACACCATAGTGGTAACCCAACCTATGTGATCGGAGATCCCGTGAATTAGGACCTGGGAAGAACAAGCTAGTGGTTTAACTGAGGAGAGTTATTTTGTAACCCTCTCCGTGGGAAGATGCATAACTCTCACATTCTGTAAGGCAGGTTGGCAATATGCCTTAATGTGTTTCTGTTGGCTATTCGTAGCAAAGGTGCTATCCTACAGAGCGACCTTGAAAGAACACACCTATATGAGTCCGACTGTTAAACGTCGCAGTCTATGAGATTTGGGTGATCTCTAGTAAGCTCATGAAGAGACCAGGGAGTATGACGCATATGCTCCACCCGCGGGGTAGGCTACTGGCAGCCACGTACTGGTTATGACTTTGAGTGAAGTCTATTGGCACCAAACTTGCAATTCAAGGTTCGTCCATTGTTCAAGTTGCTGGTAGATGTAGCTTGAAGCTCTAGGCGGAAGTTCAACTTAACAGTCTCTGCTGAAACACTGGTATATAAACAAGAAACGAGGTTTGGCAAAATCTCTAAATGGGAATTTGAGATCTGGTGGGGGATTGTTAAAATTTGGGCCCATTTGGGCAGCCCAATAAGCAATTTCAGAAAAATCTCAAAGCCCATTTTTGTGGCAGCACACATGGGAGTGGAGTGGGAGCTAAAGTTTAGTCCCACATTGCTAGTTGGAGGAGACACCACTTATAAGGTGGAGTGTTGTGCTACACTTGGTAAGCTTGTGAGAACAAGAGGCTCTCTCACGCGCTCCTCCTCCTCCTCCGCCGCCGCTCGCACGCACGCACCGCCCGCCCGTCTCGTCACGACGCGCCGCGGGTTGCGGGAATCTCGCCGAGCCGAGCTTTATTTTTGCAGTCCGGGAAAACGGTTTGGACGGACGCGTCACAGTTAGTCGGTTCGGGTCGCTCCCGGATCGTGGGCTACTGTAACCGAACTAAAACGTGCGCGACGTGGTCTTGGCCCACGTTGTACCCGTTAGGGTTTTCCCGAGCCGCACTATATAAAGTCGTGCACTGCGTGCGCTCCAACTCACGAACTAATTTAGGTTTTGCCAATCTCGTGCCTTGCGCCGCCACCGTAGTCTACTCCATCCCGTACGCCGGCGTGCACCGGCGAACGGGACAGCAGGTCTCCGGAACCGCTCGTCTTTGTGATCCTGTACGGGAGAGGGCGAATAAGGTTTTTGGGAAGCGCTCCGCGCGACTGCTCAAGTTCTCATCACGGCTCGACTTCCTGGACGATCTCCGGGTCCGCGGCGACTCGTCTCCAACGTCGTCTTTTTCGAGCTGCTACCGTCGCTGCTCCAACGACTACTTCATCTACTACCGTTCGGTACGTGTGTCACGTTCCGATCTGTTGTTTTACTATGGCTGTGTTAGTACATGTTTTGCTGCTGTTCATGTTAATTAATACGTCTAATATTTCGAGTTTAACATGTTAGTAGCTGTTGCGATCATGTTTACTATTCTGGAATTAATCATGAAAATTATGCCTAATAATCCAACACTCAACGTGCATGCAAGATCAGATCGGTCTCGTCCGATCCGATATATAGGAGTCCTTATTTATATGTACGTTCTTGATTTTGCTCTTGATTTTGGAAGCCTGGTAGCGGAACATTACTCCAAGCAGATACAAGTGGCCCGCGTTGCTGGCCGGAGTCTTGGGGCGGCGGCGGCGATTGCCTTGTCCGGGTTTGGGATCCATCGACTCAACACTAGTAGTAGTACTGGAAGGACGACTAGATACCTATCTATCTATCCTGCACGTTTGACTAGCTATACTCTAATTCCTGGCCAGCTTCTGTTACGAGTTGTGTGGCGGTGACGTTGCTATGGAAGATCTATATGTGGTATCGTGCGTTATCGATCTGTTGTGGCATGCTGACATATGTTCACGCTGTGCAGGTTTGGTCTGTGATGCTAAAAGTGCAGTTTGGTGTTTTTCAGATTGAACTGGCTCGAATCGGTCTCAAACAAACTACTGGTCAATAATAGAAAGTACTGGCCGAGCCGCACTAAACCAAGAGGAACTTTCGGCCAAGCCTTGTTTTGCAGCTAACCGGAGCAAAAACGTTGAGGCAGACTCGGCCCGAAAATGGCGATTTTTTCCGATTTGGGTCGGTCGCGTCCAGATAGACGAACATACACTACAGAAAACTCTATCGAGATATTTATGTGGAATATGATTTTGAAATTCATGTTAAGATATTTCATGGTACTTAAATGGACAGTCAAACATACATATATACAATAAATATTGTTCATCTATGTGCCATAAATTAATCCATGAAAACATATATTTTGTAGAAACAAATCTCATATGTTTCACATCAAGGGCGACTTGAGATAATGAAAGGTTGTTTAATAGATATTAGGGCATGTACAATGGGGTGACGTCAGCCTTCTCTTAGCGTTGACACGTAGGATAATTATCTAGTTTGCGGAGAGAGAATGAAGAAAGAGGAGGTTCCCTTCCCTTAGCTAAGAGATGATCTCTTACGAAATAAGAGAAGGCTAATTTCAGCATTGTACTATTTGTCTTCCCTTAGAACTAGGATTTCCTACTAAAATATAATTAATTTTCATTAATTGTTAGGGATGGCAATAAGAGATAACGCATTGTATTCTCTAGATGATGTGGAGGGCTAAGAGAAGGTGTGCCTTCTCTACCATTGTACATGCCCTTAGAGGTTACGTAACACTAGCCACTAGTTAAACATGCAGACATGCAGGATAGATCATAGACATTACAATACAGTCACTAATCCGTTGCCGACTCAGTCGATGGATCCCAAACCCCGCCAATGTGAGAGCCGCAACGCCACCAACAAGCGCCACTCGTCTCTACTTCGCCAAATTCTCCAGTATACGGCATCAAAATCAAGAGCAAGCCAAGAACGTTAGATGGATGTATATAGTAGAAAATCGAGACCGATAGATCTTGCATATGTACCTTGTATAATCGAGTAGCTGAGCTTTAGTGAACCGATACATGTCGTCGCTGCGCTTCGCTGCACGCAGTTGGTTAACTTGGACCGTCTAAGAGTAGATGGGCTCGCACACAGTTGTATGTACGGAAGAGGAAGGGGAGGGTGGAACGGGCGACCTGGTGGTCAGTGGCGGACCCAAAAATAATTCGAAGCCTGGGCAAACAGTGAAATTAAACCCTAATAGCACTAATTTTAATCAAGCTTGCTATTGAATTAAGCTGTGTCGGCCGGCCGGAAGCCCGGGCAAGCGCCCGGGCATAGGGGCGGCTGGATCCGCCGCTGCTGGTGGTGGCCCTTGCTCCGGGCCATATCGCGCAGCGCTGCCGCCATTGATCACAACGATTAGGCTTCCTGCTCCGTGTTGATCGATGGTCGACCTCTCGCCTTCAATCGAGTCGAAGATTGGCACGTAGAGGTCCACCTGTTTGCTTATTGAGCCACCAAAAAAAAAGGGACTATGTGGGCCGGCTAGTCTTTCCTGGGCTTGGGCCTTGGGCACCATCAGCTCCTCCAGAGACCGGTCTCGAGCGAGATAACTCTCAAAAGAAAAGGTCTCGACCCATAACTTTTCCTCCAAGACTATCCGCAGAGACGCTGTCAGATTTGTTAAAAACTAGGAAAAATGCCCGTGCGTTGCAACGGGAGAAAAATCTGCATCGTTCAAACTCATAATTATCCTCTCAAATTAGCGACACCTAGGACGCCGCCAACGAATTTTCACTAATTTTGACAAATGCGGATTGTGTTTGCTGAGAAGACGACGGACTACAAGTAACACATTTTTTTGTAAACTTGAACCGTAAATATGATGCTCAATTGAAACACATCCAATTCAATCATTCATAATTTGGCAATCAATTTTTATATTACTTGTCTAAATATGCAGTCCAAGAATTTTATGTGACTTTTTAAATAATCGGTCGAAGAAGGTATCATAAAGGTCTTAAGTCTTGATGGTTTTTTAAGAATCTTAACATGTTGTATTTTTTCTTAAAATCCTTCAAATGAAATGCTCTTCTTTTTAAGTAGTATTGACGAGTTGTGGACTCGGCAAATCCCTGGGTCGAGTACCCCGGGTTGATTGAGGGGGAGAGAGTTGAGCGCTGGTGATCACGACGGCTGACAAGCGAGGCGTTTACCCAGGTTCAGGCTCCCGGAGGATAACACCCTACTTCCTGCTTGTCTGGTATTGAATGGCGAGTGTGGCTACAATGGCGAGATGGCAATCTCGCGGTTGGTGGTGGCGGCTATGAGCTTGCTTGCCCTAGACGAAGGCACCCTCCTAGCCTTTATATGATAGGCTAGGTCTCGGGTGAACGGTGCTGATGGCACTTACAGGATGATCAGAGTTGCATGACCTATCCGTCGACTACCTTGGGCCGCACGTCGTCCTCTTTGGGCCTTCCTTGGGCCTTCGTCATAAGGCTGATAGGCTTGGCGTGACCCAGGTATCCCCAACGTGGGACAGTCGAAGAGTGACCTCACGTCAGTAGCCCCCGAGTGCTTAGTCGAATCGCAGAGTCGAGTAAAGGACTCCTTCCTCCTGGGCACGCCGTCGGGTTCCTGAGAGGAACAAATAAAATTAGTCGACTCGGCCGTTCAGGGCTTATGGAGGATTCCTTAGTCGAACCTTCGACTGCAGAGCGAAATACTGCGAGTATAGCCTTAGTCGGTGATTTTTCGACTGCCATTGTTCTGAGTCACTCGGGAGCGCGAACAGCGCTCCCGATGGGAGTAGCCCCCGAGATTAAGCTGAATTGCTTGCAATTGAGGTTAAACTCAATTTTTCTTCAGTCGAAAAGCCCGCTCCCGATGGGAGTAAAGAAGGGACTCGACTTGATGGAGTCGCAACTGGCTTTGCTTGACTTACTGTGTATTCGGCCGGTTTGGCCTACTGCAAGAGTTTGTTCAGCTCTTGGAGCTTAGTGGATCTTCTCTTTGCACTCGAATGAACTGTTCGAGTTTGTTCGGCTCTTGGAGCTTACTGAATTTTTCTGCACTCGAATGAACTGCCCGAGTTCTCATTCAGCCCGTTGGCTTACTTGCTACGCCTTGGCTGTTGACGTCAGCGCTGACGTTTTCGGCGCACTCTGTGTCCGATGGGACGTGACAGTGTGGTCTCAGTGTCAGTATTGACTGGAGGCAGCGGTTCCCGCTTTAAGCTGACCGTTGGGCGCGAAAATTTCGCGGCATGATGATGGCGCCTTGATCCCCGTGCGTAGTGGGCGGCGCGGCCGGCGACGGTTGCTATCTCCGCGCGACACGTGGACGGCCAGATGATGCAGTGGAGTACCGTTTCGCTGAGAACGGTGTGGATGAACTGGCCACGCGGTATATATTTTTTACCGCGGCGGCGAACAGTTCATTCCGTCCCCATTCTGCCGTCTTCTCCGCTGCTTCCTCTCCGCCATTGCTGTTCTCTGCTTCCAGTTGCTTTTCTCCGCCCTCCATGAGCAAGGCCGGGATGAAGAGGGGAAAGCCTGCTGCCGGCGCCGCCGCCGCCGCCGAGGCGAGCGTGATGAAGAAGCCCGAGGGTGACTGGGCGAAATCGTCGGTGAAGAAGGCCGACCTCGAGGCCCTCCGCGCGCAGGGGCTGCTGCCGCCGGCGGACCAGGCGACGGTGCGCGCGCCCGGGAAAGAGGTATTCCCCTCCCTCGCGAGGGGGAACGCGTTTGCTTCGTGGATTTCCTTCCGCGGGGTTTCGGGTTCCCCCTCCACGATTTCGTTCGTGGTCTCTTGTATGCCTATGGGATTCAGATCCATGATCTGACTCCCAACAGCGTCTTGAGCATCGCGAGCTTTATCGTGCTCTGCGAGTGCTTCCTGGGAATCGCACCCAACTGGCGGCTGTGGAAGTCGCTGTTCCTCGTCAGGAGGAACGCGGGAAGAACAAGCTGGTGTATCCAGTTGGCGGCTTCGGCATCCAGGTGCGTGGCGACACCACCTACTTTCAGATGAAGAAGTCCGACTCCGTCCAGGGCTGGCGGAAGAAGTGGTTCTACGTCAGGTGCGACCAAGAAGGCCTTCCCGACTTCGCGGCCGATCGCGAGTTGCGGAAGACGAACGCGTGGGCGCACCCGCTGTCGAAGGAGGACAAGGAGGCAACTCAGCCCTTGCTGACGCTTCTTCGTGGCCTTCTGAAGAGTCTTGGGCGCGAGACAGGTGGCGTTCACCTTATTGCCACCTTCTTCAGGCTTCGGGTGCAGCCGCTCCGCGCTCGCGTCCACCCAATGTGGGCGCGCGAAGGCGGCGCTGAGCTCGACGATGACGAAGTCGAGTCGAAGGTGAGGAGCATCACGAGACTCCGAGCTGCTGACTCGTGCAATGTCAAGTGTCCGGTCGAGCCGTATGGGCCTAACAACCCTGTACCTGAGGTGAGCTTCGTTTGCTTTGTTTTTGTCTTGTATCTTCTTCTGTCGAATGTTCTGCCTGATTCGATTGCTTCATTTGCTGACAGGGTCGGTCGAGCTACGTTAGCCTTCCTCCGCTGATGGAGAATGGACCTCATGAAGAGGCAGAGTTCGTTGAGGAAGACGAGGGTGATGACGATGAACTTCCCTCCGCCACCTCTCCGAGTGAAGAGCTGGAGGAGGAAGATGAAGATGAAGAGCCGCTGCTGAAGCGACAGAAGCGAAAGAGTGGCGACTCCGCTTCGGCTTCGTCGCTCTTGAAGGAGGCGGGTGTGGAGAGCGAGGAGGAGGCGAGCGGGTCGTCTTCCGGTGCTAGGCACACGAGTGACCCGGCTGAGCCCTTGTTCGTGGCTCCCCTCGGCTCTGCACCGCCGACTGGATTCGCAAGGATGCCCTCCGTCTCCCTGGGCAGCGAGGATGATATGGATGTTATCAGGTTAGTCTTGGAACCATCGCCTTGCGTGTGTCGAGTTTGCTTTTGAATTGGCGAGTCCTTGGATTGAGTAATCTTGTAACAGCGACCGTACTGGCGCTGCTGGTTCTCCTCGTGAGACGGAGCACACGTCTGCTCCCACGGCCGAGCAGGCTGCAAAGACGACCGGAAAGGAGGCTCAGGCGGGTGACGCATTGGCCTTGAAGACTTCGACCTCCTCTGTGCCAGAGAAAACCGCTGATGCGACTCCGGCTGACGCTGGGCTGCTTGAGCACGTAAGTTTTCTTTTGACTCAGTCTGGAAAATCTGTATCGGGTGCGCGAACAGCGCTCCCGATGGGAGTAGCCCCCGAAGATGTGCGTGACTAGAATAGTCGGGCGCAGATTGATTTCTTGTGCCTTCCCGCAGCCGTTTTATCGCCAGCAGATGGAGGGAGCCGCAGCCTTCGTTCGCATGGAGCAGGAGAGGGATCAACTCCGCACTGCTCTGGAGCAGGCGAAAAGTGAGTGTTAACCCTTGTGTTCGAGGGGTGCTTCGACTGCCTTCGCTGCTAACTTCGCTTCGTTGATCCGCAGGCGAGAAGGAGAGCATGAAGAAGCGGGTCGCGGAGCTGGAGAAATCGCTGGGTGAAGCCCAAGAGCGTGAGCGAACCCGAGATGATCGGGAGAAAGTATTGGGAGTAAGTATTTCAGCTCATTGCCCAGGTCGACCGCTTGCTCGCACTCGCCGATGTTATTGGGAGTAAGTATTTCAGCTCATTGCCTACTTTGCCGTTTGTCGACTTCTGACATCTTACGGGTGTGGTTTCCTTTGATCAGAGACTTGCGGAGGTGCTCCTCCAGAAGGGACTTCCAGCGAGGATGTCGTCTTGGAGGAGGCTGTTGGCTTCATCGACCGCGTCTGCGCGTATGCTTCGGCGGCGCTGCAGAAGTCGACAGGCGCCTTGGCAACTGTGCACCGGAGCATCTTCCCCAGCCAGCTACCGCCGGTCGTTGTTGACGCGCTTGCGGCTCCGTTTGAAGGCAACGCAACCACCATGGCGGACTACACGCGTGCGCAGACGGTACGCGGCTCAGAGCTCACTTTTCCAGCTACTGCTTGGTCACCAAGTCGTAGGTGATTTTGAGAAGGTTGTCAGCGACTTCCCTCGGAAGCCTGACGGCAGAACCGCGTCCCTTAGCGGTGTGAAGGCGCGGGCGAGTCAGCTGGCTGCGAAGTTGATTGCCACCTTCGAGAAGAAAATCGCCAAGGCTGCAGAGTTGGCTGCTAGGAAGAGCCGTTCTCAGTCGGAGTCTGCGATGTAGACTCCTTTCTTTTAAGATTCTTCTGCTTTTGGTCTTGGTCTGTAATGAACTATATAGTTTGCGGGTCTTCTGGCCGCGAACATGTTGATGTTGAAATGTGAATTAGCGTCTTCAAGTCTTCTTTAGTATCTAGGCTTGAATGTCTTTTCTTCGCTTGACGCTGTCGAATTTGGCAGTCTGAGATGGGCGAAGCTCCTGGGGTTGCTGGAACGACTGGTGCGGGTGACGAGGAGGACACCTCTTCGGCTGCACCCGCTCGTCGTCGCCGTCGAGTTCCTCCAGCTCCTGTGCGAAGCGTGAATGATCAACGAGTGATCACCTTCATGAGGAACAAGATTGCTGAGCTCGAGTCGAAGTTAAAGAGCGCAGAGTTGGAGTCGGAGCGCTTGAGGTCACGGCCTGTTGCGCCGTTCTCTCAGCGAGAGGAATTTCTGCTGGGCGAGATGGACTTGATCAGTCGGCAGCTGCAAGGTTGGGCTTCTAGCACTGTGCTTCGACTTCATTATCCTTTCGCTGTTCTGAGTGCTAGGTCTTGATGCAGATGTGAACTCTGACTGGAAGGCCGAGCAGAGTCGAGTAGACGAGCGGGTGGAGAAAGAAGCCGCCGGCGACTCACCCGAAGCGCGTCATTTTTGGTCGAATAAACCCAGAGGCAGTGTACTGGCTCGAATGTTGGATCGCACCTGGCGGGCTGCTGTGCTCTTGGAAGGTTGCAGAAAAACCCTCTGGCAGATAAACAGGGTGTACTTTCCGCACAACGAGTAGCCTAATGGACTGGCTGCGCTGCTGGAGAGGTTCCGCGAGGGCAGTGCGTTGAAGGAAGTCGTGCATGCCCAGCTTGTTGCCGGGGCGAACGTGGCGCTGGCGTACATTCGAATGCACCGGCCTCATCTTCCACTGTACAAGGTACTTGACGGCTTGCCTGGAGAGGATGACTACGCCGAAACTCTTGCGGCTGCACGTCAGATGATTCAGCAGGTCCAGAACTTTAGTGAGAACCTTGTAGGGCCACTCGATGCGCCAAAGGGCGAGCCTGTAGAATAGGAGTAGTAGGCTGCTGTTGTGCAGGGTTAGCTTGTAGAAGCAATTTTTCCAAGTGGAAATATGAGTGTATGTATGCCGAGGTGGGGGTAGCCCCCGAGTGAGTAAATTGTAACTTGCGGATTTATGTAAACCTGTATGGCGCAGCCCCCGAGCGCGTCGGTGGCGACCTAGGCTTTTCGAGTTCGACCTGTGCGGCGCAGCCCCCGAGTGCGTCGGGTGGCGACCGAGGATTTTGCGAGTTAGACCTGTATGGCGCAGCCCCCGAGTGCGTCGGATGGCGGCCTAGGCTTTTCGAGTTCGACCTGTGCGGCGCAGCCCCCGAGTGCGTCGAGTGGCGGCCGAGGATTTTGCGAGTTAGACCTGTATGGCGCAGCCCCCGAGTGCGTCGGATGACGGCCTAGGCTTTTCGAGTTCGACCTGTGCGACGCAGCCCCTGAGTGCGTCGAGTGGCGGTCGAGGATTTTGCGAGTTAGACCTGTATGGCACAGCCCCCGAGTGCGTCGGATGGCGGCCTAGGTTTGACGTGGACCTGTATGGCGCAGCCCCCGAGTGCTTCGGGTGGCGGCCTAGGTTTGACTTAGACCTGTATGGCGCAGCCCCCGAGTGCTTCGGGTGGCGGCCTAGGTTTTTCGAGTTGGACCTGTATGGCGCAGCCCCCGAGTGCTTCGGGTGACGGCCTAGGTTTATGTTGCTTTTTGACAAAAGTAAAGGGGAGAGCTTGTTCCACAAATCACTTCATTGATTTTTGCGAGCAGGCCGCCTCATTAAAACCCTTCCAGTCCCCTCAGGTACCCTGGTAAGGGAAAGAGTGCGTCTGGAACCTGCCGCTTCTTGACATAGTACACTTTGTTACAAGGGGGAGTCGACTAGGCGTAGAAGCGGCGCAGTTGCGCAACGTTCCACGGGTTGTTGCAGACTGTCCCCGTCTTCGAGTCCTTCAGGCGGTAAGCTCCGCCGCCGATTGCCTCTGTCACGATGTATGGACCCTCCCACGGGGAGGCGAGTTTGTGCACCTTCTTCTGTTTGAGGCGGAGGACAAGGTCGCCAGGGACGAACGCTCTGGGCCGCAGTCGCCGCCCGTGGTAGTTGCGTAGTCTTGCTGATACACGGCTGTGCGGGTAAGGGCGATGTCGCGTGCTTCGTCCAGGGTATCCATGTCGTCCTCGAGTGCTTCTTCTGCGTCGGACTCGTCGTAAGCCACCACTCGGGGCGCGTCGAACTTGATGTCGCACGGCATGACTGCTTCTGCGCCGTAGACCATGAAGAATGGCGTGTACTGAGTGGATCTGTTTGGCGTAGTGCGCAGACTCCACAGCACAGATGGCAGCTCTTCGACCCAGGCGCCTGCAGCGCGCCTCAATGGTACTCGCAGGCGCTTCTTGATGCCCTTGCAGACTAAGCCATTGGCCTTTTCGACCTGTCCGTTGGACTGCGGGTGCGAGACAGATGCGTAGTTGAGCTTGATGCCTTGCTCGGAGCAGAAGTCCTTGAACTCTTCGGCTGTGAAGTTCGTGCCGTTGTCGGTGATGATGCTGTGTGGCACTCCAAACCTGAAGATGATCGACCTGATGAAGTTAACTGCCGAGGAGGCAGTCGAACTTGTGATAGGCAGGCTTCGATCCACTTCGTGAACTTGTCGACTGCCACCAAGAGATGAGTGTGTCCTCCCGGAGAGGACTTCTTGAGTGGACCCACCATGTCGAGCCCCCATTGAGCGAAGGGCCAGGCGAGTGGTATGGTCTTCAGTGCTGATGCCGGCGTGCGGCTTGTTGGCGAACTCCTGGCAGCCGAGACATTTCCTCACGAGTTCTTCTGCGTCTTGCATTGCGGTGGGCCAGTAGAACCCGGCTCGTAAGGCTTTGGCCACTAAGGCTCGACTGCTGGCGTGGTGCCCGCAGATGCCAGCGTGGATCTCGAGTAAGATGGCTTGACCGTCGACTGGGTCGATGCACCTTTGGAGGACTCCCGAGATGCTTCGCTTGTAGAGCTCCGTTGATGACGGTGAAGCCCTTGGAGCGGCGGATGACGCGCTTGGCTTCGACTGGGTTTGTTGGCACCCTCTGCTGCAGTATGTAAGCCAGGTATGGGCTCGTCCATGTGGGCTCGATCAGCATCACCTCCATAGGCTCCTTCTCCGTGCTGGGCGGGTCGCGGTGCTCGTTGTCGATGTAGAGGATCCCGGCGCGGGCCGGAGCTTGACGGAGCGTTGCGTGATGCACTCGAGGAAGACTCCGGGTGGCACCGGCGCTTTGTTTGAGCCCAGGTTGGCGAGGGTGTCGGCTTCCTCGTTGCTCTCGCGGCCGATGTGCCGCAGCTCGCAGCCGTCGAAGGTACCTTCCAGCTGGTTGTACAGGTCCCTGTAGGCGATCATGTTGTCGGCGATGGCGTCACATTGCTTCATGGTTTGTTGCACGACGAGGTAGGAGTCTCCGTAGATCATGAGGTGAGTGGCGCCGCAGTTTTGGCCATCCGCATGCCGTGGATTAGGGCCTCGTACTCTGCCTCATTGTTGGAGGGTGTTGGGAAGTTCATCTGCAGCACGTACTCAGCTTGTCGCCTTTGGGTGAGATGAGGACGACTCCCGCCCCTGCTGATCTGAACTTCTTGGAGCCGTCGAAGTACATTGTCCATGCGTTGGACAAGTCGGGTACGTCTGGTAGCTGGGCCTCTATCCACTCGGTGGTGAACTCTGGAAGCACCTGGGCCTTGATTGACTTCGGGTGCGCGTACTTCAGCCCCCAGGGCCCTAGCTCAACAACCCACTTGGCGACTCGTCCTGTCGCGGCTTGGTTGGTGAGGATGTCGGAGAGCCCGGAGGAGCTTACTACCGTGATGGAGTGCTCGGAGAAGTAGTGGACGACCTTCCTTGATGTCATGAAGACTCCGTATGCTAGCTTCTGGTAGTGCGGGTACCGCTGCTTGGACAAGGTTAGCACCTCACTGAGGTAGTAGACGGGCGCTGAGGGTGACTGTGTCCTTCTTCTTCTCGTTCGACTACGAGTACCGTGCTGACCACCCTGTTTGTGGCTGACACGTAGAGGTATAGCGGCTCGTTCTCCAGTGGCGCCACCAGTACTGGGGAAGTCGTGGGTTTTCTTGAGTTGGTCGAACGCGTCTTGCGCTTCTTCTGTCCACTCGAACTTGTCTGTCTTTTTCATCAGTTGGTAGAAAGGCAGGGCCTTTTCTCCCAACTTACTAATGAACCGGCTGAGAGCTGCGACTCGGCCGGCTAGGCGTTGCACCTCATGAAGCTTGGTCGGTGCTGGCATTGCGAGTATGTTTTGCACCTTCTCGGGTTGGCTTCGATTCCTCTTGCAGAGACGAGGTACCCGAGCAGTTCTCCGGCTGGCACGCCGAAGACACACTTGTCCGGGTTCAGCTTGATCTGATACTCGTTGAGGGCGGCGAAGACCTTGCGGAGGTCGGCGATGAGAGTGTCCTCCGTTCGAGTGGTGACGACTATGTCGTCGACGTAGACTTGGACGATCTTCCGATTAGCCCCTTTAGGCAGGCTTGCATTGTGCGCTGGTACGTGGCTCCAGCGTTCTTCAACCCGAAGGGCATCGTCTGGTAGCAGAAGACGCCATGGGGTGTGATGAATGCAGTCTTCTCTTCATCGTCGACGTTCATCCTGATCTGCTGGTACCCTGAGTAGGCGTCCAGGAAGGATAGGCGTGCGCAGCCTGCAGTCGAGTCGATGATCTGGTCTATCCGCGGAGCGGGAAGTGGTCCTTGGGGCAGCATTTGTTGAGGGCGGTGAAGTCGACGCACATGCGGAGTTTCTTCGTCTTCTTCTTCTCCACCAGGACTGGGTTCGCTACCCAGTCCGAGTCCTTGATCTCTCGGATGAATTTGGCGTGGAGCAGTCGATCGATCTCCTTGCTTATTTCATCTCGTTTGGGTCCTGAAAGCGTCGCATGGTCTGCTTGACGGGTCTGGCGTCCTTGTGGACGCGTAAAGAGTGCTCGGCGAGGTTCCTGGGTATGCCTGGCATGTCAGAAGGTTGCCAGGCGAAGATCTCCCAGTTCTCACGTAGAAACTCGACGAGCGCGCTTTCCTATGCGATAGGCAGACTCGACGACACTTTGACTGTCTTGTTTGGCGTCCGTCGGGTGGACCTGATGAGTTGTTGTGTCGTCAGTCGTGTTGAAGGCAGCGTCCTTGGCTGCTTCTTGCGTGGCGGGAAGATGGTTTTGTCGTTGTCGACTGCCATCGCCTCGAAGTGCTCTCCATTCCGAAGAACTCGGAGATCTTGCTGAACTCGCGGTCGCAGCTGTTGGAGCGGTCGAAGTCGCCGTGCACCGTGATGACGCCCTTGGGTCCAGGCATCTTGAGCATGAGGTAGGCGTAGTGAGGTACCGCCATGAATCTGGCAAAGGTTGGGCGCCCGAGTATCGCGTGGTACTGCGACTTCCAGTCGACTACCTCGAAGTCGATCGACTCCCTCTTGAAGTTTTCGGGTGTGCCGAAGATGACGTCGAGTGTGATCGTTCCCATGGGCGTGACTGCTTGCCCTGGTACTATGCCATGGAAGGTGGTCTCTGATGCCGTCAAGTTTGTCGTTGGCCTGTTTATCCTTCTGAGGGTGTCGGCAAAGATGATGTTAATGCCGCTGCCCCGTCCATGAACACCTTTTTCAGGGTGTAATCTCCGATCAGAGCTTCGACTACCAGAGCGGCGTGCCCGGGTCGTGGTACTGCAGGGGATGATCTGCTCTGGAGAACGTGATTGGTGTCTCTGACCCTCTCAGGTAGTCGGGTACTGCAGGTGGACAGGTGATGGCCTGGAAGACTTGCGAGTGATGATCTTCTGGGTCCTGTTTGAGGGGCGCCCCTTCTGTATCATGTTGAGTTGTCCGCGTGCCGCTGGATATGCGTCATGGACCGCTGGTGGGGTTCTTGCTGCGCTGCTGCTGCTGTGGAAAGGCTCCCGCCGCCTGTGCTGGATTAGCGCTGCGGTGCGGGTGCTGCCTGGAGGCCAGCTGCGCGACTGGCTGCGCTGCGGGTGCTGGAGTGACTATCTTCTGCATGGCTTCGTATATCTTGCGTGCCTTTCGACAGTCCTTCAACAGGTGGTTGGATCCCCACTTGCCCGTTTCCGGGTTCCTGAACATGTGGTGCCTGCAGGGTTGTTCCAGCTCTTCCGCTGGGCTTAATGTGCGTTTCTGCCACTCGCGTTTATGGCCTCCGTCGCCGCGGTAGCTGCTGCCGCCGCTTCGGTTGTATTGCCCTTGGCTGTATTGGCGACTCTGGTCGTCGCCGCTTCGACTGTACTGCCTCTGGCTGTATTGGCGACTGCTGTCGCGTGCTTCATCCTCACGGGGGGTTTGGAATCCCGCCGCTACTAACTCGATTGAGTCATTGCCGTTGTACGCGGTTTCTTCTTGGCGTCCTTCTCGCCAGTTGCTTGGTCCGGCCTCTTCTTTGGGAGTAGCGTGAACTATCGCGGACCGAGTCCTCTCCGTCTGCCCACTGATTGGCTATCTTCATGAGCTCGATCATGTTCTTCGGCTGGAGCCTACCAAACTCCTCGCGGAGGTCGCGGCGGGAGACGCCGTGCATGAAAGCATCCATCACTCGGTCTTCCGAGACGGCTTCCATGGTGTTGCGGAGCAGCATCCAGCGCTGGATGTACGACCGGAGCGGCTCGTCTCTTCCTTGCTTGCATGCTTGTAGCTCGACGTAAGTTGTCGGTCTCGAGTACGTCCCCAGGAAGCTCTTAACGAAGGCCTCTGCGAACTCGTCCCACGTTCTGAAGGCGTTCTTGGGTTGAGTGTTGAGCCACCCGCGTGCAGAGCCCGTGAGCATCAGCTGGATGTACTGCATAGCTGTGGTCGAAGTACCGCCTTGGCAGCTGCAGGCTATGAGGTAATCTTCGAGCCAGAGTCGCGGGTCTTGCTTCCCGTCGTACTTGGCCGTTTCTGCCGTGAGCTTGAAGCCCTTGGGCATTCTTGTGTCGCGGATATTGAAGCTGAAGCATGCGGCGCCACACGGCTCGAAGTCGCCGTCGTCGCGGTCGTCAGTGCTGGGCGCGTTGACCGTCCGCTGGGTGCGGTTGCGGTCCACCGTCCTCTGTGTGATGACGTTGCGGAGGTCTTCGCCTGGCTGTGGTTGTCGTAGTTGTCTGGCCGCTGGGCTGCGAGTGCTGCGGGCTCGCGGTCGCGGCGGCCCCGATCTTCCCGCACCCTTTCTGTCGGTGCCTTGTCCATCAGAGCCTCTTCGACTGCCTTGATGGACATGATTTGCTGCTTGTGAAGGAGAGCGCGCGAGTCGCCCTCGGGTGGCTGCGTCAATCGCAGGTATGTTTCGACCGCCATGAGTGCGGCTCCGGGTGTCTTGGGGACGGGTATCCCGTCCGCGTCTTCTACGTACGAGGACTCGAGGTTGCGGGTGACCCCGGCGCGGTCGGCCTCCGTCATCAGGGGCACGCGGGCCCTGTGGCGCCTTGTTCCTTGTAAGACCTCTTTTGAGGCAGTGAATGAGTAAGCGGCCCTCCTGGCGCTCGATGCGTCGGCCTCCTCCTTGCGTCGGAGTAGCTCGGCCTTCTCTGCGCGAAGTCGTTCGCCTTCCTTCCGCAACAAGTACTGGACTGCCATAAGGTCCTCCCGGGGTGCATCTGGTGGGGGGTATGTGCCGTCCTCGACGTGCTTCAGGGCTCTGATTGCCATGTCGCGGGTGATGGTGAGCCGCGTCACCCCGTCCGTCATGACCACCTCCAGTGGGTATACGGGTTCGCCGCCGTTGTCCCGCGAACTCGGACCGATCATGAAGACTTGCGCGGGGTATGTCTGGGGAGCAGGTCGGCTGCTGCCATTGCTGCTTTCTTCATCCGAGGCGTGCTCGGAGCTGAAAATGGCTGCAACGTGGTGGGTACCACAGTCGCCGCCGAGGTTCCTTTTCTGGAGTTCCGCGATCTTCGGCGCGGAAGCGAGGAGTGATGTCGTTGTCGTCGACGCGGGCGCGATTTGCTTGCGGACGATCTTGTGGCGCGTAGGCGCGGTTGACGTAGTCGAAGTCCGCTTGGATCTTGGGATTACCAGCGGCGCGATCGAGATAGTCGAAGTAGACTCGACCCGCGCGGTGGTCGCCGAAGTGGTCGACGTAGTCGCGGCCGATGCGATCTCCTTGACAGCCGGAGATGCGGGTGGCGCGGGCGTGGTAGGCGAGACCTCTGCCGCAGCGGTGGCGGTCGGTGTAGTCGAGGCGAACGTGATCTTCTCAGCAGTCGGGGGTGTAGCCGCCGCAATCGCAGCAGATGCGATCATAGCGGGCGGGGACGTGGTTGGTGAAGTCGCGGCAGATGCGATCTCCTTGAGAGTCGAAGATGAAGTCGTCGCAGTCGCAGCGGATGCGATCTCCACAGCGGGCGGAGGCGTGGTTGGGGAAGTCGCAGCAGATGCGATCTCCACGGCAGTCGAAGATGAAACCGCCGCAGTCGCAGCGGATGCGATCTCCACAGCAGGCGGGGGCGTGGTTGGGGAAGTCGCAGCAGATGCGATCTCCCCGGCGGTCGAGGATGAAGTTGCCGCAGTCGCAGCGGATGCGAGTGCGACTGCCGCGCGTGGTGCGATCGCCGTGGACCTGAGCATTCCACAGCTGTCTACAAAGCAGTGCATGGTGCCAAAGGTGAGGCAGATACCTTCATGCAGATCGGCGTACACCGAGCGGTGGGCCGGCGGGTGGAAGGTGTACTCGAAGGAGCCGAAGCAGATTGGCTCTTTGGTGTTGCAGACGTCGGTCTTCAATGTCGATGGGGCCGACGCGACCATGGTTCCAGCGCTCGTCCTTTCCCACAGACGGCGCCAATTGACGAGTTGTGGACTCGGCAAATCCCTGGGTCGAGTACCCCGGGTTGATTGAGGGGGAGAGAGTTGAGCGCTGGTGATCACGACGGCTGACAAGCGAGTCGTTTACCCAGGTTCAGGCTCCCGGAGGATAACACCCTACTTCCTGCTTGTCTGGTATTGAATGGCGAGTGTGGCTACAATGGCTAGATGGCAATCTCGCTAAGGTTGGTGGTGGCGGCTATGAGCTTGCTTACCCTAGACGAAGGGACCATCCTAGCCTTTATATGATAGGCTAGGTCTCGGGTGAACGGTGCTGATGGCACTTACAGGATGATCAGAGTCGCATGACCTATCCGTCGACTACCTTGGGCCGCACGTCGTCCTCTTTGGGCCTTCCTTGAGCCTTCGTCATAAGGCTGATAGGCTTGGCGTGACCCAGGTATCCCCAACGTGGGACAGTCGAAGAGTGACCCCACGTCAAGTATATAGCCCTTCTTTTTTAAGTAGTGCAATAAAAATAATATTTTCAAGGAGCCGCTAATCCAGCTAATTTATCAGGTACAACTGCCTGGACGGCGGGTGGAGCCGCCCGACTCTCGCCACAGCCGAGCTCGGCGATGGGGCAGCGTCGGTGATTCCAATCTCTGGAGCAATTATCCGCGTACGTGATCTTACCAAAGCAAAAGTAGCATCAGCTGTCATCAATCTCTCTGCGTGTGTGCTCTCCCTCTCAAACAATCCGTTGCTTCTCTTAATTAATCCTCCCACTTAAGCTCTCTAGATCCACTCAAATTTGGCATACAGCAGTCCAAATTCTCTCTGATTCAATTCTCTCTAATCTGCTAGCTCTCACAGGAATCGAGAACATCAGCAGTTCCGCACATATGTCTCTCTCTCGGTGACGCCTTTTCAATCACTGCCTCCTCGATCTCCCTCCAAAGTCCAAATCGAGGACCTGTGGCAACGTGGCGGTGGTGTAGAGGCAGAGCTAGGACGCTGGGACAAAGGTGATAGTGGCGGACGCACATCTGAGGCAGGGGCGGAGCTAGGTGCAATTTGTGGGGTCAAATGACCCCAATGACCTAATGGAAACCCTTGGTAAATTAGTGGCAATATGCCTCATTAGCACCCCAATACAATGGAAATGACCCCAATGCAATAGAAATGACCCCAACACTCTTCTAGGCTGGCTTCGCCCCTGATCTGAGGAAGAAGTGGAGAAAGCAACGCCGGTGTCGCCGCCTGCGAATACATCAATTAGTTCGGTTGTACATCATGCGTGCCGAGCGAAGCTTCTGAAGAACAGCGCCGGGGAAGGAGCGGCCGATTCCGCCGGTGGTGCGGAGGTAGGAGATTGGATAATTTTCGTGGCGAATCAGGTGCACTCAGCTCACCTGATCAGAGTATTATTCACAAACAAAAAACCCTGAAGAATGAACAGACGATCCAGCTCTGCTTCTGCTGCTAGTAGTAGTAGCCGCCGGCTCCATGGTACGAGGCCATGGGCATCGGCACGGAGGTGTTCGACGCGAACGCGCTTCCGCCGCCGCCGACGGCGAGCCCGTTGAGGCCGGCCTGCCCCTGCATCCCGCCCTGCCGGTACTGCGCCCACATCCTCTGCTCATGTGCCAGCAGCTCCTGCTTCCTCTCCATCTCCGCCATCTGCACGTAAGAAGGCGGTGGCACCGCCAGCGACGCCGCGAACGGGTCACCGCCGACCATCGTTCCTGCAGGTCCAGGGAGCGCCAGTAACGGGGTTCCGCCTGGCAGGAGCGCCACGCTGCTCGAGCTCCCGGACGCCGACGCCTGCGCGCTCACGTGGTGCCGGGCCGCGCCCTGGTCGTACATCCCGTGCAGGAGGAGCGGGTCCAGCCCGCCGCCCATCGCCGGTGCTTGCCGTGACAGGTTGCTCGCCGTCTCCACCAATGCCAGCTCCCAGTCCGCCTTCCCAGGCTCCGCCGCCGGCGTCTTCCACGCGGAGGTCATCGCCTTGGGAGCGTCGTCGTCCGACGGGAACGCGACCCAGCCGCCGTTCGTGGTCGCTGGCGGCCCCGAGAAGAGCGCGAGGGCGAGCTTGTTCCCCTGCTCGTCTGCGGTGATCGCGGACTCCATCAAGTCGACCAGGTCGCTCTGCTCAGGTGCCCTGGCTCCCACCGGCGCGGCAGAAACGTTCACTGGCTCGACGCGAGCAGGCGGAGCAGCGCCGTGACGCTCTGGCGCCGGGAGCGCCTTGATGCCGTTCACGCTTTGCCACCGATTGACCGCGGATTGATTTGCAACGGAAAAGAAACGAAAACGAACCGGTATGTGACTTACGGGTGACAGTGGTGGGTAATATTTCTGAGAACACAGGGGAAAAATCGGAAATAAAAATGACGTATCACAAGAAAACTTAATGTTTTTATTATTAGGTATAGAAATAGAGAGATCGTGCGTGCAATGCTTCAGATACTGCAAGGACGCAATTTCTTATGCTATTCTGATAGAAATAGTGGTCAGAATAATATTACTTTAGGGTGACACTAGTAGAAAAAGGACCTTTGGTCCGGAGTCCTGTTTGCCATTAGTCCCGGTTCAAGCAAAAACCGGGATCAATGCCAGGCATTGGTCCCGGTTCGAGCTGACAGGGCCCCGTGAGCCATTGGTCCCGGTTCGGATGGGGGTATTAGTCCCGGTTCGTGGCTGGAACCGGGACTAAAAGGGCGAGCCCCTTTAGTCCCGGTTGGTGTCTCAAACCGGGACTAAAGGGTCTATCTTTAGTCCCAGTTTGAATCTCGAACCGGGACTAAAGACATTTTTTTTTTTGAAAACAGATCCCACACCCCCCCCCCTGTGGATCGCCTTTTTAGTTTTGCAAAAACACAAAGAAAATGCTAAAACCTTCAAAAAATAAAATTCTTTGAGATTTAGTTAGGTTTTAGTGTCTAGTTTGTATAGAAATTTTGAAATATGAATTTTGACCTTTTTTGCAAAAACCAGAAAAAAAAAGTAAAACAGCCATAACTTTTGCATACGATGTCGAAAAAATGCGTTCAATATATCAAAAAAAACTAGAGAAAATTTGGAGTTCGATTCATAAATATGATGCTCAATTGAAACACATCCAATTCAATCATTCATAATTTGGCAATCAATTTTTATATTACTTGTCTAAATATGCAGTCCAAGAATTTTATGTGACTTTTTAAATAATCGGTCGAAGAAGGTATCATAAAGGTCTTAAGTCTTGATGGTTTTTTAAGAATCTTAACATGTTGTATTTTTTCTTAAAATCCTTCAAATGAAATGCTCTTCTTTTTAAGTAGTATTGACGAGTTGTGGACTCGGCAAATCCCTGGGTCGAGTACCCCGGGTTGATTGAGGGGGAGAGAGTTGAGCGCTGGTGATCACGACGGCTGACAAGCGAGGCGTTTACCCAGGTTCAGGCTCCCGGAGGATAACACCCTACTTCCTGCTTGTCTGGTATTGAATGGCGAGTGTGGCTACAATGGCGAGATGGCAATCTCGCGGTTGGTGGTGGCGGCTATGAGCTTGCTTGCCCTAGACGAAGGCACCCTCCTAGCCTTTATATGATAGGCTAGGTCTCGGGTGAACGGTGCTGATGGCACTTACAGGATGATCAGAGTTGCATGACCTATCCGTCGACTACCTTGGGCCGCACGTCGTCCTCTTTGGGCCTTCCTTGGGCCTTCGTCATAAGGCTGATAGGCTTGGCGTGACCCAGGTATCCCCAACGTGGGACAGTCGAAGAGTGACCTCACGTCAGTAGCCCCCGAGTGCTTAGTCGAATCGCAGAGTCGAGTAAAGGACTCCTTCCTCCTGGGCACGCCGTCGGGTTCCTGAGAGGAACAAATAAAATTAGTCGACTCCGGCCGTTCAGGGCTTATGGAGGATTCCTTAGTCGAACCTTCGACTGCAGAGCGAAATACTGCGAGTATAGCCTTAGTCGGTGATTTTTCGACTGCCATTGTTCTGAGTCACTCGGGAGCGCGAACAGCGCTCCCGATGGGAGTAGCCCCCGAGATTAAGCTGAATTGCTTGCAATTGAGGTTAAACTCAATTTTTCTTCAGTCGAAAAGCCCGCTCCCGATGGGAGTAAAGAAGGGACTCGACTTGATGGAGTCGCAACTGGCTTTGCTTGACTTACTGTGTATTCGGCCGGTTTGGCCTACTGCAAGAGTTTGTTCAGCTCTTGGAGCTTAGTGGATCTTCTCTTTGCACTCGAATGAACTGTTCGAGTTTGTTCGGCTCTTGGAGCTTACTGAATTTTTCTGCACTCGAATGAACTGCCCGAGTTCTCATTCAGCCCGTTGGCTTACTTGCTACGCCTTGGCTGTTGACGTCAGCGCTGACGTTTTCGGCGCACTCTGTGTCCGATGGGACGTGACAGTGTGGTCTCAGTGTCAGTATTGACTGGAGGCAGCGGTTCCCGCTTTAAGCTGACCGTTGGGCGCGAAAATTTCGCGGCATGATGATGGCGCCTTGATCCCCGTGCGTAGTGGGCGGCGCGGCCGGCGACGGTTGCTATCTCCGCGCGACACGTGGACGGCCAGATGATGCAGTGGAGTACCGTTTCGCTGAGAACGGTGTGGATGAACTGGCCACGCGGTATATATTTTTTACCGCGGCGGCGAACAGTTCATTCCGTCCCCATTCTGCCGTCTTCTCCGCTGCTTCCTCTCCGCCATTGCTGTTCTCTGCTTCCAGTTGCTTTTCTCCGCCCTCCATGAGCAAGGCCGGGATGAAGAGGGGAAAGCCTGCTGCCGGCGCCGCCGCCGCCGCCGAGGCGAGCGTGATGAAGAAGCCCGAGGGTGACTGGGCGAAATCGTCGGTGAAGAAGGCCGACCTCGAGGCCCTCCGCGCGCAGGGGCTGCTGCCGCCGGCGGACCAGGCGACGGTGCGCGCGCCCGGGAAAGAGGTATTCCCCTCCCCTCGCGAGGGGGAACGCGTTTGCTTCGTGGATTTCCTTCCGCGGGGTTTCGGGTTCCCCCTCCACGATTTCGTTCGTGGTCTCTTGTATGCCTATGGGATTCAGATCCATGATCTGACTCCCAACAGCGTCTTGAGCATCGCGAGCTTTATCGTGCTCTGCGAGTGCTTCCTGGGAATCGCACCCAACTGGCGGCTGTGGAAGTCGCTGTTCCTCGTCAGGAGGAACGCGGGGAAGAACAAGCTGGTGTATCCAGTTGGCGGCTTCGGCATCCAGGTGCGTGGCGACACCACCTACTTTCAGATGAAGAAGTCCGACTCCGTCCAGGGCTGGCGGAAGAAGTGGTTCTACGTCAGGTGCGACCAAGAAGGCCTTCCCGACTTCGCGGCCGATCGCGAGTTGCGGAAGACGAACGCGTGGGCGCACCCGCTGTCGAAGGAGGACAAGGAGGCAACTCAGCCCTTGCTGACGCTTCTTCGTGGCCTTCTGAAGAGTCTTGGGCGCGAGACAGGTGGCGTTCACCTTATTGCCACCTTCTTCAGGCTTCGGGTGCAGCCGCTCCGCGCTCGCGTCCACCCAATGTGGGCGCGCGAAGGCGGCGCTGAGCTCGACGATGACGAAGTCGAGTCGAAGGTGAGGAGCATCACGAGACTCCGAGCTGCTGACTCGTGCAATGTCAAGTGTCCGGTCGAGCCGTATGGGCCTAACAACCCTGTACCTGAGGTGAGCTTCGTTTGCTTTGTTTTTGTCTTGTATCTTCTTCTGTCGAATGTTCTGCCTGATTCGATTGCTTCATTTGCTGACAGGGTCGGTCGAGCTACGTTAGCCTTCCTCCGCTGATGGAGAATGGACCTCATGAAGAGGCAGAGTTCGTTGAGGAAGACGAGGGTGATGACGATGAACTTCCCTCCGCCACCTCTCCGAGTGAAGAGCTGGAGGAGGAAGATGAAGATGAAGAGCCGCTGCTGAAGCGACAGAAGCGAAAGAGTGGCGACTCCGCTTCGGCTTCGTCGCTCTTGAAGGAGGCGGGTGTGGAGAGCGAGGAGGAGGCGAGCGGGTCGTCTTCCGGTGCTAGGCACACGAGTGACCCGGCTGAGCCCTTGTTCGTGGCTCCCCTCGGCTCTGCACCGCCGACTGGATTCGCAAGGATGCCCTCCGTCTCCCTGGGCAGCGAGGATGATATGGATGTTATCAGGTTAGTCTTGGAACCATCGCCTTGCGTGTGTCGAGTTTGCTTTTGAATTGGCGAGTCCTTGGATTGAGTAATCTTGTAACAGCGACCGTACTGGCGCTGCTGGTTCTCCTCGTGAGACGGAGCACACGTCTGCTCCCACGGCCGAGCAGGCTGCAAAGACGACCGGAAAGGAGGCTCAGGCGGGTGACGCATTGGCCTTGAAGACTTCGACCTCCTCTGTGCCAGAGAAAACCGCTGATGCGACTCCGGCTGACGCTGGGCTGCTTGAGCACGTAAGTTTTCTTTTGACTCAGTCTGGAAAATCTGTATCGGGTGCGCGAACAGCGCTCCCGATGGGAGTAGCCCCCGAAGATGTGCGTGACTAGAATAGTCGGGCGCAGATTGATTTCTTGTGCCTTCCCGCAGCCGTTTTATCGCCAGCAGATGGAGGGAGCCGCAGCCTTCGTTCGCATGGAGCAGGAGAGGGATCAACTCCGCACTGCTCTGGAGCAGGCGAAAAGTGAGTGTTAACCCTTGTGTTCGAGGGGTGCTTCGACTGCCTTCGCTGCTAACTTCGCTTCGTTGATCCGCAGGCGAGAAGGAGAGCATGAAGAAGCGGGTCGCGGAGCTGGAGAAATCGCTGGGTGAAGCCCAAGAGCGTGAGCGAACCCGAGATGATCGGGAGAAAGTATTGGGAGTAAGTATTTCAGCTCATTGCCCAGGTCGACCGCTTGCTCGCACTCGCCGATGTTATTGGGAGTAAGTATTTCAGCTCATTGCCTACTTTGCCGTTTGTCGACTTCTGACATCTTACGGGTGTGGTTTCCTTTGATCAGAGACTTGCGGAGGTGCTCCTCCAGAAGGGACTTCCAGCGAGGATGTCGTCTTGGAGGAGGCTGTTGGCTTCATCGACCGCGTCTGCGCGTATGCTTCGGCGGCGCTGCAGAAGTCGACAGGCGCCTTGGCAACTGTGCACCGGAGCATCTTCCCCAGCCAGCTACCGCCGGTCGTTGTTGACGCGCTTGCGGCTCCGTTTGAAGGCAACGCAACCACCATGGCGGACTACACGCGTGCGCAGACGGTACGCGGCTCAGAGCTCACTTTTCCAGCTACTGCTTGGTCACCAAGTCGTAGGTGATTTTGAGAAGGTTGTCAGCGACTTCCCTCGGAAGCCTGACGGCAGAACCGCGTCCCTTAGCGGTGTGAAGGCGCGGGCGAGTCAGCTGGCTGCGAAGTTGATTGCCACCTTCGAGAAGAAAATCGCCAAGGCTGCAGAGTTGGCTGCTAGGAAGAGCCGTTCTCAGTCGGAGTCTGCGATGTAGACTCCTTTCTTTTAAGATTCTTCTGCTTTTGGTCTTGGTCTGTAATGAACTATATAGTTTGCGGGTCTTCTGGCCGCGAACATGTTGATGTTGAAATGTGAATTAGCGTCTTCAAGTCTTCTTTAGTATCTAGGCTTGAATGTCTTTTCTTCGCTTGACGCTGTCGAATTTGGCAGTCTGAGATGGGCGAAGCTCCTGGGGTTGCTGGAACGACTGGTGCGGGTGACGAGGAGGACACCTCTTCGGCTGCACCCGCTCGTCGTCGCCGTCGAGTTCCTCCAGCTCCTGTGCGAAGCGTGAATGATCAACGAGTGATCACCTTCATGAGGAACAAGATTGCTGAGCTCGAGTCGAAGTTAAAGAGCGCAGAGTTGGAGTCGGAGCGCTTGAGGTCACGGCCTGTTGCGCCGTTCTCTCAGCGAGAGGAATTTCTGCTGGGCGAGATGGACTTGATCAGTCGGCAGCTGCAAGGTTAGGCTTCTAGCACTGTGCTTCGACTTCATTATCCTTTCGCTGTTCTGAGTGCTAGGTCTTGATGCAGATGTGAACTCTGACTGGAAGGCCGAGCAGAGTCGAGTAGACGAGCGGGTGGAGAAAGAAGCCGCCGGCGACTCACCCGAAGCGCGTCATTTTTGGTCGAATAAACCCAGAGGCAGTGTACTGGCTCGAATGTTGGATCGCACCTGGCGGGCTGCTGTGCTCTTGGAAGGTTGCAGAAAAACCCTCTGGCAGATAAACAGGGTGTACTTTCCGCACAACGAGTAGCCTAATGGACTGGCTGCGCTGCTGGAGAGGTTCCGCGAGGGCAGTGCGTTGAAGGAAGTCGTGCATGCCCAGCTTGTTGCCGGGGCGAACGTGGCGCTGGCGTACATTCGAATGCACCGGCCTCATCTTCCACTGTACAAGGTACTTGACGGCTTGCCTGGAGAGGATGACTACGCCGAAACTCTTGCGGCTGCACGTCAGATGATTCAGCAGGTCCAGAACTTTAGTGAGAACCTTGTAGGGCCACTCGATGCGCCAAAGGGCGAGCCTGTAGAATAGGAGTAGTAGGCTGCTGTTGTGCAGGGTTAGCTTGTAGAAGCAATTTTTCCAAGTGGAAATATGAGTGTATGTATGCCGAGGTGGGGGTAGCCCCCGAGTGAGTAAATTGTAACTTGCGGATTTATGTAAACCTGTATGGCGCAGCCCCCGAGCGCGTCGGGTGGCGACCTAGGCTTTTCGAGTTCGACCTGTGCGGCGCAGCCCCCGAGTGCGTCGGGTGGCGACCGAGGATTTTGCGAGTTAGACCTGTATGGCGCAGCCCCCGAGTGCGTCGGATGGCGGCCTAGGCTTTTCGAGTTCGACCTGTGCGGCGCAGCCCCCGAGTGCGTCGAGTGGCGGCCGAGGATTTTGCGAGTTAGACCTGTATGGCGCAGCCCCCGAGTGCGTCGGATGACGGCCTAGGTTTTCGAGTTCGACCTGTGCGACGCAGCCCCTGAGTGCGTCGGTGGCGGTCGAGGATTTTGCGAGTTAGACCTGTATGGCACAGCCCCCGAGTGCGTCGGATGGCGGCCTAGGTTTGACGTGGACCTGTATGGCGCAGCCCCCGAGTGCTTCGGGTGGCGGCCTAGGTTTGACTTAGACCTGTATGGCGCAGCCCCCGAGTGCTTCGGGTGGCGGCCTAGGTTTTTCGAGTTGGACCTGTATGGCGCAGCCCCCGAGTGCTTCGGGTGACGGCCTAGGTTTATGTTGCTTTTTGACAAAAGTAAAGGGGAGAGCTTGTTCCAAATCACTTCATTGATTTTTGCGAGCAGGCCGCCTCATTAAAACCCTTCCAGTCCCCTCAGGTACCCTGGTAAGGGAAAGAGTGCGTCTGGAACCTGCCGCTTCTTGACATAGTACACTTTGTTACAAGGGGAGTCGACTAGGCGTAGAAGCGGCGCAGTTGCGCAACGTTCCACGGGTTGTTGCAGACTGTCCCCGTCTTCGAGTCCTTCAGGCGGTAAGCTCCGCCGCCGATTGCCTCTGTCACGATGTATGGACCCTCCCACGGGGAGGCGAGTTTGTGCACCTTCTTCTGTTTGAGGCGGAGGACAAGGTCGCCAGGGACGAACGCTCTGGGCCGCAGTCGCCGCCCGTGGTAGTTGCGTAGTCTTGCTGATACACGGCTGTGCGGGTAAGGGCGATGTCGCGTGCTTCGTCCAGGGTATCCATGTCGTCCTCGAGTGCTTCTTCTGCGTCGGACTCGTCGTAAGCCACCACTCGGGGCGCGTCGAACTTGATGTCGCACGGCATGACTGCTTCTGCGCCGTAGACCATGAAGAATGGCGTGTACTGAGTGGATCTGTTTGGCGTAGTGCGCAGACTCCACAGCACAGATGGCAGCTCTTCGACCCAGGCGCCTGCAGCGCGCCTCAATGGTACTCGCAGGCGCTTCTTGATGCCCTTGCAGACTAGCCATTGGCCTTTTCGACCTGTCCGTTGGACTGCGGGTGCGAGACAGATGCGTAGTTGAGCTTGATGCCTTGCTCGGAGCAGAAGTCCTTGAACTCTTCGGCTGTGAAGTTCGTGCCGTTGTCGGTGATGATGCTGTGTGGCACTCCAAACCTGAAGATGATCGACCTGATGAAGTTAACTGCCGAGGAGGCAGTCGAACTTGTGATAGGCACGGCTTCGATCCACTTCGTGAACTTGTCGACTGCCACCAAGAGATGAGTGTGTCCTCCCGGAGAGGACTTCTTGAGTGGACCCACCATGTCGAGCCCCCATTGAGCGAAGGGCCAGGCGAGTGGTATGGTCTTCAGTGCTGATGCCGGCGTGCGGCTTGTTGGCGAACTCCTGGCAGCCGATACATTTCCTCACGAGTTCTTCTGCGTCTTGCATTGGTGGGCCAGTAGAACCCGCTCGTAAGGCTTTGGCCACTAAGGCTCGACTGCTGGCGTGGTGCCCGCAGATGCCAGCGTGGATCTCGAGTAAGATGGCTTGACCGTCGACTGGGTCGATGCACCTTTGGAGGACTCCCGAGATGCTTCGCTTGTAGAGCTCCGTTGATGACGGTGAAGCCCTTGGAGCGGCGGATGACGCGCTTGGCTTCGACTGGGTTTGTTGGCACCCTCTGCTGCAGTATGTAAGCCAGGTATGGGCTCGTCCATGTGGGCTCGATCAGCATCACCTCCATAGGCTCCTTCTCCGTGCTGGGCGGGTCGCGGTGCTCGTTGTCGATGTAGAGGATCCCGCGCGGGCCGGAGCTTGACGGAGCGTTGCGTGATGCACTCGAGGAAGACTCCGGGTGGCACCGGCGCTTTGTTGAGCCCAGGTTGGCGAGGGTGTCGGCTTCCTCGTTGCTCTCGCGGCCGATGTGCCGCAGCTCGCAGCCGTCGAAGGTACCTTCCAGCTGGTTGTACAGGTCCCTGTAGGCGATCATGTTGTCGGCGATGGCGTCACATTGCTTCATGGTTTGCTGCACGACGAGGTAGAGTCTCCGTAGATCATGAGGTGAGTGGCGCCGCAGTTTTGGCCATCCGCATGCCGTGGATAGGGCCTCATACTCTGCCTCATTGTTGGAGGGTGTTGGGAAGTTCATCTGCAGCACGTACTCAGCTTGTCGCCTTTGGGTGAGATGAGGACGACTCCCGCCCCTGCTGATCTGAACTTCTTGGAGCCGTCGAAGTACATTGTCCATGCGTTGGACAGTCGGGTACGTCTGGCAGCTGGGCCTCTATCCACTCGTGGTGAACTCTGGAAGCACCTGGGCCTTGATTGACTTCGGGTGCGCGTACTTCAGCCCCCAGGGCCCTAGCTCAACAACCCACTTGGCGACTCGTCCTGTCGCGGCTTGGTTGGTGAGGATGTCGGAGAGCCCGGAGGAGCTTACTACCGTGATGGAGTGCTCGGAGAAGTAGTGGACGACCTTCCTTGATGTCATGAAGACTCCGTACGCTAGCTTCTGGTAGTGCGGGTACCGCTGCTTGGACAAGGTTAGCACCTCACTGAGGTAGTAGACGGGCGCTGAGGGTGACTGTGTCCTTCTTCTTCTCGTTCGACTACGAGTACCGTGCTGACCACCCTGTTTGTGGCTGACACGTAGAGGTATAGCGGCTCGTTCTCCAGTGGCGCCACCAGTACTGGGGAAGTCGTGGGTTTTCTTGAGTTGGTCGAACGCGTTCTGCGCTTCTTCTGTCCACTCGAACTTGTCTGTCTTTTTCATCAGTTGGTAGAAAGGCAGGGCCTTTTCTCCCAACTTACTAATGAACCGGCTGAGAGCTGCGACTCGGCCGGCTAGGCGTTGCACCTCATGAAGCTTGGTCGGTGCTGGCATTGCGAGTATGTTTTGCACCTTCTCAGGGTTGGCTTCGATTCCTCTTGCAGAGACGAGGTACCCGAGCAGTTCTCCGGCTGGCACGCCGAAGACACACTTGTCCGGGTTCAGCTTGATCTGATACTCGTTGAGGCGGCGAAGACCTTGCGGAGGTCGGCGATGAGAGTGTCCTCCGTTCGAGTGGTGACGACTATGTCGTCGACGTAGACTTGGACGATCTTCCGATTAGCCCCTTTAGGCAGGCTTGCATTGTGCGCTGGTACGTGGCTCCAGCGTTCTTCAACCCGAAGGGCATCGTCTGGTAGCAGAAGACGCCATGGGGTGTGATGAATGCAGTCTTCTCTTCATCGTCGACGTTCATCCTGATCTGCTGGTACCCTGAGTAGGCGTCCAGGAAGGATAGGCGTGCGCAGCCTGCAGTCGAGTCGATGATCTGGTCTATCCGCGGAGCGGGAAGTGGTCCTTGGGGCAGCATTTGTTGAGGGCGGTGAAGTCGACGCACATGCGGAGTTTCTTCGTCTTCTTCTTCTCCACCAGGACTGGGTTCGCTACCCAGTCCGAGTCCTTGATCTCTCGGATGAATTGGCGTGGAGCAGTCGATCGATCTCCTTGCTTATTTCATCTCGTTTGGGTCCTGAGAAGCGTCGCATGGTCTGCTTGACGGGTCTGGCGTCCTTGTGGACGCGTAAAGAGTGCTCGGCGAGGTTCCTGGGTATGCCTGGCATGTCAGAAGGTTGCCAGGCGAAGATCTCCCAGTTCTCACGTAGAAACTCGACGAGCGCGCTTTCCTATGCGATAGGCAGACTCGACGACACTTTGACTGTCTTGTTTGCGTCCGTCGGGTGGACCTGATGAGTTGTTGTGTCGTCAGTCGTGTTGAAGGCAGCGTCCTTGGCTGGCTTCTTGCGTGGCGGGAAGATGGTTTTGTCGTTGTCGACTGCCATCGCCTCGAAGTGCTCTCCATTCCGAAGAACTCGGAGATCTTGCTGAACTCGCGGTCGCAGCTGTTGGAGCGGTCGAAGTCGCCGTGCACCGTGATGACGCCCTTGGGTCCAGGCATCTTGAGCATGAGGTAGGCGTAGTGAGGTACCGCCATGAATCTGGCAAAGGTTGGGCGCCCGAGTATCGCGTGGTACTGCGACTTCCAGTCGACTACCTCGAAGTCGATCGACTCCCTCTTGAAGTTTTCGGGTGTGCCGAAGATGACGTCGAGTGTGATCGTTCCCATGGGCGTGACTGCTTGCCCTGGTACTATGCCATGGAAGGTGGTCTCTGATGCCGTCAAGTTTGTCGTTGGCCTGTTTATCCTTCTGAGGGTGTCGGCAAAGATGATGTTATGCCGCTGCCTCCGTCCATGAACACCTTTTTCAGGGTGTAATCTCCGATCAGAGCTTCGACTACCAGAGCGGCGTGCCCGGGTCGTGGTACTGCAGGGGATGATCTGCTCTGGAGAACGTGATTGGTGTCTCTGACCCTCTCAGGTAGTCGGGTACTGCAGGTGGACAGGTGATGGCCTGGAAGACTTGGCGAGTGATGATCTTCTGGGTCCTGTTTGAGGGGCGCCCCTTCTGTATCATGTTGAGTTGTCCGCGTGCCGCTGGATATGCGTCATGGACCGCTGGTGGGGTTCTTGCTGCGCTGCTGCTGCTGTGGAAAGGCTCCCGCCGCCTGTGCTGGATTAGCGACTGCGGTGTGCGGGTGCTGCCTGGATGGCCAGCTGCGCGACTGGCTGCGCTGCGGGTGCTGGAGTGACTATCTTCTGCATGGCTTCATATATCTTGCGTGCCTTTCGACAGTCCTTCAACAGGTGGTTGGATCCCCACTTGCCCGTTTCCGGGTTCCTGAACATGTGGTGCCTGCAGGGTTGTTCCAGCTCTTCCGCTGGGCTTAATGTGCGTTTCTGCCACTCGCGTTTATGGCCTCCGTCGCTGCGGTAGCTGCTGCCGCCGCTTCGGTTGTATTGCCCTTGGCTGTATTGGCGACTCTGGTCGTCGCCGCTTCGACTGTACTGCCTCTGGCTGTATTGGCGACTGCTGTCGCGTGCTTCATCCTCACGGGGGGTTTGGAATCCCGCCGCTACTAACTCGATTGAGTCATTGCCGTTGTACCGCGGTTTCTTCTTGCGACGTTCTTCTCGCCAGTTGCTTGGTCCGGCCTCTTCTTTGGGAGTAGCGTGAGCTATCGCGGACCGAGTCCTCTCCGTCTGCCCACTTTGGCTATCTTCATGAGCTCGATCATGTTCTTCGGCTGGAGCCTACCAAACTCCTCGCGGAGGTCGCGGCGGGAGACGCCGTGCATGAAGGCATCCATCACTCGGTCTTCCGAGACGGCTTCCATGGTGTTGCGGAGCAGCATCCAGCGCTGGATGTACGACCGGAGCGGCTCGTCTCTTCCTTGCTTGCATGCTTGTAGCTCGACGTAAGTCGTCGGTCTCGAGTACGTCCCCAGGAAGCTCTTAACGAAGGCCTCTGCGAACTCGTCCCACGTCCTGAAGGCGTTCTTGGGTTGAGTGTTGAGCCACCCGCGTGCAGAGCCCGTGAGCATCAGCTGGATGTACTGCATAGCTGTGGTCGAAGTACCGCCTTGGCAGCTGCAGGCTATGAGGTAATCTTCGAGCCAGAGTCGCGGGTCTTGCTTCCCGTCGTACTTGGCCGTTTCTGCCGTGAGCTTGAAGCCCTTGGGCATTCTTGTGTCGCGGATATTGAAGCTGAAGCATGCGGCGCCACACGGCTCGAAGTCGCCGTCGTCGCGGTCGTCAGTGCTGGGCGCGTTGACCGTCCGCTGGGTGCGGTTGCGGTCCACCGTCCTCTGTGTGATGACGTTGCGGAGGTCTTCGCCTGGCTGTGGTTGTCGTAGTTGTCTGGCCGCTGGGGCTGCGAGTGCTGCGGGCTCGCGGTCGCGGCGGCCCCGATCTTCCCGCACCCTTTCTGTCGGTGCCTTGTCCATCAGAGCCTCTTCGACTGCCTTGATGGACATGATTTGCTGCTTGTGAAGGAGAGCGCGCGAGTCGCCCTCGGGTGGCTGCGTCAATCGCAGGTATGTTTCGACCGCCATGAGTGCGGCTCCGGGTGTCTTGGGGACGGGTATCCCGTCCGCGTCTTCTACGTACGAGGACTCGAGGTTGCGGGTGACCCCGGCGCGGTCGGCCTCCGTCATCAGGGGCACGCGGGCCCTGTGGCGCCTTGTTCCTTGTAAGACCTCTTTTGAGGCAGTGAATGAGTAAGCGGCCCTCCTGGCGCTCGATGCGTCGGCCTCCTCCTTGCGTCGGAGTAGCTCGGCCTTCTCTGCGCGAAGTCGTTCGCCTTCCTTCCGCAACAAGTACTGGACTGCCATAAGGTCCTCCCGGGGTGCATCTGGTGGGGGGTATGTGCCGTCCTCGACGTGCTTCAGGGCTCTGATTGCCATGTCGCGGGTGATGGTGAGCCGCGTCACCCCGTCCGTCATGACCACCTCCAGTGGGTATACGGGTTCGCCGCCGTTGTCCCGCGAACTCGGACCGATCATGAAGACTTGCGCGGGGTATGTCTGGGGAGCAGGTCGGCTGCTGCCATTGCTGCTTTCTTCATCCGAGGCGTGCTCGGAGCTGAAAATGGCTGCAACGTGGTGGGTACCACAGTCGCCGCCGAGGTTCCTTTTCTGGAGTTCCGCGATCTTCGGCGCGGAAGCGAGGAGTGATGTCGTTGTCGTCGACGCGGGCGCGATTTGCTTGCGGACGATCTTGTGGCGCGTAGGCGCGGTTGACGTAGTCGAAGTCCGCTTGGATCTTGGGATTACCAGCGGCGCGATCGAGATAGTCGAAGTAGACTCGACCCGCGCGGTGGTCGCCGAAGTGGTCGACGTAGTCGCGGCCGATGCGATCTCCTTGACAGCCGGAGATGCGGGTGGCGCGGGCGTGGTAGGCGAGACCTCTGCCGCAGCGGTGGCGGTCGGTGTAGTCGAGGCGAACGTGATCTTCTCAGCAGTCGGGGGTGTAGCCGCCGCAATCGCAGCAGATGCGATCATAGCGGGCGGGGACGTGGTTGGTGAAGTCGCGGCAGATGCGATCTCCTTGAGAGTCGAAGATGAAGTCGTCGCAGTCGCAGCGGATGCGATCTCCACAGCGGGCGGAGGCGTGGTTGGGGAAGTCGCAGCAGATGCGATCTCCACGGCAGTCGAAGATGAAACCGCCGCAGTCGCAGCGGATGCGATCTCCACAGCAGGCGGGGGCGTGGTTGGGGAAGTCGCAGCAGATGCGATCTCCCCGGCGGTCGAGGATGAAGTTGCCGCAGTCGCAGCGGATGCGAGTGCGACTGCCGCGCGTGGTGCGATCGCCGTGGACCTGAGCATTCCACAGCTGTCTACAAAGCAGTGCATGGTGCCAAAGGTGAGGCAGATACCTTCATGCAGATCGGCGTACACCGAGCGGTGGGCCGGCGGGTGGAAGGTGTACTCGAAGGAGCCGAAGCAGATTGGCTCTTTGGTGTTGCAGACGTCGGTCTTCAATGTCGATGGGGCCGACGCGACCATGGTTCCAGCGCTCGTCCTTTCCCACAGACGGCGCCAATTGACGAGTTGTGGACTCGGCAAATCCCTGGGTCGAGTACCCCGGGTTGATTGAGGGGGAGAGAGTTGAGCGCTGGTGATCACGACGGCTGACAAGCGAGTCGTTTACCCAGGTTCAGGCTCCCGGAGGATAACACCCTACTTCCTGCTTGTCTGGTATTGAATGGCGAGTGTGGCTACAATGGCTAGATGGCAATCTCGCTAAGGTTGGTGGTGGCGGCTATGAGCTTGCTTACCCTAGACGAAGGGACCATCCTAGCCTTTATATGATAGGCTAGGTCTCGGGTGAACGGTGCTGATGGCACTTACAGGATGATCAGAGTCGCATGACCTATCCGTCGACTACCTTGGGCCGCACGTCGTCCTCTTTGGGCCTTCCTTGAGCCTTCGTCATAAGGCTGATAGGCTTGGCGTGACCCAGGTATCCCCAACGTGGGACAGTCGAAGAGTGACCCCACGTCAAGTATATAGCCCTTCTTTTTTAAGTAGTGCAATAAAAATAATATTTTCAAGGAGCCGCTAATCCAGCTAATTTATCAGGTACAACTGCCTGGACGGCGGGTGGAGCCGCCCGACTCTCGCCACAGCCGAGCTCGGCGATGGGGCAGCGTCGGTGATTCCAATCTCTGGAGCAATTATCCGCGTACGTGATCTTACCAAAGCAAAAGTAGCATCAGCTGTCATCAATCTCTCTGCGTGTGTGCTCTCCCTCTCAAACAATCCGTTGCTTCTCTTAATTAATCCTCCCACTTAAGCTCTCTAGATCCACTCAAATTTGGCATACAGCAGTCCAAATTCTCTCTGATTCAATTCTCTCTAATCTGCTAGCTCTCACAGGAATCGAGAACATCAGCAGTTCCGCACATATGTCTCTCTCTCGGTGACGCCTTTTCAATCACTGCCTCCTCGATCTCCCTCCAAAGTCCAAATCGAGGACCTGTGGCAACGTGGCGGTGGTGTAGAGGCAGAGCTAGGACGCTGGGACAAAGGTGATAGTGGCGGACGCACATCTGAGGCAGGGGCGGAGCTAGGTGCAATTTGTGGGGTCAAATGACCCCAATGACCTAATGGAAACCCTTGGTAAATTAGTGGCAATATGCCTCATTAGCACCCCAATACAATGGAAATGACCCCAATGCAATAGAAATGACCCCAACACTCTTCTAGGCTGGCTTCGCCCCTGATCTGAGGAAGAAGTGGAGAAAGCAACGCCGGTGTCGCCGCCTGCGAATACATCAATTAGTTCGGTTGTACATCATGCGTGCCGAGCGAAGCTTCTGAAGAACAGCGCCGGGGAAGGAGCGGCCGATTCCGCCGGTGGTGCGGAGGTAGGAGATTGGATAATTTTCGTGGCGAATCAGGTGCACTCAGCTCACCTGATCAGAGTATTATTCACAAACAAAAAACCCTGAAGAATGAACAGACGATCCAGCTCTGCTTCTGCTGCTAGTAGTAGTAGCCGCCGGCTCCATGGTACGAGGCCATGGGCATCGGCACGGAGGTGTTCGACGCGAACGCGCTTCCGCCGCCGCCGACGGCGAGCCCGTTGAGGCCGGCCTGCCCCTGCATCCCGCCCTGCCGGTACTGCGCCCACATCCTCTGCTCATGTGCCAGCAGCTCCTGCTTCCTCTCCATCTCCGCCATCTGCACGTAAGAAGGCGGTGGCACCGCCAGCGACGCCGCGAACGGGTCACCGCCGACCATCGTTCCTGCAGGTCCAGGGAGCGCCAGTAACGGGGTTCCGCCTGGCAGGAGCGCCACGCTGCTCGAGCTCCCGGACGCCGACGCCTGCGCGCTCACGTGGTGCCGGGCCGCGCCCTGGTCGTACATCCCGTGCAGGAGGAGCGGGTCCAGCCCGCCGCCCATCGCCGGTGCTTGCCGTGACAGGTTGCTCGCCGTCTCCACCAATGCCAGCTCCCAGTCCGCCTTCCCAGGCTCCGCCGCCGGCGTCTTCCACGCGGAGGTCATCGCCTTGGGAGCGTCGTCGTCCGACGGGAACGCGACCCAGCCGCCGTTCGTGGTCGCTGGCGGCCCCGAGAAGAGCGCGAGGGCGAGCTTGTTCCCCTGCTCGTCTGCGGTGATCGCGGACTCCATCAAGTCGACCAGGTCGCTCTGCTCAGGTGCCCTGGCTCCCACCGGCGCGGCAGAAACGTTCACTGGCTCGACGCGAGCAGGCGGAGCAGCGCCGTGACGCTCTGGCGCCGGGAGCGCCTTGATGCCGTTCACGCTTTGCCACCGATTGACCGCGGATTGATTTGCAACGGAAAAGAAACGAAAACGAACCGGTATGTGACTTACGGGTGACAGTGGTGGGTAATATTTCTGAGAACACAGGGGAAAAATCGGAAATAAAAATGACGTATCACAAGAAAACTTAATGTTTTTATTATTAGGTATAGAAATAGAGAGATCGTGCGTGCAATGCTTCAGATACTGCAAGGACGCAATTTCTTATGCTATTCTGATAGAAATAGTGGTCAGAATAATATTACTTTAGGGGTGATCGATATGTTTTGTTTTTCCGATGTGTGTCTGCTTCTTAAATCTGACTGCATCACAAATGAAGGAAGAGGATCAGAAAATCGAACATAAAGGTTGCATAGCTATAGAAAGTAGAAACCCATCCTGACCCTCGTTGGAAGCACCCCTTCTTAGAATTTAGGCACATTTCTGGCAGCACAAATAGCAATTTCAGAAAATCTCAAAAGGCCCAAGTGAGCTAGATTTGGATTTGCAACTTGAACTACAGTACTTTATTGATGCCATCTAAATATCTAATGATGGGACCAATGTTTGGTGATCCTGACCCACAACATTGTTTACTTGTCGGAATATCAGAAACATCACTTACCCTCATAGACAATGGTCCCACCCAACGGCATATTAGCTCCTGGCCGACATCAAGCAGGCATTCAAGTTTGAGGGGGCAAGGCCACATAAATACGCGTCCATTTAACTTGGATCTGCCAACAAGTTACAGGAGTAGATCTCGAGACTTAATCACCTACTACTCCACATACTGCTTGTCTAATACTTTCTTCGTTCACAAGTACTACATCCATTCCGAAATATAAGACATTTTAATTTATTTTTGATTCGGATGGAGCTAAACACGATTTATTGTGTACATTCACGCATTTCAGTGTATGTAGTTCATTTGAAATATGTAAACCATATTGTAATTTGGAACGGTGAGAGCACCCTGAGTTATGAGTTTAGCCAATGAAATTTTATAAAATTGATTAAATATATAGAAATATTATCAAAAAAAATTAACACGTCATGGATGAAAACATTCATAGGAAGAACAACCCTAGTGGATCCCCCTTCCTTCGTCCTTTAAAACCATCGATCAGTGTACGCATCCCCATGTTGTGCAACACGAACGAGATTCCCACAGTGTGAGAACAACCATGGAGATTCCCACGTCGGGGACGGCCTCAGAGATCCCAACGCACCCGCTTCGTTGCACAGGTGTGCGACAGAACCTCATCTCGTCGCCGTTAACCCAAAAACCTAGCCCACCGTTCCGGGACGAACCTATGAGGCCAAAACGGCTTACCAGCATGCACAACCATAGATCCCCCTCTCGTTGATGCAGACCGGCTGATCTCGTGCCTCCACCGCCCCGATGTGTCCCCATCATCTCCACCGAAACTCCGCCGAGACAGGAAATGGGGAGCGGCATGTGATTCTAACAAGGCGAATGTCAAATGTTACTAGAAATTATACACACCGTGCGTCTGCTTGTGGGACAATCCGCGATGCCCGTGTGGGCGTTGATTTTCCTGTCTCTCCCCATGAATGGTTCCGACCAAGGACCACTGGCGCCACGTGGGCATAAAAAAATTGGGTTGTGTGTATCGTTTCGATGTAGAAGCCATGGCTCCGCTCTCCATTTCGGTAAAAACGTGCGCATCAAATCGACCGCACTCTGGTTGGCGTGGACAGGGTGCGCGCGAGACTTCCAAATAGTGCATCTGCAGTATTATGTTAAGTATACAATAGTATTTTGGGAAATACAGTACGAAACTGCTAGTTGGGAGGTAGGCTAGATGATGTTTCCATTGAAGGGGTTGAAAGCTCAACACATTCAACGACAAATCTCGGCCGTTCAATCGTGAAAACGGACGGTCAAAGATATGGGTTGTGTGCCATATAAGTTGTAGAAGGCTAGAAGCCCATAACCGACCAAGTATGAGGGATTTGATTGATATGGAGAAGAAAACGAAAAAAGAAGAAAAATGCATCACATCGGGACTATATAAACAGCTAGTCGTCGCCTGTCTAGACTCATAGTAATTTCTGATAGAACTGGCAGGCAGGCAGGCGAAGAGATGGGCGAGGTCCGGGTACTGACCGTGTCGCGTGTGGCGCCGTCGCAGCAGCACGGCGGAGTTGAGCGCGTGAAGATATCCCACTTGGACGTGCCGTGGGTCGGGCTGCCCGCGGTGCAATATGTGTTCCTCTACGACCTTCGGGACAGGGACGACCATGGGGGGTTGGTCTCAAGCCTCAAGGCCGCGCTCGCCGACACGCTGACGCACTACCTGCCCTTGGCCGGGAGGCTCGAGTACGAGGCGGAGACCGGCGACCTCGTCGTCGACTGCTCCGACGCCGGCGTCGCCTTCCTCGAGGCCGACGCCGACGCCATGGACGTGCGCCGGCTCGCGTACGACGAGGCGCACGACATGCCGGCGTTCGCGCGTCTCGTGCCGGACCTCGACGCCCGCGTGCTCCCGGCGCCCGTGCTGTCCGTGCAGGTCACCCGACTCGGCGCTTCCGGCCTGGCGGTCGGACTGTCATGGCACCACGCCGTTGTCGACGGCCGCGCAATATGGCGCTTCGTGGAGGCATGGGCTTCCTCCTCCCGCGGCGGCACCGAGGCCCTCGGCCGACCGGTCTACTGCCGTGACGCCGTCAACTACCCCCGAGCCGACGAGCTCGCCCGCCAGTGGCTCAAGATCATGGCGCCCAATCTCCCCGTGGTACCTACTCCTCCTTTTCCTAACAACACTCCATTAGGTACTACTGTACCTTACTTGCTTATGTCCATCCCATTCCCATGTAAGCATTGCACTGCATTGCAGGTGAGCTCGAGGGAGCGCGATCCTCTGTTGAGGCTGGCGCGTCGGACGTTCCACCTCGGCGCCGACGACATCCAGTCCCTGAAACGGCGGATCGACCATCTCGCGGGCGCGGGCGCGCCCAAGCCAAAGCCGGTCTCGACCTTCGTGGCGCTGGCGGCGCTGGGCTGGACGGCATTCGTCCGGTCCAAGGGGCTCGGCGCCGGCGACGAGACGCACCTGCTCTTCTTCGCCGACGTGCGCGCCCGCATCGACCCGCCCGTCACCGACGCGGCGACGCCTACCTCGGCAACTGCATAAGGGGTTGCGTGGCCCAGTGCGCTGACGCAGCGGAGATCGCCGGCGAGGCAGCAGGCATCCTCCACGCGGCGCGCGCGGTGCAGGCAATGGTGGCGGAGATGGAGGCGGCGCCTCTGCTGGGGTACGACGAGGCCTTGTCCGACATGGTCAAGGCGGCGCAGTTCCCGTTATCGCGGCTGGCCAACGTGTCCGGGAGCCCCTTGTTCCAGGCGTACAGGGTGGCCGACTTCGGATTCGGCAAGCCTGCGCTCGCGGAGTCGGTGTCCATGAACCACGACGGCGAGATGATGCTCCTCGGCGGCCGGCGGCACGGAGAGGTGCAGGTCTCCGTGTCCATCCATCCAGCTCACATGGCCACGTTCAAAGCATGCTTCCTAGGTTACATACCCGGTCTCTCCTAGTGGATCTAATATCTTGAGGGTTTCTACCGTATCAGCCAGAAGCATTTTCGACATTCTAATTTTATGGTGCTGTTATACGCTCGTGGATTAATAATGTTTCTCTCTCATTTCAACGGGTGTCTCAGTTTTGTCTTCTTGGTTGGAAGATCTACCTTACGGTTATTTGTTTCCAGTTTGATAAATAAAAATGGTCTTCGTGGATTAATAAAAATGGTCTGTTTCAACGGGTGTCTCAATTTGAAAACATTGTAGGAAATCTGTACACTCTGAATTGGTCTATGTCACACGCTTCTACACCAACTTCAGATACTGTAACAGTGTGGCATGCGAGTGCAGTGGTGTGTGGGCCTTGCTGCTTTGGCTACCTGGTGCTATATAAACCAAACTACTGTATTTCTAATTCCATGCTCAACCTGTTTGGTTGGTGTGAAATATGACATGTCATTTCATTTGAAATTCCAGCAAATACATATTATATGGTATGCCAATTTCAATTCCTAATCCTGTCATCTCACTTTCTAAATGAAATAAAATGATGTCATCATTTCATTTATGTCAAATGAAATGAAATGATGGGTGCCAAACGAGCTCTAATAGGCATATGAAATAAAATCTGAATTCCATGTCTCACTCTCAAGTCCCACCTCCTATAGTCTCTCATCACTTCAAATCCCCTTTCCCTGTGTATCCCCTTGTGTGATCTGGATCTCTCGAGGTCTAGTCGTCACAATCTATTTGTCCAATGTTGTAACTATGATGTGGCATTTGAAGAGAATTGTAAAAAAAAAATCACAACGGAGGCAAATATGTAAACATCTACCATTTCATGCGATTTGTGGTTGACTTGTTTTACATGGTTGTTAACTCTAACCCAATTGTAGTGGTTTTCCATTTGCTCTTGCATTTTTGTAGATGAGTTCCCGAATGGATTGAGACATGTGGCTATAGTGGAACAATTCGAAAGTCCTGGTGTTGGCGAGGTTTTCGGAAGTGGTGGCTCCCAGATGATTAATGTCCTGGAGGTTTGTTTTGGTAGTAGCGCACGGACTGGGTGTGGCGGGGTGATTCCGGGCGCAAGTCCAATGCGACGATGCATGTGGGTGTCGTGACCCTCCTGCACTAGTACAGAACGACACATCGGATACCCCTCTATGGAAACGGCAGGCGTTAGGCGACGGAGAATCGCGCTTTCCACGCGGCCAGTGCGTACAAACCTGACCTGGGCCGCGGCTGGCCCGTCAACATAGGCAACGGAGAAGTATTAACTCCGTTACTCAAATGGCCACGTTCAAAGCATGCTTCCTAGGTTACATACCCAGTCTCTCCTAGTGGATCTAAAATCTTGAGGGTTTCTTCCATATCAGCCAGAAGCATTTTCAACATTCTAATTTTATGGTGCTGTTACACGCTCGTGGATTAATAATGTGTAGCCTCAACATTGTCTTCTTGGTTGGAAGATCTACCTTACGGTGTTATGTAACTTGCGTAGATGTGTTTCCAGTTCGAAGAAAGTGTAGCAAATCTCTGAATTGGTCTATGTCACACGGAGGTTATACCAACTTCAGAAACTGTAACAGGGTGACATGCGCAAAAATGCATCACCACAGCCACTTTTGTTTTTGTTTTTTGAGAACTATCACGGTATCACCACAGCAAGTTTTTTTTTTTTTTGAAAACCCACCACAGCCAGTTGGACGTCCCCGGCTGCGTGCTTATTCAACTAGGCTTGGCCCATTGAGAGACTATAGATACAGTAGTACTTTGCTGAGCTGGGCTGGCACTAACGTTAGATGTGGCCTTTTCTTCATTACACTCGGTTCTTGCTGTAGTTCAGGTATTTGAGGGTCAAACCTGAAGTTTTTTTTAGATAAAGAGTATATATATTAATATCGCGGAGATATCAATTACACCCAGCCTCTGCAGTTAACCCCGAAGTTACCGAACTAACTTCGGTTTTCAAAATTGACGACCGAATCAGGTACCAAAATTATCGTTTTTGGTCCACTCTGGTTCGGTCCAGGTTATTTCGGTTCGGTAGATCGGTTTTATATGCCCACCCTACTCCCCGTTGAAGCTCATGGTGATCCATCAATGGGCGATGCAGTAAGTATCGTGTCCCAGTGCATGACTTGGTCTGAACTGGCAACTACCTTGAGACATGCATCCTCCTCCCCAACCCACCTGTTGCCGTAATCAAATGCCTCGGGTCGTCATTTGCGCGCTCTTCCACTCGTCGACCTCACAGTTTTGTTGGAAATAGCTCGCTATGAAAAATGGAAAATTAAAAATATAGCATCACACGCCAAAGCTTCAGAGCATGAACATGCCACGCCAGATCAATAACGTACTCTATTACACATCGATCTCTCATGACAACAAAATACTTCTCTTGCATCTCTCACATCACCACCACGGAACACATAAGGCAAGCTAAGTGCACTGTTAGTTCAACGTCCAGCATATAGATAGATAGATAGATATATAGACAGATAGATATATTGATAGACACATAGCTATTTTAGTCGTCCTTTCGAATACTAGTATTGTTGAGTCGATGAATCCCAAACCCCGCCAAGGTGACCGCCGCCGCCGCAAGACCGACGCCAGCAACACGGGCCACCCGTCTCTGCCTCACGTAATTCTCCACCACCACGCTTCCAAAAACCAAGAGCAAATCAAAGGAACGTTAATTAGATGGATGCATAATTACGTATTGAATCACACAATCGAGACCGATCTTGCATGCATGCATATTCAGCGCCGTACGTACGTACCGGCAAAAGTCCTCCAGCTCGGCCTTGGAGAGGCTAGGGTTCTTGCCGGTCGCCTGCATGCATCCATGCACGGAGCTTGTTAGATTCGATCGTTAGAGATGGGAGAGGACTCAGAGGAGAGACGAAGGAGTTACCGGAGGCAGCATCGGTTCGGCGGCGGCGACTGCCCGAGTGACCATCAGCCTCTCGGCCATGTCGCGCAGCGCTTCCATTGATTTCGGCGATCGAGCGAGTAGCTAGGGTTTCGTTCCGTGAGATCGCGCTGAATCCAATCGAATCGAAGATAGAAAAATCGACAGGTTTTCTCGCGTAGGTCTACCTGTTTATTTGTCGATTGACGCACCGAAGAGCTTCCCACCTCTACGTGGGCCGGCAAGCTTCCTGGGCTTGGGCTCCTTCCGTTCCTCTCTACAATCCTTCCAGCGTTGTAATAACGAAGAAAAAACCACTCCGTCTCTTCATGCGCGCGATCGCTGGCGAACAAATCAATTCCTTTTTTTCCCTTCTCTCCATTGATCGATTGGCTCCTACTAGCAAGAAGGACATTCACGTATGTACGGCCACGAAATCGATCAACGCCCAATCCACGTTCCCCAACCTCGAGGAGATCCACGAGTCAGTTGACCACCGTGACAGCATCGACTTCGGGGGCTTGACGACGGTGAAAACAACTTCACCGTCGTCACCTCCGATCCAGTGGCGGTGCCAGCAGTTTAATGTTGTGTAGTCAATGGAGCCTGTGTAGTCAAATCAATGTATTTATATGATTTTTAATTAATTTTTGCATGATTTCTGCTTGTATACGCAAAAAAACTGTGTAGTCTTTGAAACTCATGTTCATGGTCAGTTTTATTCCCAATTGTTGCCCGTGTGAAAAGAAAGAAGAGAAATTGGGCCATGTTTCCCGAGAGACAGCAAATCAAATTGCTAGAACAACTTTCCATCCCAAAGATGGTAATAAGTGACTACACAGCTTGTGTGTGGCTTCGCCACTGCTCCGATCACGGGTATGTTGCCTTCCAATCTCCTATGGTCGTTCGTCCTGGCGAATCTCACATGGTAGCTAATCAGATTCTCACAGGCTTTGAGACAACGCTCCTACCATACCTTTTCCCCACTTTTCCGGCGATAATCCCAACCTCTGGAAAACCATGGCTGAGCAGTACTTTCTCATGTTCACCATTCACGATTCCTACTGGGTTTCTTGTCGATTTTACAATTCTCTGGAGCCGCGGTCATTTGGTTGCAGTCAGTTCAGAAAAAACTCACCACATTGGACTGGGATTCATCAAACTAAATGTTTTGTGTTCAACTCAGCAAAGCATTTCCGGTACGCTCACATGAGTTTGCGTGCAATATGGCTACAAAGGTCTATGCAAAATGTTTCTGGCAAAAATATTGGATTCAATTTCGTCAAGATATTTTAGACGGACAGGCTAGCTCTTTTTTTTTACAAGTTTTAGGGTACTTGGTATTTTTAACAACCGTACATCAGCTATAATCGAACGGTGATAAAATTAGAGCTACGTGAAACTACTAAATTAAAAGGACCTGAAACTACCAAATATTCATTTATTTTTAATGAAAAGTAAAAGGGCATTTAGGTAATTGCGTCGCAATGACCCCACCGTAATTATTCCCATCCCCGGATCGGGACCTCCATCACCGCTCTTCTCACTCTGGCTGGAGGTAGCCGGCGACGAGGCGGCGAGGTCTCAACCGGCGCCGCGGTGGAGAGGTTTGATCGGTGCCTCCATCCCACTCTTCTCACTCTCTCCCCCCCATCCCACAAATCGATCCGAGGCAGAGGATCTCAGCCGGCGACGCGGCGGCGAGGGCTCAGCCGGTGACGCGGCGGCGAGGGTTCAGCCAGCGCAGCTTGGTGTCGGCCCAACCGAGGGCACGTCGGCGGTGTGGGCAGACATCTCCACCTCCCCTGCAGCAGCTGGTCGCGGGCGTGCCATCAGGCGACGCGCCGCCGCTAGTCGCCTTCTTTGTCGAGCCCAAGATGGAGGCCGTCCCGGTCGTCCCAGCGCCTGCATCCGCTTGGACTCCTTGTCGCAGGGAACGCTTCTTGTCGGCGGCGACGCAGCGGGGCCAACTCTTGTCGCAGGTGGCGTCGCGCTGAGATTGGCGGCGCAGCTAGCTGTTGGTCGCAGGCGGCGGCGTCGCGGCAAGCTGTTGATCTCAGGCGGCAGCGGCGGCGAGTTGCTGGACAGCAGGCAGCGGCCCCGGCGGCCTGCTGAACGGTAGGAGGCGGCGCGCGAGCTGTTGGACGGCAGGAGGCGGCCTCGACGAGCTCTTTGTCCAGGGCGGCACCAGGCACGGCCTCCATCATCGACATGGCAGGTGAGCCTCTCCTGTAGATATGCTTTTTTTGCAGTCTTTGTGCTGCATGTCATTTGTGTAATAACTGTATATGGCTATGCTCAGTATAGCATAGTGAATGGCGTTACCAAGAGCAAAATGATCCGTTTGCAATCTTTGTCTACTGCAAGTCTCTTGGCTAAAATCAATTTTGTTGTTCATTTGACATTGGGACATGCATGATTGTAGGTATACTGAAGAAGCCAAAGCTTGCCTTTCAGGCCTGAATCTTGCTGTGAAGCTCCTAAAAAAGCCAACTTTTCTAGAGTTGAATAGCTACAGTTGTAAATAACAGAAGTTGGATCTTCAGAAGAATTTGGGATATCTACCAAAAAATGAAAAATCTGAAGACGAACAATGATGTTTGGTTTGGCCAGTACCCGAGGAACTCGCCGAACTGGTTGTAACTGGCATATTGTAAACTCTGATCTTGTAAAAAATAAAAGTAATATATAAGGTTGTTAAGTTCTTGAAATTGTCATAGATTGTAAGGCTTGTCCTTCCTACTTGTATGTTGTGATCAAGAATCATGAATGAGAAACATGTTTGCTGCAAAGTTCATTTATGTATTGTTGTTCTGTCATCATTTATTAATAGTGAAAAACTAAGATTATCAAGTTGAGAGATACTAAGTCTAGTGCTACTGATGCTTGAGCCAAGGAGCATACAAATGCAACATTCTGTTTTCTAGGCGAAGAATTAGATGTGTTGCTCTAGTTAGAACGAGGGCATACAAATGTTCAAGTCTCGGCAGTACATAAACGTTGCAACTCCAGATGTGGAGAGAGAAAAATGAATACAAATAGATCGATGGTCTCCTCTCTTGCAGCCTTGTGCCTAGAAGATAATTTAAAATAAACAGTAAAGCCTAGGAGATACCCATAGCTATTACATTACAGTTGCCAGGTGCATAAAAAAGAGACTACATCCAACATCTTGAAATTACACAACTCATGTCTAACTCTGATCCGTCATGCCGTTGAGCCCTCCAATTCCATTAAACTGTAATCGTGGAGGTCTGGACAGAGCAGCTGAACTTTGCTGAGCTTGAGGCATAACAATGGCCGATGAACCTCCAGATAAAAATGTAGCTATCATGATTAGATTTATGTTGCTAACGCCATAGTCATACCATTCCTGCACCAAACAAATTCATAAGGTGATTTGGATCGAAATACTTACTAGGAATAAAGATACGAAAATACTGATACCTGAATTGCTCCATATAGTGCTGCAGTTGTCATGGTTGGGTTCATGTCGCCACTACTAGTGCCCAAGTTGAATGATCACTGCGACAAACAATTCATAAAATGGTTTGGATCTTGAATGCCCAAGTATTAATTTTGGTGCACCAAGTATTAATTTTGGTGCACCCTCAGCTAGGAGCGCTACGAAGTACTCAAGTACGTACCTGTAGGTTGTAGCAAAGTTCAAGAAGAGTTTGGGTCGATCGCAAGGCAAACCTGCATGAACTCGAGCAACTCTTCCTTCCGTGAATCCGGGTACGTGCGTGTGCGCACGGCGAGCAGCTCAGCGGCACGACGACGACGAGGTCTAGCTGCAACTTCAGGAAGATTGTTGTCTACCGGCTCGAAGCCTGGCCGTTCAAGGCGGCGGCGATGGACGCAGCTATTATAACCCTGATTGGTGTTCGGTTTGTTTTTTTCCAGGGTAAATACATGGACATGACTGTTTTTTTTTTTTTTTTTGCGAAACACAGTACAACGCAAGCGCTCATATACACGCGCACACACTCACCCCTATGAACGCACGCACGCACACCCTACCCCTATGAGCACCTCCGAGAGACTGAGTCAGCGGGTCGAGTCTTGAGATTGACGAAGTCACCACGGGCGCCTCGCTGTCGACGGGAACGTCGCCTCCCACTGAAGAATATTCCGCCTTAAATGAGAAACACCAGCGTCAAACCTGGGGTTTGAACTCTGGTGGGCTAGGGGTACAACCACCCAACTAACCATCTTGCCACAGGCAAGTTCTCAACATGGACATGACTGTAGATTTAGAGAATTGCTCAACGCATTGTATTCATTGATGGGGTTGTGTATTTATACACAATTAGAGCATCTCCACTCGCGGCGCCCAAACGGCCGCCCAAAGCCGTTTGGTGCGTGCCGGACAGAAAATCGCCCCCACTCGCGGCGCCCAAACGCGAGTTCGGTCCGGCGCGGCCCATTTTTTCTGTCCGGCACGCCCAGCCCACGCCCTCAACTTGGGGAGGCTTGAGGCGGCCCCGGACGGAAGGAAACGCGACGCCACGTCGGCTCCCGACGCGCGGGCCACGCCTGGCAGTGACACACGGACTATGTCTCGTCGTTTTCTCGTCGCGTCGCCTGATTTTAACCCTCGTCTTTCATCGTCGCCCCAGTCGCCCCACTTTGCTCGACGCCGCCGCCCCCCGCGCCTCACTTTGCTCTCCAAGCCTGGACGTCGGCGCCGCCGTTTGCTTCCTCTCCTCGACGGCCTTCGGTTCCGGGCACCGGCGATCTCTCCGCCGCTGTATTCGATACAGCCGTCCTCGGCGGTCTCTCCGCGACCCACCCTGCCTGCAAGGTGTTCGGTGGAAGGTTCGACTGGATTTTGACTGAATTTTTTATGCTAGCCGGCGACCGGTCGTTGATCAATGGCCGCATTGTATTTGCAGATGGATAGCGACGACGAGATGATGGCCGCGATGCTGTTGGAAGAAGAAGACGCCATCGCCGCGGAGGAAGATGAGAATGTAGCAATTCTCAGTTGCCTTCTCCAACTTCAAGCCGACGAGGAAGCCAATGCCGCCCCAAAACGGGGAGGCTCGTCGTTGATACGTCCATTTTGCATCACTATTTTATATCATAATTTACTGTTATTCATTGATATATTTCATATTAAGATGTGTTACTTATGTTATTTTGTCTTATTTTGCATGTTTGATGATTATTGGATGATTATCTGCCAGAGTCAGATTTCAGCTGGAAAAAGCACCATCAGGACACTATATTTCTGGAAAAATAATCGTAAGTGATCTTCTCATGCAACTTAACATAATCCCAGATGCCTAGTAGCCCTTTCTGTGTGGAAAGAAAAAATAAAGGGATAATTAGTAGTCTCCTATATGAATGTACCTGCAGTGTAACCATACTTCTATGGAATTAAGTGGGCAACAAAGCCCAATTGAAGGACTGCGATACCTTGTCTCCCGATAAAAGCACATTGTTCTTGGATGGATGAAACTCCAAGCAGGTCACACGTCTCTGGTGAAATTTTATGTTACCACACTCCAATTGGTTTGGTACCAGAAACCGCGGTTTAACCTAGATTCAGAGAGAGGAACTTATATTTTAGAAAAATGGTACCACCGAAAAAAAATAGTCATACAGAGTGTTGCAACTGATAACGATACGGAAGAAGCAGAGGAGCCATCAGCTCACGCACCATGGGGATCTTGCCTTTCACTTGGCTCTGAAAGACGTAATCTAGTGAAGTGTTTGTGTTCCTCCTAGGGGCTGGGATAACGCCATGCTCCATCGCTACCCTATGTGGGCAGGTCAAGGTCGTGTGACCTGCAGAGTGGAAGAGAGGTGAAAACATCATGGTATCAGTGAATCGGGGTGACGATGCATGCAGCGATCCGTTTCCTGCCTCCCATTCGCTTTGTTTGGTGAAAGTACACCAGTGAATCAGCCCATCCTAACAACGAGGCCCACGTACGCCAGCACGCTAGCAGCCAGGCACGGCCGAATCTTAGGCCACGAGCCCCACAAAAAACCGGGAAATAGCCCAGATTTAGGTAGAAAAGGCCCATTTTCGTCGTGTCTTAGCCGATTTCAGAATTTCGCCGGTTCAGCCCATTTTAGGCAGAAATTAGGCAGGTTTTCACGGTTCGCCTAGGAGAAGCCTAGAGTTAGGCAGGTTTTTTTTGCGGTTCTTCTCGTGAGAGGCCCTTTGTGGCGTTCTAGGCCCAGTTTAGCTGTGTGCCCTTATTCACAGAGGCCTGCTTTCGCGTTCTCTAGGCCCAGTTTTCCTGCGTTCCCCTTATATTAGCTGTGCGTCTCTGTTCTTTCTTTTTTTTCTTCTCCCGCTTGTTAATTATACATGTACGTATGGATGTACTCTATTAACATCAGAATTTTGGCGGGGACATCAATACTAGTACCGATGCGGAACTGCGCCATCAGCCTCTCCCGGAAGAGGCGTTTCTCGAACGAATCGTGGCCAATATGTGCCGTACGTCTTGAATAGCAGCCACAGCTACGATCGATGAGTTCTACTCGATGCATGGTAGAAACAACTTGGAATAGATTGGTGTCGAGCTGCTGCGACAGTGAGTGCGGAGCATGATCTCGAGCCACATCGGCCGTCGGCATGATCTTGTGTGGGAGGCTTATTGACGTATACGTGTGAGTCGGACAGGCCGGCGAGGGCTTTGACATGTCGTGGGCGACGCGCGCGGAGCTAGCAGGTCCTCGTGGACCTAGAGCATGCTGGACGGCCGGTGCACGGCGGCACGCCCACCTTCACGTACGGCGGTGCGGTGATGTCCATGGTGCGCCTTTTGCAGTTGGAGCACGGCGTGCGCAGCTGGAGTAGAAGGCGACAGGGGCCGGGTGGGTGGGGGTCTCGCCATGGAGAAGGCGCCGCCGGTCTTGGTCACTGGGTGCCGTGCAGGATCGCCGTACGCCATTGCCCGTGGTCTGCTTTGCTTCTCTTGGCTCTCTCATTGACGGTTGAATCAATCTGGGCTAGTCTGACCGATCGAGGAGGCTGTCGGACGAGCGGCTCCCTAAATTCAAATTAATGACTATGTAGGCATCCTCATCTAAACGGAGCTGCTCCTAATATAAATCCCCTGCTCGATCCATCGTGACCAAACCATATATAGATCAACTAATGTGCGGATTACTTTCACGTGCATGGGCGCAATCTGCAACGTTGCTCGTATATAATTAAGGAGGCATACAACTTGTCACTAGCGGAGTGCATGTGCATTCATTTGTTTAGCCTATATTCATATTATTTGTATAATATGTAAAAGTCGCATACAAATAAATGCCAAGGCAAGCCGCCACCTTCGATGGTCCGAAGCCGGTGACAGCAACGTTAAACACCATAACCATGTAAAATGCACTAATAACCCTGGAGAACCGGCTAGGGAAACCCCGCCACGAAAATTGGGCGGGAAAACTCGAAAACATGCCGAGAACGTTGTAATGGTGCATTTTTTTGTTCATACATGAGCACACATTAATGATAGGATCTCTATCTCCTGACCGATTTAATGCAGCAAGAAAGATGACGAGAAGACCGCACGCGGATGGCGGTAGTACCTATCATCTCGTGCGGCACTAAAAGGTGCATAAGTAATCATATGTAGACCTGGGCATATGCCGGGCCGGGCTTGTTAAAGCACATACAAAATGACTGGGCATAGCCCGGCAGGAGATTGTTAAAGCCTATTGTATATTAAAAATTCATTTTCAGTGTATAATAGTACCTATTATTTATAAAATGCTAAAGGCATTTTCCGGCTTTGCTGGGCTTGCGGGTCAGGCTTATTGCGCCAAACTGAAGCCCGGGTCGGGCCGGGCTTTTGGGCCGGGTTGCCCATGCTCAGGTTTAATCATATGCAGTAGCATTTTTCATGCATAAAATAAGGGTGTGTGGCCTAGAGTAAGCACATAAAATGATGTATAATGCATGAAATGAGACGGTGCATGAAACGGTGTGCAATTAATAGCTTATCCGAAGGACACTAAAAAATCTCGAAAATTTTGAGCAGGAAAATTGTGCAATTTTTTTAGGTCGATACCAACTCACATGCCCTGTCGTTCAGAGCCTAGACAGTATTTTTTATTGGGTTACCGTTCACAAAGAGTTGCACACACATTCGAAAGTAGAGATTTTACAAGATTGTGTGGAGGCAACGGTTGTCACGGACGTCGGTAGGTTTGGAGATTGGCGTTTAATTTGGGAGCGGACCTTATTAGCCTTCTGACTTGCGGATTTATCACAAAGATAATGGACCTAAAAATATCTTAAAGAATATGAGGGAGTGAGAAATGTTTTCATTTAGAAGTGGTAATAAATGTGATATATCTATTATTTTATGGCATTTCCATTTGATAATATCGGTGCTCTCATCGGCAAATGTTTGGTATAACACAGTTAATGCATGTTATTTTATGTGCATTATAACTATAATAGATTTTGTTTATTCTTATGTAGTAGATATTACATATTTTGTCCGATGTTATATTTGCTAGAGTGATTTGCGAACCATAGTAATCGTCATCCATCTTATTGTGCGTTTGGTCTGATTATTTTGGAATAGTGTGACGGGTTCTTGGTGTGGGATGTATTAGTTATGGTGTGGGTTAATCATGATTCCTCTTGTTGACATGGACATATTGGTTATGTCTCCTTTTGTTGAAATTTTTTGTAGTGATAACTTTGTCACTCGAACTACCAATCGTTTTTAATTAAATTTTAACGTGATATTATGAGTAATTCAATGGATAGTTTTGAAGGTTTTATTTTATAAAGCGGGCGAAAGCCTGTTTTGTCGTTGAGAAGAACTAGAAAATGAGAGAGAGAAATGCATGTTATATGCATGGATGATGAGTACGTACGCAGCTAGCTAGCTGATGGTTTGTTTGTTTTCGTAAATTATGAAATTAGAGGAAGCTAGCTAGGGGAGGAAAAAGAAGCCCATGCGCGGCACGAGCTAGCTAGCAGGTAGCTAGGGATGCATGCGCTCGCGTGTGCGTTTTTTATTTGTTTGTTTGATTGAGAAACTCGATGGTGCGTTCGATCGTTGCTTGAGAGAGAGAAAGAAAAAAAAAAAAAAGCGTAGGTAATGGCAGTCACGCGCGCGCGCGTGCATACGTACCAACCAAGCTCCGTACGACGTACGTTTCTTCGAGTCGCGCGTGATGAGAAAAAGAAAGAAGGACCACGTTGATTCGATTCCTTCCCCTCCCACCGGGAGCATAGTATATATGCTAGTACACAGCTAGCTAGTAGCTAGCACGCCCCCTCGCGTCGCGTTTTTCGGGAGACGGGCCGACGCGCGCGGTCGGTCGTGTGCGCAGGCCGAGTGGTAGGCATCGAATAGCAAGGAGGCAGGGATGCAAAGGAGCTGTGTTTCCAACGCGTGACAAACGCGCGCACAAGGGTTGGTTTGCTGCGGAGCGTTGTGTCTCCAACGCGTCGGCTCGCTAGAAAACAGCAGGCAGGCGAAGAGATGGACGAGGTCCGGGTGCTGGCCGTGTCGCGTGTGGCACCGTCGCAGCAGCAGCAGCACGGTGGAGCTGAGCGCGTGAAGCTGTCCCACTTGGACGTGCCGTGGGTCGGGCTGCCCGCGGTGCAGTATGTGTTCCTGTACGACCTTGGGACAGGGACGACCATGGTGGGTTGGTCTCAAGCCTCAAGGCCGCGCTCGCCGACACGCTGACGCACTACCTTCCCCTTGGCCGGGAGGCTCGAGTACGAGGCGGAGACCGGCGACCTCGTCGTCGACTGCTCCGATGCCGGCGTCGCCTTCCTCGAGGCCGACGCCGACGCCATGGACGTGCGCGCCGGCTCGCGTACGACGAGGCGCACGACATGCCGGCGTTCGTGTGCGTCGTGCCCGACCTCGACGCCCGCTGCTCACCCCGCGCCCGTGATGTCCGTGCAGGTTACCCGACTCGGCGCTTCCGGCCTGGCCGTCGGACTGTCATGGCACCACGCCGTTGTCGACGGCCGCGCGATATGGCGCTTCGTGGAGGCATGGGCTTCCTCCTCCCCGCGGCGGCACCGGCACCGAGGCCCTCGGCCGACCGATCTACTGCCGTGACGCCGTCAACTACCCCCGAGCCGGCGAGCTCGCCCGCGAGTGGCTCAAGATCATGGCGCCCAATCTCCCCGTGGTACCTACTCCTCTTATTCCTAACAACACTCCATTAGGTACTACCTTACGTACTTATGTCCATCCCATTCCCATGTAACTATGTAAGCATTGCACTGCATCGCAGGTGAGCTCGAGGGAGCGTGATCCTTTGTTGAGGCTGGCGCGTCGGACGTTCCACCTCGGCGCCGACGACATCCGGTCCCTGAAACGGCGGATCGACCATCTCGCGGCCGCGGCCGCGCCCAAGCCTAAGCCGGTCTCGACCTTCGTGGCGCTGGCGGCGCTGGGATGGACGGCATTCGTCCGGTCCAAGGGGCTCGGCGCCGGCGACGACACGCACCTGCTCTTCTTCGCCGACGTGCGCGCCCGCCTCGACCCGCCTGTCACCGACGCCTACATGGGCAACTGCATACGGGGTTGCGTGGCCGAGTGCGCCGACGCAGCAGAGATCGCCGGGGAGGCAGCAGGCATCCTCCACGCGGCGCGCCGGTGCAGGCAATGGTGGCGGAGATGGAGGCGAAGCCGCTGCTCGGGTACGACGAGGCCCTGTCCGACATGGTCAAGGCGGCGCAGTTCCCGTTATCGCGGCTGGCCAACGTGTCGGGGAGCCCCTTGTTCCAGGCGTACAGGGCGGCCGACTTCGGGTTCGGAGAGCCTGCGCTCGTGGAGTCAGTCTCCATGAACCACGACGGCGAGATGATGCTCCTCGGCGGCCGGCGGGACGGAGAGGTGCAGGTCTCCGTGTCCATCCATCCAGATCACATGGCCACGTTCAAAGCATGCTTCCTAGGTTACATACCCAGTCTCTCCTAGTAGTGGATCCAAAATCTTGAGGGTTTCTTCCGTATCGGCCAGAAGCATTTTCAACATTCTAATTTTATGGTGCTGTTACACGCTCGTGGATTAATAATGTGTAGCCTCAACATTGTCTTCTTGGTTGGAAGATTTACCCTTACGGTCTTATGTAACTTGCGTGCATGTGTTTCCAGTTTCAAGAAAGTGTAGCAAATCTCTGAATTGGTCTATGTCACACGCCTGGTCAACGCAGTTTTTTCACAATGACCGTTGGTTTCGCATCCAACAAACGATATTATTCCTACTACTAATTGATGTATTGATAAATAAATAAAAAATATGTTAATACGTTGTTTTATTTTTTTTGTCAGTGTTGTCCAGAAATTCTTGTTAGTACATGAATCTAAAAAATAAATTATAAAAATTCAGAAATTATTGATAATGCATTGATATTTGAAGATTCATTTATAATTTGTGCACGGATCGTAAAACATTTGGACGTCTCAGATAAGCGAGGGAGATCCTCATAGTTGTGGAGTTGCATTTTCCACGCCTGCTTCACCTTCAGAAAATGTAACAGGGTGACATGCGCAAAAATGCATCACCACATCCAGTTGGACGTCCCGGTTGCGTGCTTATTCAACTAGGTTTGGCCCATTGAGAGACTAAATATACGATACTACTTTATTGGGCTGGGCTGGCACTAACGTTAGATGTGGCCTTTTTTCATTATACCCGGTTCTTTCGATAGTTCAGGCACTCGAGGGTCAATACCGAAGTTACCGAACTAACTTCGCTTTTCCAGAATTGACGACCAAATCAGGTACCGAAATTATCGGTTTCGGTCCAGGTTATTTCGATTCGGTTGATGGGTAGATTGGTTTATATGCAACTTAACATATCCCAGATGCCTAGTAGCCCACTGTGAAAGAAAAATAAAGGGATAATTAGTAGTCTCCTATATGAATGTCCTGCAGTGTCCATACTTCTTGGAATTAAGTGGGCAACAAAGCCTTGAAGGACTGCGATACCTTGTCTCCCGATAAACTTGTTCGTGGATGGATGAACCTCCAAGCAGGTCCACGCGTCTGGTGAAATTTTATGTTCCACACTAATTGGTTTGTACCAAAACCGCGGTTAAAAATAAATTCAGAGAGAGGAACTTATATTTTCAAAATGGTACCACCGAAAAAAAATAGTCATACAGAGTGTTGCAACTGATAACGATACGGAAGAAAAATAGCCATCAGCTCACGCACCATGGGATCTTGCCTTTCACTTGGCTCTGAAAGACGTAATCTAGTGAAGTGTTTGTGTTCCTCCTAGGGGCTGGGATAACGCCATGCTCCATCGCTACCCTATGTGGGCAGGTCAAGGTCGTGTGACCTGCAGAGTGGAAGAGAGGTGAAAACATCATGGTATCAGTGAATCGGGGTGACGATGCATGCAGCGATCCGTTTCCTGCCTCCCATTCGCTTTGTTTGGTGAAAGTACACCAGTGAATCAGCCCATCCTAACAACGAGGCCCACGTACGCCAGCACGCTAGCAGCCAGGCACGGCCGAATCTTAGGCCACGAGCCCCACAAAAAACCGGGAAATAGCCCAGATTTAGGTAGAAAAGGCCCCATTTTCGTCGTGTCTTAGCCGATTTCAGAATTTCGCCGGTTCAGCCCATTTTAGGCAGAAATTAGGCAGGTTTTCACGGTTCGCCTAGGAGAAGCCTAGAGTTAGGCAGGTTTTTTTGCGGTTCTTCTCGTGAGAGGCCCTTTGTGGCGTTCTAGGCCCAGTTTAGCTGTGTGCCCTTATTCACAGAGGCCTGCTTTCGCGTTCTCTAGGCCCAGTTTTCCTGCGTTCCCCCTTATATTAGCTGTGCGTCTCTGTTCTTTCTTTTTTTTCTTCTCCCGCTTGTTAATTATACATGTACGTATGGATGTACTCTATTAACATCAGAATTTTGGCGGGGACATCAATACTAGTACCGATGCGGAACTGCGCCATCAGCCTCTCCCGGAAGAGGCGTTTCTCGAACGAATCGTGGCCAATATGTGCCGTACGTCTTGAATAGCAGCCACAGCTACGATCGATGAGTTCTACTCGATGCATGGTAGAAACAACTTGGAATAGATTGGTGTCGAGCTGCTGCGACAGTGAGTGCGGAGCATGATCTCGAGCCACATCGGCCGTCGGCATGATCTTGTGTGGGAGGCTTATTGACGTATACGTGTGAGTCGGACAGGCCGGCGAGGGCTTTGACATGTCGTGGGCGACGCGCGCGGAGCTAGCAGGTCCTCGTGGACCTAGAGCATGCTGGACGGCCGGTGCACGGCGGCACGCCCACCTTCACGTACGGCGGTGCGGTGATGTCCATGGTGCGCCTTTTGCAGTTGGAGCACGGCGTGCGCAGCTGGAGTAGAAGGCGACAGGGGCCGGGTGGGTGGGGGTCTCGCCATGGAGAAGGCGCCGCCGGTCTTGGTCACTGGGTGCCGTGCAGGATCGCCGTACGCCATTGCCCGTGGTCTGCTTTGCTTCTCTTGGCTCTCTCATTGACGGTTGAATCAATCTGGGCTAGTCTGACCGATCGAGGAGGCTGTCGGACGAGCGGCTCCCTAAATTCAAATTAATGACTATGTAGGGTTCATACCTACGGCATCCCGCTAGCTGCAACGGAGCTGCTCCTAATATAAATCCCCTGCTCGATCCATCGTGACCAAACCATATATAGATCAACTAATGTGCGGATTACTTTCACGTGCATGGGCCCATCCAGCACATGCATGCAACGTTGCTCGTATATAATTAAGGAGGCATACAACGTTGTCACTAGCGCGAGTGCATGTGCATTCATTTGTTTTGCCTATAATTCATATTAATTTGTATAATATGTCAAAAGTCGCAACACACAACAAATGCCAAGGCAGATGCCGCCACCTTCGATGAGTCCGCTAAGGCGCTTGGTGACAGCAACGTTTTGCGGGAAACACCATAACCATGTAAAATGCACTAGATAACCCTGGAGAACCGGCGGCAGGGAAACACCCGCCACGAAAATTGGGCGGGAAAACTCGAAAACATGCCGAGAACGTTGTAATGGTGCATTTTTTTGGTCATACATGAGACGACACATTAATGATAGGAAATCTCTATCTCCTGCCCGATTTAAAATAAGCAGCAAGAAAGATGACGAGAAGACCGCACGCGGAATGGCGGTAGTACCTATCATCTCGTGCGGCCTAAAAGGTGCATAAGTAATCATATGTAGACCTGGGCATATCCCGGGCCGGGCTTGTTAAAGCCCGACATACAAAATTCAGGACCGGGCCCGGCCCGACCCAGAGTATGTATAAAAGGCCTATTGTATATTAAATAACTCATTTTCAGTGTATAATAGTACCTATTATTTATGTAAAATGCTAAAGAGCATAAGTTTCCGGGCTTTGCTGGGCTTGCGGGTCAGGCTTATTGCGCCAAACTGAAGCCCGGGTCGGGCCGGGCTTTTGGGCCGGGTTGCCCATGCTCAGGTTTAATCATATGCAGTAGCATTTTTCATGCATAAAATAAGGGTGTGTGGCCTAGAGTAAGCACATAAAATGATGTATAATGCATGAAATGAGACGGTGCATGAAACGGTGTGCAATTAATAGCTTATCCGAAGGACACTAAAAAATCTCGAAAATTTTGAGCAGGAAAATTGTGCAATTTTTTAGGTCGATACCAACTCACATGCCCTGTCGTTCAGAGCCTAGACAGTATTTTTTATTGGGTCCTCGCCATGTACAATCCCGTTCACCGCCCGCTCGTGTGCAGGGTCACTACATAGAATCATCTATCTCGATTTTAACTGGTATCTGCACCTGCACGTACAACTAGCTGATATCACGAACGTCGACAACAATTTGGAACTCAAGACGGTCCTTTTTATTTCGGGAGCGGACCTCTCACAGCCTTTGACTCCTGCCGCGCGCGCCATGCAACAACGAGTGAATCAGGGCGAGGCTAGCTTATGTGTTCGCGAGCGCAAGCGCGGACCACCCGCTCGCGAGGATTCTGACAGCAAAACGTCAAGCCGTCGGGAGGAAGGAAGAAGACCCGCTGCATCGGCCATCTCCTCGAATCCACACAACCCCCCATCGATTAAGTCACTCGCTCCATTTTCGACAGTGTCTTCTCCGCCTCCACGCCCTAATGATTGCAGCGGCATTGCCCGCACCGTCTCAGGGAAGAAAAAGAATCTTGTCGCCGACGAGCACCGCACCCCGGCCCACCTAACTGGCCATCTCCTCGAAAGCCTTCCCCCCCCCCCCCCCCCCCCCTCGATAAGTTATTCGCTCGCCTGCGCTCGCCTCCATCCTCGACAGCGTTGTCGGTGCCGTCTCAGTCGGGTCCGTCTCGAAAAAGTATGGGTATCGGGGACGAAGGAAAGTGACGTGGGGAAGAGAACGTGTGACAAACCGACGGACCCACCGCACGGAGATAAGCAATTTCGAGTAAATCCATCACCTGATTTGCTTGGAGCTAGCTAGCTTACGTACGAGCGTCTTCATGTGTTTCCTATAACAAAACTTGGGTCTACGTGCGTGCATGCATGCTAGCTAGTTAATCAAGTTCACGAGCGGGTATATTATATAGATAGGGTCTTCATGTGTTTCCTATAACGAAACTTGGTGCTATGTGCATGCATGCTAGCTAGTTAATCAAGCTCACGAGCGGGTGTATAGATGGGTAAGCCTGTATAAGACTAAGATCATCCACTCGGACGCGATCTATCGTTCTTTCTCTACCTGGAAACTTGGATCTTGATGCCATCCATCTTTCCGTTAGCGCTCAGCCTGCTCGGCTGGGACATACAATTTTTGGTCACCCGTGGTCGTGCTTACCCAGCCCAGAGCTTTTGGCTGGTGTTTTACACGACATAGGATATGATTGGCAAAGCTGGTTTCGTGTATAGTCGGGAAAATATTGGGCGAGAAGAACAAAAAATAGTGTTGTATAACAACCCTGAAAATGGGCGGGAAAAGAAAAACATGCAGGAAACGTCAAAACAAATAAGAGAGTGTCCCATAGCCCTCGAAAAACGGTCGGATAATGACAAACGGTAAATAGGCGGGAAAATAAAAACAGACGTGAAACGTCAAAATAATAAAGAGCGCCGGATAACGCAGAAAAGAGAGACGTGAATGGGCGGGGAAATACTAAAAAAAAAATCAGCAAAATGCTTGTATCGGCAAATAATGGATGGAAAATGCTAAAACGACGTCTTCATAACTACATAAACTATGTCCATGTCGGAAAAGGGCGGGAAGATATGAATCACAAATCTAGAGACAAGATATAGGCTTTCGCGCTACCATGCCCCTCAAAAGAATAATCGACTAGCTACCTTCCTAGCGGCACCTCCATTGCAGAAATGATGATACCACCATCGAAAATACATGGAACAATACTCACACTTCCTTCATATGTTTTACCAAGCCGATATGAAGATAAAAATGGGTGTGAATCAGTAGCTCGTCATTGGAATTCAATCATAAAAGGAAATCAAAGGCAGGGGAGAAATTACGGATGCACTAGATTTTTGTCGCTGTTTGGTTCATTGGATTGATGGAATAGCTCAGTCCGGACATGTAATCCAGGATCGAGATCTTCTATGATGGTAGTATGGTAGGGGTTGAGCTGGCGCCCGTAGTGAACAAGGTGGCCGCCATCAAAGTCGGAGTAGTCCAGTGTCCAAGACGGCGACTGTGCTATCCGCATCGATGAGTAGGTGGTTGTGATGGAAGCAACCCTCGAGCTCATCCACGACGTCGAGGACGTGATGCTCGGATACGGAGCTCGACATTGTTTGAGACATGTGCTGAAATTAACATGTACACGTAAAATAACCTAATATGCATGCAACACATCTATTTGCTAAAGTATCATGCATAACCAACAAACTGTAAATATATTGCACATGAAATAATGGGTATGTCCTGCTATGCTCAGAGAGCGTGACAAAAGTACGGAACGGAAATTATCATTAGAAATGAACATGAATTACGACCTTTATGTTTTTTCTCCATGAAAAATCAAGTATAATGATGAACAAAACAAATGGTGAACACTAAAGACCGTCTAACTTAATTATGAGGTGTTCTGTGCACAGTCGGAGCGAAAATGTCTTTGGCGGATCTCAGCCGCACCAAGCTAGGCCCCACTTTGGTCATGTTAAATCTAGGTGAAACATTTTTGTAACCATTTCAAATTGGAGTGAAGCTTTCATGCAACTTTTTACATTTGAATGAAATGTATTTTTTTTGGTGAAAATGCGATTTGTGTAGCCGAGACGTTGCCGATTGACCAACCGTCGTCCATGTTTTTGTTGTTGCCATTTTGAGAGTTCCCTCTAATTAGTGATACATTTTCTGTATCCTTCTATAATTTGCTACTCTCTCTCCGATACAAAATAAGTGTCGCAGTTTGAACTGGGTTAGTTAAAAACTGTGACACTTATTATGTGGATCGGAAGCAGTACTATATATATACTCCCTCCGTTCCAAATTACTTGTCATCCATTTGCCAAAAAGTGGATGTATCTAGTCATGTTACAAGTATAGATACATCCACTTTTGAGCAAATGGATGACAAGTAATTTGGAACGGAGTGAGTATATATTACTGTAACTATTTACATCCAAAAATAAGATCTTACTGCATATGTACCCGATCACGTTGACTGCCTAGCTCATTAGCCATGCTTACGGAGCTCTATTTTTCTTAACATATGCTCATGGTCACGGGGCAAATGCACTTAACTAGCATTGAAGTAACACACACGCGCTCATGTGCTAATAGGCACGCAAGACTAGCTAGCACATGACCGTCGCACGTTAGCGAGAGTTTCCCGTGTGCTGGGCTCTAGTACACATCATCGCCATCACCGACGATAGATGTGGAGATGTGGAGGATCAGCATCCACAATTCCCCATGCATCGCTTCCACTATTTCGGGCTCAATAGATGGACCGGATAGATTTGTCAATTTGTCAGGCTACGCTCGCCTTTGGAAGACGCATGCATGATCGGATGAGGCTCCTTCTTCTTTTTCTTCTCTTCGAATTTTAATATTTCTCTCTCGCGCATATGCAAGTCGGCTCGACTTGTTAACAAGCTAGATTGACAACAACTATTGTATGCCAAGAGCGGGGAAACTCATGTAAACATTAGGCAAAAGATAAATATAAGCCAAGTTTTTTTTTTCCTTTTTGCCTTCGACACTTGAAAACATAGTAACGGGTAGTTGTTGGCCTCACCGGCCATATATGCCGATGTGAACGCACATAGGTTTTTTGTATCGGGCCCCGTCAGTAGATTCCACCTTAACTTCTATCCTCGGCTCCTCTCGTGTCGGACCGGTGTTCAAGCTTCGGTTTTAGCTCGTGGCCTCGGCGTTATCCTTGCCACGAACGCGGGGTCAGAGATGACCGACCATTCTCTCCGGCCGCGTGGAGCAGTTGCTTCGGCCTTCGGGGTCTTGGCTAGTTGAAATTGGTCATGCGGTCATATCGTCGCGGTCAGCCTGTCGACGCTAACACGTCTATGCAATACTCTCACAGACGATCGAGGGACGTAATAATAGATCGGAACATGTATCATGCATCGAAACGATTCTTGGTGTGTCTTGTCGTGTGAGTTAGACACGTAATCAGTAGTCAAGCTGGCTACGTACATCGAGTTGGCTTTGCACGTGCACGTGAGGTTGGCCCTCCCAGAGGCCCAAAAGCATCCATAGATTCCCAATATCACGAAGATGTCAGGGAGAAAAGAAATAACTGGCTTACACTAGATCTCTTATCAAATACTCCCTCCGTATATTAATATAAGACGTCTTGGTGCTACCAAAACATATTATATTTAGTTACAGAGGAAGTACAAGCAGAAAAGAAAAATGATCAGGATCTGTGTTAGACTTTGTATAGCTTCTGTATTTGTATCAGCCTAATCGATCCAATCTCCCAATGTCTTCCGCCACCGCCACTTCTTCCACCATGGCCGGTGCTTCCTCAGCCGCACCCGCTTCCTCTACTGCCGGCGTTATCCCGGCCTCCCTCGCTGCTCTTCTTGCTCAGCCAGCCGCCGCCCTGCCGCCACGGCCCGTCGGCACCTTGAGCGTCGGATCGCTCTTCTCCTATGCGACGCAGCCGGCCTTCCCGTCCATGATGGGCGCCGCCGTCGCCACACTTCCCGGCTCCTCCACGACGGCCCTCGTCGCCGCGTCCTCACCTCCTCCTGCCGTCCAGAGCACGGCGGCCGCTGCCCACGCGCAGCTCCATGCCGTTCCCGCCACAGCGGCCGCTGCCCACGCGCAGCTCCATGCCGTCCCCGACACAGCGGCTGCTGCCCACGCGCAGCTCCATGCGCCCCTGTGCCCGCCCTACGCAGCTCCGCCGGCCTCGGCCGTTGCCCCTCTGGCCGCTCCTGCCGCCGCCGTTCTGCCGGCGCCCGCTGCCGCGATCTCGGCCCCGGTGCACATCGCCCATCTCATCAAAGTGAGCCTGACGACGGACAATTACCTTTTCTGGCGCGCGCAGGTCCTGCCCCTGCTCCGCAGCCACTACCTGGTGGGCTATGTCGACGGCACGCTCCCGTGTCCACCGGTGGTCGTCGAAACGGTGCATGGTCCGGTCATCAACCCGGCACATCGTTTGTGGGTGCAGCAGGACCAACCCATCCTCTCGGCGATCCAAGGCTCCCTCGGCGAAGGTGTGGCGGGCATGGTCCTCTTCTCCACCACCTCAGCCGATGCGTGGGGAACCCTGGAGAACAGCTTCGCCTCTCAGTCCTTGGCTCGGTCCATGGCCGTCCGACGTCAGCTCGGCGAGGTCAAGAAGCTCAACTCCTCGGTCACGGAGTACTACAACAAGGTCAAGACCCTTGCGGACACGCTCACCTCCATTGGGCAGCCTCTCCGGGACGACGAGTTTACGTCGTATCTTCTCGACGGTCTCGACGGCGAATATGACTCGCTGTTTGAGGTGGTCACTGATCGTGAGACACCAATGCTGCCTCGCGATCTCTACTCGCGTCTCCTCAGCACGGAGCAACGCATGGAAGCTCGCCGCGCCGCCGAGGTCTACTCCGACACTTCCTCGGCCAACGCGGCGTACCGTGGTGGACAGCGCTCCACTCCGTCGCCCTCTCCTACGGGGGTGGCAAACCCATCCTCTCCACGCCTCCATCCGGCCCTGGCAAAACGGCTCCATCCGCACCTCCGTCCGGCAACACGGGTGGTGGTCGCCCTCGGCCGACCTGCCAGCTATGTGGCCGTGAGGGCCATCTCGCCTCGCGCTGTCACAGACGCTTCCAGCGGAGTTTCCTGGGCATTGGCAATGATGGGCGCAACAATGAACGTCAAGCAGCCATGGCAGACAAAGTACAAGGACACACTCAGTCCTATCCAGTTGATCCAAGCTGGTACATGGACACCGGCGCCACCGATAGCGTCACATGCGCCTTCGCCACGTGCATCTACGTCACCAGCGTCTACAACGACTGCGCCTGCTCCTCTTGCTCCTGTTGCGCGTCGTCCACATACGAGGAGCCAGAGCGGGATTTTTCGACCTCTGGACCGCAAAGATGGCACTGTGGCTTGGTTTGCATCCTGCATGGCCCATGCTGTCGCTGATCCGACCTCCGAGCCACGTACTTATCAAGCTGCGATGAGTATACCACACTGGAGAGCTGCTATGGAGCAAGAATTTCATGCTCTTCTTCATAACGAGACGTGGAAGCTGGTTACTTCTCCGCCTCGTGTCAACGTTATTGACTGCGTGTCAACGTTATTGACTGCAAATGGGTGTTCAAAGTGAAGAAGCATGCTGATGGAACCATTGAGCGTTATAAAGCGCGCTTAGTGGCCAAAGGTTTTAAACAACGTCATGGCATTGATTATGAGGACACGTTCAGCCCTGTGGTCAAACCGACAACCATTCGGCTCCTTCTTTCATTGGCAGTTACTCGCGGGTGGTCTATTCGTAAGCTTGATGTTCAGAATGCCTTCCTCCATGGCATCTTGGAAGAGGAGGTATATATGCGCCAGCCCCCGGGTTTTGTGGACCCTGATCGTCCTCATCATCTATGTCGTCTCACTAAGGCATTGTATGGCCTCAAGCAGGCTCCTCGTGCATGGCATGCCCGTCTCGCCACAGCTCTTCATGCTCATGGTTTTGTGCCCTCGACTGCTGATACGTCCTTGTTTCTCCTTCAGCGGCCTCATGTCACTATGTATCTCCTGGTCTATGTGGACGACATCATTCTTGTCAGTTCATCGACGCCAGCTGCTGATGCTCTTATTACAGCACTGGGTACAGATTTTGCCGTCAAGGACTTGGGTAAACTTCATTTTTTTCTTGGCTTGGAGGTTGCTCATCATGATCGTGGCTTGACATTGACACAGCAGAAGTATTCCCTGGACTTATTGCGTCGTGCTGGTATGCTAAAGTGTAAGCCGTTATCCACTCCTATGTCTGTTAGTGACAAGCTTACATCCGATGATGGTACTCTTTTGTCTTCTGATGATGCTACGAAGTACAGAAGTCTTGTTGGTGGGCTACAGTACTTGACGATCACTCGCCCTGATATTTCCTTTGCTGTCAACAGAGTTTGCCAGTATCTTCATTCACCTCGTGACACGCATTGGTCCGCCGTCAAACGCATCTTGCGTTACGTGCGCCTTACGGTGTCTTATGGTCTTCACATTCGGCCTAATCCTTCTGGTGTCCTTTCAGCTTTCTCTGATGCTGATTGGGCTGGCAGTCCAGATGATAGGCGATCCACGGGGGGATATGCAGTGTTCTTTGGTCCTAATTTGATCGCCTGGAGTGCTCGAAAGCAGGCTACAGTTTCTCGCATCAGCACTGAGGCAGAGTACAAGGCTGTTGCTAATGCCACTGCAGAGCTTATTTGGGTACAGTCTTTACTTCATGAGTTGGGAATTTCTCAGGATCAGCCTCCAGTTCTTTGGTGTGACAACATCGGTGCCACATAACCTTTCTTCCAACCCGGTATTTCACGCACGAACAAAACACATCGAAGTTGATTATCATTTTGTGAGGGAACGTGTTGCACAGAAGCTTCTACAGATCAAGTTCATCTCTTCTAAAGATCAACTTGCAGACATCTTCACCAAGCCACTACCTTTGCCCATGTTTGAGGTCTGTCGGCGCAATCTCACCCTCTTAGACTCTTTGGGTCACGGCTGAGATTGAGGGAGGGTGTTAGACTTTGTATAGCTTCTGTATTTGTACCGTATTTATACATGTGTACACCATATAAATATATGAGATAAGCCACCCCTTTGAGGGTTGAGCCGGTTCCCAAACCCTAAACTCTATTTCTTACAATCTGAAATAACTTGATTCGCTAGTTTTCCTTTCGTGGCCTGTGTATGTCTAATGCATGGCCGATCATGACCAGATAATGCATCTCTCCATGTTCTCATTGCATGCATCAGCCGATTAATCATGACCAGATAATGCATGCATGCCTCCACAGATGGATACATGTGGTAATAGCTAGCTCCATGGGTGCACGTGCATGGAGTTGCAAACTTTCCACGCATGCACCTACCTATATGCACGCCATTATTGCACTCGTTATGCTGGGCATAGCTCCTTGCAGGAGATTGTTTTTGGAAATGTCCCGTCGAAAAAAATTCATCTGAGTCGTGTCTAGTCCAGGAATAACACGGATTCTCGACGACGGCGAAGTCGAGGCCGCGCCTCATGCATCGGCGTCGGTCTAGACCTCGAGAAGAAAATGCCAAACTCTTCTTAGAGCTACGCCGAGAATCTCGCGTGGACACCCAAGGGCACCGAAAGAACCGAGGGGGATGTGAAGGCACTAACCACCAAATGGGGCATCTCCGACACGATGGGAAGACGTTCAATAGGTGAGACTACGCCAAAATGCTACTTACCGACGAATCCGTGTCATCCGTGGACATCCACGACTAAACAGAATTTGTGTCTTGTTGTTACCGTTGGACAAAGAGATGCACACACATTCCGAAAGTAGAGATGAGACAAGATTGTGTGGAGGCACGGTTGTCCGGAGGAGGGTAGGTTTGGAGATTGGCGTTTAATTGATGGTGAGTTGGAGGCTTATTAGCAATTCTAGACTTGCATATTTATCACAAAGATAATGGACCTAAAATATCTTAAAGAATATGAGGGAGTGAGAAATGTTTTCATTTAGAAGTGGTAATAAATGTGATATATCTATTATTTTATGGCATTTCCATTTGATAATATCGGTGCTCTCATCGGCAAATGTTTGGTATAACACAGTTAATGCATGTTATTTTATGTGCATTTATAACTATTAATAGATTTGTTTTATTCTTATGTAGTAGATATTACATATTTTGTCCGATGTTATATTTGCTAGAGTGATTTGCGAACCATAGTAATCGTCATCCATCTTATTGTGCGTTTGGTCTGATTATTTTGGAATAGTGTGACGGGTTCTTGGTGTGGGTGATATTAGTTATGGTGTGGGTTAATCATGATTCCTCTTGTTGACATGGACATATTGGTTATGTCTCCTTTTGTTGAAATTTTTTGTAGTGATAACTTTGTCACTCGAACTACCAATCGTTTTTAATTAAATTTTAACGTGATATTATGAGTAATTCAATGGATAGTTTTGAAGGTTTTATTTATAAAGCGGGGCGAAAGCCTGTTTTGTCGTTGAGAAGAACTAGAAAATGAGAGAGAGAAATGCATGTGTATATGCATGGATGATGAGTACGTACGCAGCTAGCTAGCTGATGGTTTGTTTGTTTTCGTAAATTATGAAATTAGAGGAAGCTAGCTAGGGGAGGAAAAAGAAGCCCATGCGCGGCACGAGCTAGCTAGCAGGTAGCTAGGGATGCATGCGCTCGCGTGTGCGTTTTTTATTTGTTTGTTTGATTGAGAAACTCGATGGTGCGTTCGATCGTTGCTTGAGAGAGAGAAAGAAAAAAAAAAAAAAGCGTAGGTAATGGCAGTCACGCGCGCGCGCGTGCATACGTACCAACCAAGCTCCGTACGACGTACGTTTCTTCGAGTCGCGCGTGATGAGAAAAAGAAAGAAGGACCACGTTGATTCGATTCCTTCCCCTCCCACCGGGAGCATAGTATATATGCTAGTACACAGCTAGCTAGTAGCTAGCACGCCCCGTCGCGTCGCGTTTTTCGGGAGACGGGCCGACGCGCGCGGTCGGTCGTGTGCGCAGGCCGAGTGGTAGGCATCGAATAGCAAGGAGGCAGGGATGCAAAGGAGCTGTGTTTCCAACGCGTGACAAACGCGCGCACAAGGGTTGGTTTGCTGCGGAGCGTTGTGTCTCCAACGCGTCGGCTCGCTAGAAAACAGCAGGCAGGCGAAGAGATGGACGAGGTCCGGGTGCTGGCCGTGTCGCGTGTGGCACCGTCGCAGCAGCAGCAGCACGGTGGAGCTGAGCGCGTGAAGCTGTCCCACTTGGACGTGCCGTGGGTCGGGCTGCCCGCGGTGCAGTATGTGTTCCTGTACGACCTTGGGGACAGGGACGACCATGGTGGGTTGGTCTCAAGCCTCAAGGCCGCGCTCGCCGACACGCTGACGCACTACCTTCCCTTGGCCGGGAGGCTCGAGTACGAGGCGGAGACCGGCGACCTCGTCGTCGACTGCTCCGATGCCGGCGTCGCCTTCCTCGAGGCCGACGCCGACGCCATGGACGTGCGCCGGCTCGCGTACGACGAGGCGCACGACATGCCGGCGTTCGTGTGCGTCGTGCCCGACCTCGACGCCCGCGTGCTCCCCGCGCCCGTGATGTCCGTGCAGGTTACCCGACTCGGCGCTTCCGGCCTGGCCGTCGGACTGTCATGGCACCACGCCGTTGTCGACGGCCGCGCGATATGGCGCTTCGTGGAGGCATGGGCTTCCTCCTCCCGCGGCGGCACCGGCACCGAGGCCCTCGGCCGACCGATCTACTGCCGTGACGCCGTCAACTACCCCCGAGCCGGCGAGCTCGCCCGCGAGTGGCTCAAGATCATGGCGCCCAATCTCCCCGTGGTACCTACTCCTCTTATTCCTAACAACACTCCATTAGGTACTACCTTACGTACTTATGTCCATCCCATTCCCATGTAACTATGTAAGCATTGCACTGCATCGCAGGTGAGCTCGAGGGAGCGTGATCCTTTGTTGAGGCTGGCGCGTCGGACGTTCCACCTCGGCGCCGACGACATCCGGTCCCTGAAACGGCGGATCGACCATCTCGCGGCCGCGGCCGCGCCCAAGCCTAAGCCGGTCTCGACCTTCGTGGCGCTGGCGGCGCTGGGATGGACGGCATTCGTCCGGTCCAAGGGGCTCGGCGCCGGCGACGACACGCACCTGCTCTTCTTCGCCGACGTGCGCGCCCGCCTCGACCCGCCTGTCACCGACGCCTACATGGGCAACTGCATACGGGGTTGCGTGGCCGAGTGCGCCGACGCAGCAGAGATCGCCGGGGAGGCAGCAGGCATCCTCCACGCGGCGCGCGCGGTGCAGGCAATGGTGGCGGAGATGGAGGCGAAGCCGCTGCTCGGGTACGACGAGGCCCTGTCCGACATGGTCAAGGCGGCGCAGTTCCCGTTATCGCGGCTGGCCAACGTGTCGGGGAGCCCCTTGTTCCAGGCGTACAGGGCGGCCGACTTCGGGTTCGGAGAGCCTGCGCTCGTGGAGTCAGTCTCCATGAACCACGACGGCGAGATGATGCTCCTCGGCGGCCGGCGGGACGGAGAGGTGCAGGTCTCCGTGTCCATCCATCCAGATCACATGGCCACGTTCAAAGCATGCTTCCTAGGTTACATACCCAGTCTCTCCTAGTAGTGGATCCAAAATCTTGAGGGTTTCTTCCGTATCGGCCAGAAGCATTTTCAACATTCTAATTTTATGGTGCTGTTACACGCTCGTGGATTAATAATGTGTAGCCTCAACATTGTCTTCTTGGTTGGAAGATTTACCCTTACGGTCTTATGTAACTTGCGTGCATGTGTTTCCAGTTTCAAGAAAGTGTAGCAAATCTCTGAATTGGTCTATGTCACACGCCTGGTCAACGCAGTTTTTTCACAATGACCGTTGGTTTCGCATCCAACAAACGATATTATTCCTACTACTAATTGATGTATTGATAAATAAATAAAAAATATGTTAATACGTTGTTTTATTTTTTTTGTCAGTGTTGTCCAGAAATTCTTGTTAGTACATGAATCTAAAAAATAAATTATAAAAATTCAGAAATTATTGATAATGCATTGATATTTGAAGATTCATTTATAATTTGTGCACGGATCGTAAAACATTTGGACGTCTCAGATAAGCGAGGGAGATCCTCATAGTTGTGGAGTTGCATTTTCCACGCCTGCTTCACCTTCAGAAAATGTAACAGGGTGACATGCGCAAAAATGCATCACCACATCCAGTTGGACGTCCCGGTTGCGTGCTTATTCAACTAGGTTTGGCCCATTGAGAGACTAAATATACGATACTACTTTATTGGGCTGGGCTGGCACTAACGTTAGATGTGGCCTTTTTTCATTATACCCGGTTCTTTCGATAGTTCAGGCACTCGAGGGTCAATACCGAAGTTACCGAACTAACTTCGCTTTTCCAGAATTGACGACCAAATCAGGTACCGAAATTATCGGTTTCGGTCCAGGTTATTTCGATTCGGTTGATGGGTAGATTGGTTTATATGCCCACCCCTACTCCTAGTTGATACTCACGGTGATCCATCAATGGGTGATGCAGTAAGTATCGTGTCCCGGTCCATAACTTGGTCTGAACCGGCAACTACCTCGAGACACATCCTCCTCCCCAACCAACTTGTCGTCGTCGTCGAATGCATTGGGTCGTCATTTGCGCGCGCTTCCACGCGTCGTCCTCACAGTTTTGTTCGAAATAGTTCGCTATAAAAAATAGCAAATTAAAAATAAGCATCACACACCAAAGCTTCACAGCATCAACATGCCACAACAGATCAATAACGTACTCTATTACACATCCATCTCTCATAGTCTCATGACAACAAAAATAGTTCTCTTGCATCCTCATGCACATCACCATCACTTGGCTCTGAAAGACGTAATCTAGTGAAGTGTTTGTGTTCCTCCTAGGGGCTGGGATAACGCCATGCTCCATCGCTACCCTATGTGGGCAGGTCAAGGTCGTGTGACCTGCAGAGTGGAAGAGAGGTGAAAACATCATGGTATCAGTGAATCGGGGTGACGATGCATGCAGCGATCCGTTTCCTGCCTCCCATTCGCTTTGTTTGGTGAAAGTACACCAGTGAATCAGCCCATCCTAACAACGAGGCCCACGTACGCCAGCACGCTAGCAGCCAGGCACGGCCGAATCTTAGGCCACGAGCCCCACAAAAAACCGGGAAATAGCCCAGATTTAGGTAGAAAAGGCCCCATTTTCGTCGTGTCTTAGCCGATTTCAGAATTTCGCCGGTTCAGCCCATTTTAGGCAGAAATTAGGCAGGTTTTCACGGTTCGCCTAGGAGAAGCCTAGAGTTAGGCAGGTTTTTTTGCGGTTCTTCTCGTGAGAGGCCCTTTGTGGCGTTCTAGGCCCAGTTTAGCTGTGTGCCCTTATTCACAGAGGCCTGCTTTCGCGTTCTCTAGGCCCAGTTTTCCTGCGTTCCCCCTTATATTAGCTGTGCGTCTCTGTTCTTTCTTTTTTTTCTTCTCCCGCTTGTTAATTATACATGTACGTATGGATGTACTCTATTAACATCAGAATTTTGGCGGGGACATCAATACTAGTACCGATGCGGAACTGCGCCATCAGCCTCTCCCGGAAGAGGCGTTTCTCGAACGAATCGTGGCCAATATGTGCCGTACGTCTTGAATAGCAGCCACAGCTACGATCGATGAGTTCTACTCGATGCATGGTAGAAACAACTTGGAATAGATTGGTGTCGAGCTGCTGCGACAGTGAGTGCGGAGCATGATCTCGAGCCACATCGGCCGTCGGCATGATCTTGTGTGGGAGGCTTATTGACGTATACGTGTGAGTCGGACAGGCCGGCGAGGGCTTTGACATGTCGTGGGCGACGCGCGCGGAGCTAGCAGGTCCTCGTGGACCTAGAGCATGCTGGACGGCCGGTGCACGGCGGCACGCCCACCTTCACGTACGGCGGTGCGGTGATGTCCATGGTGCGCCTTTTGCAGTTGGAGCACGGCGTGCGCAGCTGGAGTAGAAGGCGACAGGGGCCGGGTGGGTGGGGGTCTCGCCATGGAGAAGGCGCCGCCGGTCTTGGTCACTGGGTGCCGTGCAGGATCGCCGTACGCCATTGCCCGTGGTCTGCTTTGCTTCTCTTGGCTCTCTCATTGACGGTTGAATCAATCTGGGCTAGTCTGACCGATCGAGGAGGCTGTCGGACGAGCGGCTCCCTAAATTCAAATTAATGACTATGTAGGGTTCATACCTACGGCATCCCGCTAGCTGCAACGGAGCTGCTCCTAATATAAATCCCCTGCTCGATCCATCGTGACCAAACCATATATAGATCAACTAATGTGCGGATTACTTTCACGTGCATGGGCCCATCCAGCACATGCATGCAACGTTGCTCGTATATAATTAAGGAGGCATACAACGTTGTCACTAGCGCGAGTGCATGTGCATTCATTTGTTTTGCCTATAATTCATATTAATTTGTATAATATGTCAAAAGTCGCAACACACAACAAATGCCAAGGCAGATGCCGCCACCTTCGATGAGTCCGCTAAGGCGCTTGGTGACAGCAACGTTTTGCGGGAAACACCATAACCATGTAAAATGCACTAGATAACCCTGGAGAACCGGCGGCAGGGAAACACCCGCCACGAAAATTGGGCGGGAAAACTCGAAAACATGCCGAGAACGTTGTAATGGTGCATTTTTTTGGTCATACATGAGACGACACATTAATGATAGGAAATCTCTATCTCCTGCCCGATTTAAAATAAGCAGCAAGAAAGATGACGAGAAGACCGCACGCGGAATGGCGGTAGTACCTATCATCTCGTGCGGCCTAAAAGGTGCATAAGTAATCATATGTAGACCTGGGCATATCCCGGGCCGGGCTTGTTAAAGCCCGACATACAAAATTCAGGACCGGGCCCGGCCCGACCCAGAGTATGTATAAAAGGCCTATTGTATATTAAATAACTCATTTTCAGTGTATAATAGTACCTATTATTTATGTAAAATGCTAAAGAGCATAAGTTTCCGGGCTTTGCTGGGCTTGCGGGTCAGGCTTATTGCGCCAAACTGAAGCCCGGGTCGGGCCGGGCTTTTGGGCCGGGTTGCCCATGCTCAGGTTTAATCATATGCAGTAGCATTTTTCATGCATAAAATAAGGGTGTGTGGCCTAGAGTAAGCACATAAAATGATGTATAATGCATGAAATGAGACGGTGCATGAAACGGTGTGCAATTAATAGCTTATCCGAAGGACACTAAAAAATCTCGAAAATTTTGAGCAGGAAAATTGTGCAATTTTTTAGGTCGATACCAACTCACATGCCCTGTCGTTCAGAGCCTAGACAGTATTTTTTATTGGGTCCTCGCCATGTACAATCCCGTTCACCGCCCGCTCGTGTGCAGGGTCACTACATAGAATCATCTATCTCGATTTTAACTGGTATCTGCACCTGCACGTACAACTAGCTGATATCACGAACGTCGACAACAATTTGGAACTCAAGACGGTCCTTTTTATTTCGGGAGCGGACCTCTCACAGCCTTTGACTCCTGCCGCGCGCGCCATGCAACAACGAGTGAATCAGGGCGAGGCTAGCTTATGTGTTCGCGAGCGCAAGCGCGGACCACCCGCTCGCGAGGATTCTGACAGCAAAACGTCAAGCCGTCGGGAGGAAGGAAGAAGACCCGCTGCATCGGCCATCTCCTCGAATCCACACAACCCCCCATCGATTAAGTCACTCGCTCCATTTTCGACAGTGTCTTCTCCGCCTCCACGCCCTAATGATTGCAGCGGCATTGCCCGCACCGTCTCAGGGAAGAAAAAGAATCTTGTCGCCGACGAGCACCGCACCCCGGCCCACCTAACTGGCCATCTCCTCGAAAGCCTTCCCCCCCCCCCCCCCCCCCCCCTCGATAAGTTATTCGCTCGCCTGCGCTCGCCTCCATCCTCGACAGCGTTGTCGGTGCCGTCTCAGTCGGGTCCGTCTCGAAAAAGTATGGGTATCGGGGACGAAGGAAAGTGACGTGGGGAAGAGAACGTGTGACAAACCGACGGACCCACCGCACGGAGATAAGCAATTTCGAGTAAATCCATCACCTGATTTGCTTGGAGCTAGCTAGCTTACGTACGAGCGTCTTCATGTGTTTCCTATAACAAAACTTGGGTCTACGTGCGTGCATGCATGCTAGCTAGTTAATCAAGTTCACGAGCGGGTATATTATATAGATAGGGTCTTCATGTGTTTCCTATAACGAAACTTGGTGCTATGTGCATGCATGCTAGCTAGTTAATCAAGCTCACGAGCGGGTGTATAGATGGGTAAGCCTGTATAAGACTAAGATCATCCACTCGGACGCGATCTATCGTTCTTTCTCTACCTGGAAACTTGGATCTTGATGCCATCCATCTTTCCGTTAGCGCTCAGCCTGCTCGGCTGGGACATACAATTTTTGGTCACCCGTGGTCGTGCTTACCCAGCCCAGAGCTTTTGGCTGGTGTTTTACACGACATAGGATATGATTGGCAAAGCTGGTTTCGTGTATAGTCGGGAAAATATTGGGCGAGAAGAACAAAAAATAGTGTTGTATAACAACCCTGAAAATGGGCGGGAAAAGAAAAACATGCAGGAAACGTCAAAACAAATAAGAGAGTGTCCCATAGCCCTCGAAAAACGGTCGGATAATGACAAACGGTAAATAGGCGGGAAAATAAAAACAGACGTGAAACGTCAAAATAATAAAGAGCGCCGGATAACGCAGAAAAGAGAGACGTGAATGGGCGGGGAAATACTAAAAAAAAAATCAGCAAAATGCTTGTATCGGCAAATAATGGATGGAAAATGCTAAAACGACGTCTTCATAACTACATAAACTATGTCCATGTCGGAAAAGGGCGGGAAGATATGAATCACAAATCTAGAGACAAGATATAGGCTTTCGCGCTACCATGCCCCTCAAAAGAATAATCGACTAGCTACCTTCCTAGCGGCACCTCCATTGCAGAAATGATGATACCACCATCGAAAATACATGGAACAATACTCACACTTCCTTCATATGTTTTACCAAGCCGATATGAAGATAAAAATGGGTGTGAATCAGTAGCTCGTCATTGGAATTCAATCATAAAAGGAAATCAAAGGCAGGGGAGAAATTACGGATGCACTAGATTTTTGTCGCTGTTTGGTTCATTGGATTGATGGAATAGCTCAGTCCGGACATGTAATCCAGGATCGAGATCTTCTATGATGGTAGTATGGTAGGGGTTGAGCTGGCGCCCGTAGTGAACAAGGTGGCCGCCATCAAAGTCGGAGTAGTCCAGTGTCCAAGACGGCGACTGTGCTATCCGCATCGATGAGTAGGTGGTTGTGATGGAAGCAACCCTCGAGCTCATCCACGACGTCGAGGACGTGATGCTCGGATACGGAGCTCGACATTGTTTGAGACATGTGCTGAAATTAACATGTACACGTAAAATAACCTAATATGCATGCAACACATCTATTTGCTAAAGTATCATGCATAACCAACAAACTGTAAATATATTGCACATGAAATAATGGGTATGTCCTGCTATGCTCAGAGAGCGTGACAAAAGTACGGAACGGAAATTATCATTAGAAATGAACATGAATTACGACCTTTATGTTTTTTCTCCATGAAAAATCAAGTATAATGATGAACAAAACAAATGGTGAACACTAAAGACCGTCTAACTTAATTATGAGGTGTTCTGTGCACAGTCGGAGCGAAAATGTCTTTGGCGGATCTCAGCCGCACCAAGCTAGGCCCCACTTTGGTCATGTTAAATCTAGGTGAAACATTTTTGTAACCATTTCAAATTGGAGTGAAGCTTTCATGCAACTTTTTACATTTGAATGAAATGTATTTTTTTTGGTGAAAATGCGATTTGTGTAGCCGAGACGTTGCCGATTGACCAACCGTCGTCCATGTTTTTGTTGTTGCCATTTTGAGAGTTCCCTCTAATTAGTGATACATTTTCTGTATCCTTCTATAATTTGCTACTCTCTCTCCGATACAAAATAAGTGTCGCAGTTTGAACTGGGTTAGTTAAAAACTGTGACACTTATTATGTGGATCGGAAGCAGTACTATATATATACTCCCTCCGTTCCAAATTACTTGTCATCCATTTGCCAAAAAGTGGATGTATCTAGTCATGTTACAAGTATAGATACATCCACTTTTGAGCAAATGGATGACAAGTAATTTGGAACGGAGTGAGTATATATTACTGTAACTATTTACATCCAAAAATAAGATCTTACTGCATATGTACCCGATCACGTTGACTGCCTAGCTCATTAGCCATGCTTACGGAGCTCTATTTTTCTTAACATATGCTCATGGTCACGGGGCAAATGCACTTAACTAGCATTGAAGTAACACACACGCGCTCATGTGCTAATAGGCACGCAAGACTAGCTAGCACATGACCGTCGCACGTTAGCGAGAGTTTCCCGTGTGCTGGGCTCTAGTACACATCATCGCCATCACCGACGATAGATGTGGAGATGTGGAGGATCAGCATCCACAATTCCCCATGCATCGCTTCCACTATTTCGGGCTCAATAGATGGACCGGATAGATTTGTCAATTTGTCAGGCTACGCTCGCCTTTGGAAGACGCATGCATGATCGGATGAGGCTCCTTCTTCTTTTTCTTCTCTTCGAATTTTAATATTTCTCTCTCGCGCATATGCAAGTCGGCTCGACTTGTTAACAAGCTAGATTGACAACAACTATTGTATGCCAAGAGCGGGGAAACTCATGTAAACATTAGGCAAAAGATAAATATAAGCCAAGTTTTTTTTTTCCTTTTTGCCTTCGACACTTGAAAACATAGTAACGGGTAGTTGTTGGCCTCACCGGCCATATATGCCGATGTGAACGCACATAGGTTTTTTGTATCGGGCCCCGTCAGTAGATTCCACCTTAACTTCTATCCTCGGCTCCTCTCGTGTCGGACCGGTGTTCAAGCTTCGGTTTTAGCTCGTGGCCTCGGCGTTATCCTTGCCACGAACGCGGGGTCAGAGATGACCGACCATTCTCTCCGGCCGCGTGGAGCAGTTGCTTCGGCCTTCGGGGTCTTGGCTAGTTGAAATTGGTCATGCGGTCATATCGTCGCGGTCAGCCTGTCGACGCTAACACGTCTATGCAATACTCTCACAGACGATCGAGGGACGTAATAATAGATCGGAACATGTATCATGCATCGAAACGATTCTTGGTGTGTCTTGTCGTGTGAGTTAGACACGTAATCAGTAGTCAAGCTGGCTACGTACATCGAGTTGGCTTTGCACGTGCACGTGAGGTTGGCCCTCCCAGAGGCCCAAAAGCATCCATAGATTCCCAATATCACGAAGATGTCAGGGAGAAAAGAAATAACTGGCTTACACTAGATCTCTTATCAAATACTCCCTCCGTATATTAATATAAGACGTCTTGGTGCTACCAAAACATATTATATTTAGTTACAGAGGAAGTACAAGCAGAAAAGAAAAATGATCAGGATCTGTGTTAGACTTTGTATAGCTTCTGTATTTGTATCAGCCTAATCGATCCAATCTCCCAATGTCTTCCGCCACCGCCACTTCTTCCACCATGGCCGGTGCTTCCTCAGCCGCACCCGCTTCCTCTACTGCCGGCGTTATCCCGGCCTCCCTCGCTGCTCTTCTTGCTCAGCCAGCCGCCGCCCTGCCGCCACGGCCCGTCGGCACCTTGAGCGTCGGATCGCTCTTCTCCTATGCGACGCAGCCGGCCTTCCCGTCCATGATGGGCGCCGCCGTCGCCACACTTCCCGGCTCCTCCACGACGGCCCTCGTCGCCGCGTCCTCACCTCCTCCTGCCGTCCAGAGCACGGCGGCCGCTGCCCACGCGCAGCTCCATGCCGTTCCCGCCACAGCGGCCGCTGCCCACGCGCAGCTCCATGCCGTCCCCGACACAGCGGCTGCTGCCCACGCGCAGCTCCATGCGCCCCTGTGCCCGCCCTACGCAGCTCCGCCGGCCTCGGCCGTTGCCCCTCTGGCCGCTCCTGCCGCCGCCGTTCTGCCGGCGCCCGCTGCCGCGATCTCGGCCCCGGTGCACATCGCCCATCTCATCAAAGTGAGCCTGACGACGGACAATTACCTTTTCTGGCGCGCGCAGGTCCTGCCCCTGCTCCGCAGCCACTACCTGGTGGGCTATGTCGACGGCACGCTCCCGTGTCCACCGGTGGTCGTCGAAACGGTGCATGGTCCGGTCATCAACCCGGCACATCGTTTGTGGGTGCAGCAGGACCAACCCATCCTCTCGGCGATCCAAGGCTCCCTCGGCGAAGGTGTGGCGGGCATGGTCCTCTTCTCCACCACCTCAGCCGATGCGTGGGGAACCCTGGAGAACAGCTTCGCCTCTCAGTCCTTGGCTCGGTCCATGGCCGTCCGACGTCAGCTCGGCGAGGTCAAGAAGCTCAACTCCTCGGTCACGGAGTACTACAACAAGGTCAAGACCCTTGCGGACACGCTCACCTCCATTGGGCAGCCTCTCCGGGACGACGAGTTTACGTCGTATCTTCTCGACGGTCTCGACGGCGAATATGACTCGCTGTTTGAGGTGGTCACTGATCGTGAGACACCAATGCTGCCTCGCGATCTCTACTCGCGTCTCCTCAGCACGGAGCAACGCATGGAAGCTCGCCGCGCCGCCGAGGTCTACTCCGACACTTCCTCGGCCAACGCGGCGTACCGTGGTGGACAGCGCTCCACTCCGTCGCCCTCTCCTACGGGGGTGGCAAACCCATCCTCTCCACGCCTCCATCCGGCCCTGGCAAAACGGCTCCATCCGCACCTCCGTCCGGCAACACGGGTGGTGGTCGCCCTCGGCCGACCTGCCAGCTATGTGGCCGTGAGGGCCATCTCGCCTCGCGCTGTCACAGACGCTTCCAGCGGAGTTTCCTGGGCATTGGCAATGATGGGCGCAACAATGAACGTCAAGCAGCCATGGCAGACAAAGTACAAGGACACACTCAGTCCTATCCAGTTGATCCAAGCTGGTACATGGACACCGGCGCCACCGATAGCGTCACATGCGCCTTCGCCACGTGCATCTACGTCACCAGCGTCTACAACGACTGCGCCTGCTCCTCTTGCTCCTGTTGCGCGTCGTCCACATACGAGGAGCCAGAGCGGGATTTTTCGACCTCTGGACCGCAAAGATGGCACTGTGGCTTGGTTTGCATCCTGCATGGCCCATGCTGTCGCTGATCCGACCTCCGAGCCACGTACTTATCAAGCTGCGATGAGTATACCACACTGGAGAGCTGCTATGGAGCAAGAATTTCATGCTCTTCTTCATAACGAGACGTGGAAGCTGGTTACTTCTCCGCCTCGTGTCAACGTTATTGACTGCGTGTCAACGTTATTGACTGCAAATGGGTGTTCAAAGTGAAGAAGCATGCTGATGGAACCATTGAGCGTTATAAAGCGCGCTTAGTGGCCAAAGGTTTTAAACAACGTCATGGCATTGATTATGAGGACACGTTCAGCCCTGTGGTCAAACCGACAACCATTCGGCTCCTTCTTTCATTGGCAGTTACTCGCGGGTGGTCTATTCGTAAGCTTGATGTTCAGAATGCCTTCCTCCATGGCATCTTGGAAGAGGAGGTATATATGCGCCAGCCCCCGGGTTTTGTGGACCCTGATCGTCCTCATCATCTATGTCGTCTCACTAAGGCATTGTATGGCCTCAAGCAGGCTCCTCGTGCATGGCATGCCCGTCTCGCCACAGCTCTTCATGCTCATGGTTTTGTGCCCTCGACTGCTGATACGTCCTTGTTTCTCCTTCAGCGGCCTCATGTCACTATGTATCTCCTGGTCTATGTGGACGACATCATTCTTGTCAGTTCATCGACGCCAGCTGCTGATGCTCTTATTACAGCACTGGGTACAGATTTTGCCGTCAAGGACTTGGGTAAACTTCATTTTTTTCTTGGCTTGGAGGTTGCTCATCATGATCGTGGCTTGACATTGACACAGCAGAAGTATTCCCTGGACTTATTGCGTCGTGCTGGTATGCTAAAGTGTAAGCCGTTATCCACTCCTATGTCTGTTAGTGACAAGCTTACATCCGATGATGGTACTCTTTTGTCTTCTGATGATGCTACGAAGTACAGAAGTCTTGTTGGTGGGCTACAGTACTTGACGATCACTCGCCCTGATATTTCCTTTGCTGTCAACAGAGTTTGCCAGTATCTTCATTCACCTCGTGACACGCATTGGTCCGCCGTCAAACGCATCTTGCGTTACGTGCGCCTTACGGTGTCTTATGGTCTTCACATTCGGCCTAATCCTTCTGGTGTCCTTTCAGCTTTCTCTGATGCTGATTGGGCTGGCAGTCCAGATGATAGGCGATCCACGGGGGGATATGCAGTGTTCTTTGGTCCTAATTTGATCGCCTGGAGTGCTCGAAAGCAGGCTACAGTTTCTCGCATCAGCACTGAGGCAGAGTACAAGGCTGTTGCTAATGCCACTGCAGAGCTTATTTGGGTACAGTCTTTACTTCATGAGTTGGGAATTTCTCAGGATCAGCCTCCAGTTCTTTGGTGTGACAACATCGGTGCCACATAACCTTTCTTCCAACCCGGTATTTCACGCACGAACAAAACACATCGAAGTTGATTATCATTTTGTGAGGGAACGTGTTGCACAGAAGCTTCTACAGATCAAGTTCATCTCTTCTAAAGATCAACTTGCAGACATCTTCACCAAGCCACTACCTTTGCCCATGTTTGAGGTCTGTCGGCGCAATCTCACCCTCTTAGACTCTTTGGGTCACGGCTGAGATTGAGGGAGGGTGTTAGACTTTGTATAGCTTCTGTATTTGTACCGTATTTATACATGTGTACACCATATAAATATATGAGATAAGCCACCCCTTTGAGGGTTGAGCCGGTTCCCAAACCCTAAACTCTATTTCTTACAATCTGAAATAACTTGATTCGCTAGTTTTCCTTTCGTGGCCTGTGTATGTCTAATGCATGGCCGATCATGACCAGATAATGCATCTCTCCATGTTCTCATTGCATGCATCAGCCGATTAATCATGACCAGATAATGCATGCATGCCTCCACAGATGGATACATGTGGTAATAGCTAGCTCCATGGGTGCACGTGCATGGAGTTGCAAACTTTCCACGCATGCACCTACCTATATGCACGCCATTATTGCACTCGTTATGCTGGGCATAGCTCCTTGCAGGAGATTGTTTTTGGAAATGTCCCGTCGAAAAAAATTCATCTGAGTCGTGTCTAGTCCAGGAATAACACGGATTCTCGACGACGGCGAAGTCGAGGCCGCGCCTCATGCATCGGCGTCGGTCTAGACCTCGAGAAGAAAATGCCAAACTCTTCTTAGAGCTACGCCGAGAATCTCGCGTGGACACCCAAGGGCACCGAAAGAACCGAGGGGGATGTGAAGGCACTAACCACCAAATGGGGCATCTCCGACACGATGGGAAGACGTTCAATAGGTGAGACTACGCCAAAATGCTACTTACCGACGAATCCGTGTCATCCGTGGACATCCACGACTAAACAGAATTTGTGTCTTGTTGTTACCGTTGGACAAAGAGATGCACACACATTCCGAAAGTAGAGATGAGACAAGATTGTGTGGAGGCACGGTTGTCCGGAGGAGGGTAGGTTTGGAGATTGGCGTTTAATTGATGGTGAGTTGGAGGCTTATTAGCAATTCTAGACTTGCATATTTATCACAAAGATAATGGACCTAAAATATCTTAAAGAATATGAGGGAGTGAGAAATGTTTTCATTTAGAAGTGGTAATAAATGTGATATATCTATTATTTTATGGCATTTCCATTTGATAATATCGGTGCTCTCATCGGCAAATGTTTGGTATAACACAGTTAATGCATGTTATTTTATGTGCATTTATAACTATTAATAGATTTGTTTTATTCTTATGTAGTAGATATTACATATTTTGTCCGATGTTATATTTGCTAGAGTGATTTGCGAACCATAGTAATCGTCATCCATCTTATTGTGCGTTTGGTCTGATTATTTTGGAATAGTGTGACGGGTTCTTGGTGTGGGTGATATTAGTTATGGTGTGGGTTAATCATGATTCCTCTTGTTGACATGGACATATTGGTTATGTCTCCTTTTGTTGAAATTTTTTGTAGTGATAACTTTGTCACTCGAACTACCAATCGTTTTTAATTAAATTTTAACGTGATATTATGAGTAATTCAATGGATAGTTTTGAAGGTTTTATTTATAAAGCGGGGCGAAAGCCTGTTTTGTCGTTGAGAAGAACTAGAAAATGAGAGAGAGAAATGCATGTGTATATGCATGGATGATGAGTACGTACGCAGCTAGCTAGCTGATGGTTTGTTTGTTTTCGTAAATTATGAAATTAGAGGAAGCTAGCTAGGGGAGGAAAAAGAAGCCCATGCGCGGCACGAGCTAGCTAGCAGGTAGCTAGGGATGCATGCGCTCGCGTGTGCGTTTTTTATTTGTTTGTTTGATTGAGAAACTCGATGGTGCGTTCGATCGTTGCTTGAGAGAGAGAAAGAAAAAAAAAAAAAAAGCGTAGGTAATGGCAGTCACGCGCGCGCGCGTGCATACGTACCAACCAAGCTCCGTACGACGTACGTTTCTTCGAGTCGCGCGTGATGAGAAAAAGAAAGAAGGACCACGTTGATTCGATTCCTTCCCCTCCCACCGGGAGCATAGTATATATGCTAGTACACAGCTAGCTAGTAGCTAGCACGCCCCGTCGCGTCGCGTTTTTCGGGAGACGGGCCGACGCGCGCGGTCGGTCGTGTGCGCAGGCCGAGTGGTAGGCATCGAATAGCAAGGAGGCAGGGATGCAAAGGAGCTGTGTTTCCAACGCGTGACAAACGCGCGCACAAGGGTTGGTTTGCTGCGGAGCGTTGTGTCTCCAACGCGTCGGCTCGCTAGAAAACAGCAGGCAGGCGAAGAGATGGACGAGGTCCGGGTGCTGGCCGTGTCGCGTGTGGCACCGTCGCAGCAGCAGCAGCACGGTGGAGCTGAGCGCGTGAAGCTGTCCCACTTGGACGTGCCGTGGGTCGGGCTGCCCGCGGTGCAGTATGTGTTCCTGTACGACCTTGGGGACAGGGACGACCATGGTGGGTTGGTCTCAAGCCTCAAGGCCGCGCTCGCCGACACGCTGACGCACTACCTTCCCTTGGCCGGGAGGCTCGAGTACGAGGCGGAGACCGGCGACCTCGTCGTCGACTGCTCCGATGCCGGCGTCGCCTTCCTCGAGGCCGACGCCGACGCCATGGACGTGCGCCGGCTCGCGTACGACGAGGCGCACGACATGCCGGCGTTCGTGTGCGTCGTGCCCGACCTCGACGCCCGCGTGCTCCCCGCGCCCGTGATGTCCGTGCAGGTTACCCGACTCGGCGCTTCCGGCCTGGCCGTCGGACTGTCATGGCACCACGCCGTTGTCGACGGCCGCGCGATATGGCGCTTCGTGGAGGCATGGGCTTCCTCCTCCCGCGGCGGCACCGGCACCGAGGCCCTCGGCCGACCGATCTACTGCCGTGACGCCGTCAACTACCCCCGAGCCGGCGAGCTCGCCCGCGAGTGGCTCAAGATCATGGCGCCCAATCTCCCCGTGGTACCTACTCCTCTTATTCCTAACAACACTCCATTAGGTACTACCTTACGTACTTATGTCCATCCCATTCCCATGTAACTATGTAAGCATTGCACTGCATCGCAGGTGAGCTCGAGGGAGCGTGATCCTTTGTTGAGGCTGGCGCGTCGGACGTTCCACCTCGGCGCCGACGACATCCGGTCCCTGAAACGGCGGATCGACCATCTCGCGGCCGCGGCCGCGCCCAAGCCTAAGCCGGTCTCGACCTTCGTGGCGCTGGCGGCGCTGGGATGGACGGCATTCGTCCGGTCCAAGGGGCTCGGCGCCGGCGACGACACGCACCTGCTCTTCTTCGCCGACGTGCGCGCCCGCCTCGACCCGCCTGTCACCGACGCCTACATGGGCAACTGCATACGGGGTTGCGTGGCCGAGTGCGCCGACGCAGCAGAGATCGCCGGGGAGGCAGCAGGCATCCTCCACGCGGCGCGCGCTGCAGGCAATGGTGGCGGAGATGGAGGCGAAGCCCGCTGCTGCGGGTACGACGAGGCCTGTCCGACATGGTCAAGGCGGCGCAGTTCCCGTTATCGCGGCTGGCCAACGTGTCGGGGAGCCCCTTGTTCCAGGGTTACGGGGCGACCGACTTCGGGTTCGGCAAGCCTGCGCTCGCGGAGTCGGTGTCCATGAACCACGACGGCGAGATGATGCTCCTCGGCGGCCGGCGGCACGGGGAGGTGCAGGTCTCCGTGTCCATCCATCCAGCTCACATGGCCACGTTCAAAGCATGCTTCCTAGGTTACATACCCAGTCTTTCCTAGTGCGGAAAGTGTTATTTGCTCCCGAGTTCCAGTGCTCCCTCCATTTAAAAAAAATCAAAAATTATATTTTTGAGTTTAAAAAAATCTGAAAACAATCACGGGTGTAGCCAATGTGTATCCCATAAACGTGCAAAATTCAGTTTGAAACACTTTATATTATGGGCTATACAAAAATAACAAAATCTGGTAAAACTTAGACATTTGAAAATAGGCATATTTAGATCCATAATTTGTCATTTTTGTATAGATCAAAATACAAAGTATTTGGAGTTGAAAGTTGACAGGTTCGTGGAATATACTATTGGCTACACCTAGGATTTTTCACAATTTTTTGAATCTTATAAATATTATTTTCGAATTTTTTAAATTGGAGGAATCATTGGTGCCCGGAGCAAGAAGTCCTCTCTGTAGTCCTAGTGGATCTAAAATCTTGAGGTTTCTTCCGTGTCAGCCAGAGCATTTTCAACCTTCTAGTTTTTTTTAAGTTGGTGCTGTTATACGCTTGTGGATTAATAATGGTGTAGAGCTCCATCTGAACGGGTCTCAACATTGTCTTCTTGGTTGGAAGATTTACCTTACGGTTTTATGTAACTTGCGTAGATGTGTTCACAGTTTGAAGACAGTGTGCGAATCCGTACACTCTGGATTCATCTATGTCACACTCCTGCTACACCAACTTCAGAAACTTTAATAGGGTGACATGCGAGTGCAGTGGTGTGTGGGCCTTGCCGCTTGTGGCTACCTGGTGCTGTATAAACCAACTCTTGTTTCTGTAATCAGGGGCGGAGCCAGGATTCAGACATTGGGGGGGGGGGAGTCGACGACCATCAAAGAGAATAAACATCATAACATATTAAGTCTAAAATATATTATTGGAAATCCATGTAAATATTCGAGCATATATGTTCAACGCTTCGAAAGAAATTTAATAGTAATATTAGCGCTTGCAGTTGAACAAATCTACTTGAAAAAGAAATCTACTCCCCTTTCTGATGGTCCCTTTCTCTTCATCTTTGAGCACAACAAAATGATAAAATACACAAATTAATAAACTAATATACTGGTTTATAAACTAATAAATCAATCAAGTAACTAAGATTTTAATTCGCTCAAGACAGTACTAATATAGAACAAACAGCAGTCAGCAGATATACCTTCAGATGTCCCGGAGCAATGTTGGCTCTTTGTCCCTAATTGCCGGCAATCCGGCCGTATGCCCGCAGGCCGCGGGAACGGAATTACACGGCGAACGCAGAACGGCGGCAGCGGCGACGGCGAGCTCCACGATCGATCAGATTGATCGGTTGGGGTCCATACTCCACGATGGCCTAAAGCCTGGTACGTGGGCTGTTGTTGTGTATTGGGCTAGTACCTCTGTATGCAATGGATCAATTGGTTATAAATGGCTAATTAAGTGTGATTACATCCGGCCATTAGCACACTGCACGTCTGCACACACGTCTACACTGTCACTCTCCTTTCCCTGTTCTCCTCACCTCAAATCCCCTTTCCCTGTGTATCCCCTTTGTGCGATCTAGATCTCTCGAGGTCAGGTCCTCACAGTCTATTTGTCCAATGTTGTAACTATCATGTGGCAATTGGAGAGAATTGCAAAAAAACACCACAACTAGGGCAAATGTGTCAAACATCTACCATTTCATGTGATTTGTGGTTGGCTTTTCTACATGGTGGCTAACTTTACCCATTTGTAATGTTTTTTTTTGTGTCCTGGAGGTTTGTTTTGGTGGCAGCAGACGGACTAGGTGTGGCGGGGTGATTTCGGATGCAAGTCCAGCGCGGCGATGCCCGTGGGTGTCGTGAATCTCTTGGGGGCATCATATTCGTCACCCCCTTTAGGGGTCCAGGTAAAAACCCTTGACCGTTATCAGGACGATGGCGGAGCTTTGCGTCATCACGCTCCTGGGGCATTGTCAAGGAGACCGTTATCTATAAGTTGTGTCACGTTGACATCGGCGGATGAGTTAGGACCCTTCTTGGAAGCTCTTTCGGTTATTACCTGGAGAGGACTCGCTAGCCTCTTATTTATTACACGTGACTTTGTTGTCACCGTTCTCGTTTATCACGGTCTGCTGGCAGGATCGACGCTCCACGGTCCAGAGCGAGAGGACAGGCGATCGTCTCCGTCGACAGCTTGGTGGCGCGATGCAAAAATGTCCGGTGGTTTTCTAAGGATATGTGGTGTCTTTTCTAGTCAATAGTCTCAGGTCCTTCTTGGGGTGTGGCTACTTTTGTGCTTTTATTTATCTTTGATCTTTTCTCTAAAACAAATTCTCATCACTTTATATCACTTCATCTGTGTGGTTTATTTACAAAGGTGGACACACCCCTAATTCCAATAGAGTGATCTAAGCGTGTTAAATCCGTGGTGGCACATAGATGATGTAGCACAATCGTAAATCAACATGTTTAATTAGCGGATATGGTGAGAAAATCGTCCATGTGCGATGGTACTCCTCTTGTTCAGTTACAAGTCCTGCGTGTAGACCTAGGTCTCTAATTTACTAATATAAGATAAATTATATAACACAAAAATTATATCAGTTGAAAATGTACCATCTAAAGTTTTATAATGCTATGTTTTTTGTAATATATATGTTTTGTATTATGTTGGTCAAATTGACAATTAAGGGGTACGTGCAGGGCGTGTAAACTGAGCCGGAGAGAGTAAGTCTTTATATAGTTTCAGTTACTTAACTTTGCCATAGCATGCTAATTCAAGAGGAGCTGAATGAGCCCAACTGCTAAAACCCAAGAAGGAAGCTGACGGGCCCACATAAACATCAAAGGAGGCTCTTCGTTCCTTTAATGGAAAACTAGTAAACGTGCACGTGCAAAATGCACGCATCCTCTAATACACCAAATTTTGATGTATAGATCAAACTCATTGCCTATTTTATTTGCAGGATAATGTAGAAATAATTGCATGTTCGTTGCTATATGAAAAATACTATTTAGAACTGCCATGATTCATCGATCTGAAGATTTAATCGTTCAGGCAATAATAAAACCTGTAGAAAATTCTACACTATGTATAATTATACTGAAACCTATGTTTTTACAAGGGAGGGTTAGTACACTCCAAATATTATACAATATGTATGTTCTAAGCGTTCATCAATCTAGCAGAATTGATACTTTGCGCCGAAAGATATGGCACATCTCGTTACAGTATGAGCATGTCCCTTTGAAGATGCACATCTGCACAATTATATAATATAATTCCGAATGACATTGCTTGAAAATCAGATCACAAATGTTCTACCTCACTCAAACATGTCAACTTGCCAGCCCTTTAAGCAGATATATGATATACATGGACATCAACATACCAGGTGGCTGGTGGTTAACGAAGGTTATCATTTTGTGCTTTAAGTATTCACTCCTTAACCTAAATTGAAAAGAATTGAAATTGCAGTGAAGAGGAAAGTAAAATAGAGGACTGTGAACAGAGCAGCAATCAACATGTCCATTGAAAGCTAGGGAAAAGAAGCAAAGAATGCTCATTTGAATCTCTCCATAAGAGCATTTCAACAGTAACTCTTCTGAAGGCATATACCAACTAAAATTATACAATTGTGAGTTTTTAAGGTACGATTCTACACATTCCTGAATAGGCGCCCAGCAAAGAACTGAGGAACCCAGAAAACAGGAAGACTTGGTGTCCTGGCTGCTCTTGGTGAGACCACCCGGGTACACGCAGTTTCCGTAGTAGCCTTCCACCGAAGGCAGCACATTGTTCAGCGGGTGGCGTGTGCCGGCTGCGAAACCCAGGCAAACCTCGGCCTCGGGTGCAAATCCAATCACCAAGGCACGGAATTTGAAGATCATGGCGGTGACCACATCGAAAGTGGAGCATTTCTGTCTGGTCTCACTCGCGACCTGGTCCTTGACATGCTTGATGCTGTCAAGAAAGATCTCAACCACTGACTTCTCAAAGTTAAACGCGGTGACGGTGGTCCAAGAGGTGATTTAGGAGGGTTGGGAGTGGCATCACGGGACCAGATTGGCTTAAGTGACGGCTCAGGGAGCCCTCGTGCCATCTCGCCAACTGCTTTCAGAAACTGGGCTGCACCCTGCCCGTCAAACACCGGTGACTGAAGCAAATCCCCACAGCTTCCACCACAGGTGAATTTCGTAATCTGCACACAGAAATACAAATACTGTTCATTCGAGGCACTACACATGTAAATTCAGTGCTACAATCATAGATCATATGACCAATATGTAACCTCATTATTTAGAGCATTAGAGTATTCTCTGCAGAAGGAGGGTTACTGAAACACCATGATCTGAGAAAATAGTGTATGTACCAAAGAAAAAATGCTTATATTCAGAAATGCTGTACTTTTCAATTCAGTCACAACAAATTGATAAATAAGAATCATATAAGATACTTGGTATGCACCAAGTGAAATAAACAAGATCTATTATATACACTTAAGCACCATAGTATTCATAGAGCACTAATGGGACAGTACATTATAATTCCAGTACAATGGAAATGCATGCACGGTGGTAGAATAAGCACAATGACAGTGGAAGACTGCATAATCTGAGGTGTCCAGATCTTATTGTTTTTTGAACCCTAGGTATCCAGATCTTCATTCGATCATTAGATGGTCCAGAGTTCAAGAAGAATGCCATTTTTGTCCATTTGTCAAGCGGGTAGTCTGATTCTTTTTTGAAATGGAGCACGTAATCTGATGAAAGCTAGTAGAAATCTGACGGGATCCGCTGCAAGTCAATTAGGTAGGCAGCAAGAATAGCAGAACACAAATCAATACTACTTGGCAGGAAGCCAGGAACCGTGATCACCCCACCTACTCTCGGTACAATCATGTAAAGAGCTCTCTACCAAGATTGAAGAGAAGCGTACCAGAGATCTCTGGGGTGATGGATCTCAACGGGTAGGCGGGTAGCAGCTTAGATCAGCTCAAGCAATTCATGACCATCACTTCCTCACATGCACGTTTGGAACATCGCTATACAATCCTAAAGTCGATTATGCGTTAGCGGTGGTCCGTTATTTACATGGTCAATCTAGCAATAAATCAGAGCTGTTTGTTCACGCCATTGCTACTGTCAACGTATAATTGAACGCCATTCCTATATTTCATAGTCAACGATGTTGGTCGCCACCAACTTCACCCCACAGATCCAAAACCACAGGACTCGGATCCAAACTTGGGTGGAGTAAGGAATCACTGAATGCAGGTGAGGCAGGCAAGCAGCAGGTGAGCGAATCTGACCTGCGCGAGGAGCACGGTGTCCTCGAGGCGCACCCCAGTGGGCGGGCGCGGGAGCAGCTCCTCCTTGGGATGCAGAGCGGGCGCTCGAGGTTGCGCGCCTCCTCGAGCGAGCAGCTGGCGTCGGCCTCCACGAACCACACCCCTTCCCCGGTGCTCCACCTCGGGCTCCCCCTGGACCGGCTCCGCGATGCGCCCGGCAACGGGGTAGTACCGTAGTAGTGCACGAGCGCCTTGGCAAAGCCCTCCCGCATGGTGGCGACCGAGGCGGCCTGGTCCCGCGGCGCGTCGGCTGGGAAGACCTGGATGAAGTCGACGGAGACGCAGACGGCGGCGGTCTTGTAGATGAAGGAGAGTGGGAGGGAGCGGGGAGTGCGTACGGCGCCGGCATCTCGATGCCCTTGTTCGGCGGCCGAAGCATCCGCCAGAGGAATTGGGTCCGGGGCGCGCGTGTTGGGACTTGGGGCCACAGGGAGGCTTGGTGCCGCCGTAGTCCTGTTCCACCGGAAGGAGGAGCTAGAGCTCGCCCATGGCCGGAGATCGGATGCCCGCCGGAGGAATTGGGTCCGGGCGCGCGTGTTGGGGACTTGGGGCCGCAGGGAGGCTTGGTGCCGCCGTAGTCCTGTTCCACCGGAAGGAGGAGCTGGATCTCGCCCATGGCCGGAGATCGGATGCGGCGGCACGGTCCGAGATGGCGGAGTGGCGGAGGTCGCCGGATTCCGCAGGGAGTCGCGAGGAGGGCGTCGATTAAGGAATCTTTGAGGCGGTGGCAATCCCTGTAATTTACACCAAACGAAAAGGTGTGTTGAGGTGCTCAACACGGTAGGATTGATCTGATCCGTTGATCTGATATTGAACAGATCAAATTTAATGTATTCTTAACATGTTTGCTCTTTTAATAGTAGGATAGAAAAACAGGTAGCCCCTCAACATGGCATGTGTTCGATATTCGTCTGTTCATCGTTCAATACGGAACGGATACATAACCATGTTGGATAATTTAGTAAAACCGCAGCTCGGAATACGTCGCACGTACCGTACGTTTGTAGTTGAAGTAGCAATCGGTACAGACAGGTTCACAGCGTCCAGAGCAGCGGTGATGTTGTTGACGATGACGTTGGTGAAAACGTGTCAAAGAAGACGACGTCTGCGAAGACGATCCGCAGCTCCGCTTCTAGACGACCCGTGGTGGAAGCGACGAGCAGTCGTGCGAAGCGCTCCCCAAAAACCTAATTCGCACCACAAAAGCGGCTGGTTTTGGAGACCTAATCTCTCGTTCGCTGGTGCACGCCGGCGCTCGGGATGGAGTAGACTACGGTGGCGGCGCAAGGCACGAGATGCGGCAAAACCTAGATTGGTTCGCTGTGTGATGACACGCAGTGCAAGGAAATATATAGTACGGCTCGAGAAACCCTAACGGGTACAATGTCGTCTGACCACATCGCACACGTTCGAATCCGTTACAGCAGCCCCCCCCCCCCCCCCCCCCCCCCCCCCCCCGCGGATCTAGGAGCGGACCGAACTGGCTTGGTTGTGACACGTACGCTAAGGACTCGATTTTTCCCGAACAACAAAAAGATAGTCATTGGCTCATTTCCGCAACCCGCGGCGCGTCGTGACGAGACGAGCGAGCGAGCGGCGGCGAGAGAGACTCGTGTTCTCACATGCTTACCAAGTAGCACAACACTCCATGTTATAAGGTGGTGCAACTTTTTATGTGGGACTAAACTTTAGGACCTCCCACCACTTGCTATGCACATGGGCCATTTGAGATTTCAGAATTTGTTATTTGGGCTGCCCTATATTGGGCTCAAATTCTAACAACCCCCCCCCCCCCCCCCCCATCTCAAATTCCCATCTCTATATTTTGCCAAACCTCATTTCTTATTTATATACCAGTGTTTCATCAGAGACTGTTAAGTTGAACTTCCGCCTAGAGCTCTAAGCTACTTCTACGAACAACTTGAACAATGGACGAAACTTGAATTGCAAGTTTGGTGCCAATAGACTTCACTCAAAATCATAACCAGTACGTGGCCGCCAGTAGCCTACCCCGCGGGTGGAGCATATGCGTCACACTCCTTGTCTCTTCATGAGCTTACTAGAAATCACCCAAATCTCACAGACTGCGACGTTTAACAGTCGGACTCATATATGTGTTCTTTCAGGACTGCTCTGTAGGACAGCATCCTTACTAAGTATAGCCAATAGAAACACATTTAGGCATGTTGCCAACCTGCTTTACAGAATTTGAGAGTTATGCATCTTCACATAGAGGGTTACATAAAAAACTCTGCTCTGTTAAACTACTAGCTTGTTCTTTCCAAATCCTAATTCACGGGACCTCCGATCACATAAGTTGGGTTACCACTATGGTGTAACGCTCACGGGTCTCAACCCCATCTCTCTCGATGCACTATCTATCACATTACGTTATATTCTCTCCTTTGTAAAAGGATCTGTCAGCTTTTTGTCCGTTTGAATATAACTAACAATTATTATTTCGGAGTTTCTCATTTTCCTAACAGACTTCAAACGTCTTTTAACGTGTCTTGATGAATTCGCATTATGCTTAGCATTGTTCACTTTCGTGATAACCGTTTGGTTGTCACGCTTCATAAGGATGGCCGGTAATGGTTTCTCAACAACTGGCAAGTCCATCAAGAGCTCACGCAGTCATTCTGTCTCAACAGAAACTGTATTTAAAACAAGTTAATTCTGCTTTCATGGTTGACCTCGTTAAAATGGTCTGTTTACAAGAATGTCTCTATAATACTCCAAATCAGATTGTTATTGTGCAATATGAGTGACTGCAGAGAGTTGGCTTGACATATCTCGGCTGGGATAGAACCTGAGAGCCACCTGCAACTATGCAGACCTGCGCGACCAGTCCTCGTACCATCTCTCACTGTCAGATATTGTGCCCAGACACGCCACGTATGCCAAATACAATGCCCAGACGTTGCAGTGACCGTAGATGACCGCGCGGAGCAAGTTTGTCAACCTGAAAAAATTGTTTCGTGAGTTCAGTGACCAAATTGTTCAAGACGGACAAGTTCAGTAAATGTACGTGCATTTTACTCTGCAGAGACGCATTAGCCTATCACCGATAAATTATTGTGTGGCCATAGACCAGGACACGTTCTGCTACTACGTCTGCTCTAGAGTTCCTCCTGCTAGATCCTTGTGTTTACATTTACTCGAGATGTCTTCGGCATTTTTTGCCACACTAAACCACATGGACTGGGCACTGAGCGACCGAATTGTCTACAAAATCCCCTTCGGCAAAACTAACATGAACCTTTCCAGGGTGTTCAAGGTATAATTTGGCGCTAGTCATTTTATAAGCCAAAATAATTTAAATGATTATGCTTAGATTATTGGTTTGACATATATATTTGGACTTGCTGTTAAGTTCAAAATGCAGGCTCGATGAGACTCAAGTATAAATAACACGACGCCAAAGCAAGCGTACAAAGTTATTTCCTGAAGACCAATATGTTGAGTTCTGCATGGATTAACAGTAAGGTAGGACAAGTCCTCGGCAGATTCTGGAATACATCGAGCTAATGCGCTGATGCCCAGGACAAGTCCCAGTCGGCTTCAGATGGCAAACCGAGTTTCGGGTTTGCAAAGACTGTCATTTAAGTAAACGTATAAGGAAAATCTTAGCATGATGATGCATGAGCCGTACTAGATCTGCATTAGCTTATACGATTAGCATTGTGGATGGAATATCTTATTATTTTCTTGTAAGGCCATAAGTGCTTATACATAACATGCATGGAATAAAATATGGAACTGCTACATAATGTACATACCGAATCGACGGAGGACATATCCTTTTTGGTTTTGTTTTAGAGTTCTATTTTTATAAGCCCAGCGTGCCTATAAAATGTGAAGGCCGTGGCAGATCGAGAAAACCAATCGATATTCAACAAAAATCAATCTATCTTTTTACGTATGTTTTTACTTATAGTTTCTTCTCCTGCCGAGCCTTAGCAACCCTAGGGTTTGGTTGATCTTTGCCATTTTGCGTTGAAAAGCAGCCGTCCCTCCTCTACGAAAACGAGATCTTTGTTACTTTGCTCGAAAATCAATCGTTCGTCGTCACGAAAGCACGACGATTATCGTGGTGTCGCGCGGCAATTTTGCGTGGCAACATAGGTCTTCCACACAAAAAACACCCTCGGCAACGGCGAGACTACTCTGTTCTATCATGACAGCTGGTGCATGAAGAACCTTTTTACTCCTGGGCACCGAACTTATACAAGAGGTAATTACACCACTCATACATAAACTTGTCCATTAGGTGCACTTTCATACAAAAACTTGTAAAGTGTGATCAAATGGTACACAAACTTGTTCATCGCGTGCAATTTCATACAAATCCAATCAAAACCGGACACGTGGCCGTTTTTCCACGCTGCAAAGACTGGCCCGTCGACTGAAGTTTTGCAAAGACACGCCGTACAAAACCGAGCATAATACAAATGTCCTTTGTGGAAGTAGGACGGTGCGCCGCCACCGTCAGACGCCGCCGACGAGGAAGACGACAACGACGACAATGTCCGCAACGGCGCGACACTCAGAGAAGCCTCCAGCACGCCCCGCGCCTCCTCCAGCAGCTCGGCCGGGCCACGACGCGGTACTCTGTCGTCGCAGCATCTCAGCCCGACGTCGCCGTGGACGAAGCGCGATTCGCTCGCGAGGTGGAAGCCATCAGCAGGGCAAAGCACCCTGGTCTCGTCACGCTCGTCAGCGCGTGCCCGAAGGGGCGCGCCGTGGTGCACGAGCTCGTGCCGAGCGGGAGCATGGAGTACCGCCTCTTTGGCGATGCGCCGGGATATGGCGCAGGCGTATGTGGACCCGCGGTGGCTTGCGACAGGGGAGGAGCCGATACCGCAGTGCGACGTGCACGCGCTGGGCGTGGTGCTGCCCCGGCTGGTCATGGGAATGCCATCGTTCGTGGCCAGGAAGGCGTCGCGTGAGGCCGCCGGCGGAAGCAGGGCAAGGCACGACGTGGTGGATGCAGGCGACGGGCGGTGGCCAATGCACGCGTCACGGATGTGGCGCTCTCGGCTGAGATGTTGCGACGACGGAGTACCGCGTCGTGGCTGGGCCGAGCTGCTGGAGGCCGCGACGAGCGCCGCGTCAGGGCGGACGTGGTCGTCGTTATCATCTTCCTCGTCGGCGGTGTCCGACGGCGGCGGCGCACCGTCATACTTCCATGAAGGACCTTTCTGTTATGCTCGGTTTTGTACGGGGCGTCTTTGCACAACTGCCATCGTGGAAAAACGACCACGTGTCAAGTTTTGGTTGGATTTGTATGAAACTACACGGGATGGACAAATTTGTGTACCATTTCATTACACTTTGCAAGTTTTTGTATGAAAGTGCATTTAATGGACAAGTTTATGTATAAATGGTGCAATTAACTCCTTTTTATACAAGGTTGCAACCAAGAGGACACACACGGTCGGAAAGGAGCTGCATGCTGATAAATGGATCCGCTCTGTTGCTCGCCGGAACACCCTCTCACAACGTTTCCAGTTCAATCGAGGTCTGGGACGTCATTAATTGCGGCCACACATCCTTTGATTGCGCAACTAGACTCTATTAACTGGATCCGGCCTGCGGATGGAAATTACTCAGCTGGCTCAGATAAGTTATAATGAGGTCTAATTAGCAGGATATAAAGATTTAAATAATATATTTGTACTTACTATATATATAGAGTAGTAGAGAAAAAAGTACAATGGGTTGTGCGGGTCGGCCTCAAATCAAAAACGGGTCAGCGAAACCGGTACCTGTTGACCCGTTGGGTTTGGTGTGTCGGCCCATAAAGCAACGCAAGCGAGGAACGGAGCTGCGGTGGCGAACGATTAGCGACGGGATAGCGGTGCAAGGATAGGCGGAGGTAAGAGGAAGCGGGGCAGCCGGGGGATTTCGCCGGATTCTCGCACAGGTGCTTCCGGCCGCCGCCGGCCGTCGGACGGGAATGCAGGGGTGGCAGCGGCGACCATGGACTTAATGCATTTGTCTAGATTTTTCGGCGGCGGGGAATGCAGTGATGGCGGCGGCGACGACCAAGGAGCTAGAAATCACTGTGCGACTGCAAAGGGGCTATCAGATTTGTTAAAATACAGTGAGATTGTGCGATGCTTCACATACTGAAAGTGAAAGGGCGCAATTCATTATGCTATTCTGATATAAATATGCTTAACTTAGAGGTGTCATGTGTTGTTCTTTAGATGTGTGTCTTCTTCTTAAATCTGACCGCACAAATGAAGGAAGAGGATCAGAAAATCGAACATAAAGGTTGCATAGCTCTAGAAACCCAATCCTGACCATCTTCGGAAGCACCACTTGTTAGAATTTAGGCCCATTTCTGGCTGCACAAATATCAATTTAAGAATAATCTCAAAAGGCCCAAGCGTGCTAGATTTGCATTTGCAACTTGAACTACTGTACTTTATTTGAGAGTAAAGATTTGGTGCTCCCGAGCTCCAGTGATCTCACAATTTTCAAAAAATCAAAAACTATATTTAAATGTTTTAAAAAATTCTGGAAAAAACACATGCATATTCTTAATGATATCTCCTAAAAGCGTGGAAAATCGCAATACAAAATACTTTATGGTTTGAGCTACATAAAAATAAGAAATATACAGATTTGAGTATAGCGTATAATGTATAGTTTCAAATTTTAACTTTTTTTATTTTTGTTTAGCCCATAGTACAAAAGATTTTATATTGATATTGCATGCTTATAGTATACTTCGTTAAGAACATGCATGATTTTTTCATAATTTTCTTAAACTCTTAATTATGATTTTCGGATTTTCAATGGTGCTCGGGAGACAAAAGCTATTTCCGTTTATTTGATGCCATCTAAATATCTAATGATGGGACCAATGTTGGTGATGATGACCCACAACGCTGCGTACTTGTCGGAAAATCAGAAACATCACTTTCTTTCGATAAAGGGATCTTTATTGCTTAAAGAGTTTTAAGTATTACACCTGGACTCTGCATAACTAAGATGCACACAGGCCAACAAGTTCACAAGTCTCCAAACAACGATAAATAAAAAGGCGAATTACATATCTTCATGAAGTCTTTGCGCATCCGCTCCGTATCCAGTTCTCCCATGATTTTAACGCCATGTGGTGCTCCGTTGTTGCGCGTGTATAAGCAGTTTTCGTCTGGTCGAGATTCGTGATAGAATTTTCGGGAGCCTTGACCATCTGCTCGTTCCGAACCGTGATCTCACCCCTAAGGCAGTCGATAATCTAAATCTCTGCCGACATACGCAAATCAGCCCCATGGGCAGTGACATTGTAACCGCCGGCCCGGGAAAGCAAGGTGGAATATTTTGACAAAGAATGTTGAAATAAATAGAAGTAAAGAAACAGGGAAACAAATATCCAGATCCTCTCAACAACCTCTACTTCTTTGCAGCATAAGACGAGATCGGTAGGGATGACGTGATCAGTGGCGACGAGGTACCAATGCTAACAAGTTGGGAAAGAAAACTGGTTTCAGGGTGGAGAATGAGCTCTTTTTCTCATTCCATCACTAAGAGGTGTGGAGAGACTACCATATAAGATGGTCTCAGTCCCCCTCCACTAGTAAAGTGGACTAAATATTGTATTTCCACCTTTTGACACATATTGTCCTTTGAGATTTAATTGGGAATTCTTGAAAATGCACATGGGACTTCTAAAATGGCAAATTTAATCTACTATAAATTTTTCCTTTGATATTTTCCTAACTAATAAACATTTTTTATCATGGATGATTTAAAATCTATTGTTTAAATAGCAAAATGTCTTTCGTAGCTTTATAAATGTCTACCGTTACCCTTTCCATGAAGCGGAAAAATAAACATGATGCTCAATAATTTTCCTTAGACGACTTGTAATTGTTTTTCCTTGGTGGTCGGCGGAAAATAATTGCCTTTCGTGGTTGGTCGGTTGTTGTGCAACTAAGATAATTATAATTCTGCAAAGTTGGGCTATGATTATGTAACCGAACAATGCAATTTGAAGAATGTTCAAGCCTACTCTCATTAAATGTGCCTTTAATAGAGTAGTATACAGTATATGTCTATAATTGGCTGTCGCCAAGTCTCTGCTCCTCTGTCCGTTAATTGGCCAAGCCAGATGACATCCTTGATTAATTCTTAACCACCCTTTACGAGATTATGTCAAGTAAAGTCGTAGTACTCTTGACCAAGTCAGGACAGATAACCTGCCATCCATGTCCACTTTGTATAAATATTGTAACTTTTAGTTGACTGTCATATACGTGTGTGCCACGCCGTTAAATAAATATTTGCACCAGTTTATAGAAGTACATCCAGTGGCTGATTAGTTAGGCTAGCCAACTTGCAGAATTGAATAGAGATACCGAGAATAGCCTGTTTAGAGCAATATTCACAATATTTGTATATAGTTCAAGTGTTCAACACGACAGCTTCAGCTCAGCTAACCAGATGACAATGTCATTTCGCCCAACATGACAAAGCAAGCGAACTGGAAGAGCAAGTTGCTCTTATTTGTATGCACCGCATAGGTCAGATGCGAATACTTCACATAGGATACATACACCAAGTATTGCAATGCTATCTTCTCCAAGTTCTCATGAAAAAAAATCATCTCCAACAAGGACGAGCGGGTCTAGTCTCATATTTACTAGATACATATATTCTCCAAACTGGGAAACTGGTAGCACACCAAAGCCTCATTTTAGTAGATACTTCTCCAACGGGGAAACTCGTTTCAGCAACGTCTGGGGACCCAACCAGGAATTCATCTCCTAAACAGCTTTCTAATGCGCGCGGTTGATCAGCTCAAGCATCCCTCAAGGTTTGTGCGTTGTAAATCCCTTTAATTTTCCCGGTTCATGATGCATCCCCTGTGTATAGCTTTCTCCGGCCGACAAGCCCAATTTCCATTGACCCTTATCCCTCGATGCCTTTCCTCGTTTTGTGGTACACCAAAAAGTAGAGCATGATCATTTTATTTTATATCATGCACACTACTTCGAAAAAAAAACTGCTGCTTTCTGGCTTTTATGCACACCCAAGATTTGCTAGTTCTAGGACTATCTCGTTACAGGTTATAGCTGATACTCCATGAGATTTTGGCACATGCGTCCTAGTCTAGATTTATTAGCTAATGGGACAAAATGTCCTAGACAGACTCCTGGTCCTAGTCTGCTTTTTCATCTAATTTTGCCTCTTAATATATCATTCAAATTAGTCTACATGGTAGTACTGAAAGTCATGTTATATTAGCTTTAGTGAAATAACAAAGCCTTTCTAAGCGGTATATTTGCAAAGCAGAAATGGGGAGCATCTTGGAGCAAAATTTATGGCGTCGAAGTTCGACATTGGAAAAATTGGACATAAACTATCTAAAAAGTATCACAAAAAATTTCTCTGAAGATCAAATACTTGGAAGTGGTGCGTTTGGAGTTGTTTATAAGGTACATATACTTTTTTTTTGTAGTTGTTTATTATCTAAATATGTCCAAAAAATAAAAACATATATTTTGTGGGAGTGAATCAGGGTGAGAAAGAAAATGGTGAGGTCGTTGCAGTAAAGAAGCTGAAATTGAGCACGGCACCAATGGATGATACGAAATTCATGAATGAGGTTCAACATGTTATGGATATATGCCATCCAAATATTGTAAGACTTGAAGGCTACTGTTACCAAACAGAAAGGGAAATAATAACTTTCCAGGATGGACGTCATAAATTTGTGGATGAGGAGTATAGACTTCTATGTTTCGAGTATCTTCCTAATGGAAGCCTCGACGAGTATCTCGACGGTATGATGTTACTCTTCTAACGTAATTGTCCTTACGAGAATATCGTTGACATTCAGATGAATCTTCTGGGTTAGAGTGGCACACACGTTATAACATAATTGAAGGGATTTGCGCGGGTTTATGCTGTCTTCATGAGGGTAGAAAAGGTGCACCGATTCTTCATCTGGATCTAAAACCTAGCAACATATTGCTAGATAAGACCATGACACCCAAAATCGCTGACTTTGGCTTATCAAGGCTATTTGATGGAGGGAGAACTCATATTAGCACCGAGACTATAGTAGGAACATGGTAAAGCAAAACTTTTCAATGATCCATTTACTACTTTCAGTATATGATAATTGTTTTACCATTTTCTTCTACCGCGCACTCATTTTGTTTTCCAGGGGATACATGGCACCTGAATATATAAAAAAAAATTCTCTCAGAAGAGTCGGATATATTCAGTTTGGGCGTTATAATTGTACAGATAGTGATGGGACAGAGGAAATACCCTGAAGGAACAAGTAACGAGGAGTTCAGCGAGGTTAGGGACATCATTAGTGAGGGTTCAGTATGACCTATCATTAACTAGTTTACCTTATGCATGTGCTAATTATTCTAGCAATTGTTTAAGTTCAATAGGTATCCGAAAAATGGAGGACAAGGTTAGAGAAAACATCAAAGAAGACATCATTGGAAGAGGAGTGTCGACAAGTGGATCAATGCATTGAAATAGGTCGAAAATGCATGTGTGAAGACCGAAAGGAAAGGCCAAAAATAGGAGAAATTGTTGAGATTCTTGAAAGAATTAAATTTTCAAGAATACAGGATGGGTTAGTTCTTTGCTCCTTTACCAAATTATTTGTTGTAGCTTATGTCTTTTTTGCCTTGATATGCGGGGTGTCATTTATCTTTTTTTCTATCCATTACTAAGAGCTGAGGAATAAAAGCATGACTGCAAATGAAAGAAAAAAACTGAGCATAGTAGTAGGAGTACATATCTTTTTTAATGTAGATTTTTATTTAACAAATAATTTATGTCATACTGCCTCGATCTATACAAATACCATTTAAAACATATGTTACTGCTCGTGCGACCATGACTTTTTCTATTGTGGATGTCCATTTATTGTTTCATTTTTTAATCTTATATTTAATGAAACGAAATGATTATTCTCATCAGGATTTGTATGTCAGGAGGGTCCCCTGCAACTGTACCTAATTCAGGTAACCATATTTCAGTTTGTAGATCATTTCACTTAACCATTTAACCATGTTTTGACACTCTTGTCCACAACATACTACTCCCTTGATCCAACAAGTGTCGCTAGTTGTACTATTACGTTGTGCCTTATCAGTCTGTTTCCCGCGACGGTTTTACTAGATCGGAGGGAGTACATCATTCTGTAGATTCTTCCTATTTATTGTTGCCTTGGGTACGTTTCGGTTTTCCCAAGATTGGCTAGGCTAAATTTTTGTTGTGGTTTTCTACCCATGATTTGGTTAATATTGGCTATATAAACTAGGGAACGGGGAAATGGGCGTTTACATTACTAGAGGGATACCACGCGCGTGGCAGCGGGCATATCTTGAGAATTCTATTGTGTGAATGAAAGCTTATAAGATGTATCAGACATGAAGTTGTCTATATGGACATGCAAGATTCCATTTGCGTCAACAGATGTGAGGCCAAATTTCAACCTGAAATGTTTGTCTATTTGACAAATTAAATTTGGTGTTGCATGCAAATTAGTGAAAACCAAAAAATGTAATTAATGGCCGATAATCCCGATAGTTTGCTTGAAAATATGCTAAGCATGTTCCGCGCGCGCCCAGATGACTCCCAACGGGGAGGGTGTGGGCTGAACGCGCCGGACGTAATATTGGGTCACCCCGTACGTAACGCCGCTATTTACGCCCCGAGTGTGCGAGATTTTACGTCCCACGCGCCAATAAAGCTATTGGCAACCCTATTGACGAGCCCCGTCTCCACACATCACTTAGACCTCCTTATCTTTTGTTCAAAAAGGGAGACTCCCTAGGACCTAGGCTCTGAATCAGAGCGATTTCATGCATCTCATATTTTCTTGCAAAATTTTCAAAGCACATTTACATCTCAACGATGTTATATTATTGTAGACCTGCTTAACTGGTTCTCTGCTCCAGTGTTGCTCCAGAAACGCACGTCGAATAGGCACGGCTTTGTCAAGGCAGGACGCAGGCTAGTGATGGGCATCGATCTCGGCACGACCTACTCCTGCGTTGGAGTCTGGCTGAATGGTCGTGTGCAGATCGTCTACAACGACGAGGGCAAACGCACCACACCGTCCTGTGTCGCCTTCACCGATAGTGAAAGGTTCATCGGCGAGTTGGCAAACAATCAGCTCGGAAAGAACGCATTAAACACCGTCTTCAGTAAGTACAGCTCTGTGTGTCCGTCCATTCGATATACTAGGTTGTTGTGCCGTACAATTCAATATGATACTTGTACATGTAGATGCGAAGCGGCTCATGGGCCGGAGTTTCTCTGATGCGTCCGTCAAGAGGGATGCCAAGTATTGGCCATTTGGGGTGATCACGGACGACCACGACAATCCCTTGATCAGGGTGAGTTACCTTGGCGAGGAGAAGAGTTTCTCGCCGGTGGAGATCACGGCCATTGTGCTCGTCCAGATGAAGGAGACAGCTGAGACCTACGCTAGAAGGACCATCACGGACGCTGTCATCACGGACGCTGTCATCACGGTCCCAGCCTACTTCAACTGCTCCCAGCGCCAGGCCACCAAGGATGCTGCCGCCATCGCCGGCCTCAATGTCTTGCGCATCATCAACGACCTTACCGCCGCGGCTATCACTTACAGAGTCAACACGAACTGGAGGGGGAGCACTGTGCTCTTCTATGACTTGGGCGGTGGAACGCTCGATGTCTCCCTCGTCGTTATCAACAAAGATGGCTTGCAGGTCAAGGCTACCGCAGGCAACACTCACCTAGGTGGCGAGGATTTCACCAACAATATGGTTGACCATTTCGTCAACGAATTTAAGAAGAAGAACCCTCATATCAGTGGCGACATCAGCTGCGACAAGGAGGCACTCGGGCGTCTACGGAGATCGTGCGAAGACGCGAAGAGTAGGCTCTCCACCGACCCTAGTACCTTGTTGGAGGTCGTTGCCCTTTTTGAGGGTATCAACTTCCACTCCGCAATCACCCGTGACCAGTTCGAGAAGCTCAACGAGGACCTCTTGTGCAAATGTATGGAGCCCGTGGAGACGTGCTTGGTGGACGCCGAGATGGACAAGAACAATGTGGACGATGTTGTGCTCGTCGGGGGCTGCACACGTATCCCCCGGGTGCGCAAGCTCATCAAGGACTTCTTCAATGGAAAGGAGCTCTGCAGGAACTTCAATGCGGACGATGCCGTTGCATACGGAGCAACCCTCCACGCCGCAATGCTCATGGGCCACAAGAAGCGTGACGTCCTCCTGCATCTCTTGGACATCCTGCCGCTCTCACTGGGCGTAAGCACCAAGGGGGGGCTCATGAGCGTGGTGATCCCGAGGAACACCACCATCCCCACGACTGTGGAGCAGATCTTCGTCACAACCAAGGACAACCAGTCCAGCATGCGCTTGGCCGTGTACGAGGGTGAGAAGGCCATGGCAGTCGACAACAGGCCGCGCGGCTCGATAACGCTTTCCGGCCTCACGTTGGCTCCTATGGGAGTCACTCAAGTCAACGTGCGGTTTGAGATTGATGAAGACGGGATCCTGCATGTCTCGGCAAAAGAGAAGAAGTCTGGTGAGGGGGAGATAACTATCATGAATGACGTGAGGCCTTTTAGCGTCGATGAGATTAATAGAATGGTGCAGGATGAGGAGTACATGAAGAATGTACAAGCACGGAACGACCTTCAGAATTTGTTGTTCACTACTATGAACAATATGAAGATTCTGGAGGACTCAGCTGCAAGATTGCTCTTTCACCCGGCGGCAACTCACCCGGCGGCAGCTCAACAACCAGGATTCATTTACAGTTACCCGCCGCCGCCGCCGCCGGCAACTCAACACCCAGGATTCAATTACCGTTACCCGCGGCAAGTCAACAACCAGGATTCAATTACGATTATACTTATAGGACCCAGGAGGCCCAGGAGGCCCAGGAAATGAACAGGAAAAGGATACAAGAACACAGGGACAGTATCTGGAAAATCAAGGGCAGTATCAAGAAACTCCAGGAGACAGCTGACGAGACTACAAAGTGGCTTGAAAACCAGGAGTTTACAACCAGCGCGATGATTGACCGGAAGGATCACATTGAGCGTGTCTACCGCATCATCAGCAGCCAGATTGAGAGTGTCTCCCACTATCAATCAACAGTCAAGCCCTTTGACCCGAGTAAGGATGACAATTTTACCCGGTATGGGTACCCGCGGGTACCATACCCACATGTGTAAAATATGGGTATAATTTTAGTGCTTCTGCTTAAGTGTACCCCCTTCACCAAATTTGAACACATCAAGGGGTGAGACCGCTCCGGTCCCTTTCGTGATTAAGGGTATGTCATTGATAACTTATTAATTTGTCATTAGCAACTAATTGAATCATACTTAGCCTTGTAGAAACTAACAAATATGCGCAGCATCACATACCGGTGTTCGACACAAAAACAACACTAGCTAGCAGCACTAGGCGCAGGCCCGTAAGGGCTAGGTGCGAGATGCGCTCGTGCGCGTAAGCCAGGCAAGCAGGGTTCGATCGATAGCTGCAGGGCTGGGCAGGAGCACGTACGATCAAACAGGTGCGGTGCATGTAGTACCAAAGCAAAGGCAGGAAAGAGATTTGTTACGTGAAAAAAAGGAGGAACAAGCTCTTTGTGTAGCTATTTGTCCAGCACTACTAGATGGCAAGAATTTGGGGGCACTTTGATAGGGGCATTTTTTAAAAGTGCCTCAAAAGATCATAATTAGGAGCATTTTAACAAAGTGCCGTAATATATATAACATTTTAGGGCAATTTAAGCAAAGTGCCCCCAAAGGTCATACCTATTGGGGCACTTATACAAAATGCCCCAAATATCATAACTATTGGGGCACAAAATTAAACTGCCCCCAAAGTTTTCAAAAAAGACCCGGATACAATTCTTTTGCTTCACTCTTAATTTGGTTTAGATAAAAATCATTCATATAATAAAGCAACCAAATTTAAAAAAAAACGGAAGAAAAAAAGAACGCACGCGAACATGCGCTGGGAGCTAGTGGCTCACTGGCTCATCGCTAGTACTCCGTACTCTCCAGCGTATTTGTTTTTTTAGCACACCTCAGCCGCCTCTCTCCCTTGGCCCCTTTCTCTCGCGCGCTCGCGATGCGTCGCCGCCGCTTGCTTCGGCCATCACCGGCGCCGCGGATCGGCGGAATTGCTCCGCCGCCCCTCCTCCTTCGACCCCCCCCCCCCCCAGGCTCCCCACCGCTAGGTCGCCCCTGGAATCCCCAATCGGACCCCACCGGGAACCCTAACCCTAGCTCGCCATGGCTCAGGTCCGCGGCCACCGCGGCATGCGGCCGTGTCGCGAAGCCGCGCTGTGGGAGGCGCTCTCTCGGGGGCTACCGCACCGCGGGATGGGAGCCAGGCGCCGCATCCACCACCGCCGCTGGTTGGCGCATCGGAGGATCCCGAGTCGTGGACGAACCTCTCCGGGAGGCCCTCATCCCTCTATCTCCGCGACAACAACGCAGCGGACCACGAGCGGCGCAGCTAGGGAATCAATCCACGCCAGCCACAACTGCGCGTGGTCAAGGTCCGGTTCGGCCTCTACTGTTTGTTTTGCGTTTCCTGTTCTGCTTGAACTGAATGCACATCAAGTTTTTGATGAAATGATTAGCTGGACGAGTAGAAGTTTGGTAACCATGTCAGTTGGGGCTTGACTCTAGATACTTTGTGATCCAAATTCTGAATCATAGCATATCCAGTCCAGCAACGTTACATTTGTTGACCTTTTGGTCTATGAGAAACAGAATATAGATGTCAAACAATTTACTGGTATTGATGTTATATTTGATTGACACACATTCAGTTCATTGAGGTTAGCTTTCTATTGCTTCTGTTGTCAATTATGCAGCAATGTTGCACCGCTACTTGAAATTGTCGTAATGTATTTTGTTGTGACCTGTTGTGCTGTATGCTCTTTGTTTTAATATTGGCGAGGAACTCGTGATGATAATAATTACTTCCCTTTGTAGGTAGTTCGCCTGTGAAATTGTGGATACAAAGGAATATCAGAGCTTGGTGAGTTTTATTCCTACATTTGAGACACTATCATGTTACTTTCCAGCATTGTTTTACTGCAGGAAGCATAATAGTCTAGCTCTTACTGTTTACCGAGCTAAATATTGTGGTTAATGCATGGAAGTGTTTTTTAATAGTATGCAGTCATTAATTACAAGTTATTGCAACCTGTATAACCTTACATAGATGATACACTTATTGGTCAAGCCTAATACATAAATCCCTGATTGGCAGAAAGTATTTTTGTTTTGTTTTAAAGCCTCAACCGAGCCATGGTGTTTATGTCCCCAGCCTTCCAGCCGAGTGTCATGTACCAGTGCTACATGAAGCAACCGTACCAGTTGTCTTGAGTTTATTATTACCAGATAGTCATCCTTTTAATCATATCTGTGATATGTAGATAGAGCTTTCTAGTGTTCTCCTTGTGCAGCATACCAAAATGTAAAAGAGACGAGAGCAGTTGAATAATTAATTGAGTTCTATATTAAGCATTCAATGTTACATGATCCGTAAGAAGTTTGTTTCTCTTTTGACGACATATGACTATTGCAGGTACTGAATTTGTTGGATCTAGATGAAGTCTGGGAGCAGCACACTTGAAGTTCAATGGATGTGGAGGAATGATGCCTGCTAGATCTAATCTTAGTCTCTGCACTCTGGCTTCTATGGTCCATCAAAGTTAACCTTTACAAAGTTTGATTGACTCTGAATTCCCAGGACCTACCCTCCAGGCCAAAGTACCTTGTTACTTTCACCGTTGGAATTTCACAAAAGGAAAACATAAATAGAGCAGTCAAGAAGGGAATTTCTTCACATTCACAATTATTAGTTATCTGAGTGTCCCAGGTTGTGTTGTCAAAATGTTGCTGTCTGTGTTCTCTAACATGTATGTTTATATGTGTTGTATCATGTATACTTTTATCCATAATTTAGACGTACCATGAAACATTGACTTGGTAAACTTCCTAATTGTGTGAACTCTTTGGTTCTTGCAGTTTTCTGATAACTTTGCTATCCTGTTATTCCACTATGATGGCCGAGTGAGTGAATGGGATGAATTTGAGTGGTCAAAACGAGCAATCCACATAAGTGTCCTGAAAACAAGTGAAATGGTATGCTCTGTTGCTTTTGTATTCCCGTAAATTTAATTTGGCAGGGATTTTAATAGTTGGCTAATTTCTTTACATCTAGGTGGTATGCCAAAAGATTCTTGCACCCTGATATCGTGGCACCTTATGAGTATATATTTATCTGGGACGAGCACCTTGGAGTCGAGCATTTCAATGCAGAGGAGTATGCTTTCAATCTTCTTCACTTAACATAACACATCTTTCTGTTGCTGCCGTTAGATGACTTGCTAACATTATTTGCATATCAGGTATATTAAACTCGTCAAGAACTATAAGCTGGAAATCTCACAACCTGGTTTGGAGCCAGATAAGGGATTGACATGGCAGATGACCAAAAGAAGAGGGGATCACGAGGTCCACAAGTAAGTAAAAGAACTCTCTTCTGTAACTACATATGTGTTGTTCGGTCTCACATATGCATTACCTCATGTATACATAGTCGAGGCATTATCTGAATTGTGCAAAAGCACAAAGAGTTTGTTGACTCATACAATAAAAGGAAACAAACATTCTACCCTTATGAGATGCAGAACTTGTTTGTTCCTTCTCTTTCATCTCATGTAGCTACCTGGTTACTATACTCCGTTACTTCATGTTGCAACAGTAGTGTTTTACACGCAACCTAACTCCTACTCTTAATAAATTGTGATATACTGACTAAGGTGTTTAGGTAGAGGCTTTTCTTGTGTTGATTACTTATTTTTTTCCAACTGAAGGTCTTGTGTTTTTTTTTTTGCCTTAATTGAAATCTATACGGCCGCCCATTGTTGATTTAGCTTGATGTTCTGTGATATTGATGTTCAGTTTGATGCTACCAAAGGGGAGCTCCCTGCTTTCAGTTTGATGAAGACATTTGCTGCATGACCAATTTGTACTAATAAAGGTTTAACTTATCTAGATGTTGCAAAATATTGCAAGTTTGATCATATCTCATAATGGCAGTAGTACATCTCCCTGTAATCTACATGTTCAAGATTTTATCATGCTCAACTGGCAGTTGGCTACATGTACATTTGTCTATTTTGGATCTGTAATCTACAGCCTATTTGATGATTTCCTGTTTTTATTGTATCTGTGATGAATTCTGAATTGTGTGTAATATTATATTATAAATCTGGAGAATTTTCGAACAATGCCCAAAAAATATATTTGGGGTACTAATATAATGTGCGCCCTTGTAGGTTTTTTAGGGCACTTGTCCAAAGTGCCCCGAAAAGTTTTGGGGGCACTTAATCGAAATGCCCTAAAAACTTTTCGGGGCACTTTGGAGAAGTGCCCTAATAAGTTTTTGGGGTAGTTTTTCAAAATGCCCTAAAAGGTGTAACCTTTTGGGGCATTTTTTTAAAGTGCCCCAAGTACTTTTCCCGCCACTAGTACAAGTGCCCTAATAAGTTTTCAGGGCACTTATTTGACTTTTCGGGGCACTTTGAAGTGTCCTTAAATCCTTACTGTGACGTAGTGCAGGAGACCAGGAGTATGGGTGGATTGATGGATCTTTAGTGCTAAGAGTACATGGAGGGCTACCTAGAAGAGGGACAACTTCTAAGTCGCGGAAAGATTGATAGAAATTGGCAGGTTTTGATCAATGTTATTTTTTATTTGTTTTGCTACGTGTGTTCGACAATTGTATGGGCACACTTGATGGTGTAGTATGGTGCCAAGTTGATTAAGATGGACTGCATGCGGCGAGGGAGCGACGTGCGTATAAAGCTCATGGAGTCTGGAGCATGTCGTGCAGTCGGACATGTTCGGCTAGGTCGGACTGGGATCGAGGGGAGGTCGGTCAGGTAGAAGACTGGATGTAGTCGACTCCAATCTCGCCGCAATTGTACCGCCATCAACTACGAGTCCACTGGGGACAAACCTCGACTTCATCAACTATCATGGCGGCTATCAGCGTCGGGGGTGTCGGCACAGAGAAGCCACTCCCTAAAAGGACACCACGTGTCCTTGGGAGCTGGCGCTTTGACATCAGCAACAACAGCAACGCCATCGATGCACCCGATCAAGCGACTCTGGTGCCTTCGTCGACTCTGTCTGTCACGCCGACTCTTTCCGGTAAACACCGCGTGACTCCCCCCCCCCCCCCCCCCCCGCGACACTCGGGGGCTGCGCCAACAGGTTACACAATTTACCTCGGCCGCACCCGACACTCGGAGGGTGCGCCATACAGGTTACACAATTTATCTCGGCCGCACCCCACACTCGGTTGCGCCATACATGCTACGCTATTTACCTCGGCCGCACACGCGCTGCGTCGACTCCTTCTGGCTGCTATGGTCCGACATCGTCGGTCGGAGTCAAACGAAATTTCACGTACGCAAATCAGTTGTCAAAACAGATTATGGGGTAATTTGTCTAGTTTACAATAGTTTAGGGGATTAAGATCCCTGTTTTAGACGTGGGCCTTTGGGGGGGGGGGGGGGTATGTGATCCGAATGGAATAGTTCGGAGGGGAGTATCTATGCTTTTTTCATTAATTTTTCGTCAATATGACATGGATTGGTCTATATGCTGTTCTGTATGGTATGAATTTTGTGGATGTTGTCGAGTATCTAGGATGGCGGCTCTAGAGATTTAAACATAATAAAGTCCGCATATAGAGATTTAGCCGTAAACAACCACATAGACGTTAACTCTACATGTGGTGTTTTCTCCTCAACGCCCGATCAACGGGATCATTGAGAACAAGCAAGAGCGCACCCCTTGGGCGCCCAGGGGGGCTATCCACGTGGCGAGCGACGTGCGGGCAAGGAGGAAAAAGACAACAGCGCTGCCGCGTCGCGTAGCGAGCCCGGAAAATGCCATCCCCATCCGTTCGATCTGGGAAGTAGCCCCTTTTCTCTTCTCTCCTTTCCCCTCGCGCTTCTCCATGGCCAGAAGCTAGGGTTCATCCACTCCCCACCCCGCCGCCACCACCATGGGCCACTCTATCTCGACGAGCGGAGCGGGAAGCCGGAGGCGGAGAACGGCGAGCAGTGGCCACTGCGACCTCCACCACGCACCGGGCCCGATTGGAAAGCGGCACACCGACGCCGACCGAGCTCGGCCTCATCCCCCTTTCTTGTTGCCACCGCCCTCTGCCTCTCCGGCCTCTTCGCCTGCGCATGAGGGGGCGGTAGATGGGGGACATGGCGGAGGTGGAGCAAAGAGGGCTGCGTGGAGAGCCGTGTGGCGTCGAGCTTGTCGGTCTCGGAAGGGAGCAGCTATGGCGGTGCTCGCACGGATATCACCACCCGAGTCCGGCGAGCTGCAGCCTCCCTACCGAGCCTTTATAGGCCCTTTCTCTCTCCCACGCCCAGACTCTCCTTTTCGCCTCGTTTTCCTCAAGAACTCCTCCGCTTGAGCCCACTGAAGAGTGAGATCTTTCGCCCTGCCGTCGGCCGATCTTCAGCCCTCCGGAGTTTGCTCTGCAATGGAGGGATTTGGTTGAGGTCTGTGGCTTAATTTTTTGTGTGACTTCATTTTTCCCCTCCCTTGCTTAGTTCCCTGTATCCTAATTTGGGGATTCCTGTGCAGTCCGGTGTTCATCGCCCGGTGCTAGCTGGTTCGTGAGCCGTTCGTGAGGTATGCTTCTTCTTTTCATCTGCTTGTTCGACGTTGCGTGCACATGCCTCCGTTTTCTGCCTGACAGTTCGTCCTTCTTTTGTTTTTCCTCAGGTCGAGAGGGAGCGTGGGGAGGTTCGTCTTGTTCCTCCGGCCTCGTCGTTTCTTGGTTTTCTGTGTTCTCCGTGTGCTGAGGTATACCGCCTCCTCCGCTAGCATTCTTCTGAGATATCCTTGCGTGCTTCTATATGTGCTTTGTCGCATGTTTGTGCCTTGCACTCTACCTGTTTGTTTTTATGTCTGAAAGGTTAGCTTCTTGTACGAATTGCTTTCGTTCTGCTGTGTGGTCGGTTGTTGCCTGTGATGCATAGGTTCGTTCGAGCAGGTTTGAATGGACGATACTCCTGGGTCGTCGCGGTCTTGAGCTACGGCGATTTCCGCTCGTGTCTATCTGTTCGGCGGTGCAATTTTGGTTGTTCTCGTGTAGCACGTGCTCTGTTTTCGCTAGATACGCCTTTTCTTATTTTATGCTTTTGATCCCCGCCATAAATCGTCGGTCGTCGACACCTCGTGATTTATGGGTGAGTGGCTATATGCCTTTGTTGTATTTTGTTTTACCACTGCTTTGATTTTTGGGCTCACGTTACTGCCGCTCCAGGGCCCGGGTTTTACCCTGTCGTCACGCGTGAATACGCTCGGATACGCCGTCGCCAGCGAGTTTACAAAATGAGAACGCATAGATCTAGATGGGCTAAATCAGGGCGTTATCCTTTTCCTACGATCTGCTTCCAAGAGTCTTTTCTCCAATCACTACATGGAGTTTTTAAAAGGTAGCCTTTTGATCCAGCCAGCCTGTTGTGCTTCTGGCTGTCTCCCTTCTGGATCATGCGTTCTGGGCTCATATGTTGGCTGTGCAGCTACCTATGCAGCTGTATCATACCATGGTGCACCTGACTATCGTTGTCAGTTGCTCATGATTTAGTGGTAGACGAATTTAATTCTTGCTGCTTGGAACTCAGCTGCTCTTTTCTGAATATATTGGCATGCAAAAAGAACTACATCTACCATGTCTCTTTTCATATTCTGAATTTTTCTCCTTGATTCTACTTTCAGTGTAAGCGGCATGTCCTGAATGATGCACATCGGAAGTTTGACGGAATGTCGGACCAGATTGACTAGATCGTCATGTTTGACCGTAATGAACATGCCCTTGTTTCAGTAGTTAGGGGAGTAGTTTCTAAGACATGTGCTGATTATTTTTAGCCTTTCTCATTTACCGATTGGAAATATTGTGCTTTTTTGTAGGTGGTGGAGAATCCAGGTTGTCAAACTTCTGAATTATGTAAGTTTCTGGCTTTCTGCAATGCTTTTCGAGTGTTTTATTGACCTTTTGTGCTGCTGGTCTCAATATTTGCATCTGTTCATGTGATTCCTCCATACAGTCTTGTTGTATTCTTGTAATCAGGGATAGTATTCAGAAGCAATGAAGCTGAAGTGTTTGTGTCCTCTTATATGTACAATATGTTAACAGATAACAAGTTGCGATGAAAAGAAGATTTTTGTCAATTAACAAAGAATATTTTGTACACATATTAATTCCAGTTATGAAGTAAATTATCCTTTCGTATTGCTGTGTTTTTGTTGACGATAATGCTCAAACTCGGCTATCTTATGCGCAGACCGTTTTCTGAATGTGTTGAGAGGCACACACTCAACTTCTGACAAGTTACTTTAGGCTCAAGGCAACCTAGCGTCATGTTTGACGGTAATGCACATGCCATTGTTTCGGTTCTTTTGGGAGTGATTTCTAATACATGTTCTAATTATTTTTAGCCTTTCTCTGTGACCCATTGGAAATATTGTGCTTTTTGTAGGTGGTAGAGAATCCAGGTTGTCAAGCTTCTAAATTATGTAAGTTTCTGGCTTTCCGCAATGCTTTTTGATTGTTTTATTCACTTTCTGTGCTACCGACTTCAATATTTGCATCTGTGCATGTGATTCCTCCGTATAGTCTTGTTGTATTCTTGTAGTCAGTGATAGTATTCAAGAAGCAATGAAGCTGAAGTGTTCTGTCCCCTTATATGTCCAATCTATTCACGAATAACAAGTTGCAACGGATCGATTAACAAAGAATGTCTGGTGACACATTACTTTCAGTTATGAAGTAAATTATCCTTTCATATTAATGTGTTTTTTGTGACGATGATGCTCCAACTCAGCTATCTTATGTGCAGCAAGACAATTTGGATTCGCACGTAATGTATTGTTTAGAGAGAACAGTGTATATAAATGTAGCTTCAGTTAGCTTAGCTTGGTTTGAAGGAACTTTTGTTCCTTCCAGTCTCAGATTTTGTACTGGTTATAAATATTTTACACGCACAGACGCTAATGGAGATTTCTGGAGTAATCATTAAACATGGGTTATATCATTTTTTGATGTTCATGTGAGAAATTGAGAGAGGTTAGATACAAAGGTAGTTAAATAAATGTTTGGTAGTGTATATATGTGCAGCAACACAATTTAGATTATCAACCTTAGGGGTTAGTTCAGGCCGTTGTGTATAGCAGTTATGAGCATACATATCTATGAAGACATATTGTACCCTGTTCTAAAAATTAGAACTGTGGTGGTGATGTTGTGTCGATATCTGGCTTGCTTGCCTATTTAGCTTTCTAAATGGACTCCTATAGTTTCTGTGTTCTTGGCTTCCGAAGTAACATTGTTCTCTATTTGGTATTACAAGGACAATGCAACATCAACACGCAATACTCTATCTTTGTTGATGGCAAGTATTTTAGATGGATGACACACCTTCTGTGGATATCCAGTCAATGGACTTTGGGTTTTTGGAGCTCAATGTTCTTAGTTTCCAACCTTCCTATTTCCAGATATGGTGAACAGGTCAGTGGACTTGGTCATGAATTGGTGTGTTCAAAGTTGAGTGTTTGATTGGGTGCTAAAGAAGTAAACTTTGTTAGAATTTTTCTGTTTTGCTTATGGTTACTTTTCCCTGGAAAATGCTCTGCGCCTTCTGTTTTGCTCAGCAGGAAGGACAACATCAAGACCTGGAATGGCATGAGGAAAAGGACATTGGATGCAGTCCCGGTTTATCCAAGAGGTTAGATTGGTCTCCCCAAGGCGTTTGATGGTTATAGAAAAATGGGAAGCAGGGAAGCAACCGAATGCATAGGTGAAAGTGTATCTATGGAGGCGCATGTCTATAGATACAATAGTGAGTTGAATATGGCATAAACTCCATGGCAACGGCAAGATTTTGCAAAAAAAATATTACTGGTCAAATTTATTATTTTGTCCGACATTTCCAAGAGAACAGATTTTTTATGGGTGAATTTTACTTCATACATTGATCTTTTATTTGTAGCTACACCAGCACCTAATCAAGATAATTGTGTAAAATCCCATTCATTATCTGTTACATTCAGTCCATAGTCATTTACTTCATGCTATTAAAACTATGCCCTATATATGCATACTCTGACTATACAACTGAAATTATTGGGACGCTACCGTACGGCCAGGAGGCGCCCCGAGGGGCGCCCCAGCCTCTATATGGATTATGGATGCACTTAAATGATGGCGTTCGGGGCTATCTACAACCCAGAGTGGTTGGCTTCATCTTAAAAGACTAGATGTTTAGAACTCTTTTTTATTGGCTGAGTTTTATCTCACATAGGTGAACCCTTGAGTTTTTTATACTTTTTGAACTTTGCAAAAAAATCAAGGCTATGTGATGCAGAGGCCTGGGCTGAGCTCCCATTTTGAGAAAATAAAAAAAATCTCATCTTCATTTTATTCATCGAAAACAAGCCTGTAATGTAAAAACCAGTGGACTGCAAGCTGTGCTGCCTATCCTTCCAAGCCACCAGTCAGCCCAGCTCAGTCCATAGCGCCGGAGCATGCTCTCCGTCGGCGCCCGCCTCCACGGCGGAGCTCCCCCTTGGCGACGGCCCCGGCAAAGCTCATGCCTCGCGGCGCCGCCGGCCTCCATCAGCGGCGGCGACCCCGGCGAATCTCAGTTCGTCCCTGGATTCCGCCGCCCCCTTCCTCAAATCCCTTCCGCACTTCCCGCCTTTGTTTGAAACCAAACGTGTCTGGCTCTTGCAGGAAGGCGAAACGCGTGCTCGTGGAGAGGTATCGGGACGGCGCCGCCAAGAGGTTTCCTCGCTTCCGAAATCCAATTTGCAAACACATTTGGCTGAATTTGCGAAGAGTCCCCCCCCCCCCCCCTGGCCGCTCGGTCCTGGTGCACCGGCGACGGCGGCGGCTCCCCTGGTGTGGCTGCGGTGGCTGGTGGCGCTGCTCTGCGTCTCGGCGGGTTGGTGGCAGTCGGGAGCGCGGCGAAGGCAGGCTGGCCGTCGCGGCCGTGGCGGGCACGGTCGGCGGCGGCGCTATGGCTTGGTGGATCTGCGAGGAGGGCCCCGACGGTGGTCGCTAGGGTTGTGCGGCCTCGGGCCGCCTCGCGACTAGGGACGGGGCAGGGGCCCCGGGCCCTGTCTGAGCCCATCGGCCCTCGCACCAGCTTGGCCGTCCGTAGCCATGGGGGCTGCTGGTTGCCGGCTTGGGAAGGTTCCCTCTCTCCTCGGTGCTCAGCGGAGCGCAGAGCTCGGACGCCGGGGCGGCGGCCCTGGACGGTGGGAATCACTCGGCTGGCGGGCGTGCCGGTGGTTCTGGTGCTGGTCGGTGACCGCGGCCGTGTGGGCGGCGTGGTGACTGTCTGGCGACTACTCGTGTGGGAGACCCGGAGTCATGTCAAAGGGAAACCTGTGTCCGGGCTGTTACCGGACCGCGGCGGCGACGTCCTTGGACGTCGTTCCCTTCTTGAAGGCGCCGTTGTGAGACTCTCTCGGTCCTCTCCCGTGCTCCGGGTGAAAACCTGAGATCCACGGATCGGGCGGTGGCGGCGCTTTGGCGTCGTGCTCTTCTTGAAGACACCGCTTTGGAGCACACGGTTGGTTGCTTCCCGGAGGTTGGGAGGTGTTGGCTGCTGTGGCAACCTCTCGCCGAGCTCTCTCCGGCAAGGTCTACAACTCCCTTTGCACATCGGCGTTTCTTGCGTGGAGGTACCTGGTGCCTGTCTGCAGCTTCTGTGGTCAGTGGCGGTGTCCGTCGATGCTCACCTTATCTCACCGGCGTCTCTCTGTGGCCCCCTTGTTGAGCCTGGCTGCTTCTTTGTGGTCAGTGGCGTTGGTTTTTCGCCCTAGTCTCCTCGGCGTCCCGTTGAGGGGTTTGTTGAGCCTGTCTACCTGTGTGGACGGTGGCGGTGATCTTCGGTGTCTACCTGTAATCGCCTTGTAGTTCTGTCTCTTGTGTGTGCGTGGGGTTGTGTTGTATGCTGGGTTCAGCACTGTGTACCTTATCGCCGTTTGGCGCTATTAATTTATCGCCGGGCCTTTTCAGCCTTTGTTCTAAAAAAAAATGCGAAGAGTTGTGCCAAGCCTGCATTTAGAAACCATGGATGGTGAGTAAGTACCACGAGGGTGCCGAGTGTCTCACCATCTGATTGATGTGACGAACAGGTATCTGTTGGACGGCGACTCGAAGCTGCAGGTTCACTGGGAGAAGCATGAGCCTCCGGTGAACGCGGTCCAAGATGAAAAGGCCAATTCTTCGATTCCCCGGGCCATTCAGGACTTTGTACTCCCAGCAGGGTTTCCAGGTGAATATTTTTGCTCTTTTGTCACTGGATATGGACTATCAAGGATTCAGCTTTACATTTTCTACAATCTAGGAGATGCAGTGAATTGTGATTTTTTTAGTGATGATCATATTGCCGAAAACAAATTATCTTGTTTGACAGTTCTATATCTTGTGCTTATATGAGTGCATGCCGTGGCTACATATCTTACATCTCTTATCAGTTACTATCAAATGTAGAGCTTGCTTCCAAATTAAACGTTTCCTCTTTTTCTTGATATATCCTGCATTAGAGCTAGCCATTGCAGAGTGGCAGACTGGTACCAAACGTCTGAAACTTATGCCACTTCTCAAATCTGTAACTCATATATATTTCAGAATCTGTTTCGGATGATTATCTGCAATACATGCTATTGCAATTCCCAACAAACGTGACAGGATGGATCTGCCACACATTGGTTACATCAAGTCTTCTGAAGGTATCGCATGATTTATTAGTCAAGATGATATTTGTAGTAGTAAATGATTGTTGCGGTGACTAAAATGATTTCAATGAAATATAATTATTTTGTTAAACTGATGATTAGCTGATCATAGATTGGCACAGGCTGTAGGTGTTGGGTCCTTTTCAGGAACTTCAGCAGCTGCTTCTGCTGCTGCTATCAGGTCATTACCATCTTTGCTACATTGTATGGGCTATTAGTTCTTTGGAAGAAAAATAATCTTGACGTTGGTTTTAGCTTAGTTATGTTCCATCCTGATTTGGTCACCTTTATTATACATAGTGCATACACAACCTGAAAGAGTTTTTCTTTCTCATGAGCCTTGAGTCTTTACCGAATAGTGTATGAACATACCAAAGGGAACATAACAACATGCTCACAGCTAAACATGAAATACGAGTGTGAGTGGATCAGTTAATTTTATTCTCGCGGTTAAATCGCCCCTTGTCTTTGTGCTGATATTAATCTCTTCTGTAGGTGGGTATCAAAAGATGGCATAGGAGCTTTTGGGCGTCTTCTCATTGGTACGATTATGCCTGACTGTTTATTCAGAATATGTTGTCCTGAGAGATTTACGAATGATTTGTTTTAGGTGGACGTTTCGGAACACTCTTTGATGATGACCCAAAGAAGTGGCGGATGTATGCAGATTTCATTGGGAGTGCTGGAAGGTTCATGCACTAACTCTCTTAAATAAGTACAGATAATATATATAATCAAGTGAAAATGCAAAACCCACTTATAATATTATCCAAGGGAATTATCTGTGCAATATGGCAGCATCTTTGATCTCACCACTCCCCTCTACCCTTTTTTTTTTTGGACGACCACTCCCCTCTACCCTGGTTACTTCCTCCCACTTGCATCATTGGGGAATCTTGCAAAGGTATATTGGAAACAACACACATTAGTTCATTACATTTGGTTTCCACATGTGACTAAAGCCTAACTCAAACTTTGTAGAGAGCTACATGCGTAGAAAATCATTGACTCCAGACTTCTTAAGCAGGCTGTAGGGAGAGGATTTAGAGATCCTTCTAATCGTGTTATCCAAAATCACTTCGCGAAATCGGGAAACCTGGGGGAGATTGCTGCAAAGGTACCTAGTTTCTTCCAGTACTCTACCTAACAATCCGTTCAATGTCACTATCCAATTAATCATTCATTTTATTAAACAGCAGAATAGTAGTACTTTTTGTGTATTTTTTCCGCGAAAACACAAAAAGCTTTTCGTTTCATTTCATTGGATAGGTTGAGAGTTCAGTTACATCAGCCTCTTAGGAGGTGAGAAAACGCAAAAAACCTTTGTGTACTTTTTGTGTATGGAAAAACAGCACAATATTATGATCATCCAAAAGTCCCTTTGGAGATTATGCACCGTTTCACATTTTTTTGGTTCAGTATATAATATATCTCAATAATGTTGCTAATTTTTTTCAGGAGGAAGTATGGGAAGTAGGGGCTCAGCTGTTAGGCCTTTCTATCGGTGTACTTATTCTGGTATTACTACTCGTGAAGTTTTCTGTACTGGCAACACGGAACCTCCTTTTGGCATGCCAACCTTAATTTTATTACTGTTTGATGACTCATTCCTAGTTGGCATTTTCATTCCAGGACACACCAGGCATACAGTCATCATACTCAACTCTTACTCTGACCTGGCTTGGTGTTCGTCTTCTACATCTTTGGTTCCGCTACCAGTCCTTAATAGTTCTCAAGTTCCGCACAGTAAGGTGCTTGACTTAAATTATGTTCGGTCAATTAATTAAGCTCAATGTTTGCATGTTAGGCCATGTTTTTCAGTCAGATACATAAATGGATAACATAAATGGTTTACTAGTTTTTGATTCATCATATGTGTTCCTCTTCATGTCTATTAATAGGTAAACCTAAAACGCGCTCGGATTCTTGTGAGATCACATGTTGCAGACCATACAGTTCCTGGTGACATGTTCTTCACTTCTTGATTTTGGAAGTTTCTTGGTTGCTTAACGAAAAGTTTTGTTAATACTTGTTTCTTTCTTCCTGTTCTAGGCTACGTTGCTTGCAATGAGGGAGAGAATATTTTAACATGGGAGAGATTCTTGCATCCCCAAATTTCTTTTGGTGTGCCCATGGAGAGGATGCTCAGTGGAGAGGAATCCGCTGACATGGTATGAGTCTTAGGCATATGGCCAGATGCAAAACCAGGAAGTTGATTCCTTTCATCTCGGTAGATACAGTTTCCAATTTTGATGGCTTCATCATTACAATGCTTCTTTTTAGTTGAGGTTCCTTGGCAGCTAGAATTGAAACAACAAAAAGAAATATGCTTGGTTAAATATCTCTGTAGTGATGTGTATAGTCATAACTGTCAAGTAGAACTCATGAGGCACTGGCATCCATTTGCAGCCAGTTTCGAACTTAAAAACTTAACCTTAAGTAGAACTCATGAAATTAAAAATGTAACCTTAAGTTGAAACCAGCAGATACACAGGCTAGTCGCGCAGTCCTCATCAGAGACTGGTGGTTGCCAACAATTCGAGTTAGTGGTACTTGCAACCAATTTCATAACTCCGCCAATGGCTTTTGTTATCACTTGCTCATGTATGTTCTTAACTCTCAAAACAGGTGAATATGCTCCTGAAGCTATACAAGAATGAGAAGTACATCCTCTACGTTGAGCAGCTCGGGTCAGGAGAGCCAGCATTTCTGGTTGCATTCAAGGTGATCTACTGCTGAATATCGGTTTAAGAAAATAACTAGGCATCATATGAACAAATTGCATGCTTTATTTCAGGAAGAGGCAACGAGCATGTCAGTCCTAAGGAGCGTGTGGCAAGCCCACTGGCTCCACGAACACGGGCTAAAGCGGGGCAACGTCTTCGCTCGGCTAGAAGAAAGCCTTGCTGCATTGGAGGATGGATTTGCTGACTTCATCAAACAAATGGAGGGAGCTGGCTGGGATCAAAGCCAGATATTTTTGAAGGTGCCGAAAGAACCTGTCTTGGTGCTGGAGCATCTTGACCAAGAGGTGTAACAAACTAACAATGGAGCAAATTTTGGGTTTTGACCGGCACTGAGCTAATAAACTTGAGCCGAATGACAAACTGAAGAGTCTAAAGCCTCTGATGGCAGAAGTTTAGTGGGCTAACAATCAGTATACTACGAGATTTTTTGTTTGGTGTGTGACCCAATGTTTACTGTAAAAAAAACAGAAATTACTCACTGTCATTAACAGTTGGTTTTGCTTCTCTCTCATTTGAGCTACAAGATAACCAACTCATGTTCTGATCCAGTGGCATAATCTCAGCCATTAAAATAGAGCAAATTTTAGGGGTTGACTGTCGTTGATGGCAGATGTTTAGTGAGCTAACAAACAGTATATTGCGATAATTATCATTTGTCATGTGGCTTAATGTTTCACTGTCAAAAAGAAATTCAATGTTAATGCATCTGTTGATTTTTCTACTGTTTCATCTCAGAGACATAATGTCAGCCATTTACATCACTGTATATTGTTATCCATTTTGTATTGGTTGGTTACTTACAGATTCCATCTGTGCAAACATAGCAGACGATCCACAATGTACAAAACTGCATTCAAGCTACTTAGTAGGTTGATATATAATATATAGTAAATATCGTATATATACATGCATTTAACACCTAAAGTGCATCAGGATTCAAAAGCAACACAAACCTAATTCTAAGTGATTGCTGCTAAAGATGGTGCCTCCACCATGTTAGCTAGGTCTACGACGCGAGACGGTGCACCAAAAAAGGCTCCAGCAGCGGTCGCTAATACGTCCCCTCTGCCAAAATTGCCACTGAACTAACTGCATTCATCGTCAAGCTTTGGATTTGCCCTTTCCCTTCGGGGTGTGGGTGAAGCGAGTCTTCTTTGCTTTCTTCTTCTTTCCATCAGAACCGCCATCCGAGTCGTCATCACTGCTATCGCCGTGCTTGCCATTTGCTTTCTTCCGCGAACCTGACCCGTACACGTATTCCTTGACCTTCTGGCTGGTCCTCTCTTCTGTAGCATCATCGGCGTCGTTCTTTGGCTTCCAGATGAAGATGGACCTGCATGCACGGACAGAAACTCGTAATAGTGAAAAAGATCTAGAGTTGGTAGACGTGTTGGGTAAATGCAAATTGATCGGTCTATACCTTGAACTGCCTGTGGCCAGGATATCATCTTGCGGGTGCAGCTTGTTCACCGGGCTGATGGTCGTTATGTCAGGGTCCATCACCTCCGCCAGAAGTGTCCCGGTGCTGGTGTCTATGAAATCAATGGGATGTAGAGCAACCCCATTGTGGTTTTCACTTATGTAACGACCGATAACTGCAACAGTTTCTGAGTAATCCTGCAGAGCATTAACATTCTGTATCAAAAACTGCATTCTAACGAAGAATCTGATTTAAAAAAGCGATTTGTAGCTAAAACTCTCAACCTTTGGATCCCACTCGGCCTTGAAGGGAGTCAAGTGACGATTGAAATCGTGGCTGTGCACGATTTCTCTACTTGGGGACTCCAGATCACCAAATATAATCCCAGACACGAATCCGGTTGTCCTGACATGTTGTCAAGATCTTATTCCCACTTCGTGGAGAAAAGTATCCTGAATTAACAACTCGTCCATGAGCAAGGCTGGCAAGAGCAGACTTGGGCTCAAGTTTCCTTGTATCCCAAATACAGGCCTGCAGAAGTGATGTGAACTATTAGATACCAGATAAAGAAAGGATATCTATGTACGCAGAGCAGAGCATACTCACAAAGTGATCATTTCCGCTGCTTAGAAGAACTTCGGGTTGAGCAGGGTTGCAATGGAGGCTAGTCACCTTGCTACCCTTTTTATGTTTTTTTAGATAAAGGGCTTTATTACTCAAATGGTTTAAGTATTACACCCGGCCTCTGCATCAAAAATGCACACAGCCGCAATCCAACAGAGAAAGTAAAAAGTTGTGCAACAATAGACGCATTACAACCAACAAGATAATGTAAAACGCCTATGTCATGGCTAATCTCGACGGCCTATGGAGGTCCAATCCGGCGATCAATCGGCCACCCATGTTGTGAGAAAATGTCCCTTGCCACCTCCTCCAGTCGTGCACACGCCTCCGTAAAGAGGTCTCGATGTCCCACACGTTGTAAGGTGGACCACATACGGAGAATACTTGTGCAACGGTAGAGTACCTGCATATGAGAAACATTTTTATCATTGAAAACCTTGTCATTTCTACTAAGCCAAAGCGACCATATAACAGCAATCGCTCCCACCCTAATAACCGTTCTAAGCCTTTTATCTATCCCATGTAGCCAGTTACCAAAAACATTGGCAACAGACTTGGGTGGATACAAGTTAGACGCTATTTGGATGGCTGACCATATAGAACGTGCGAAACTACACTCGAAGAATAAGTGTTTTATTGTCTCTTCATTTGGACAAAACATACACTTCGTACTTCCATGCCAATTTCGTTTAACAAGGTTATCCTTTGTTAGAATGACACCCCTACGAAGATACCACGTGAATACTTTAATCTTAAGTGGTATCTTCATTTGCCATATTTTTTTATTATCATCAACTGGCACATCGGAATGTACTAACGCCCTATACATGGAATCCACAGAGAATTTACCATTCTCACATAGATTCCAACGAAATTCATCGGGACCCTGTGTGAGTTGAACTGATCTCAACCGTGCCAGCAGGGAGTTCCAAGACGCTAGTCTTGGCCCGAACAAATCTCGCCTGAACGTCACATTCGGAGGAGAGCATTGCAAGACAGTGGCAATGGTATCTCCCTTATGACGAACAATATTGTATAGGGCTGGATATCGATCCCGGAGGGTGGTGTTGTCTAACCATTTGTCCTCCCAGAATCTAATCTCCGAGCCATCCTTAATATTAAATACCCCGAAGCGAAAGAAATGTTTCTTTGTCGCCATCAGTCCAGCCCAAAAGTGGGAATCACCAGGTTTCCAATATACCTGTGATACCGCCTTTGTGCCAATGTATTTTCTCTTAAGGAGTGTTTGCCATATCCCCTCTTCAGTAAGCAGCTTAAAAAGCCATTTACCTAGGAGGGCTGAGTTCTTGACATCAAGGTCATGAATACCAAGCCCTCCCTGATCTTTAGGGCGACAAACAATATTCCATTTAGCCAGTCTGTACTTCTTCTTCTCACCATCTCCTTGCCAAAAGAATCTTGATCGGAAATAATCCAATTTATGCAAGATCCCTTTTGGTATTTGGAAGAAGGAAATCATATACAGTACCATGTTTGTTAGTACCGAATTAATGAGAACCAATCTTCCACCAAGAGATAGCAATTTTCCTTTCCAACTAGATAGCCTGGCTTGTAGACGTTCTTCGACGTGTCTCCATTCCGCATTAGTCAGTTTCCGATAATGTATTGGTATCCCAAGGTACATGATTGGAAATTGACCCTGCTCGCAGCCAAAAATATCGGCATATTGAGCAGCTGCTTCTTGAGCCTCACCGAAGCAAAACAATTCACTCTTATGGAAATTAATTTTCAATCCCGATAATTGCTCAAATGCTGATAGGATCAACTTCAGATTCGCAGCTTTATCTAGATCATGTTCCATAAAGAGGATTGTATCATCTGCATATTGAAGAATAGATAAACCACCATCAACAAGATGTGGAACTACTCCTTCAATTTGGCCATCCGTCTTAGCTCGTTCAATCATGATCGTCAACATATCCGCCACTATATTAAATAGTATAGGCGATAGAGGATCACCTTGCCTTAATCCTTTTTTGTCTGGAAGTAGCGGCCAACGTCATCATTGACTTTTATCGCCACACTACCTCCGGTAACAAAATTGTGGATCCAAGCACACCACTCTTCTGAGAACCCTTTCATTCTCAGAGTCTGTAGCAAGAACGGCCATTTGACTTTATCATATGCTTTTTCAAAGTCAATTTTAAATATCACCCCATCAAGTTTTTTCGTGTGCATCTCATGTACGGTTCGTGTAAAACCACAACACCGTCAAGGATATTCCTCCCTTGCATAAACGCAGTTTGGGTAGGTTTTACCACATGATCTGCCACTGAATTTAACCTGATGGTCGCTACTTTTGTAAAGATTTTGAAGCTAACATTCAGAAGGCAAATTGGCCGATACTGTTGTATCCTTTCGGCATTCTGAATCTTAGGCAACAAAACGATCTCCCCAAAATTAAGGCGAAATAACTCAAGGTGTCCGGCATGTAAGCAGCCAAATAACTCAAGCAAATCAGACTTGATGGTTTCCCAGAAATGCTGGTAGAACTCAGCCGGAAAACCATCTGGTCCTGGCGCCTTATTATGCTCCATTTGGAAAACCGCCTTGCTTACCTCCTCCATAGAGAAAGGTGCAGTAAGAAAGTTGTTTTCCTCAGGAGTTACTTGGGTAATATCATCTGTTCGAGACTCATCTAGAGTAAAGTTCCCTTCCTCGGGAGCCCCGAACAAACCTTTATAGTAGTTCGTGATATATTCTTTGAGTTGATCCTGTCCTTCGATCAAGCCCTCATCCTGTAGGAGAGAATGAATACATTTCTTTCTATGTCTGCCATTAGCAACATTATGAAAGTACTTTGTATTCAAGTCTCCTTGTAGAATGAATTGAGCTTTAGATCTTTGGTACCATTTGAGCTCTTCTTCCCGCAACATACGTCCCACCTGCTCATTCGAGTGCCGTTTTAGGTCACTCTCATTGCTGATAAGGGGCGTACTTCTGCTAGTTGATCAAGCTCATCAATAATGGAACACAGGCGCTCCTTTTCTTTTTTAAGCATACCAGTTGTGTGTCTTGCCCACCCACGAAGGAATTTACGCAAATTGCGCATCTTATTATTCCACCGCTGGATAGCGCTATCACCCACAACCGGTTGAGACCATATCCTTTTAACCAAATCATCGAAACCATCCCGTAACAGCCAGCCTAATTCGAATTTGAATTGGTGCTTCCCGGGCGATGTCAACGTTCCAGTAGATAGGAGTATGGGGGCATGATCCGAAAAAGCCTCTATACGTTCGAGCGCACGAACCGTTACTAATGGATATTTATCCTCCCAGCGGGAGTCCATCAGAACCCGGTCCAGCTTCTCGTACGTAGGCTCGGGGAGACTATTAGCCCAAGTGAATTGTCTCCCCGTCATATGAACCTCTCTTAAGGACAAGCTATCAATGACAGCGTTGAACAAGGTGGGCCAATGAGTATCGAATCTACCCCTACTTTTCTCGTGTCGGTACCTCAGCAAATTGAAATCCCCTCCTATAAGAATAGGATATGGGTCATCTTTAGCTAGATTAACCAACTCTGTGAGAAAGGTAGCCTTATATTCTTCTTGGGCAGCACCGTACACAGCAACGAGACTCCATATAAAGTTGTCGGACTTGTTGCGGATTTGAAATTTAATGTGGAATTCACCATCCGAACGACCCAACAACTCCATGGTTTCCGTTTTGATGCCAAGTAGCATGCCACCCGATCTACCTCGAGGGGGACAGGAGTGCCAAGTAAACTCCACACCACCTGAAAGGCGTTCTAGTAGAGTGCTTGGAAAGTCTCGTCTACCCGTCTCGGAAATAGCCAGAAAATCCAACTTATGATCTCTCACATGATGCGCAATATTCAGATGTTTAGCCAAGTCGCCTAGACCTCTGCTATTTTCGAATATGCCATTCATCGGGAAACAGTTGGGGATTTTGACTTTTTCGCGCTTTTACGCGAAGGTTTGTTCTTTTTATTTTTGGCGGATTTGGATCTTCGGCCGGTAGCATACAGGTCATCAAAAGATCCCAGCTCAGCCTCGTCCATGTCCACCTCGGTCACCTCTCCTACAAGATGTGATAGAAGCTGTCCATCTATTGTGGCATTCGCATCATCATCATCATCTATAGGTGAGGGTACCGGCCTAGTCGAAACAGTAGGAGAAACTCTACGACGGTCATACTCTACGTGTTTCAGAACCTTAGCCGATAACACTACTTCTTTTTCATTTTTGCCCATGCGAACCCCTACCGCTGACAACCTAGCAGATAAAGTAGGCGTAGATAAGGACAAAAAGGATTGTGTGGAACGAGGCGTACCAGCAGGGGGAGTGGAGAACAAGGCTGCCTTGCGACGCATTGCCTTGGCCATCGTATCCTCATCAGTTGCAGATGCACCGTCCTCGCCAGCCTGGTGACGTCCACTACGCCTAGGAGCTCCCTTCGGCTGTGGACGTCCCCTAGCTGCATCGGACACAGTGGGAGAGGGCGTCGGTGTGGTCGCAGCCCTCTCGACCACCGTGTCTGAACTCGGCGTCACCGGAGAAGCCGGAGTCGCCATGGCCTCCGAAGACACCACGGGGGAGGACACGGTCGGTGTAGAGTCCCCCTCCGCCCTGGAGTCACCGCGGGTGGTACCCACGTCATCACCTGTCATAGGGCAGCACAGCGAGCCGACCACCATGCACCTGGATGGCGACTCGGTGCTCGCACCAGCCGCGGAGTCGACGGGTGCGCACACCGCATCAACACCCGACCCGCAGCCGGCAAGCGAGAGCTCGTCCTCCGGCGCCCCACCGTGAGAGTCAGCTCCAGTCGAGCTGAGCAGCAGCCCACCAGCAGCGCATAGGTCCGAGGCCTGCCGGTGGTCATGCGTCACTCGGCCCAACACGCTGGTCGGCGTCCCACTGTATCCGTCGCGCGGTCGGCTCCCAGCAGCCCATCCCGCGCCGGACTCCCAACAGAAACAGCCCGCCTAGCCCCCCCGGCGGCCAGGATCTGTGCAGCTCCCGGGGCAGCACCCGGGGACGAGTTGGCACCAGCATTCGGCCCACCAATTCCGCATGACTCCCTCCATTTCTTCACTAACTCGATGGCCCGTGGGGTTTTGGGGTTGGGATTAAAAGGAGTGACGGCCAGACTCTTCAGCATATGAGTTCTTGGCGCTCCTTGTCCTTGTCCCCCGCCTGTAACCGGGCCCTGGTCGATCATCATATTAGTGGCCCCCGAAGTATCACCAACGGAACCACCATGCGCTGTTTGATCTCCCGACCCGTCTTCCCCTAGGCCATTATCGTCCGTGTCATCCTTTCCTTTGCGTTGCCAAACAAACGGAACGAAATCCGCCTCCGGAATATAGTCCTCTGTCTCTGGCCGGAAGGTGAAGTCGTACCCTTTCAGACGCAGCACGCCATCAGTTCTCATGTATGGCCCCAAATCATCTGTCTTCTTGAAACTATCAGCATCCATCATCCCAACTAAGATACGGACCACACCTCGTCGCCGAAGGGAGAGCATATCCACATCAATAGTGGTACCAATGAGAGACCCGACAGCCCACACTCCCCAGAAGTGGCGCAACGGATTTGGCACCCCAGTCACATGCACCCAAACCTGATCAAGTTCCATCTTGTGCTTAACATCTTCTGTTTTCCACTTGCTGAACACCAGTCTAGTGTCCTGAGACGGGACCCCGAGTTCGATACCATCAAACCTCATCAGATCATCTTCAGTCGGAAAGTTAACCGTGAAAGAGTCCTCCCCACTAGGTATAGCTTCCCAACACCAAGACTTCACCGGACACAGTCGCGCCACCTGGGTTTCCACCTGTTTTGCGGTGGCGGCTGTACCATGAACCTTCACTAGGGCCACCGGAGTGTCTTTGGGCAACAAGTCCGCCCTATATAGATTGTCCGGGAACTGAGTAAAGATCGTATCCCTGTGTCCTTGTCCAACCGCGAACACCACCGGCCTTGGGAGCTTCAAAGACGGGCACATAGGAGTTGGATGCTTTGCGTTCTCACAAATATGACAGTAGTGTTTAACGGGACACTCCTTGGAGGCGTGATCCTTCACCGCACACTTCCAGCACCAAGCGTTGGCCTTCTTGATCACTTGTGCCGCTGCAGTCACCGGCGCCACGTCCGTCGCCACGATCAGAGGAGCGACAACGGGCTGGCCGGTTCCCGGGATCATCGGGTGTCCGCCCGCAAGCGGCTGCTGCGTCAAAACGGGCCCTTGTGCCGTCTGCTGCTGCGGACCTGCAGCGGCCAAGACCCCTTGCTGAATCCCTTGGTTCGTGTTTGCGGTGGTTCTCTTCTTTTTCTTCTTCCGAGCCGGCGCTTGAGCTGCAGCCCCGAAGGCGAACCCCGCAGGAGGCGTAGGTCCACCCGTGGGCATCAGGCCTTGCTGCGGTGCGCCCTGCTGTCTTGGTGCCGCCGAGGATGGGCCGGCGGCGTTTCCGAAGACGACACCAGTACCGCGCGCCTGAGCACCGGGATTGGCCCTAGGAGCCCACGTCGGAGGGCCATGCCCAGGAGGCGCCGCCATGGACGGCAACGCAGCCGCGACCTCCGCGAAGGATCGCCGGAGGGACGGCGTGTGGCCCGAGCTCGGGGAGGATGGCGTCGGTGAAGGAGCTGGCGCAGGAACGACGGTGACGGGCGGCGATCGCAGGGACGGGGGCGTGCGTAGCGATGGAGGCTGTGGTGGTCGCGATGACCTAGGAGCACGATCTTCTCGCCACAGTCCTCCGTACCAACGCTCCAGATACTCCCAGGGCGATCGATGTCTGCCAACCGCTGACGTCTGGGGCCCACTGGACGCCTGGGGCCCACTGGACAGCAAGACGCGTTTTTGAACAGCAACCGTTTCCGCGCCCGCCGCCGTGATTTGTGCTGCCCCGATGCCCGCCCCGGCCGCCGGCGTAGACCCGCCATCTTGCTCCGCCATGGGGGAGTTCATCGCTGGAAGAAAATCTCCGAGGCATGGCGGCGGCGTGATCCTAGGCCGAGGTAGAGGACCCCGCCACCCCATCCGCACCGGCCGCCTCAGGACCCTAGCATGGGCCGAGCCACCCCTTTCTTCCCCATCTCCGACTGAACCAGGCGAGCGCAGCTTCTCCGGCGACCTGCACACAGAAACAGAGCACGTACCTACATCATCAGAAGAGGAAGCATGCTCCCAGAAACGCGACGCCGGCGTCGGGAATCCCGCATCGTTCCAGAACTCCTGAACGAGATCTTCTCCGGATTTGGGAGGTCGCTGGATGTCGTCCCGGGAAACACGCCACTCTTCCGCGATCGTCTCCTCCGCCATGCGCACGGCGAGCTCCTCCGTATCCAGATCATCTCCTTCCCCACCTTCCTCTAGGGCAGAGAATCGGGATCCCGAGGACGTCGGCGAGGCAGAGGATGTCCCTGGGGCACCCGGCGATAGGGCGCCAGGCACCAGCGTCAGCCGCCGGCGAGGCCACTGCCGTGGCGTCGCTCCGTCGGGCAGCCCGCTCCGCATGGCTCCGCCTTGCTAGTTTTCCCTCTGCTCCCTCTGACCCTTTTTATGTATAAGAATCGGTTGCCCGATTCTTTCCTTCGACCTTCTATCCAGTCTGCAAGAATTAAGGCGTAAGACAGATATGTATAGCTCACAACAGATTCTCAGATACTCTAAGATGACAAAGGAGTATATGCTAATATGTCAAATATGACGATACACAGCCATATCTCTGAATCACGTATCACAGTATACAGCAATATCTTGAACTCAAATAAAAATTCATTGCTGATAGCAAACTATTTGGAATTGAGCTGCCAAGCAGATGCATGGAACAAATCATATGAACATCCAAGTCAATAGTTTCAAACGAAGTTGTATGTACTGCATGCAAGCAATTAGTTTCAGATAAGGTACCAAACTGCTCCTAGGGGTACTCACAAGTAAAGATATCCAAAACTATCCGCCACCAAAAGGAGACCTTTGTCGGTGTTTAAGTCCATCCCATATATCATGCGCCAAGTGCTTGGACCCTGTTAAGATCAACATACTGGGTTGATTAAATCAATCCCAAAGTGGATGCAGATTTTGTTCAGAAAAGTGCAAACAGATGTTTGTCTCACTACAGCAGAAGATGCATAAATATAAGATTGAAATGCAATCTGTATCAGCTTGATCACAAAACTATACGGAAAACTTACACTCCAACCATCTGGGTTAAGATTCAACAAGGGCGACCCCATTCCAGTGTCTAAATCTGTGCTGCTGATAGTCCCATCAGAGGAAGCTGTGTACAGCACTCCATCATTGGCGGTGTCGAACCTGAATCAGATAATGTCAAGTTCCCATATTTCATCCTTAAACAAAAAAGTGATGATAGCCAGCAAGGTAAAGCTCTTACTTCATACTGTTCAGAATGCAGGAGTGCACAGAATCGTAAGTGACCTTCTCATGCAACTTAACATAATCCCAGATGCCTAGTAGCCCTTTCTGTGTGGAAAGAAAAATAAAGGGATAATTAGTAGTCTCCTATATGAATGTACCTGCAGTGTAACCATACTTCTATGGAATTAAGTGGGCAACAAAGCCCAATTGAAGGACTGCGATACCTTGTCTCCCGATAAAAGCACATTGTTCTTGGATGGATGAAACTCCAAGCAGGTCACACGTCTCTGGTGAAATTTTATGTTACCACACTCCAATTGGTTTGGTACCAGAAACCGCGGTTTAACCTAGATTCAGAGAGAGGAACTTATATTTTAGAAAAATGGTACCACCGAAAAAATAGTCATACGGAGTGTTGCAACTGATAACGATACGGAAGAAGCAGAGGAGCCATCAGCTCACGCACCATGGGGATCTTGCCTTTCACTTGGCTCTGAAAGACGTAATCTAGTGAAGTGTTTGTGTTCCTCCTAGGGGCTGGGATAACGCCATGCTCCATCGCTACCCTATGTGGGCAGGTCAAGGTCGTGTGACCTGCAGAGTGGAAGAGAGATGAAAACATCATGGTATCAGTGAATCGGGGTAGTCTCCATCCATGTGAAGCTTTCAGGTAGTAAATGGCAGTACACAATTAGTCAGCAATAATTCAAAGGAAAGAGTTATTTGGAAATTTCTGTCTGCAGACGCGTGAGAAAATAGCATGTGGCCGCTCATCAACACCGGACCATTTTCATCCCACTGATCTAACCACAAGCGTAAAAATTCTTCCCGAGACTATCTGGAACAAGCAGTTAGGCTGCCCGAGTCCTTGAACTACCCAACATTCTACCTGAAATCACTATACTAGTGTGTGTGTGTCCATGTTCATCCCAATCCCAATACACAAACATACAAACTAGCATGTTTACAGATGGTATCAGGACCTGGCATCTTGCAGAGGAAGCAAGGCTTCATGGGGCAATCGATGTAGACTGCGCCCTTGAACCCTGCCTCGTGCCCCGTCTTCTTGCACACCTGCAGCCAGGCACAAGGAATCACACATTAGAAACTACAGCAGAGGAACACTCACTGCATATGTCCAGACCCTTCCCAACAACCGAACTAAAATATATACTGAAGTGGGTAGTGAAGAAAGAGCATCAGTCAGAGTAAACGCGAAATGGAGCAGTCATTTTCACTGCGAATGCAAAAGGGGAGCACCAGACCAGGCTGCGCCAGGGAGAAGCATCCGCTCCTACTCTGCTCTGCTCTGATTAAACCCCAAATCAGCCACAAGCGCTCACTGCGGAAGCGATTGCCGCGGAGGGTGAAGCCCAGAATCATGCAAATAAGCGTTCTTTGTGGAGGCAATCGGCAGCGGACAGCGAAATTGATAGGAAAACGGTAAGGAGAAAATAGGTGAAGCCCCCGGCGGCGGCGGCGGCGGGCAGTACCTTGCAGACTTTCTTGAGGCTGATGGTAATGGGGCCCTTCCTGCCGGCCCTCCCGCCGCTGACGGAGCCGCCGGGGGTTTCTTGGCCGCTGGTACTTCGGCGACCTCCTCCTCTTCCACCTCCTCCTCCTCCTCGTCGGAACCCTCGACCTCCGCCTCTTCTTCTTCCTCGTCGTCGGAGGAAGACGAAGAGGAGGCGTCCTCCTGCTGCTCCTCCTCCTCCTCGGCTGCGCGGCGGCGGCCGTAGACGAAGCGGGCGCGGGTGGCCATTGTGGGGGGCATGTGGCGGCGGCAGTGATTCCTCGGGAGGCGGGAAGAGGGAGGGGGAGGAAACAGGAAAGTGTGGTGCTGGGGAGAGACGCGACGGCCGACGGAGACGAAGCGCGTTTGGCTCCCGTTTGGGGTTCACGGTTCGACTCGCGCCGTTTGGGGTTTTTGCTTCCCTTCTCTTGATATCCATTTTATTCGACAAAACAGTAACGCTCAGATAGGACATGATGTTTTAACTGGCAGGAGCACCTAGGCCAACCGAATAAAAGAAAAAAAACATAACTATAAAGTTAGACAGTAATTTCTCCTAGTTTTTTTTGCACCCGCGATTTCTCCTAGTTTTATACTAAACTTTGTGTCTCCAATGGTTGATCGTTTGTTTGCAAGCACATGCATGGTACCCTGAGAAAAACAACAACTTCAAGAAGGTGTCATAGACGTGCACGGGTTTAACCAAACCGTCAGTTTCGGGGCTTAACACCCTTGGTGCGTGGGGTTCAAGCCAACACGTTTCTTAAAACAACCAGATATGATTTTTTAAAACGGATTCACGGTTTCGATGTGAAAATTATTCTATCCATTTACATACGTTGCTGGGGCCACATGGAGGATGACGAAAATTGTCGTGGTGGGATCACGGCAGATGCCATAGGTATGGCTAAGATGGGGCCGAATGGTCGTTGGGGGAATCCGGGGAGGGTTTATGCACTCAAGAAGTGCACAAGCAATAACACGCAAGAAACCGCAAGAACATGAACAAGAAAACAAGAAACCAAGAAGACAAAGCACACCACGATGTACCCTACTTCGGGGCCCTCTTGTGGAGGTAACACCCCTACTGCAGCACTATCCTACTTGGTGTATAACTCAAGGTGACAAGTACAAGCTGCTCCTCGAGCTGTGTGATGCTACAATGGTGAGAACTTGAGGTAAAAGATGGAGCTACAAAGGAGGAAAAAAGGAACTCCGAGCTTGATCCGAGGTGTCTCCGGGGATTCCGAGGTTCCTCTCTCTCTTGATTCCTTTTTCTCCCTCTCTCTCGCAGGAGGGGTTGAAGCCCATTATATAGGCCAGCCGAGTTACCGTTGTGCCCCTTACTGAACACTGTTGCCATGCCTCTGCTTTGGTCATCATCGTACTCCTGTCAGGGACAGGACATGACCAGCCCATCTCCTGCTGCATAACGGCAGAGCTAGCATGTCCCCTCTGACAGAGACAGGACGTGGCCTGGCTGAGCTACCTCGTAGCCTTTCCCCAGATCTCGCATGGTCAGCGGTCAAAGACGTGCAGCCCCGCAGAACCCGGGTCACGCCTCTGCCAGGCTCCGTGACAGACGCTCCCGTGTCAGGCGAGAAGTGACAGGAGCGTTGACTCCTGCCCGACCTACGGCCTCTTGCCTTGGTTAGCCTGGCACGGATGTGTCGGGCTCCTTACCTCGGATCTTGCCCTTAAGATCTGACCAGGTCGGACCTTACTTCCTTCAAACAGCTTCTCCTGTACTCACAATACAAATCATAGCACCGAGTTAGTTAGGTCGGCTGATCATAGCTCGGACTATGAACGTCGGCCCATGCCAACGGGATACCTCGGACCCCTCTGGGCCAAGACAGGTCGGCCTTCATATTCTCCAGGTCAAGATAAAGCTCGGACACTCCCAGGCCCAAACAGGTCGGCCCTTTCCGTACCTCAGCACATCTTTAAACTCAACTTACGCCAAGCCTTGACCCTACCCGGGGGTGGCCCCCCGACATTAGTCCCCGAAGCTGGTGCGGTCCTACGACCTCGGATGGAGGGCCGTAGCAGGTTCAAAAATAAACAAGGCACCACCTCTAAATCCGACCTCAAATATAGCTCTGCCGAGGTACTTCCCACAGACCATAGTCTAATCCGAGGTTGATCTGCAATCTGAACTTTCCGAGCTATTTGACTCAGCACAATCTTGCCTCCAGATTTTCCGAGGCACGTGGCGAAGAATCTCTTCCCGGACCCGAAATCTGGACCTTTGAAAGACAGGTCCTGACCACACGCTGCCTTCGTCAGCCGGACCCACCAAACAGTGCACATGCGCACTCAAGTGCTTGACCAATTTGACCGCCCACGACCCCTCGGTTTTCGCGCTGACCAGCACAGAAGATCCGGCGCTGGCGGTTGCCATCCTGTGGCCCACGATGTGGCCGATCGTGCGGCCACAAACCACGCACCCGCACTGTCGCCCGCACACGATCCCACGTCTTCCCGGTAACCGCGCGGTAGTGCGCAGTTACCGCACGCGGTTATAAATAGGGTCCCAGGGCAGGACTTCATCTTCTTCCCCATTCACTCGCCGCTTCGCCTCCATTGCAACCAGCGCCGCCGTCGAGCACCCGCCGCTGCGACCTCGCCGTCTCGAAGCTTCTCGCCGGAAACGCGCACCGCGCCTTGCGCCGCCACTCCGCCGTCGATCCTTCGCGCCACCATCGACTCGCCATCAAGCCTCGATCTTCGAATTCTTCACCGGTGAGTTCTTCGTTTCCCTCCATGGCCATGAACGTGTTCATCCTTAACGATGAACTTGATGACCTTGATGAATCCGATGATCTTGATGAACTCGATGATCCACTCTCGCATTCTTTTAGCACTTTTAGATCTCATCTAGACTCGTTTTAGTTACATCCATAGCACTATCCTCTTAGTTTTGCCCCTTGATGAACCCGAGTTTACTTTCCTTTTTAGCTCATCGGTAGATCTTTGCGTTTCACCGTTCTCCGTAGATCCGTGTTTTCCGCCTAAATCCTTTAGCCCGACTATCCCGAATGATCCGAGGTACTTACCCCGGCTATCCTGAATTGTCCGAGGTACTTACCCCGATTGAACCTCCCTCTTCTGCAGGAAAGCGCCCACATGTCTTCTGCCTCGGATCACGCCGAGGAAGGAGCACTGATGACCCACAAGTATAGGGGATCGCAACAGTCTTCGAGGGAAGTAAAACCCAAATTTATTGATTCGACACAAGGGGAGCCAAAGAATAAATATAAGCCTTAACAGATGAATTGTCAGTTCAGCTGCACCTGAAAGTAGACTTCCTCGACACAGATTATCAGTAGCAACGGTGATATAACAGCAGTAGTAACAAAGTAATAGCAGCAACAGTGTAACAAAGACAGCAGCAGTAATTTCAGTAAACAGCAGGATTAAAAGTACTGTAGGCATAGGGACGGATGTACGGGCGTTGCATGGATAAGAGCGCTCATGTAATAATCATAACTCAGGGCATTTGCAGGTAAACAATTATAAAAGCATCCTAGTACTAGTCAAACATAGGCATGTGTTCCGTATATAGTCGTACGTGCTCGCAATGAGAAACTTGCACAACATCTACTGTCCTGCCAGCCCGTTTGCAGCGGGGCCTCAAGGGAAACTACTGGCAATTAAGGTACTCCTTTTAATAAAGTACCGGAGCAATGCATTAACACTCCGTGAACACACGTAATCCTCAAGTCAAAGCCATCCCCTCCAGTTATCCCGTTGCTGTCACTCCGGGGCCTCGGGTTCCGGACAATAACAGGTGAAAACAACTTGCAGATATGATCTAAAACATAATTATTCTCATGCATCAACAACATGTTCAGATCTGAGATCATGGCACTCGGGCCCTAGTGGCAAGCATTAAGCACAACAAGTTGCAACAATGATAAATAGCACTAACAATGGATACTAGGCACCATGCCCTAACAATCTGGCAACTTATTACATGAACAATCTCATCCAATCCCTACCATCCCCTCAGCCTACAGCAGGGAACTACTCACACATGGATGGGGGAATCATTGATGGTTGATGGAGAGGCGGTGGTGATGACGATGGTGATGATCTCCTCCGAATCCCCGTCCCGGCAGGGTGCCAGAACGGAACTTCTGATCCCCGGAATAGAGATCGCGGCGGCGGCGGAGCGTGGATGTGTTTCGCGAAATATGGTCGAACCCCCCTCGATATTTAGGTCAAGGGCAATATATAGTCCAAAGGGGAGCGTCGGGGGGCGACCGAGGTGGCCACGCCACACTTGGGCGCGGCCCCACCCCCAGCCGCGCCCAGCTATGGCGTGGCTGCCTGGTGTGGCCTCTCCGACTCCCCTTCTGGCTCCGTGGGTCTTCCGGTGAAATATGACGATCGCAATTGTTTTCGGAGTTTTTCTCGAAAGTTGACTTTTCTGCACAAAAAGAAGACACCAGGGCAATTCTGCTGAAAACAGCGTTAGTCCATGTTAGTTGCATCCAAATCATACAAGTTAGAGGTAAAACAACAGCAAAAGTGTTCGGAAAAGTAGATACGTTTTGGACGTATCAACTCCCCCCAAGCTTAGCTTATTGCTTGTCCTCAAGCAATTCAGTTGACAAACTGAACGCGATAAAGAAACTTTTACGAACACAATTGCTTCATATGATGTATACATACTTGAATTATGATTATACTTACTAGCTCATGATAGGAGATATGCATAAGATAAAAGCTTGATAAATATGCAGCCATGAAAAGATTCTAACATACTAAAGGTAAACAACATGGCATATAACTAAGTGCAGGATTGCAATGTTCGTAATTGGGTATGGCAAAGTGGTATCTCGCTTGCCCGAATGTGTGCAGCAAAACATAAATGCCCAGGCACCTCTGAAGTTTACAGGCAGACTAGAAATAAAGCTTATCAAAGATAAAAGCATCAAGCTATGTCACTACTAACCTATTCTGGGACAAGCACATTTCACTAAGAATGACAGTCATGCTCTCAAAGAAGTGCTTTAAAGAAGGATGGTGACTCAACATTAAAATAAAAGATAGGCCCTTCGCAGAGGGAAGCAGGGATTAAATCGTGTGCTAGAGCTTGTTAGTTCCCGAAGGCATATAAAGAGTGTAAAAATAATATTTTGAGAAGTGGTTGCAAGTGTCAACAAATCCGCGATAGAGTTCTTGTCATCTTCCATAACTAACCAACTTTTAGAGCGGTTCCGAAAATTCATATAGTTTGCATTATATCATGCTTACAGATTTTTGACACTCCTCCCAACCTTTTCTTCCACAAACCATGGCTAACCGAATCCTCGGGTGCCGACCAACAATCACCGTGGAGGAGTGTCTATTTTAATATTAAATGATAGGTGGACTAACCAGCTCTTTTGCAAAAATAAAAGTGGACAAGCAGATGAAGCTACTTGTCCTTGGAAATCATTTAGCATGGAAGATGACAAGTTCTACTACCACATCCTTATGAGCTACACGCAGTGACACAAAAAGGGATTGTACAATTTTGAATAGTTAAAGATAGCACACGAAGAAATTTACTTGGAATGGTTTAAAACCATGCATAGGAATTTATAGTGGACTCTTTGGAATAACTTGGTTTTCAGGATTTTGGATGCACAAGCAGCATTCCCGCTTAGTACAGGTGAAGGCTAGCAATAGACGGGGAAGCGACAACAAGAGAGCACAACTGTCATAATCATACTTGCGACAGAATAAAATTAGCAGTGGCATAAAAGTGATACAGAAACTCTGAGTCACAATAGATCGTCGAGGCTTGACTTTTGTTTTGAGTCATAAACATGTGTAAGCATGTGCCAAGTCGAATCAAGTAAAACATTCAGAGGAGGATACCACACTACAATACCACTCTACGAATAAAACAATGCATGCAAATAACTATATGACATATGGTGCACCTTCAGGAGATTAGGATTAATCATGAGAAAACATGGCTATCAAGCATTCATCAAGTAACATAGCCCATACCATAACTACTAAGCGCAATCATATGGACAGGTATGTGTACAAAAATGAAAACAAATACGGTTCATACCAGCCTCTCACCACATCAAGTTGTCGAATATCGTCATTATTGCCCTTCGCTCGCATGACTTGAATGATATAAAATGAAAACCAAGCTCCAGGTGGAGTCACAGACGGCTGTTGAATCTGAAAAGAACTATACAAAACCAAGAAGAACAACAAATATTTTTGGTGTTTTCGAATTTTAAAACAAAGCAAGGAAGAAGCAAATAAAAAGGAAAATATTTTTGGGTTTTTTGAATATCAACTCGAAAATCAAAAAGACAAAATAAAACTACAACTCGAATTACTAAAATAAAAGCATAGAGAAACAACGAAAATATTTTTGGTATTTTTGGGTTTTGAGAAAATAAACACCACAAGCAAGAACAAATAAAAGAAAGCGAAATATGGATATACAAAGAACTGACATGGAGCGAATATAGAAATGAGCGAACTGTCAGTATACGCGTACCTCCCCCCAAGCTTAGGCTTTTGGCCTAATTGGGAGACAATCATCCCCACGGACCCCATGCCGAAGCGTCGTAGGCGGTCGATGAAGAGGATCCTCCTTGCTGGTCAGGGTAATATGGCGCGCCGCCATAATAGGGGACGTCAGGGGCCGCCGGCGGTGGCACCGTAGGCTGCCCCGGCTGCCCATCTGGGTAGAACCGCGCGTGGTATCGCGGCACCACCATCTGTGTGCTCAATTCCTCCCGCGAATATGATAGAGGATCCCTGTAAATACTGAACAAACTTGGTTGCGGTAGAGGAACTTCCAGCTCCGCCTCGTTAGCATAAACAATTCTATAAACCAAGTTATCAAGAGTGGATCCAGATGTAACAAATTTATGTGCTATCATAGCAGAGAGATCAAGTTTTTCAGGAACTAAAATTTCATCAGTAGGATCAGCCTCAAGACTAAAGTCAGCTAAAACACGCGCAGCAATAATGCCTCCAAAAATGGGGCCTTTGGTGGCGAGGCGGCGAGCAACTAAAGCACCAAGATTATAAGTTTTATCGCCCTTCAAAGCAGTAGCAAGAAATGCTAGATGCATATTCGAAATATTACTAGTGTTTTCCCTAGGAAGAACACTTCTAGTTAAGTAGTATAGGAAATACCTTATGGCCGGAAACTGAACATTTCTTATCTTACCACGGTGGGCTGAGCGAGAGTCTCCATAACACAACTCCTGGTAGAGCGCAGTTAGCTCGGATGGCTGCTCCTTAATCTTCTTGGTCGTCCCCGATGGGGCAATACCTATGATCCTGCAAAAATTATCTAGCTCCATAGTACATGCACGATCATAAATTTTAAAATCAACTGTTGGTTTATAAGCTTTGCAGTTAAATTTGAAACTCTCAACAAAGATCTTAGTGAGTCTAGAATATTGGGTCCTGGTATCCCCCATGAATGTTTGTAGACCCACACTCTCAATCATGCTCATGAAGTCCTCATAAATCCCTGCAGCCTGCAAAAATTGAGTACATGGAAAAACAGATGGATGTGGTGCTCCAAGGTCCCCCGAATCATCAATCTCTGGAGTAATAAGATCTTCATTGTAAGATCTCCTAGGAACTTTGGCTTCAGATGACCTGGTCTTCCTTGAGGATGATGGTGCACGCCTCTCAAACAACTCTCCAAAGGAAAATTTCTTCATCTTCCTTTTCTGAAATTTTTCAACAAGTCTCATAAAAAATGATTTTGCAACTATAGAATCAAGGCAACTACTATAGAAACTTGCAAGAGGGCTACACATGCATCAAGGATAATTAATCTAAGCATAGAACAAGCATGCAAGCTCACTTAACCAGCAACATACAGCAGCAAAATACTCTAGAAATACAACACTAAACAAAATTCTACTTGGATAATCGAAGGAGTCACATACCGGTGAGTAAACAAGCAAAGTTTCAGCAACTGAAATGGGCTGAGCAAGGAGATCGAAAAATTCGAGCTCAAGAGCAGCAGGAACACGAGTTTGAACAATGGATATGAGTTTGGTCGGGAGAGAAAAGAAAGGGGAGGAATCTCACCTTGTGGAGGCTCAGGTGGGACCCACGCCACAGGGGGGCGCGGCCTCCACCCCTGCCGCGCCGAGCTATGGCGTGGCAGCGTGGTGGGTCCCCCTGGTCAGCCCCAGGTACTACCACGTTGCATTTTTCAAAATAGGAATTTACGTAAAATTTTCAGATTTTTCTGACAACTTTCAATTTCGAGCAAAAACTGGGCACTTAAAATTCTAAACAGCAGCTAAGCAAAATTTTAACCACACTAAACAACATTCTAAAAATTTATAAAGACAGCAATATAACAGAAGGTATAACAGATGAGAAAGAGAGAATGTGGTTTAACAATTTTATGCAACTAAAATGTATTTGTCAACAAGGTTGATCAAGTCTTGCCACCAAATATATTTTATTTGACATAAAAGAATTAAACTACATGATACCATTATGTTACCTTATATTGAATAGATATTGTCCCAACCATAATACTTTCATATCCTTCATGGTGGTCATAAATAGGACAATCAATACTTCCAACTTTGATAGTTTTATAACTTGCAATTGAGCTAACTCCACATAATACATTTTGCTTCTTGGGAAAATAAACAGTATGCTCTTTGTCATTGACATTAAAAGTAACTTTCCCTTTATTGCAATCAATAACAGCTCCTGCAGTATTAAGAAAAGGTCTACCAAGAATAATGGACATATTATCATCTTCAGGCATATCCAACACAACAAAGTCAGTCAAAATCAAACAGTTGGTAGTAACTTGAACAGGAACATTTTCACATATACCAACAGGAACAGCAGTAGATTTATCAGCCATTTGCAAAGATATATCAGTTGGTATCAATTTATCTAAATAAAGTCTCTTATAAAGAGAGAAAGGCATCACACTTACTCCAGCTCCAAGATCACAAAGTGCAGTTCTAACATAATTATTTTTAATAGAGCAAGGAATAGTTGGTATACCTGGATCTCCAAGTTTCTTTGGAACCTTACCATTGAAAGAGTAATTAGCAAGCATGGTGGAAATCTCCTCATTAGGAATTTTCCTCTTGTTAGAAACAATATCCTTCATGTATTTCGAATAAGGAGGCAGCTTAATAGCATCAGTCAAAGGAATTTGCAAAAACAAAGGTTTCATCCACTCACAAAACTTGTTGTAGTGTTCTTCTTCCTTGGATTTATGTTTCTTATTAGGAAAAGGCATTGATTTTTGCACCCAAGGTTCTCTTTCTTTACCATGTTTCTTAGCTACAAAATCCTCTTTAGTGCAATTTTTATTTTCAGTGTCACTATCAGAATCGCTCTCAACCTCTTCATTATTATTAGCATTGTTTCTATCATTATCATTAACAGGTTCATTACCATTTTCAGTTTCAGCATCAGACACAGATATACTATTAGGATCACTAGCAGGTTCTTTTTCCTTAATAGTTTCAGAAGACTCTACAGCAGGTTTATGTTTCTTCTTCTTTTTCTTAGAAGGAGAGCTGGGCCTTTCAGCTAATTGAGAATCTTGTTCAATTCTTTTAGGATGTCCCTCAGGATACAAAGGATCTTGAGTGGAAGCTCCACTCCTAGTTGCTATTCCAAAAGCATGTTTTCCATTACTATTAGAATTTTTAGCTAGCAAGTCTTTTTGTACTTTAGTAATTTGCTCCATTTGAGTTTGAACCATACTAAGATGTTTAACTAGACCTTTAATGTCATTTACAGTTCTTACCAAAACATCTTGCAAATTACTAATAATACGAGAATTTTCTAACAGATGATTTTCTACTCTCATATTAAAATGCTCCTGCTTAACAATAAAATTATCAAGTTCATCTAAGCATTGATCAGGAGGCTTACCATAAGGAATATCACCAGCATCGAAATATTGTAGAGAGTGTACCTCAATTGAAGGTGGAGGAGTCGGCTTACATAAGTCTTCTATTGGAGGTAAATTTTTAACATCTTCAGATTTAATACCCCTCTCCTTGAGAGTCCTCTTGGCTTCTCTCATTCCTTCATTATCAAGTTCAATAACACCTCTCTTTCTTGGTGTAGGCACTGGCGCAGGCTCTGGTGTGGGAGTGGGTTCAGCTATAACCCAATCTTCATAATTTTGGCTAATCTTAGCCATTAATTCCTCAGCTTCATCTGGAGTTCGTTTCCTGAAAACACAACCAGCACAACTATCCAGGAATGTCCTAGATTCATCGGTTAGTCCATTATAAAATATATCAAGAAGTTCATTTTTAGGTATATCATGTCCAGGTCGAACTCTAAGCAAATAACAAAACCTTGACCAAGTTTCAGAAATATTTTCTTCCTGCAATTGCTTGAAGTTAAAAATTCTCTGCAAAGCAACATGTTGAACACTAGCAGGATAATATTTATGGAAGAAAACATCAACCAATCCTAAAGGATTTTTAATACAACCGGGAGACAAATTACCAAACCAAGCTTTAGCATCGCCTTTCAGAGAGAAAGGAAAAATTTTGGTAACAAAATAGGTGCGCAATTTAATATCATCAGAGAACAAACTACTTAAAGTAGATAACTTGTTCATATGTTCCATAGCACTTTCATCTTCAGCACCACAAAAAGGATCTTTCTCTACCACAGATATAAAGGACAAATCCACAGAAAAGTCATAATCCTTATCAGTTATACGAATAGGAGATGTTGCAAACTCAGGATCAGCAGACAATTTGTAGCTAACAGTGTGTTTTTTCAGAAAATCCATTATAGTGGCAGAATCAGCAGAAGAGTCAAGATTCCTGCATTTTTCAGCAAAAGCTTCATCTACTTCTATATAATCTTCCTCGGGGTCATCATCATCGATGAATTCCCTCGACTCAGGAGAAGCAACAGGTGTGACAACATTTTCATTAGGCATTTCAGAATTTTCAATAAGTCTAGACCTAGCAATCGTAGCATCTAGAAAAGGACCTAACGAACCAGTTTCACTAAGCACAGTAGAAGCATCATCAAATTCATCAGAAACAGTTTCAGATTCAGTAGTGCCAACACGCGAAGCAGGTGCGTGTGGCGGTGTAACCAGTTGATTAATAACAGATGGTGAATCAAGAGCAGCAGCGGAGTTCAGAGCCGTACCTTTCCTTGTAGTGGATGGCAGAATAGCCACCTTCTTGTCATGAGTTTTCCCCATGATAAATGGATTGCAGCAAAGGATATCACTTCCAGATGAACTTATAAATAAAGCTATGCTCCCCGGCAACGGCGCCAGAAAATAGTCTTGATGACCCACAAGTATAGGGGATCGCAACAGTCTTCGAGGGAAGTAAAACCCAAATTTATTGATTCGACACAAGGGGAGCCAAAGAATAAATATAAGCCTTAACAGATGAATTGTCAGTTCAGCTGCACCTGAAAGTAGACTTCCTCGACACAGATTATCAGTAGCAACGGTGATATAACAGCAGTAGTAACAAAGTAATAGCAGCAACAGTGTAACAAAGACAGCAGCAGTAATTTCAGTAAACAGCAGGATTAAAAGTACTGTAGGCATAGGGACGGATGTACGGGCGTTGCATGGATAAGAGCGCTCATGTAATAATCATAACTCAGGGCATTTGCAGGTAAACAATTATAAAAGCATCCTAGTACTAGTCAAACATAGGCATGTGTTCCGTATATAGTCGTACGTGCTCGCAATGAGAAACTTGCACAACATCTACTGTCCTGCCAGCCCGTTTGCAGCGGGGCCTCAAGGGAAACTACTGGCAATTAAGGTACTCCTTTTAATAAAGTACCGGAGCAATGCATTAACACTCCGTGAACACACGTAATCCTCAAGTCAAAGCCATCCCCTCCAGTTATCCCGGTTGCTGTCACTCCGGGGCCTCGGGTTCCGGACAATAACAGGTGAAAACAACTTGCAGATATGATCTAAAACATAATTATTCTCATGCATCAACAACATGTTCAGATCTGAGATCATGGCACTCGGGCCCTAGTGGCAAGCATTAAGCACAACAAGTTGCAACAATGATAAATAGCACTAACAATGGATACTAGGCACCATGCCCTAACAATCTGGCAACTTATTACATGAACAATCTCATCCAATCCCTACCATCCCCTCAGCCTACAGCAGGGAACTACTCACACATGGATGGGGGAATCATTGATGGTTGATGGAGAGGCGGTGGTGATGACGATGGTGATGATCTCCTCCGAATCCCCGTCCCGGCAGGGTGCCAGAACGGAACTTCTGATCCCCGGAATAGAGATCGCGGCGGCGGCGGAGCGTGGATGTGTTTCGCGAAATATGGTCGAACCCCCCTCGATATTTAGGTCAAGGGCAATATATAGTCCAAAGGGGAGCGTCGGGGGGCGACCGAGGTGGCCACGCCACACTTGGGCGCGGCCCCACCCCCAGCCGCGCCCAGCTATGGCGTGGCTGCCTGGTGTGGCCTCTCCGACTCCCCTTCTGGCTCCGTGGGTCTTCCGGTGAAATATGACGATCGCAATTGTTTTCGGAGTTTTTCTCGAAAGTTGACTTTTCTGCACAAAAAGAAGACACCAGGGCAATTCTGCTGAAAACAGCGTTAGTCCATGTTAGTTGCATCCAAATCATACAAGTTAGAGGTAAAACAACAGCAAAAGTGTTCGGAAAAGTAGATATGTTTTGGACGTATCAAGCACCTGGAGAACGAGGTGGCTGGGAGGGATCCGATGTCACGGAGGCCGACATTAAGTGGCTCCGAGATTCACGGCGGATCCCGGCCAATCTCATCTGCCGGGTTCCGAAGAAAGAAGATATCGAACCCGACGTGGAATCCGGGGAGCGGGTCGTCTTTCTGGATCACTTCGAGCGTGGTTTCGGACTCCCGGCCGGGAAATTCTTCCGGGACTTCTTGGACACCTTTGGGCTACAACCACACCACTTGCCCGCCAATGCCATCCTCCAACTCTTGGCCTACGCAACTTTTTCCGAGGGTTACCTCGGATTATGGCCTAGCATCGAGTCATGCGCCAAGTACTTCCAGCTCAAGAAACAAAGTGTCCCGAACAAGAAGGTCGCGGACAAGGATATGACCGCTTGCGGGGCGGCCTCTATTTCCCCTCGGCGATCCTCTGAGTTTCCTCGGATTCAGGGCCTGGACTCTTGCCGGAAATGGCAACGCTCCTTCTCCTGCATACACCTCTGATAAGTTGCCCCGGCATTCCTCAGACCAAAACACATGACACGATAGCAATACGCCCCATACGGGGTAATAAAAACTGTCTTTAATTGATCTTTCGGGTTCAGTGGTATCTGGTGAAAACCAGAGTACGCATCGATAAAAGACAACACACTGGTAGACAATGGGCCTATGGTCCCGGTTCGGTTGGGCCATCAGTCCCGGTTGCCCAACCGGGACTGGCCAATCGGGACTAATGCTAGTCCCGGTTGGGCCACGAACCGGGACCAATGGTGGCCACGTGGCCAGTTCTGGCTGGGCGTGGGGGAGACTCATTGGTCCCGGTTCTTGTTACGAACCGGGACCAATGAGTGCTTTTTTTTTGGTATTTAGGGTTTAGGGTCTCCCTCTCGCCGGTGCCCCCTCTCGCCGGTGCCCCCTCTCCCTCTCGCCGGTGCCCCCTCTCGCCGGTGCCCCCTCTCCCTCTCGCCGGTGCCCCTCTCGCCGGTGCCCCCTCTCCTTCTCGCCGGTGCCTCCTCTCCCTCTCGCCGGTGCCCCCTCTCCCTCTCCGGTGCCTCCGTCGTCTCCCCCTTCTTCGCATCGCCGACGTGCTCTCCATCGTTTCCGTACGCATATTATACGCTCTACTATATACACAGTACATGTTGATGCATATATAATTAATATTCGATCTCTTGCGAGAATACAACTATTTAATTACATGGAGATAGATCAAGCCATCAAGGCATATGTAGTTCATCGTCCGAAGCAAATGTTCTCCCCTTTCATCGATGACCTCCCTAAGCAGAAATCCCGCCAATTCCTCTTGAATTGCTCCTACGCGCAGTTCTGGGTCGATCTTCTCCCGCATTTTGCTGAAAGCAGTTGTTCTCCGTCAGTGGTCAACTCGCGAATGAACTCGCAAACGTAGAATCCACATAAATTACTCCCCGGTGGTTGCTGCGGACTTTCCACCGTTTTATAAGTTAGCTCATCTTTGAATGGACCTTCTACCTTCTCTTTGAAAATTGTCCAACACCTGCTTTGGCAAAGAAAATGAACAAAGGAGTTATTAATTACTTGACATCAGGGAACGAACGAAAGAGGGCGATATAATGCGATAATGATTGAAATTACTTGTTGAGCATTTCTTTCATGTCGGACCACAACGCTTGGTCCCAACTTAATGAGTCGTGGACTTCAACTATGGACTTGTCAGGTTGAATGCTTAGCAGAATCCAGTGGAACATGCGGACGTTTACATAAAGCAGACATGCATAGCTCATCAATTACACTTAACATCGAGAAAGCCAAATAACAGAAACACTCACCTGAAGTTGTAAGGAAATAGTATTTCCGTACAGAAATGTTGCATGGTTAAAAAGGTGGTCAGGTCATGCTCCACGTCTTTGGGGTGATTGACTAACGTATGTGAATTCACGATATATGGGTCAACGAACCCAACCTCAAAAACTTTAGATCTTTTGCATTCCAGCATCTTCATTCTGCATAATAGCGTACAAAAGGATATATATATAGTCAGGATAATATAATACAGGCAATGAACGAGCTGAGCTAGAGACTTAATTACGAAAATAAATCACTTACAGACAATAGCAAGAGAGGATAGATTTGTCGAGGGCGCGCTTTTGGAATAACTGGAACAGTTCAGTCAGTTGAACATGTATAATGTAAGGTTTGAAGAAATGCTCCACTCTAACGTCCAGCGGAAACCACTCTTTCGCGTCCTTCTTTGATGTGTGCACCAGGTACCAGGTATGCAGATTTCGCATATGTGTTGATAGACCCGTCAGCTCCTCATTACTGACCATAGGCTCCCCTTGGACATATTTCCGTGCCATCTCTATCATTGGCGCATATTCATAGCCTAAAAGTTGACCAAGTCTCATACCCAAGGCGGTAGCCTGTTCCTTGGCCTGCGATACAGTGACACCAAGTTCTTTAGCAGCAGCTATGGCTCTGGGGTCCAATAATTCCAGGTCCTTATCCATAGCGACTCTGAAGTCCTTGTCGACATCGGAACACACTATGAGCGGGGGGACCGAATGATTTTTCTGCTGTCCGAGCTGGGCAATTTGTTTCCCGCTTTTTGCACTTCTTCCCTTGTTCTGCTCAGACTGGGCACGTGCTAGCTTAGTAAGTTCACGACCATAGTCAGATGGCAGATTCATCGATATCTGGGATGGCTGCTCAAGGAAGGACTTTCTCCACTTTTTGGATTTTTCATCGTATACCGGCTTCTGCTCGGGCTTTTTTGGTGCAAAAAAAGCCTTATTGTAGGCAGCCACCTCCGCGGCGTTTTCCGCTACAGTCCTGTCATAAGGTCTAATGGGAAGATTCTTATGAGGTACTGTTGGGAGGGGCGACCTTTTACGTTTCGGTGATCGCTTACCCCTCATAGTACGAGCGGTGGGCGGAAACGGCTGACGCGGCGGCGGAGACGGCTGACGCGGCGGCGGAGACGGCTGCGCTGGAGACTGGTGAGGCGGTGAAGAGGACTGTTGCGCTGGAGAATGCTGAGGCGGTGAAGAGGACTGTTGCGCTGGAGACTGGTGAGGAGTCGATGGCCTTGGCTGCTAGTTCGGAAGCACGATGAATTCCTTTGGCCATAGAATGGTCGCTTTCTTGGCTTCTCCAAGTTCAAGCACCTCCCCATCTTCACCTGCAGGGTGTTGCAGCTTCAGCTCCTCATAATCTTTCATTCATCCACCGCGACAACAGCGTAGCCATTTGGAACCGGAGAGAAATGGTAAGTTGGATTAGGTCCAATTGGTACGACATAGCCGACCGCCACCTTCACGGTTAAGTTAAAAACTTTCACATGCATCTCACAAGGTGTGCTCTCCGTGATATCATCCACTGGGTAGCGACGAAGTGGAGCCACTGCATCATCATTACCATCCTGGAGCTCCGTGGAAGCCACGCTGCTTTTCCGATTCGATGGGCCACCGGTACCATCGCATGCAGCTTCTACCATGTGCCGTTGAGATTGGCCGCTAGTACCTTGCTGGCTAAGCACGGCAATTTGTTCCTTCTGCAGCTTTAATTCTTCTTCTATATTACGCAGCCGGTCTGCAGCAGCGCGTGCTTCCATTGCCTCCCTTTCCTTTCTCCTCTGATGGCTTCTATCAGGAAATTTCTTCCTGTGCTCGGGAATCGCAATTGTCTTGGGCTTGGAGCCAGGTACGCCTCGTAACCGTCCGTCGTGTTCCTTATTCCCAAGGGCGCGTGTGAGCTCGTCATCCTCTCTATCGGGAATGAACCGTCCCTCTGCAACATCCTTTACTGCATTTCTAATTTCTTGGATGGGTAGTAGGGGATTATCTTTGTGTCTTCTGTTATATATGCACTTCCCTTCTGCGTCCAACGTGCCCCCATGCCCGTAAAACCAATTTCTTGCCCGTTCGATCCACTTGAGTGGCTCTGGAGTGATCCCATTAGCCAGCAGGTCCGCCTCAAGTTTCTCCCACTTAGGCATGCTAAAAGCGTAGCCACCAGGCCCCATAGTATGGTGGTACATCTTTAGAGCAGCATTTGCCGCATTTTTTGCAGACTTTTCCAGAGCTTCCTCTGATTTCTTGTACGCCACAAATTCTTCCCAGTAGTCCTTTATCTTCTCATACCCTTTATCGAAGTCTGGAGTCTTATTTTTCTTGACAAACAGTTTGTTCAATCTTTTCTTCCAGTTCTTGAATAGCTCGGCCATCTTCTTAAGTGCCCAGTCCTTGACTTTTTGCTCCATGATTTTCCGGGCAATCTTTTCTGCCTCATCTGGATCCTCCTCATCTGAATCCACCTCTGGCGCCGGCAGGGTGAAATTAACCATGAGCTTTCTCCAAAGTCTTTCTTTGCCCTCATCGCTGACATATAGCTGTCCTTTCTCCTTTGGCCGATGCCATTCTCGAACGGTGATCGGGATGAAGTCCCTAACAAGAACTCCGCATTGCTTTACCATTTTATTTTTAACACCAGGGGGAGCAGTCGGTGTGCCGTCTTCAGCGACTCTTTCGATCGTGTACCTTTCTTGGTCGCCCAACTTTTTGGCTGGGCCTCGTTTTGTCCTTACAGAAGATTTGCTCGATCCGGAGGGCTAAAAGAAGAAAGAGCGTTAATATATGTATATAGACAGCAGAGGCTTAATTAATACAATCTTCGGCTTCATTAATATATGTATATGCACCTCGCCGGAGTTTGCAACATTTAATGTTCCACCGGAGCCTTCGGCTTCTCCCTCGTCGGCTTCTCCCTCGCTGACTTCTCCCTCACCCCGGCCGTCGGGTTCTACCTCACCGGAGCCGTCTCTTCGGTTGAGAGACTCATCTCCCTCACCGGAGTTGTTCAAAAACTCCGTGGTGACATCGACAATATCTTCCGGCCCGCGGATTATATCCTGGAGGATATTTTCCTGATCTTCGTCTCGTTCCATAGTTTCTGCAAATTAAGAACAATGCACAAAACTTTAGTTGGGTAACTTGTTCCATATGTCAAGATACATCTACAATATCATCTCATTTGCAAGAACAAATTAGAAACTTCATATGCTGCCTTATAATCTCATTTGCAAGAGCACCTCGGGCGGGGAGCGGCAGAGCACCTCGGGCGGGGATTCTTGGGCGCGACGGCGAACTCGGAGACCCTAAACCCTAAAACATCAAGAAATTAAAGCCATTAAGCTCAAGAACATAAGACTCAAGCTAAAATATACATCAATATAGCTAAAATCATTTGCAAAGCTAAAATTAAAATTAACATCAATATGTAGCAAAACTAAAATTAACATTAATATATAGCAAAACTAAAATAACACTAACAAAACTAATTCTAGCAAATGGCTAACAGAAAATGGCTAACAAAAAATAGCTAAAACCTAGCTAGCAACTAACCTAGCAACTAACACTAACAAATGGCTAACAAAAAACCATCTACAACTAACCTAGCAATTTCTATAACCTAACAATTTCTATAACCTAATAATTTCTATATCTAACAAATTTCTAAACATATTAATCATTTTAATCTACAATGCTACAAATTCCTAAACACTAAACATCCTATTTGCTATACTAAAGTACTATACAAATTCCTAAAATTTCCTATACAAAAAGAAATCCTATTTACTATACTAAAAGAATATACATTTTCCTATACAAAATTCCTAACACTAAAAATCCTATACAAATTCCTAAACAAATTCCTAAAATTCCTAACTCATTTTCCTATACATTTTCCTATACTAAAATTTCCTATACAAATTTCCTAAACAAATTCCTAAAAATCCTATACATTTTCCTATACTAAAATTTCCTATACAAATTTCCTATACAAATTCCTAAAATTCCTAACTCACCGCGAGAGGCGGCGGTGCGGGCGGCGTGCGGGGAGGAGGTGCGAGAGGCGGTGCGGGCGGCGCTGCGAGGCGGCGGCGTGGAGGCGCGGGCGAGGTGTGCGGGGAGGAGGCCGTCCGTGCGGGCGGCACGGGCGTCGAGGGCGCGGCACGGCGGCCGGCGCGCGGGCGACGCGGCGCAGGCGTCGAGGGCGCGGGCGTCGAGGGAGCGTCGAGGGCGAGGTCGGGCAGCCTGACGGCGTATTTTTTGCTCCGTCGCGCGTGCCTGGTCCTTCGTCGATTTGGAGACGAAATGAGGAAGGAGAAGAGGCAGAGGCATTATACAAGGGGTCATTGGTCCCGGTTGCTGCCATGAACTGGGACCAAACCTCTTTGGTCCCGGTTCTGGCAGCAACCGGGACCAATGACCCTGCAGTTAATGCAGATCCCGCGCGCGCGTCCAAAGACTCTTTGGTCCCGGTTCTTGGTAGAAACCGGGACCAAAGAGTCCTTTTTCAAAAATATTTCGAACTTTTCAGTTCTGAAATTTTGTTCCCGCCTTTTTTTTTTCTTATTTAGGTGTTTGGATATAAATTTCAAATGGTTTTGAATCTGAAAAGACTTTCAACATGAAAAGTTTTTAAATTTGAATAAATAATCCAAAACCATTTTCTGTTTTCTAAAATAATTAGTCTAACTATACAAACTATTAACCATTTTGCCATTTTCAATTAAAAATGCATTAACTTTATTGCATATTTTGAATTGACAAAACTTTCAACATGAAAAGTGTTTGAATTTGTATAAATAATCCAAAATCCAAAATCCAAACTCGACTAATAATATGTATAAATCGATCAAAAATGATTAAGTAAGATTTATGATTAAGTAATAATAATTATTAATTCAGTTAATTCTATTTTTGGTGTTGTAAAATCCCATGGCAAGCAGAAGTAAATGCAGAACAATTTCAGTGAACCTATATTTATAATGTAATAATAATTATTAATGCAGAACAGTTTCTTTTGAGGGCTTGTGAGCTGTTGGATCACTCTCTGAGCCACCAACCGGGACTAAAGGGAATCCCACCAATAAGGAAGAAGCACACGGATCGTTTAATATCAATGCGAAAAGTAGTCACCCATCAATCTTGGATACATTTTACACGATCGTCGTCTTAGCTAGACCAGAAGTAGTTCATGACAACAATCTTGGGTACATAGACAAACCATAGGTTAGTCATACTCCTGCCTAGGCCTATAATACTCGTCCTCGTAGTCGTCGTAGTCGCCGCCGTCGTCGTCGTTGTCGTCGGGCGGCGCTGTCGTCGGGCGCCTGGACTGGAAGTGAGGGTAGCGCAGGCGGGGGTTATCGCCGGCCGTGATGTAGTTCATGACGCTCTGGAGAGTTCGGCCGCTCCACCACAGCCGACGGCCGGCCTCGTTGAAGTTCGAAGGAGGCGGGCCATCCTCCTCGTACCTGGCGAGCGCCCTCTCACGCCGATTGATGAAGAAGGCGTCCCAAGTCAGGCGGTAGTCGGGATGCCAGCGGGGATCCATCCGCTGCTCCGGAGTGAGCTCGAGGTAGTAGTGGTTCGTGATGGCCGCCCGACGTGCCAAACCTTGAGGGATAGGAGGGACCGGCACGCCTCCGGTGCTCAGCCTCCAGCCGGCGGGGACGTCGTAGCCGGGCGGGCAGGGGTAGTTCGAGGCGGAAAGCGCCTCCGCCTCCGAGTAGGTTAGAGTGGGTACAGTGGAAGCCATGGGAGAGTGATGAGGTTGCAGATATGAGTTTAAATGTGCTATGCCAATGGAGGCCGTGACTACATATATAGTGAGACCTTTAGTCCCCGTTCGAGCCACCAACCGGGACTAAAGGGGCTTATTTGTTCCCACGCAATTTTACCAACCGGGACTAAAGGGATTCCCACCAATAAGGAAGAAGCACACGCATCGTGTGTTTCTTTCGAGCGTTTGTGAGCCGTTGGATCAGGGTGTGTTTCTTTTGAGCGCTTGTGAGCTGTTGGATTTTTAGAACTAGTCCCGGTTGGTAACACCAACCGGGACTAAAGAATAACACGGATCGTGTGTTTCTTTCGAGCGCCTGTGAGCCGTTGGATCAGGGGTGTGTTTCTTTTGAGGGCTTGTGAGCTATTGGATCAGCACGCCCACCACCACCACCACTCCCACCTCATCCACAGGTACACTTTCTAATCGCCTATAAATAGCGGCGTCCCTGCAGCGAACGGCACACAACGAGCGTCTACCTTCGCCACAGAATCCAATGGCTGGATTTAGCCTACCTGCTGGCATGTTCCCTGGCATTATTGTGTTCGTCCTTGTTCACTGGCCAGCCATTGGAGCCACCTCCTGTAGGACGGTGAACAATGACAACACAACGACGCTGTTGGAAACACAAGCCCTCAGATAGGTTGAATCCAGCCACTGGATTAGGGTGACGCAATGATGAATTGCCGAGGAGGTGGGAGTGGTGGTGGTGGTGGAAGTGGTAGCCATGCCCCTCGGTCCGATCCAAGCAGCGGCAAGGCGCTCTGATGATCTGCGACATTCCCAACACTTTTTGGGACGGTCGTAGATCATCAGAGACGTCTTGCCGCTGTGGATCGAAGGTCGATTTGCTGCTCACGACCACGTGATGATTTGCAGTATACAAAGCATTCGGATTCCCGTCATACAGCCCTACGGTGCTAATACATTACATTGATTTACATAAAAGCCATGAACCCTTCTTCGCGTATGTCCCTGGCCTATGATCGCTTCAGCCGTAACCATGGAGCATCTTCATTATTTAACGGGATGCTTGGGTCAGTTCTCACTGTGAAGGGCGGAATTTCATCAAACTTATCATAATCTGCTGACATGTCTGTCTTGTCCTCGACTCCCACGATGTTTCTTTTCCCTGAAAGAACTACGTGACGCTTTGGCTCATCGTCTGATGTATTCGTTTGCTTGTTTTTTCTTTTTTTCGGTCTGGAGGACATGTCCTTCACATAGAAAACCTGAGCCACATCATTGGCTAGGACGAATGGTTCGTTCTTGTAACAACCAAGATTCTTGAGATCCACTGTTGTCATCCCGTACAGCTGGTCTACCTTTATCCCTTCTCCATTCATGTTGACCCAACTGCACCGAAACAAAGGGACCTTAAAATTAGGTCCATAGTCAAGTTCCCATATCTCCTCTATGCGACCATAGTATGTGTCCTTTTGCCCATCGTCGTTTGTTGCATCAAAGCGGACACCACTGTTCTGGTTGGTGCTCTTTTTATCTTGGGCGATCGTGTAAAATGTATTCCCATTTATCTCGTACCCTTGGAAATTCAATACAGTCGAAGATGGTGACGCGGCCAACAAGTAGAGCTGATCTCCGACAGTGGTGTCATTCATGAGCTGTAATCACAACCAACTGCCGAATGTCTCCATGTGTTTTTCTTTAATCCAGGAGTCATCCTTCCCCGGGTTCTTGGAGCGTACATAATTCTTGTGTTCCTCGATATACGGAGCCACGAAGGTGGAACTTTGTAGAACTGTGTAGTGTGCTTGAGTTAAAGAATGCCCGTCCCTACATATCAGTGCTTTCTTTCCTAGCGTGACTTTTCCACTCAGTCTCCCCTCATGCCGCGATTCAGGAACACCAATCGGTTTAAGGTCAGGAATAAAGTCAACACATAACTCAATGACCTCTTCTGTTCCATAGCCCCCTGAGATGCTTCCTTCTGGCCTAGCACGGTTATGAACATATTTCTTCAAGACTCCCATGAACCTCTCGAAGGGGAACATATTGTGTAGAAATACAGGACCGAGAATGGCAATCTCGTCGACTAGGTGAACCAGGAGATGCGTCATAATATTGAAGAATGATGGGGGAACACCAACTCGAAGCTGACAAGACATTGGACCACAGCCTTCTGTAAACTTGGTAGAGTTACTGGATCGATGTGGTCGCACTGGAAGGCCAGGGCCAGTCTGGCCGCTACGCCGTCGAAATCTCCTGTGATGGCATGCAGATGTGGCTCATCGGAGCTCGTCGTTGTGTGGCGTTACGCCCGCTCGAGGTCCCAGATGAACTTCTCGGAGATCGAGAGTCAAGGACGAGGACTTCCTCTCACCCGATTTCTGAATCGTCTCTCGCGAGATTCAGATTGAAGGCTGCACGGGGTTTCGGCATATCAAGGCGGAGGAGAGGAATGAGGCGTCAATGTAGAGGTTCCTCTAGGAAAAATCGTGAGCTCGTAATGACCAAGTAGGAGTATTGGCGAGCTGTGACGCGCAGAAGAAGAACAACAACGAGGCAGTCCTCTCGACTCCGGTGATCAAGATCGAGAATTCACCATTCGGATTTTGGATTTTCCGATGATGAATCCGGTGTTGATTGGAATGCGCATGCAAAGGATCCCACTCTTCGCCATTAGTTTTGATCCGAACAATGTTAACTTAGCATGTTCTAGTTTAATCCGCAAAATGTTGTTCGCACTATCTCTGTGTTTGTGTTGTAGTTTGAACTAATAATCAGTGTATGCATGGTTCGGGTAGTTTGAAATATGACTTATGCATCTCAAGATTTGAATATGGTTCGTGCCGCGACGTGCGCAGTAATGCGCGGCCTGTCTGCCCACCCGTGGCTTCCTTCTCGGTGTTGGCTCCACCACTATACACGGGCGATGCATGCATGCAGGTCTCCTTCTCCGACCTGTACAGCACTGTACTTAATTGAGATCAGGGAGGCAGGACCCATTCGAACAGGACCGGAGAAGAATGCGCCAAGACAGCAACAAGAACATACTGTACTGTCTTTTATCAGAGGCGTCTGTGGAGACAAAACCGTTGCTTGGATTGCGGAATGTGTGATTTGTTGGATCTAAGCCGTGCCCCGCGACAGCTACCACCATCACCCTGTAATCGTCAAGACGTATGCAGGGGCAGCATCAACCATTTCTCCCTCTGTATCCTAGAACCTTCCATTTGTGATATCCAAAGTGATATTACACTTATATATATTGACCCACGGTATACTTTGTCTCTTTTATTATGGTCTGGTATTGTGAGAGATCATTCTAAATTATTTAATATGACTGATATGGTCGGTTGGGTTGTGTGTTCCTCGTACTATAAATTTGTATCCCACCGTTAATAAGATAAATTCAACCGTGTGCACATGTGAATAGACATTTTTACAAAAATATAAACAATTAAGAACTAAATAACTTTTTGTATGTATTAGCTAAATAAGTTTGTAAAATGAATTTATATACACAACCGTGGCGTTTACGGCCTAAGTGAAAACCATCTCGACCAATATTACTCGTAAAAACATTCTGTTAGACAATATCCGTGTATGCAAACCCACTAGTTTGAAACCAAATTTGAAACTCTCATTTGGTTGAACTTGAAAAAAATCACGCTTGTTAGTGAATCAAAAAGAACATTGTAAATTAATTAGCAAAAATTGGACAACCCGTGTAGATCCCGATTTCAATATTTTTTCTGGGTGACCCCTACAACGACATTTATTTCTCCTTATTCTTTTATCTATGCATTATGAATATTTTGTTTCTATTTTCTCGCATTTTATATCTCTTTGGCAATACAATCTCTAGAAGTACTAGATACTTCATTAATCTGTCTCTACTCTTACCGCCGGCGAGAAGTAGCGGTCGGCGAGGCCGCGAAGGTGAATTCTGCCTCACCCCCGTAGTTGACGTCGTAGATGTGGTTTGCCTACGCCTGAGGCACGAGCGGCAACGGCTGGGAGGAGTATGTCGAGGATCTGCATTGCCGCTTCGGGAAGTGGAGGAGCGGCGCGACTCTTAGGAGAATTCGGTCGGGTATTTAGGGCGTGCTCGGATGTGGTTCAGATTCTGCAAACTCGTTGATCCACCTTCTATACGCCCGATCCAGCGTCACGAACTGATCAGAACTTGTTCGGTGCATCTCTAGCTCAGGTCCGAGGAGGACGTCGGTGAGCTCGTGGGCACGCACGTGGATCCGCCCAAACTCGGGTGGCTGGCCTCGACGGCTGTTGGCAGGGGCACGACTCAGGTCGGGGTCGCGGCCGAAGCTATGCCTGTGGAAGAGGATGGAGTGGGCTGATTCGGGGTGGCTGTCGTCGGCGGTGGCTCACGGGGACAGGATAGACGGTGGATTCATTTGGGGAGAGAGAAGCTCGACTCTAGGAGAGCAGAGAATGAGCGAACCTTTTTTTTTACTTGGCAGTGGCATTCTCGCCGTAATTAGGTTCTGCTCCGTGGCTGACTGCCCCGCGGAACGTCAGAAGAGGTGCTCTGCAATTTGTACAGCCAATTCCACGGATCTGGCTTCGTGGAGTTGGCACGTTTGGTGCTGTTCCGAACTGGAGGAGCACGAAGATGGGAGCCGGAGGAGATCCGAACACGCCTTAGGTGGACGGAGCTACCGGGGAGTGGAGGAAGCGCTGTGAATAAAAATTAATCACGGGCGGAACGGAAACACCGCCAGCATTGTCACCTGAACGTGCACAAAAAATAGCTACAGTAGCAGTAGTGGTACATGGGAGACTGGTTTGTTTGTATCGTAGTATTAACTTCCTGGTGGTGGCCGGTACGGTGGGCTCGATCTGAGCTTGATTCTAGATCACCGCCAAAATGTGCGCCAGTGGCAGAGCATTACGGCAGCTGCCATCCATCGATCATAACCCAGCAATAAAGCGTGATGCCAATGCCGCGGGCCCGTCGTCCGCGTCTCGACGGTTCGGATTCGTGCCGCCACGTGAGCAGTGAATCACTAATTAAGTTTACGGACAGTGGCGTGATCCCACATTTTTTTCTTTTCTTTCTGTTGACCACGTACGGATGCTAGTATCTATATTTCGACGAAACTTTGGACATATTGTATGTGCCCGTTTCAGACATTTTCATGTATTATTGTTGATAGTATGATTTGAGGTGGGATTGGACTGGGACGTCTGCTTCCCACCTGGGACAACGTCCCACTTATCCCATGGTCCCATTATCCAACTTATCCCAAAGACAAAATTGTAGCGGGCTTTAACAGCGTGTCCCACCTAAATGAGCCAAATGAAAATTGCTGCGCATGCGCTCTATGACTGCATGCAACAGACCAAATCTTTGCAAAGGCTACATACATAATCTTTGCAAGGACTGCATGTAACACACATGTATCAGACTAAATCTTCAGGTATCAAGTTGTTACAGGCAGCGATACAGACTAGAACCTACAAGTACTGCATGTAACATAGTAAATCTTCAGGTTACAAAGTACAATAAATCTCTGCAAGGACGGCATGCAACACACTAAGTTTTCAGATTACAAGTCACTGGACCATCGAAGTAGATGAATCATGTGTTGTCTGAAAGGCCTAACCAAGGGTTGCAGGGCTGGTGGTGCACTCTTCACGTCATGATGATCTCACCTGCAAAGGGTTCAATTAGGTAAACTGTCATTATCTTCACGTCATGAAAATGTAATGCTCCACTAGGCAAGAAAGTACAGTCTAGTGGAGTATCTAGCATCCGTCTGTGGAGACAAAACCGTTGCTTCGACTGCGGAATGTGATTTTGGATCAAAGCCGTGCACCGCGACAGCTACCACCATCACCCTGTTGTAATCGTCAAGACGTATGCAGTGGCAGCATCAACCATAGCTCCCACTGTATCCTAGAACCTCCTATTTGTGTATCCAAAGTGATATTACACTTATATATATAGACCCACGGTATACTTTTTATCTTTTATCATGGTTTGGTATTGTGAGAGATCATTCTAAATTATTTAATATGGCTGATATCGTCGGTTGGTTGTGTGTTGCTCTTACTATAAATTTGTGCTCCACTATTAATAAGATAAAATTGTGTCCCACTATTAATAAGATAAAATTCAACAGTGTGCACATGTGAATAGACATTTTTATATAAAAAATATAAACAATTAAGAACTAAATAACCTTTTGTATCTATTAGCCAAATAAGTTTGCAAAATGAATTTATATACGCAACCATGGCGTTTACGGCCTAAGTGAAAACCATCTGGACAAATATTGCTCGTTGAACTTTTCGATTAGACAGCATCATAGTACACAAACCTACTAGCATGGAATTAAGAAACAGTAAGTCTCTTTTGGCTGAAATCTATGGTGCCGGTCAAAGAGCAGCATGTAGGACATTAGTTTGTGCTCTCTTCATTTCACGTCGAGCTGGAACAATGTATCTCTCCGTCCTTTGTTGTCCAACGATCTCAACACGATATTGTTTCTCAGCCAAACGCGAACCAGGGCCATGCCGGACCTCATCACTATTAATCCAGAACAAAGTTGGAATTTTCTAGAGAAGAAAATTTGGGAAAACCCGTGTAGATCCTGTTTTTCAATCGAAACGTATTTTTTGTGTCCCCCTAGAAAATTGGTATATATGTTATGTTATGATTCTTCGTATAACGATGTTTCTCCTTATTCTTTTATCTATGCACTATGAATACTTTTTTTTTACTATTTTCTCGTACAAAAATTTGGGATAGCAGTGCGGCTCGGGCACCAATTCCGGCGGAATGGAAACACTGTCACCTGCACGTACACAAAAATTAGCTAGTGTGTACAATAGCACTAGTGGTACATGGGAGACCGTGGTTTGCACTAGTAAAAAAGCACCTATGGTCCCGGTTGGGCTTGGACATCAGTCCCGGTTGCCCAACCGGGACTGGCCAATCGGGACCAATGCTGGTCCCGGTTGGTCCAAGAACCGGGACCAATGCTGGTCCACGTGGCCAGTTCTGGCTGGCGTGGGGGAGACCCATTGGTCCCGGTTCGTAACGAACCGGGACCAATGTGTGCCTTTTTTTGGTATTTAGGGTTTAGGGTGCCCCCTCTCCCTCTCGCCGGTTCCCTCTCGCCGGTGCCCCCTCTCCCTCTCGCCGGTGCCCCCTCTCGCCGGTGCCCCCTATCCCTCTCGCCGGTGCCCCTCTCGCCGGTGCCCCCTCTCCCTCTCGCCGGTGCCCCCTCTCCCTCTCGTCGGTGCCTCCATCGTCTCCCCCTTCTTCGCATCGCCGACGTGCTCTCCATCGTTTCCGTACGCATATTATACGCTCTACTATATACACAGTACACGTTGATGCATATATAATTAATATTCGATCTCTTGCGAGAATACAAGTATTTAATTACATGGAGATAGATCACATATGTAGTTCATCGTCCGAAGCATAATGTTCTCCCTTTTCATCGATGACCTCCCTAAGCAGAAATCCCGCCAATTCCTCTTGAATTGCTTGTACGCGCCGTTCTGGTCGATCTTCTCCCGCATTTTGCTGAAAGCAGTTGTTCTCCGCTCAGTGGTCAACTCGCGAATGAACTCGCAAACGTAGAATCCACATAAATTACTCCCCGGTGGCTGCTGCGGACTTTTCACCGTTTTATAAGTTAGCTCATCTTTGAATGGACCTTCTACCTTCTGTTTGAAAATTTCCAACACCTGCTTTGGCAAAGAAAATGAACAAAGAGTTATTAATTACTTGACATCAGGGAACGAACGAAAGAGGGCGATATAATGCGATAATGATTGAAATTACTTGTTGAGCATTTCTTTCATGTCGGACCACAACGCTTGGTCCCAACTTAATGAGTCGTGGACTTCAACTATGGACTTGTCAGGTTGAATGCTTAGCAGAATCCAGTGGAACCTGCGGACGTTTACATAAAGCAGACATGCATAGCTCATCAATTACACTTAACATCGAGAAAGCCAAATAAAAATATGTACAAGACAGAAACACTCACCTGAAGTTGTAAGGAAATAGTATTTCCGTACAGAAATGTTGCATGGTTAAAAAGGTGGTCAGGTCATGCTCCACGTCTTTGGGGTGATTGACTAACGTATGTGAATTCACGATATATGGGTCAACGAACCCAACCTCAAAAACTCTAGATCTTTTGCATTCCAGCATCTTCATTCTGCATAATAGCGTACAAAAGGATATATATATAGTCAGGATAATATAATACAGGCAATGAACGAGCTGAGCTAGAGACTTAATTACGAAAATAAATCACTTACAGACAATAGCAAGAGAGGATAGATTTGTCGAGGGCGCGCTTTTGGAATAACTGGAACAGTTCAGTCAGTTGAACATGTATAATGTAACGTTTGAAGAAATGCTCCACTCTAACGTCCAGCGGAAACCACTCTTTCGCGTCCTTCTTTGATGTGTGCACCAGGTACCAGGTATGCAGATTTCGCATATGTGTTGATAGACCCGTCAGCTCCTCATTACTGACCATAGGCTCCCCTTGGACATATTTCCGTGCCATCTCTAACATTGGCGCATATTCATAGCCTAAAAGTTGACCAAGGCTCATACCCAAGGCGGTAGCCTGTTCCTTGGCCTGCGATACAGTGACACCAAGTTCTTTAGCAGCAGCTATGGCTCTGGGGTCCAATAATTCCAGGTCCTTATCCATAGCGGCTCTGAAGTCCTTGTCGACATCGGAACACACTATGAGCGGGGGGACCGATTGATTTTTCTGCTGTCCGAGCTGGGCAATTTGTTTCCCGCTTTTTGCACTTCTTCCCTTGTTCTGCTCAGACTGGGCACGTGCTAGCTTAGTAAGTTCACGACCATAGTCAGATGGCAGATTCATCGATATCTGGGATGGCTGCTCAAGGAAGGACATAGCCCACTTTTTGGTTTTTGCATCATATACCTTCTTTTGCTCGGGCTTTTTTGGTGCAAAAAAAGCCTTATTGTAGGCAGCCACTACCTCGGCGTTTTCCGCTTCAGTCCTGTCATAAGGTCTCTTGGGAGGAACCGTCGGGATGTCGACTATCTTTTGAGTGCGACCTCTCTTCTGAGTGGGGAGCGGGGGAGCGGCGTTGGTCCGTTTCTTCTGCTGAGACGGCTGCGCTGGAGACTGGTCACGCGGCGGCGGAGACGGCTGCGCTGGAGACTTGTGAGGCGGTGAAGAGGACGGCTGCGCTGGAGAATGCTGAGGCGGTGAAGAGGACTGTTGCGCTGGAGACTGGTGAGGAGTCGATGGCCTTGGCTGCCAGTTCGGAAGCACGATGAATTCCTTTGGCCATAGAATTGGCGCTTTCTTGGCTTCTCCAAGTTCAAGCACCTCCCCATCTTCACCTGCAGGGTGGTGCAGCTTCAGCTCCTCAAAATCTTTCATCACTGCATCCACCCCGACAACAGCGTAGCCATTTGGAACCGGAGCAAAATGGTAAGTTGGATTAGGTCCAATTGGTAGGGCATAGCCGACCGCCACCTTCACGGATATGTTATAAACTTTCACATGCAGCTCACAAGGTGTGCTCTCCGTGATATCATCCACTGGGTAGCGACGAAGAGGAGCCACTGCATCATCATTACCATCCTGGAGCTCCGTGGAAGCCACGCTGCTTTTCCGATTCGATGGGCCACCGGTACCATCGCATGCAGCTTCTACCATGTGCCGTTGAGATTGGCCGCTAGTACCTTGCTGGCTAAGCACGGCAATTTGTTCCTTCTGCAGCTTTAATTCTTCTTCTATATTACGCAGCCGGTCTGCAGCAGCGCGTGCTTCCATTGCCTCCCTTTCCTTTCTCCTCTGATGGCTTCTATCAGGAAATTTCTTCCTGTGCTCGGGAATCGCAATTGTCTTGGGCTTGGAGCCAGGTACGCCTCGTAACCGTCCGTCGTGTTCCTTATTCCCAAGGGCGCGTGTGAGCTCGTCATCCTCTCTATCGGGAATGAACCGTCCCTCTGCAACATCCTTTACTGCATTTCTAATTTCTTGGATGGGTAGTAGGGGATTATCTTTGTGTCTTCTGTTATATATGCACTTCCCTTCTGCGTCCAACGTGCCCCCATGCCCGTAAAACCAATTTCTTGCCCGTTCGATCCACTTGAGTGGCTCTGGAGTGATCCCATTAGCCAGCAGGTCCGCCTCAAGTTTCTCCCACTTAGGCATGCTAAAAGCGTAGCCACCAGGCCCCATAGTATGGTGGTACATCTTTAGAGCAGCATTTGCCGCATTTTTTGCAGACTTTTCCAGAGCTTCCTCTGATTTCTTGTACGCCACAAATTCTTCCCAGTAGTCCTTTATCTTCTCATACCCTTTATCGAAGTCTGGAGTCTTATTTTTCTTGACAAACAGTTTGTTCAATCTTTTCTTCCAGTTCTTGAATAGCTCGGCCATCTTCTTAAGTGCCCAGTCCTTGACTTTTTGCTCCATGATTTTCCGGGCAATCTTTTCTGCCTCATCTGGATCCTCCTCATCTGAATCCACCTCTGGCGCCGGCAGGGTGAAATTAACCATGAGCTTTCTCCAAAGTCTTTCTTTGCCCTCATCGCTGACATATAGCTGTCCTTTCTCCTTTGGCCGATGCCATTCTCGAACGGTGATCGGGATGAAGTCCCTAACAAGAACTCCGCATTGCTTTACCATTTTATTTTTAACACCAGGGGGAGCAGTCGGTGTGCCGTCTTCAGCGACTCTTTCGATCGTGTACCTTTCTTGGTCGCCCAACTTTTTGGCTGGGCCTCGTTTTGTCCTTACAGAAGATTTGCTCGATCCGGAGGGCTAAAAGAAGAAAGAGCGTTAATATATGTATATAGACAGCAGAGGCTTAATTAATACAATCTTCGGCTTCATTAATATATGTATATGCACCTCGCCGGAGTTTGCAACATTTAATGTTCCACCGGAGCCTTCGGCTTCTCCCTCGTCGGCTTCTCCCTCGCTGACTTCTCCCTCACCCCGGCCGTCGGGTTCTACCTCACCGGAGCCGTCTCTTCGGTTGAGAGACTCATCTCCCTCACCGGAGTTGTTCAAAAACTCCGTGGTGACATCGACAATATCTTCCGGCCCGCGGATTATATCCTGGAGGATATTTTCCTGATCTTCGTCTCGTTCCATAGTTTCTGCAAATTAAGAACAATGCACAAAACTTTAGTTGGGTAACTTGTTCCATATGTCAAGATACATCTACAATATCATCTCATTTGCAAGAACAAATTAGAAACTTCATATGCTGCCTTATAATCTCATTTGCAAGAGCACCTCGGGCGGGGAGCGGCAAGCACCTCGGGCGGGGATTCTTGGGCGCGACGGCGAACTCGGAGACCCTAAACCCTAAAACATCAAGAAATTAAAGCCATTAAGCTCAAAACATAAGACTCAAGCTAAAATATACATCAATATAGCTAAAATCATTTGCAAAGCTAAAATTAAAATTAACATCAATATGTAGCAAAACTAAAATTAACATCAATATATAGCAAAACTAAAACTAACACTAACAAAACTAATTCTAGCAAATGGCTAACAGAAAATGGCTAACAAAAAATAGCTAAAACCTAGCAACTAACACTAACAAATGGCTAACAAAAAACCATCTACAACTAACCTAGCAATTTCTATAACCTAACAATTTCTATAACCTAATAATTTCTATATCTAACAAATTTCTAAACATATTAATCATTTTAATCTACAATGCTACAATTTTAATCTAATTACTTCTAACCTTGTAGCAAAATTATGTTTAGAAATTTCTATAACAATTATAATCTATATCTAACAAATTTCTATAACAATTATAATCTACAATCTAGCTACAATGCAAAATTATGAAAAAAAAAGCACTCTCACCTTGAGTAGCTACGGTGGTGGTAGAGCGCGCCGGTGGTGGTGGAGCGGCGGCCAGCGGTGGTGGTGGACCGCGCCGGTGGTGGTGGCGGGGCCGCGCCGGTGGTGGTGGGCCGCGCCGGAGCTTCGGGCCGGCGAGCAAGAGGGAGGTACGGCCGGCGCGTGGAGGCCGGCGTGGAGGTGGCGCGTGGCCGGAGGAGAGGTGGCGCGTGGAGGCGGCGCGGCGGACGTCGACGCGGCGGCGAGGCGCGGCGTGGGGCGGCGCGGAGGTCGGGCAGCCTGACGGCGTCGTTTCGCTCCGCGTCGCCTCTGGTCCTTCGTCGATTTTGCGTGAATGAGGAAGAAGAAAGGGTGCCAGCAGTTATAGCAGGGGTCATTGGTCCCGGTTGCTGGCAAGAACCGGGACCAATGCCTCTTTGGTCCCGGTTTTTGCCAGCAACCGGGACCAAAGAGTGGGTAATTAATGCCAGATCGCGGCGCGCGTCTATGGACTCATTGGTCCCGGTTCTTGCTAGAAACCGGGACCAAAGAGTCCTTTTTCAAAATTATTTCGAACTTTTCAGTTCTGAAATTTTGTTCCCGCCTTTTTTTTCTTATTTAGGTGTTTGGATATGAATTTCAAATGGTTTTGAATCTGAAAAGACTTTCAACATGAAAAGTTTTTAAATTTGAATAAATAATCCAAAACCATTTTCTGTTTTCTAAAATAATTATTCTAACTATACAAACTATTAACCATTTTGCCATTTTCAATTAAAAATGCATTAACTTTATTGCATATTTTGAATTGACAAAACTTTCAACATGAAAAGTGTTTGAATTTGTATAAATAATCCAAAATCCAAACTCGACTAATAATATGTATAAATCGATCAAAAATGATTAAGTAAGATTTATGATTAAGTAATAATAATTATTAATTCAGTTAATTCTATTTTTGGTGTTGTAAAATCCCATGGCAAGCAGAAGTAAATGCAGAACAATTTCAGTGAACCTATATTTATAATATGTAATAATAATTATTAATGCAGAACAGTTTCTTTTGAGGCTTGTGAGCTGTTGGATCACTCTGTGAGCCACCAACCGGGACTAAAGGGAATCCCACCAATAAGGAAGAAGCACACGGATCGTGTGTTTCTTTCGAGCGCTTGTGAGCCGTTGGTTTATGTTGTCAATGTAATTTGCATGGTTTGTTTAATATCAATGCGAAAAGTAGTCACCCATCAATCTTGGATACATTTTACACGATCGTCGTCTTAGCTAGACCAGAAGTAGTTCATGACAACAATCTTGGGTACATAGACAAACCATAGGTTAGTCATACTCCTGCCTAGGCCTATAATACTCGTCCTCGTAGTCGTCGTAGTCGCCGCCGTCGTCGTCGTTGTCGTCGGGCGGCGCTGTCGTCGGGCGCCTGGACTGGAAGTGAGGGTAGCGCAGGCGGGGGTTATCGCCGGCCGTGATGTAGTTCATGACGCTCTGGAGAGTTCGGCCGCTCCACCACAGCCGACGGCCGGCCTCGTTGAAGTTCGAAGGAGGCGGGCCATCCTCCTCGTACCTGGCGAGCGCCCTCTCACGCCGATTGATGAAGAAGGCGTCCCAAGTCAGGCGGTAGTCGGGATGCCAGCGGGGATCCATCCGCTGCTCCGGAGTGAGCTCGAGGTAGTAGTGGTTCGTGATGGCCGCCCGACGTGCCAAACCTTGAGGGATAGGAGGGACCGGCACGCCTCCGGTGCTCAGCCTCCAGCCGGCGGGGACGTCGTAGCCGGGCGGGCAGGGGTAGTTCGAGGCGGAAAGCGCCTCCGCCTCCGAGTAGGTTAGAGTGGGTACGGTGGAAGCCATGGGAGAGTGATGAGGTTGCAGATATGAGTTTAGATGTGCTATGCCAATGGAGGCCGTGACTACATATATATAGTGAGACCTTTAGTCCCCGTTCGAGCCACCAACCGGGACTAAAGGGGCTTATTTGTTCCCACGCAATTTTACCAACCGGGACTAAAGGGATTCCCACCAATAAGGAAGAAGCACACGATCGTGTGTTTCTTTCGAGCGTTTGTGAGCCGTTGGATCAGGGGTGTGTTTCTTTTGAGCGCTTGTGAGCTGTTGGATTTTTAGAACTAGTCCCGGTTGGTAACACCAACCGGGACTAAAGAATAACACGGATCGTGTGTTTCTTTCGAGCGCTGTGAGCCGTTGGATCAGGGGTGTGTTTCTTTTGAGGGCTTGTGAGCTATTGGATCAGCACGCCCACCACCACCACCACTCCCACCTCATCCACAGGTACACTTTCTAATCGCCTATAAATAGCGGCGTCCCTGCAGCGAACGGCACACAACGAGCGTCTACCTTCGCCACAGAATCCAATGGCTGGATTTAGCCTACCTGCTGGCATGTTCCCTGGCATTATTGTGTTCGTCCTTGTTCACCGGCCAGCCATTGGAGCCACCTCCTGTAGGACGGTGAACAATGACAACACAACGACGCTGTTGGAAACACAAGCCCTCAGATAGGTTGAATCCAGCCACTGGATTAGGGTGACGCAATGATGAATTGCCGAGGAGGTGGGAGTGGTGGTGGTGGTGGAAGTGGTAGCCATGCCCCTCGGTCCGATCCAAGCAGCGGCAAGGCGCTCTGATGATCTGCGACATTCCCAACACTTTTTGGGACGGTCGTAGATCATCAGAGACGTCTTGCCGCTGTGGATCGAAGGTCGATTTGCTGCTCACGACCACGTGATGATTTGCAGTATACAAAGCATTCGGATTCCCGTCATACAGCCCTACGGTGCTAATACATTACATTGATTTACATAAAAGCCATGAACCCTTCTTCGCGTATGTCCCTGGCCTATGATCGCTTCAGCCGTAACCATGGAGCATCTTCATTATTTAACGGGATGCTTGGGTCAGTTCTCACTGTGAAGGGCGGAATTTCATCAAACTTATCATAATCTGCTGACATGTCTGTCTTGTCCTCGACTCCCACGATGTTTCTTTTCCCTGAAAGAACTACGTGACGCTTTGGCTCATCGTCTGATGTATTCGTTTGCTTGTTTTTTCTTTTTTTCGGTCTGGAGGACATGTCCTTCACATAGAAAACCTGAGCCACATCATTGGCTAGGACGAATGGTTCGTTCTTGTAACAACCAAGATTCTTGAGATCCACTGTTGTCATCCCGTACAGCTGGTCTACCTTTATCCCTTCTCCATTCATGTTGACCCAACTGCACCGAAACAAAGGGACCTTAAAATTAGGTCCATAGTCAAGTTCCCATATCTCCTCTATGCGACCATAGTATGTGTCCTTTTGCCCATCGTCGTTTGTTGCATCAAAGCGGACACCACTGTTCTGGTTGGTGCTCTTTTTATCTTGGGCGATCGTGTAAAATGTATTCCCATTTATCTCGTACCCTTGGAAATTCAATACAGTCGAAGATGGTGACGCGGCCAACAAGTAGAGCTGATCTCCGACAGTGGTGTCATTCATGAGCTGTAATCACAACCAACTGCCGAATGTCTCCATGTGTTTTTCTTTAATCCAGGAGTCATCCTTCCCCGGGTTCTTGGAGCGTACATAATTCTTGTGTTCCTCGATATACGGAGCCACGAAGGTGGAACTTTGTAGAACTGTGTAGTGTGCTTGAGTTAAAGAATGCCCGTCCCTACATATCAGTGCTTTCTTTCCTAGCGTGACTTTTCCACTCAGTCTCCCCTCATGCCGCGATTCAGGAACACCAATCGGTTTAAGGTCAGGAATAAAGTCAACACATAACTCAATGACCTCTTCTGTTCCATAGCCCCCTGAGATGCTTCCTTCTGGCCTAGCACGGTTATGAACATATTTCTTCAAGACTCCCATGAACCTCTCGAAGGGGAACATATTGTGTAGAAATACAGGACCGAGAATGGCAATCTCGTCGACTAGGTGAACCAGGAGATGCGTCATAATATTGAAGAATGATGGGGGAACACCAACTCGAAGCTGACAAGACATTGGACCACAGCCTTCTGTAAACTTGGTAGAGTTACTGGATCGATGTGGTCGCACTGGAAGGCCAGGGCCAGTCTGGCCGCTACGCCGTCGAAATCTCCTGTGATGGCATGCAGATGTGGCTCATCGGAGCTCGTCGTTGTGTGGCGTTACGCCCGCTCGAGGTCCCAGATGAACTTCTCGGAGATCGAGAGTCAAGGACGAGGACTTCCTCTCACCCGATTTCTGAATCGTCTCTCGCGAGATTCAGATTGAAGGCTGCACGGGGTTTCGGCATATCAAGGCGGAGGAGAGGAATGAGGCGTCAATGTAGAGGTTCCTCTAGGAAAAATCGTGAGCTCGTAATGACCAAGTAGGAGTATTGGCGAGCTGTGACGCGCAGAAGAAGAACAACAACGAGGCAGTCCTCTCGACTCCGGTGATCAAGATCGAGAATTCACCATTCGGATTTTGGATTTTCCGATGATGAATCCGGTGTTGATTGGAATGCGCATGCAAAGGATCCCACTCTTCGCCATTAGTTTTGATCCGAACAATGTTAACTTAGCATGTTCTAGTTTAATCCGCAAAATGTTGTTCGCACTATCTCTGTGTTTGTGTTGTAGTTTGAACTAATAATCAGTGTATGCATGGTTCGGGTAGTTTGAAATATGACTTATGCATCTCAAGATTTGAATATGGTTCGTGCCGCGACGTGCGCAGTAATGCGCGGCCTGTCTGCCCACCCGTGGCTTCCTTCTCGGTGTTGGCTCCACCACTATACACGGGCGATGCATGCATGCAGGTCTCCTTCTCCGACCTGTACAGCACTGTACTTAATTGAGATCAGGGAGGCAGGACCCATTCGAACAGGACCGGAGAAGAATGCGCCAAGACAGCAACAAGAACATACTGTACTGTCTTTTATCAGAGGCGTCTGTGGAGACAAAACCGTTGCTTGGATTGCGGAATGTGTGATTTGTTGGATCTAAGCCGTGCCCCGCGACAGCTACCACCATCACCCTGTAATCGTCAAGACGTATGCAGGGGCAGCATCAACCATTTCTCCCTCTGTATCCTAGAACCTTCCATTTGTGATATCCAAAGTGATATTACACTTATATATATTGACCCACGGTATACTTTGTCTCTTTTATTATGGTCTGGTATTGTGAGAGATCATTCTAAATTATTTAATATGACTGATATGGTCGGTTGGGTTGTGTGTTCCTCGTACTATAAATTTGTATCCCACCGTTAATAAGATAAAATTCAACCGTGTGCACATGTGAATAGACATTTTTACAAAAATATAAACAATTAAGAACTAAATAACTTTTTGTATGTATTAGCTAAATAAGTTTGTAAAATGAATTTATATACACAACCGTGGCGTTTACGGCCTAAGTGAAAACCATCTCGACCAATATTACTCGTAAAAACATTCTGTTAGACAATATCCGTGTATGCAAACCCACTAGTTTGAAACCAAATTTGAAACTCTCATTTGGTTGAACTTGAAAAAAATCACGCTTGTTAGTGAATCAAAAAGAACATTGTAAATTAATTAGCAAAAATTGGACAACCCGTGTAGATCCCGATTTCAATATTTTTTCTGGGTGACCCCTACAACGACATTTATTTCTCCTTATTCTTTTATCTATGCATTATGAATATTTTGTTTCTATTTTCTCGCATTTTATATCTCTTTGGCAATACAATCTCTAGAAGTACTAGATACTTCATTAATCTGTCTCTACTCTTACCGCCGGCGAGAAGTAGCGGTCGGCGAGGCCGCGAAGGTGAATTCTGCCTCACCCCCGTAGTTGACGTCGTAGATGTGGTTTGCCTACGCCTGAGGCACGAGCGGCAACGGCTGGGAGGAGTATGTCGAGGATCTGCATTGCCGCTTCGGGAAGTGGAGGAGCGGCGCGACTCTTAGGAGAATTCGGTCGGGTATTTAGGGCGTGCTCGGATGTGGTTCAGATTCTGCAAACTCGTTGATCCACCTTCTATACGCCCGATCCAGCGTCACGAACTGATCAGAACTTGTTCGGTGCATCTCTAGCTCAGGTCCGAGGAGGACGTCGGTGAGCTCGTGGGCACGCACGTGGATCCGCCCAAACTCGGGTGGCTGGCCTCGACGGCTGTTGGCAGGGGCACGACTCAGGTCGGGGTCGCGGCCGAAGCTATGCCTGTGGAAGAGGATGGAGTGGGCTGATTCGGGGTGGCTGTCGTCGGCGGTGGCTCACGGGGACAGGATAGACGGTGGATTCATTTGGGGAGAGAGAAGCTCGACTCTAGGAGAGCAGAGAATGAGCGAACCTTTTTTTTTACTTGGCAGTGGCATTCTCGCCGTAATTAGGTTCTGCTCCGTGGCTGACTGCCCCGCGGAACGTCAGAAGAGGTGCTCTGCAATTTGTACAGCCAATTCCACGGATCTGGCTTCGTGGAGTTGGCACGTTTGGTGCTGTTCCGAACTGGAGGAGCACGAAGATGGGAGCCGGAGGAGATCCGAACACGCCTTAGGTGGACGGAGCTACCGGGGAGTGGAGGAAGCGCTGTGAATAAAAATTAATCACGGGCGGAACGGAAACACCGCCAGCATTGTCACCTGAACGTGCACAAAAAATAGCTACAGTAGCAGTAGTGGTACATGGGAGACTGGTTTGTTTGTATCGTAGTATTAACTTCCTGGTGGTGGCCGGTGGGCTCAGAGCATTACGGCAGCTGCCATCCATCGATCATAACCCAGCAATAAAGCGTGATGCCAATGCCGCGGGCCCGTCGTCCGCGTCTCGACGGTTCGGATTCGTGCCGCCACGTGAGCAGTGAATCACTAATTAAGTTTACGGACAGTGGCGTGATCCCACATTTTTTTCTTTTCTTTCTGTTGACCACGTACGGATGCTAGTATCTATATTTCGACGAAACTTTGGACATATTGTATGTGCCCGTTTCAGACATTTTCATGTATTATTGTTGATAGTATGATTTGAGGTGGGATTGGACTGGGACGTCTGCTTCCCACCTGGGACAACGTCCCACTTATCCCATGGTCCCATTATCCAACTTATCCCAAAGACAAAATTGTAGCGGGCTTTAACAGCGTGTCCCACCTAAATGAGCCAAATGAAAATTGCTGCGCATGCGCTCTATGACTGCATGCAACAGACCAAATCTTTGCAAAGGCTACATACATAATCTTTGCAAGGACTGCATGTAACACACATGTATCAGACTAAATCTTCAGGTATCAAGTTGTTACAGGCAGCGATACAGACTAGAACCTACAAGTACTGCATGTAACATAGTAAATCTTCAGGTTACAAAGTACAATAAATCTCTGCAAGGACGGCATGCAACACACTAAGTTTTCAGATTACAAGTCACTGGACCATCGAAGTAGATGAATCATGTGTTGTCTGAAAGGCCTAACCAAGGGTTGCAGGGCTGGTGGTGCACTCTTCACGTCATGATGATCTCACCTGCAAAGGGTTCAATTAGGTAAACTGTCATTATCTTCACGTCATGAAAATGTAATGCTCCACTAGGCAAGAAAGTACAGTCTAGTGGAGTATCTAGCATCCGTCTGTGGAGACAAAACCGTTGCTTCGACTGCGGAATGTGATTTTGGATCAAAGCCGTGCACCGCGACAGCTACCACCATCACCCTGTTGTAATCGTCAAGACGTATGCAGTGGCAGCATCAACCATAGCTCCCACTGTATCCTAGAACCTCCTATTTGTGTATCCAAAGTGATATTACACTTATATATATAGACCCACGGTATACTTTTTATCTTTTATCATGGTTTGGTATTGTGAGAGATCATTCTAAATTATTTAATATGGCTGATATCGTCGGTTGGTTGTGTGTTGCTCTTACTATAAATTTGTGCTCCACTATTAATAAGATAAAATTGTGTCCCACTATTAATAAGATAAAATTCAACAGTGTGCACATGTGAATAGACATTTTTATATAAAAAATATAAACAATTAAGAACTAAATAACCTTTTGTATCTATTAGCCAAATAAGTTTGCAAAATGAATTTATATACGCAACCATGGCGTTTACGGCCTAAGTGAAAACCATCTGGACAAATATTGCTCGTTGAACTTTTCGATTAGACAGCATCATAGTACACAAACCTACTAGCATGGAATTAAGAAACAGTAAGTCTCTTTTGGCTGAAATCTATGGTGCCGGTCAAAGAGCAGCATGTAGGACATTAGTTTGTGCTCTCTTCATTTCACGTCGAGCTGGAACAATGTATCTCTCCGTCCTTTGTTGTCCAACGATCTCAACACGATATTGTTTCTCAGCCAAACGCGAACCAGGGCCATGCCGAACCTCATCACTATTAATCCAGAACAAAGTTGGAATTTTCTAGAGAAGAAAATTTGGGAAAACCCGTGTAGATCCTGTTTTTCAATCGAAACGTATTTTTTGTGTCCCCTAGAAAATTGGTATATATGTTATGTTATGATTCTTCGTATAACGATGTTTCTCCTTATTCTTTTATCTATGCACTATGAATACTTTTTTTTTACTATTTTCTCGTACAAAAATTTGGGATAGCAGTGCGGCTCGGGCACCAATTCCGGCGGAATGGAAACACTGTCACCTGCACGTACACAAAAATTAGCTAGTGTGTACAATAGCACTAGTGGTACATGGGAGACCGTGGTTTGCACTAGTAAAAAAGCACCTATGGTCCCGGTTGGGCTTGGACATCAGTCCCGGTTGCCCAACCGGGACTGGCCAATCGGGACCAATGCTGGTCCCGGTTGGTCCAAGAACCGGGACCAATGCTGGTCCACGTGGCCAGTTCTGGCTGGACGTGGGGGAGACCCATTGGTCCCGGTTCGTAACGAACCGGGACCAATGTGTGCCTTTTTTTTGGTATTTAGGGTTTAGGGTGCCCCCTCTCCCTCTCGCCGGTTCCCTCTCGCCGGTGCCCCCTCTCCCTCTCGCCGGTGCCCCCTCTCGCCGGTGCCCCCTATCCCTCTCGCCGGTGCCCCCTCTCGCCGGTGCCCCCTCTCCTCTCGCCGGTGCCCCCTCTCCCTCTCGTCGGTGCCTCCATCGTCTCCCCCTTCTTCGCATCGCCGACGTGCTCTCCATCGTTTCCGTACGCATATTATACGCTCTACTATATACACAGTACACGTTGATGCATATATAATTAATATTCGATCTCTTGCGAGAATACAAGTATTTAATTACATGGAGATAGATCACATATGTAGTTCATCGTCCGAAGCATAATGTTCTCCCTTTTCATCGATGACCTCCCTAAGCAGAAATCCCGCCAATTCCTCTTGAATTGCTTGTACGCGCCGTTCTGGGTCGATCTTCTCCCGCATTTTGCTGAAAGCAGTTGTTCTCCGCTCAGTGGTCAACTCGCGAATGAACTCGCAAACGTAGAATCCACATAAATTACTCCCCGGTGGCTGCTGCGGACTTTTCACCGTTTTATAAGTTAGCTCATCTTTGAATGGACCTTCTACCTTCTGTTTGAAAATTTCCAACACCTGCTTTGGCAAAGAAAATGAACAAAGGAGTTATTAATTACTTGACATCAGGGAACGAACGAAAGAGGGCGATATAATGCGATAATGATTGAAATTACTTGTTGAGCATTTCTTTCATGTCGGACCACAACGCTTGGTCCCAACTTAATGAGTCGTGGACTTCAACTATGGACTTGTCAGGTTGAATGCTTAGCAGAATCCAGTGGAACCTGCGGACGTTTACATAAAGCAGACATGCATAGCTCATCAATTACACTTAACATCGAGAAAGCCAAATAAAAATATGTACAAGACAGAAACACTCACCTGAAGTTGTAAGGAAATAGTATTTCCGTACAGAAATGTTGCATGGTTAAAAAGGTGGTCAGGTCATGCTCCACGTCTTTGGGGTGATTGACTAACGTATGTGAATTCACGATATATGGGTCAACGAACCCAACCTCAAAAACTCTAGATCTTTTGCATTCCAGCATCTTCATTCTGCATAATAGCGTACAAAAGGATATATATATAGTCAGGATAATATAATACAGGCAATGAACGAGCTGAGCTAGAGACTTAATTACGAAAATAAATCACTTACAGACAATAGCAAGAGAGGATAGATTTGTCGAGGGCGCGCTTTTGGAATAACTGGAACAGTTCAGTCAGTTGAACATGTATAATGTAACGTTTGAAGAAATGCTCCACTCTAACGTCCAGCGGAAACCACTCTTTCGCGTCCTTCTTTGATGTGTGCACCAGGTACCAGGTATGCAGATTTCGCATATGTGTTGATAGACCCGTCAGCTCCTCATTACTGACCATAGGCTCCCCTTGGACATATTTCCGTGCCATCTCTAACATTGGCGCATATTCATAGCCTAAAAGTTGACCAAGGCTCATACCCAAGGCGGTAGCCTGTTCCTTGGCCTGCGATACAGTGACACCAAGTTCTTTAGCAGCAGCTATGGCTCTGGGGTCCAATAATTCCAGGTCCTTATCCATAGCGGCTCTGAAGTCCTTGTCGACATCGGAACACACTATGAGCGGGGGGACCGATTGATTTTTCTGCTGTCCGAGCTGGGCAATTTGTTTCCCGCTTTTTGCACTTCTTCCCTTGTTCTGCTCAGACTGGGCACGTGCTAGCTTAGTAAGTTCACGACCATAGTCAGATGGCAGATTCATCGATATCTGGGATGGCTGCTCAAGGAAGGACATAGCCCACTTTTTGGTTTTTGCATCATATACCTTCTTTTGCTCGGGCTTTTTTGGTGCAAAAAAAGCCTTATTGTAGGCAGCCACTACCTCGGCGTTTTCCGCTTCAGTCCTGTCATAAGGTCTCTTGGGAGGAACCGTCGGGATGTCGACTATCTTTTGAGTGCGACCTCTCTTCTGAGTGGGGAGCGGGGGAGCGGCGTTGGTCCGTTTCTTCTGCTGAGACGGCTGCGCTGGAGACTGGTCACGCGGCGGCGGAGACGGCTGCGCTGGAGACTTGTGAGGCGGTGAAGAGGACGGCTGCGCTGGAGAATGCTGAGGCGGTGAAGAGGACTGTTGCGCTGGAGACTGGTGAGGAGTCGATGGCCTTGGCTGCCAGTTCGGAAGCACGATGAATTCCTTTGGCCATAGAATTGGCGCTTTCTTGGCTTCTCCAAGTTCAAGCACCTCCCCATCTTCACCTGCAGGGTGGTGCAGCTTCAGCTCCTCAAAATCTTTCATCACTGCATCCACCCCGACAACAGCGTAGCCATTTGGAACCGGAGCAAAATGGTAAGTTGGATTAGGTCCAATTGGTAGGGCATAGCCGACCGCCACCTTCACGGATATGTTATAAACTTTCACATGCAGCTCACAAGGTGTGCTCTCCGTGATATCATCCACTGGGTAGCGACGAAGAGGAGCCACTGCATCATCATTACCATCCTGGAGCTCCGTGGAAGCCACGCTGCTTTTCCGATTCGATGGGCCACCGGTACCATCGCATGCAGCTTCTACCATGTGCCGTTGAGATTGGCCGCTAGTACCTTGCTGGCTAAGCACGGCAATTTGTTCCTTCTGCAGCTTTAATTCTTCTTCTATATTACGCAGCCGGTCTGCAGCAGCGCGTGCTTCCATTGCCTCCCTTTCCTTTCTCCTCTGATGGCTTCTATCAGGAAATTTCTTCCTGTGCTCGGGAATCGCAATTGTCTTGGGCTTGGAGCCAGGTACGCCTCGTAACCGTCCGTCGTGTTCCTTATTCCCAAGGGCGCGTGTGAGCTCGTCATCCTCTCTATCGGGAATGAACCGTCCCTCTGCAACATCCTTTACTGCATTTCTAATTTCTTGGATGGGTAGTAGGGGATTATCTTTGTGTCTTCTGTTATATATGCACTTCCCTTCTGCGTCCAACGTGCCCCCATGCCCGTAAAACCAATTTCTTGCCCGTTCGATCCACTTGAGTGGCTCTGGAGTGATCCCATTAGCCAGCAGGTCCGCCTCAAGTTTCTCCCACTTAGGCATGCTAAAAGCGTAGCCACCAGGCCCCATAGTATGGTGGTACATCTTTAGAGCAGCATTTGCCGCATTTTTTGCAGACTTTTCCAGAGCTTCCTCTGATTTCTTGTACGCCACAAATTCTTCCAGTAGTCCTTTATCTTCTCATACCCTTTATCGAAGTCTGGAGTCTTATTTTTCTTGACAAACAGTTGTTCAATCTTTTCTTCCAGTTCTTGAATAGCTCGGCCATCTTCTTAAGTGCCCAGTCCTTGACTTTTTGCTCCATGATTTTCCGGGCAATCTTTTCTGCCTCATCTGGATCCTCCTCATCTGAATCCACCTCTGGCGCCGGCAGGGTGAAATTAACCATGAGCTTTCTCCAAAGTCTTTCTTTGCCCTCATCGCTGACATATAGCTGTCCTTTCTCCTTTGGCCGATGCCATTCTCGAACGGTGATCGGGATGAAGTCCCTAACAAGAACTCCGCATTGCTTTACCATTTTATTTTTAACACCAGGGGGAGCAGTCGGTGTGCCGTCTTCAGCGACTCTTTCGATCGTGTACCTTTCTTGGTCGCCCAACTTTTTGGCTGGGCCTCGTTTTGTCCTTACAGAAGATTTGCTCGATCCGGAGGGCTAAAAGAAGAAAGAGCGTTAATATATGTATATAGACAGCAGAGGCTTAATTAATACAATCTTCGGCTTCATTAATATATGTATATGCACCTCGCCGGAGTTTGCAACATTTAATGTTCCACCGGAGCCTTCGGCTTCTCCCTCGTCGGCTTCTCCCTCGCTGACTTCTCCCTCACCCCGGCCGTCGGGTTCTACCTCACCGGAGCCGTCTCTTCGGTTGAGAGACTCATCTCCCTCACCGGAGTTGTTCAAAAACTCCGTGGTGACATCGACAATATCTTCCGGCCCGCGGATTATATCCTGGAGGATATTTTCCTGATCTTCGTCTCGTTCCATAGTTTCTGCAAATTAAGAACAATGCACAAAACTTTAGTTGGGTAACTTGTTCCATATGTCAAGATACATCTACAATATCATCTCATTTGCAAGAACAAATTAGAAACTTCATATGCTGCCTTATAATCTCATTTGCAAGAGCACCTCGGGCGGGGAGCGGCAAGCACCTCGGGCGGGGATTCTTGGGCGCGACGGCGAACTCGGAGACCCTAAACCCTAAAACATCAAGAAATTAAAGCCATTAAGCTCAAAACATAAGACTCAAGCTAAAATATACATCAATATAGCTAAAATCATTTGCAAAGCTAAAATTAAAATTAACATCAATATGTAGCAAAACTAAAATTAACATCAATATATAGCAAAACTAAAACTAACACTAACAAAACTATTTCTAGCAAATGGCTAACAGAAAATGGCTAACAAAAAATAGCTAAAACCTAGCAACTAACACTAACAAATGGCTAACAAAAAACCATCTACAACTAACCTAGCAATTTCTATAACCTAACAATTTCTATAACCTAATAATTTCTATATCTAACAAATTTCTAAACATATTAATCATTTTAATCTACAATGCTACAATTTTAATCTAATTACTTCTAACCTTGAGTAGCAAAATTATGTTTAGAAATTTCTATAACAATTATAATCTATATCTAACAAATTTCTATAACAATTATAATCTACAATCTAGCTACAATGCAAAATTATGAAAAAAAAAGCACTCTCACCTTGAGTAGCTACGGTGGTGGTAGAGCGCGCCGGTGGTGGTGGAGCGGCGGCCAGCGGTGGTGGTGGACCGCGCCGGTGGTGGTGGCGGGGCCGCGCCGGTGGTGGTGGGCCGCGCCGGAGCTTCGGGCCGGCGAGCAAGAGGGAGGTACGGCCGGCGCGTGGAGGCCGGCGTGGAGGTGGCGCGTGGCCGGAGGAGAGGTGGCGCGTGGAGGCGGCGCGGCGGACGTCGACAGCGGCGGCGAGGCGCGGCGTGGGGCGGCGCGGAGGTCGGGCAGCCTGACGGCGTCGTTTCGCTCCGCGTCGCCTCTGGTCCTTCGTCGATTTTGCGTGAATGAGGAAGAAGAAAGGGTGCCAGCAGTTATAGCAGGGGTCATTGGTCCCGGTTGCTGGCAAGAACCGGGACCAATGCCTCTTTGGTCCCGGTTTTTGCCAGCAACCGGGACCAAAGAGTGGGTAATTAATGCCAGATCGCGGCGCGCGTCTATGGACTCATTGGTCCCGGTTCTTGCTAGAAACCGGGACCAAAGAGTCCTTTTTCAAAATTATTTCGAACTTTTCAGTTCTGAAATTTTGTTCCCGCCTTTTTTTTCTTATTTAGGTGTTTGGATATGAATTTCAAATGGTTTTGAATCTGAAAAGACTTTCAACATGAAAAGTTTTTAAATTTGAATAAATAATCCAAAACCATTTTCTGTTTTCTAAAATAATTATTCTAACTATACAAACTATTAACCATTTTGCCATTTTCAATTAAAAATGCATTAACTTTATTGCATATTTTGAATTGACAAAACTTTCAACATGAAAAGTGTTTGAATTTGTATAAATAATCCAAAATCCAAACTCGACTAATAATATGTATAAATCGATCAAAAATGATTAAGTAAGATTTATGATTAAGTAATAATAATTATTAATTCAGTTAATTCTATTTTTGGTGTTGTAAAATCCCATGGCAAGCAGAAGTAAATGCAGAACAATTTCAGTGAACCTATATTTATAATATGTAATAATAATTATTAATGCAGAACAGTTTCTTTTGAGTGCTTGTGAGCTGTTGGATCACTCTGTGAGCCACCAACCGGGACTAAAGGGAATCCCACCAATAAGGAAGAAGCACACGGATCGTGTGTTTCTTTCGAGCGCTTGTGAGCCGTTGGTTTATGTTGTCAATCTAATTTGCATGGTTTGTTTAATATCAATGCGAAAAGTAGTCACCCATCAATCTTGGATACATTTTACACGATCGTCGTCTTAGCTAGACCAGAAGTAGTTCATGACAACAATCTTGGGTACATAGACAAACCATAGGTTAGTCATACTCCTGCCTAGGCCTATAATACTCGTCCTCGTAGTCGTCGTAGTCGCCGCCGTCGTCGTCGTTGTCGTCGGGCGGCGCTGTCGTCGGGCGCCTGGACTGGAAGTGAGGGTAGCGCAGGCGGGGGTTATCGCCGGCCGTGATGTAGTTCATGACGCTCTGGAGAGTTCGGCCGCTCCACCACAGCCGACGGCCGGCCTCGTTGAAGTTCGAAGGAGGCGGGCCATCCTCCTCGTACCTGGCGAGCGCCCTCTCACGCCGATTGATGAAGAAAGCGTCCCAAGTCGGGCGGTAGTCGGGATGCCAGCCGTCTGTTTTCTAAAATAATTATTCTAACTATACAAACTATTAACCATTTTGCCATTTTCAATTAAAAATGCATTAACTTTATTGCATATTTTGAATTGACAAAACTTTCAACATGAAAAGTGTTTGAATTTGTATAAATAATCCAAAATCCAAACTCGACTAATAATATGTATAAATCGATCAAAAATGATTAAGTAAGATTTATGATTAAGTAATAATAATTATTAATTCAGTTAATTCTATTTTTGGTGTTGTAAAATCCCATGGCAAGCAGAAGTAAATGCAGAACAATTTCAGTGAACCTATATTTATAATATGTAATAATAATTATTAATGCAGAACAGTTTCTTTTGAGGGCTTGTGAGCTGTTGGATCACTCTGTGAGCCACCAACCGGGACTAAAGGGAATCCCACCAATAAGGAAGAAGCACACGGATCGTGTGTTTCTTTCGAGCGCTTGTGAGCCGTTGGTTTATGTTGTCAATGTAATTTGCATGGTTTGTTTAATATCAATGCGAAAAGTAGTCACCCATCAATCTTGGATACATTTTACACGATCGTCGTCTTAGCTAGACCAGAAGTAGTTCATGACAACAATCTTGGGTACATAGACAAACCATAGGTTAGTCATACTCCTGCCTAGGCCTATAATACTCGTCCTCGTAGTCGTCGTAGTCGCCGCCGTCGTCGTCGTTGTCGTCGGGCGGCGCTGTCGTCGGGCGCCTGGACTGGAAGTGAGGGTAGCGCAGGCGGGGGTTATCGCCGGCCGTGATGTAGTTCATGACGCTCTGGAGAGTTCGGCCGCTCCACCACAGCCGACGGCCGGCCTCGTTGAAGTTCGAAGGAGGCGGGCCATCCTCCTCGTACCTGGCGAGCGCCCTCTCACGCCGATTGATGAAGAAGGCGTCCCAAGTCGGGCGGTAGTCGGGATGCCAGCGGGGATCCATCCGCTGCTCCGGAGTGAGCTCGAGGTAGTAGTGGTTCGTGATGGCCGCCCGACGTGCCAAACCTTGAGGGATAGGAGGGACCGGCACGCCTCCGGTGCTCAGCCTCCAGCCGGCGGGGACGTCGTAGCCGGGCGGGCAGGGGTAGTTCGAGGCGGAAAGCGCCTCCGCCTCCGAGTAGGTTAGAGTGGGTACGGTGGAAGCCATGGGAGAGTGATGAGGTTGCAGATATGAGTTTAGATGTGCTATGCCAATGGAGGCCATGACTACATATATATAGTGAGACCTTTAGTCCCCGTTCGAGCCACCAACCGGGACTAAAGGGGCTTATTTGTTCCCGCGCAATTTTACCAACCGGGACTAAAGGGATTCCCACCAATAAGGAAGAAGCACACGGATCGTGTGTTTCTTTCGAGCGCTTGTGAGCCGTTGGATCAGGGGTGTGTTTCTTTTGAGCGCTTGTGAGCTGTTGGATTTTTAGAACTAGTCCCGGTTGGTAACACCAACCGGGACTAAAGAATCACACGGATCGTGTGTTTCTTTCGAGCGCTTGTGAGCCGTTGGATCAGGGGTGTGTTTCTTTTGAGGGCTTGTGAGCTGTTGGATCAGCACTCCCACCACCACCACCACCCCCCACCTCATCCACAGGTACACTTTCTAATCGCCTATAAATAGCGGCGTCCCTGCAGCGAACGGCACACAACGAGCGTCTACCTTCGCCACCGAATCCAATGGCTGGATTTAGCCTACCTGCTGGCATGTTCCCTGGCATTATTGTGTTCGTCCTTGTTCACCGGCCAGCCATTGGAGCCACCTCCTGTAGGACGGTGAACAATGACAACACAACGACGCTGTTGGAAACACAAGCCCTCAGGTAGGTTGAATCCAGCCACTGGATTAGGGTGACGCAATGATGAATTGCCGAGGAGGTGGGAGTGGTGGTGGTGGTGGAAGTGGTAGCCATGCCCCTCGGTCCGATCCAAGCAGCGGCAAGGCGCTCTGATGATCTGCGACATTCCCAACACTTTTTGGGACGGTCGTAGATCATCAGAGACGTCTTGCCGCTGTGGATCGAAGGTCGATTTGCTGCTCACGACCACGCGATGATTTGCAGTATACAAAGCATTCGGATTCCCGTCATACAGCCCTACGGTGCTAATACATTACATTGATTTACATAAAAGCCATGAACCCTTCTTCGCGTATGTCCCTGGCCTATGATCGCTTCAGCCGTAACCATGGAGCATCTTCATTATTTAACGGGATGCTTGGGTCAGTTCTCACTGTGAAGGGCGGAATTTCATCAAACTTATCATAATCTGCTGACATGTCTGTCTTGTCCTCGACTCCCACGATGTTTCTTTTCCCTGAAAGAACTACGTGACGCTTTGGCTCATCGTCTGATGTATTCGTTTGCTTGTTTTTTCTTTTTTTCGGTCTGGAGGACATGTCCTTCACATAGAAAACCTGAGCCACATCATTGGCTAGGACGAATGGTTCGTTCTTGTAACAACCAAGATTCTTGAGATCCACTGTTGTCATCCCGTACAGCTGGTCTACCTTTATCCCTTCTCCATTCATGTTGACCCAACTGCACCGAAACAAAGGGACCTTAAAAGTAGGTCCATAGTCAAGTTCCCATATCTCCTCTATGCGACCATAGTATGTGTCCTTTTGCCCATCGTCGTTTGTTGCATCAAAGCGGACACCACTGTTCTGGTTGGTGCTCTTTTTATCTTGGGCGATCGTGTAAAATGTATTCCCATTTATCTCGTACCCTTGGAAATTCAATACAGTCGAAGATGGTGACGCGGCCAACAAGTAGAGCTGATCTCCGACAGTGGTGTCATTCATGAGCTGTAATCGCAACCAACTGCCGAAGGTCTCCATGTGTTTTTCTTTAATCCAGGAGTCATCCTTCCCCGGGTTCTTGGAGCGTACATAATTCTTGTGTTCCTCGATATACGGAGCCACGAAGGTGGAACTTTGTAGAACTGTGTAGTGTGCTTGAGTTAAAGAATGCCCGTCCCTACATATCAGTGCTTTCTTTCCTAGCGTGCCTTTTCCACTCAGTCTCCCCTCATGCCGCGATTCAGGAACACCAATCGGCTTAAGGTCAGGAATAAAGTCAACACAGAACTCAATGACCTCTTCTGTTCCATAGCCCCTTGAGATGCTTCCTTCTGGCCTAGCACGGTTATGAACATATTTCTTCAAGACTCCCATGAACCTCTCGAAGGGGAACATATTGTGTAGAAATACAGGACCGAGAATGGCAATCTCGTCGACTAGGTGAACCAGGAGATGCGTCATAATATTGAAGAATGATGGGGGGAACACCAACTCGAAGCTGACAAGACATTGGACCACAGCCTTCTGTAAACTTGGTAGAGTTACTGGATCGATGACCTTCTGAGATATTGCATTGAGGAATGCACATAGCTTCACAATGGGTACTCGAACATTTTCCGGTAGAAGCCCCCTCAATGCAACCGGAAGCAACTGCGTCATAATCACGTGGCAATCATGAGACTTCAGGTTCTGGAATTTTTTCTCTGCCATATTTATTATTCCCTTTATATTTGACGAGAAGCCAGCCGGGACCTTGATACTGCTCAGGCATTCAAAAAAGATTTCCTTCTCTGCTTTGGTAAGAGCGTAGCTGCTTAAGTATTGACGCCCTTTATCCGTCTGCTTGTTGTATGGGTCTTTCATACGTTGCTGGTCTGCCCGTGCTTCCGGTGTATCTTTTGTCTTCCCATACACGCCCAGGAAGCCTAGCAGGTTCACGCAAAGATTCTTCGTCACGTGCATCACGTCGATTGAAGACCGGACCTCTAGGACTTTCCAATAGGGTAGCTCCCAGAATATAGAGCACTTCTTCCATATGGGTACGTGGTTGTCAGCGTCATTCGGAACAGATAGACTGCCAGGACCCTTTCCAAAGATTACTTCTAAATCCTTGACCATGTCATATATAACATCACCATCAGGGAGGTTAGGCTTCTTCCGGCGATCTGCCTCACCGTTGAAATGCTTGCCGGGCTTTCTTACGGCATGACTGTTCGGAAGAAATCGACGATGCCCCAGGTACACATTCTTGTTTCCCAAATGTATACTTTCAGTCTTATCTAAACAGTGCGTGCATGCATTGTATCCCTTGTTTGACTGTCCTGAAATGTTACTAAGAGCAGGCCAATCATTGATGGTTACGAACAGCAACGCTCGTAGGTCAAATTCCTGTTGTTTGTGCTCATCCCACACACGTACACCTGGTTCGGACCACAACTGCAAAAGTTCATCAACTAATGGCCTTAGGTACACATCAATGTCGTTGCCGGGTTGCTTCGGGCCTTGGATGAGCACTGGCATCATAATGAACTTCCGCTTCATGCACAACCAAGGAGGAAGGTTGTAGATACATAGAGTCACGGGCCAAGTGCTATGACTGGAGCTCTGCTCCCCAAAAGGATTAAAGCCATCTGTACTTAGACCAAATCTTAAGTTCCTTGCGTCATCTGAAAATGTCGGGAACTCTCTGTCGATTTTTCTCCACTGGGACCCATCGGCGGGGTGTCTCAACTTCCCGTCTTTCTTACGCTCTTCTTTGTGCCATCGCAACAACCTGGCATGCTCTTTGTTTCTGAACAGACGTTTCAACCGTGGTATTATAGGAGCATACCACATCACCTTAGCAGGAACCCTCTTCCGGGGGGGCTCGTCATCGCCCTCAACATCACCAGGGTCATCTTGTCTTATCTTGTACCGCAGTGCATTGCATACCGGGCATTTATCCATGTTCTCGTACTCACCGCGGTACAGGATGCAGTCATTAATGCATGCATGTATCTTCTGCACATCTAATCCTAGAGGGCAGATAGCCTTCTTTGCTTCGTATGTAGTCTCGGGCAATTCGTTATCCTTTGGAAGCTTCGGCTTCATTATTTTCAGTAACTTCTCAAATCCCTTGTCAGAACAACCAGTCTCTGCCTTCCATTTCAGCAGTTCCAGTGTGGTACCGAGCTTTGTGCTGCCATCTTCGCAGTTTGGGTACAGCAACTTTTTGTGATCCTCAAGCATGGCCTCCAACTTTAGCTTCTCCTTTTCTGTATCGCATTCTCGCTTTGCATCAGAAATGACCCCACCAAGACCATCAGCGGGCTCATCTGATGCCCGATGTTCACCTCTTTCTTCTTCAACGTCTTCCATAACAGTATCACCGCATTCCTCAGGGAACATAGGATAGTTGTCATCATCCTCCTCTTCTTCATTGTCTTCCATCGTAACCCCTCTTTCTCCGTGCTTGGTCCAACAATTATAGCTGGGCATGAAACCTTTCCGAATCACGTGGTCTTGAATGGTTCTCGGGTCAGAGTACTCCCTGACGTTCCGACACTTCTCACATGGACAAGGCATAAAATTATTCACTTTGTTTGCCTCAGCCACATCGAGAAATTTATGCAGGCCTGCAATAAACTCGGAACTGCGTCGTTCGCCGTACATCCATCGCATCCGTGCATCCATCTGCATCATATATATAATTAAGTTTATCAAATACCATTACAATAACATCTTGAATAGTGAAATGACCACCGTACATCGACACGTGCAATATTTCTGTATCAATTACAGACGAAAAGGATAAAGTTGCTAACCTCGGCCGAGGATATCATTTTGTGTGAACTTAAGTGTGGGTCGGGCATTTCATCGAACACATCTTGTGCGTGGCAAAGGAAAAAAAAATAGCACCCACTTCCCACCAATCCAAGAGAAAAAAATTAGAGGAGAGAAGGGGGGTGGGGGTTATTTATAGGCAGGGAGGGGTATTGGTCCCGGTTCTTGGCACGAACCGGGACCAAAGCTCCGCCAGCACACGGCGTGGGCGGAGCTTTGGTCCCGGTTCGTGCCAAGAACCGGGACCAATACCCCCAACCGAACCGGGACCAATGGTCCACGGGGCCGTGGCAACTCGAACCGGGACCAGTGCCAGGCACTGGTCCCGGTTTTTACCTGAACCGGGGCTAATGGCTGGGGCAGCCCTGGACCAAAGATGGTTTTTCTACTAGTGACAGTTCACAACCAGCAGTGGAATCAATCACTTGATCAATCCGAGGTAATGGAAACGGATCTTTCGGGCACGCCTTGTTGAGGTTAGTGAAGTCAATGCACATGCGCCACACCTTGACCACGGCTGGCTCGTCTTTCTTCTTTTCCACCAAGACCGGATTGGATATCCAGTCCGGATGCAGCACCTCCATAATGAACCCGGCTGCAAGCAACTTAGCCAGCTCGTCCAGCACCACTTGTCTTCGGTCGTCTGAGAGACGACGGGTCGGTTGCCTCACCGGTTTCACCTCCGGCCTGACAAATAAAGAGTGCTCTGCCAACTCCCTCGGAACACCAGGCAGGTCCTTAGCCGACCATGCAAAGATATCCCGATTCTCACGGAGGAAGTGACAGAGCTCGCTTTCCTATTTCTCGCCCAGCCCGGTCCCAATGATGGCCATGCGCTCGGGTGCTCCGGGTCAATGGGGATCTTCTTGGTCTCCTTGGGCACCTCGAATGCTGCAGTTGAGTCCGGGCTCATCAGTCCGGACAGCCGAGCTGTGTTGACTGCGCCATTGCCACCACTTGATGCAGCTTCTTCTTCTCAGCTGCGATCACCAAAGATTCGGCCAGATTAGACCCCGCCGAGGCACACTTGTAGTCCCCGAGATGGATATGATCCCATTAGGCCCGGCATTTTCATCTTCAGGTATGCAACATGGGTGGAAATCATGAACTTGGCCAGAGCCGGCCTTCCAAGCAATGCATGGTATGCACTCTCCAAGTCCACCACCTCGAACTCGATACTCTCAACTCGGCAGTTATCCTTGGTTCCAAATGCTACATCCACCCATATCTTGCCCATGGGTGCACAGGAAACGCCAGGCACAATCCCATGAAAAGTACAACTGCTGGCATCAACTGATTTGGCGATATGCCCAATTTCACCATTGTGTCTCGGTACATGATGTTGATGGCACTGCCATTGTCCACCAGAACTCGGGTGAACCTCACATTGTTGTAGGCCCACACAACGTCGGATCTACCACCAGGGCATACTTTCCAGGGCTCGGCATGATCCGAGGTGTATCTTTCCTGCTCCAAGTGATCTCCTGCTCAGACCAGTTCATATAGGTCGGCACCACCGGCATTACTGCATTCACCTCCATGGCACGCCTCTGCACACGCTTCTTGTCAGTTGGCTCGGTCACAAAGACCACATAGCTCGCATGAGCCTCTCTATAGTCATTTCCGGGGTATTCATACTGCTGACTTGGTCCGGCACCATATTGTTGTTATTACCTCGGACATTCACAACATTCACGGGCCTTGCTGCTGCAGGCCTCGGAGGAGGTGCAGTGGTTATCGGGGTAACATTTGCTCCGGACAGATTCGGGTTAGGCCTCGGCTGAAATCTCTGAGGTGGTCCTCCTCTGTTTCCTCCGGCCTTCGCCCCTTCTTCCTGATTCTGTGGTTCCAGCTGCACTGCCGGGTTGAATGGTTGGCTGGCTTACGCGGGTCGGTCGTATGGTAACGGCAAGGACCATCTAACATCATTCATAAGTCAAGGGTGGCTCCGGGTTCGGACTAAATGCCGGACCATTGATTTTCGGCCTCTGGACACCTCCAGCTCCGGGCTGATCCGGGTTCACCGCTGCAACTTGGTTCGAGGTGTATGGGTAGTCCGGCTCCCTCCTCTTTGTCCGAACTCTTGGCGGTCATTACACCTTGGTCCGAGCCGGTTGTTTATTGGCTCCCTCCTTCTGTTACGTGCCACTGCCTCTGCTGCTGGCTGCATCGGATCACCCAGAGCATAAGAATCTGCAATCCGGATTGTCTCTGCTAGGGATTTCGGCATATCTCTTTGGAGCCTCTGCCACAGCATGCTGCCATGTCGCAACCATCTGCAAACCAGGAAATGGCCTGTGCCTCTACAACTCCTTCACAGGAATTCCGAACATTGCTCCACCGAGTTAAGAATTCTCGGTCAGTTTCATGATCATCTTGCTTACATGCTGCCAGGAGCTGAGGTCGGTTTGGCCTCTTGTATGTACTAGCAAAGTTGCTGTTAAACGCCAGCTCCAAGTCTATCCAGGAGTTGATACTATACTCCGGCAAATTATTCAGCCAGATCCGAGCTGGACCTTCCAACATGTGCGGGAGATACCGGACCGCCCATCGGCGATTGCCCCCCGCTATGTGCACCGAGGATACATAATCTGTCAGCCAATCTTGCGGCTTGGTGCTCCCGTTGTATGGCTTGGTGTTCCGACCTAACTGGAACTGAGATACTGGCGGTGGTGGCTCCTTCATGATCCGAGGTCCGAAACACGCCGGACCAGGAGGGCCTTCCTCCTCCAACTGCTCGGACAAGTAGATTCTATCCAGCTTGTTACGAACATCGCCGGAGCTAACATCCGAGCTCCTATCCGAGGTCCCAACGCCCCATCCACTCTGTGGTATCCAGCTCGCGCCATGGCCGAGTCTCCATCATCATATCGGTCATCGCCTTGACCGACATTCTGAGGTTGCTGAACATACTCCGGCTCTCGCTGATATTGCCCCTGCGGCCGGGGTTGTTGCTGATACCTCGGGGGCGGAGGTGGTTTACCTCGGCCAGCCGACGCTGCTTGCCCGCCATTCTGATTTCCCTGACCGGAGTTACCCTTAGCTCGGCTTGCATTACCTGGCCGGGGTTTCCCTTAGCTCGGCTAGCATTGCCCTGGCCCACCTTCTGCTTTGCTGCTAACACCGGATCATACATCTGCATCTGCAGCTGCTTGTTCTGACCCGAGGTGACACTCCGGGCTCGATCGGCTCCTCCGACGAGTGGAGACGAGGCTTGCCCCTTGGACACCTGACTAACTGGCCTAGCTGAATAAACCATCTGCGAATCACCAGCCCCGGCATATGCTCTGCGGAGAGCCTCATTCTGCTGGTTAGCTACATACACTAATTCATTGACTCGCTTCTGCTGCGCACGCCATGCATCTCCAGTCAACCCGGATAGCTCGGCCCTGCCTGCCTCGGCAGCTCTGAGGTTCTTAGCAGGGGAACTATATACCGGCCTTCCAGTCGACACGCGACTCTCACTCCTAGCCGAGGTGGTAGGTCGAGCCTCCCTGTATCTCATCATTGAGCCCCTTGCCTCTCTGCCGCACCTCGGCTCCCCTATTTGTATCAGCTGCTACCGGGGTGAAGCCATTCGCTGCATTGTACTCACGCAGATCTCTATTGAACTCATCTCTAGCTGTCATCATTGCTACAGCCTCCTTTGCAACAGGACACGCTTTGCCTCTAGGTCGGCCGCAGTCACTACTACATCCACTCCTGGATTTACTGGGTCTGCCAGGTCTCCACTATTTCTACTAGGGTCGCACCTCGGCCCTGCACCTCGGGGGTACCAGGCAACTCTTTCTCTAGCCTGGGCTTTGCAGATCTCACCTTAGCAACCTCGGCCGGCTTGGATTTGCTGGCATCTCCTTTGCCAGCGGCATCAACCGGACCGGTCATCATCACCTCCACGCAGCTCTCGGGGCGAGTGATACGCCGACCTAAGCCGCAAGGAGAGGAGTTTCGTCGTCCACGAGCACCTGCTCCGGGTACTCGCGAACAACCTCGACAGCAACATAGGTGACGAAGCTGCCAAGCATCATGGTGAAGCCATGCTCGGGGAAGGGCTTGCCGGCGAAACACCCCGCATTGTCGCTGATGAAGGTGAACTCACCGATCTTGGCGATAAGCCCGGAAAGAACACGCTCGCCTGAGCCCGTCCGGATGTAAACTCCCTCCAACGCCTCAATCTGCCCCACGGTGGGCGCCAACTGTCGTGGTGGGATCACGGCAGATGCCATAGGTATGGCTAAGATGGGGCCGAATGGTCGTTGGGGGAATCCGGGGAGGGTTTATGCACTCAAGAAGTGCACAAGCAAGAACACGCAAGAAACCGCAAGAACAGAACAAGAAAACAAGAAACCAAAAGACAAAGCACACCACGATGTACCCTGCTTCGGGGCCCTCTTGTGGAGGTAACACCCCTACTGCAGCACTATCCTACTTGGTGTATAGTCAAGGTGACAAGTACAAGCTGCTCCTCGAGCTGTGTGATGTACAATGGTGAGAACTTGAGGTAAAAGATGGAGCTACAAAGGAGGAAAAAGGAACTCCGAGCTTGATCCGAGGTGTCTCCGGGGATTCCGAGGTTCCTCTCTCTCTTGATTCCTTTTCTCCCTCTCTCTCGCAGGAGGGGTTGAAGCCCATTATATAGGCCAGCCGAGTTACCGTTGTGCCCCTTGCTGAACACTGTTGCCATGCCTCTGCTTTGGTCATCATCGTACTCCTGTCAGGGACAGGACATGACCAGCCCATCTCCTGCTGCATAACGGCAGAGCTAGCATGTCCCCTCTGACAGAGACAGGACGTGGCCTGGCTGAGCTACCTCGTAGCCTTTCCCCAGATCTCGCGTGGTCAGCGGTCAGAGACGTGCAGCCCCGCAGAACCCGGGTCACGCCTCTGCCAGGCTCCGTGACAGACGCTCCCGTGTCAGGCGAGAAGTGACAGGAGCGTTGACTCCTGCCCGACCTACGGCCTCTTGCCTTGGTTAGCCTGGCACGGATGTGTCGGGCTCCTTACCTCGGATCTTGCCCTTAAGATCTGACCAGGTCGGACCTTACTTCCTTCAAACAGCTTCTCCTGTACTCACAATACAAATCATAGCACCGAGGTAGTTAGGTCGGCTGATCATAGCTCGGACTATGAACGTCGGCCCATGCCAACGGGATACCTCGGACCCCTCTGGGCCAAGACAGGTCGGCCTTCATATTCTCCAGGTCAAGATAAAGCTCGGACACTCCCAGGCCCAAACAGGTCGGCCCTTTCCGTACCTCGGCACATCTTTAAACTCAACTTACGCCAAGCCTTGACCCTACCCGGGGGTGGCCCCCCGACAAAAATCGATGACATCATGGCTAGGGGTGAAAACGGAGAGTATTGAAACCATGTCCGTAACCATACTTTTTCCGGATACAAACTCGGAGTGGATAGTGTGCGGATATGAAAGCGGAATCAAATCATGCCAATTACGAATATGGATCGAATACGGGGCGAATATGGTTTGGTTGCGGATAAACATTTTTCGGGTGTCGCTTAGCACATTATGAACCAACTTACTCTAAATTAACTTACTTTATGTATTGTGATATTTTAAGAGAGAGAATGTATTAGTAACACATACTTCCATTTCCAAGTGGCTACCTCATTTTCCCTTGAATGACCGAATTAAGGGTTCCTCCAACATGTGATTCACTAACATGCATGCTAGTGTTTTAATAAGATTTTGCTGGAGTTGTGCAAGTACATAAATTTCATCTTGCCCAACACTCGGTCACCTGAGGTTCTAGGTATTAGTTGCCGGATATGTTGCGCAGGATAGTTGCCGGATATAACCGTGAAATACGGTATATCTTTGGATATAGAGGGATATTAGTAAAACCAATTCTTTTTCGTATCCGTGAATTACCCCCAAGGCGAGCGAGTGACGTTTATCCGTGAGCAACTATCCGACCAAATCCATATTTGCCTTCCGTGGGCCTCCGGTCGGCCGGTGGGAAATAATCCGTACCGTTTTCATCCCTAATCATGATACTAAAAGCTGATTTTAGAGATAAAAAGCTATGTAACTTAAAATATTCTACTCGGTTCGCAATCTACTATCATCGTTGCTTTGTAGCTACAAGACATTTAAAAGTTGATCCCATATAGCAACGCTTCACAAGTTTCCACGCCTAACTTTAGCATGGCAGGGTGACCGGTGACCGACTTCATATAATTTCGGTTGACAAGATCAACAAATCACGATGTTCTGTTTTGAATATATCATCGAGACCACCTTGATGGTGAAGACGGATCATAATGGAAAAATATTTAGTGATACCAAGCTTTCAATGATACCATAATACCAATCTTAAATTTTAAATTTATAAGTTTCTAAAAAATAAAAAAATCCAGTGTTCAATCGCTAAAATTTTCAGAACCAAATTTGTAAGACACACAAAGAAATGAAAAGGACAAATTGGTATGTGAACAGTGTCAATTTGTTTTTATCTTTTTGTGACACTACTCATGTTTCTGTGAGTGTATTTCGAATTTGGTTCTGAAAATTCTAGCGATTGTAAACATAAATATGAATACTCAGATTTTTTACAAATTGGTAAATTTAAATTTTGAGATTGGTATCATTTAAAGATTTGTATCACTAGATATGTTCTAGGATCATAGTTCATCGCGGTTCCACGGTTAAAACATTTTGTAAAAAAAATTTCCAAATCTGCAAAGAAGTTTTGATGTCACGTCGTAGCTTCGTTGAAATGGTGGCAGAATATTTTTGAGTGAGTTTGAGTCGCACATGTATGGACTTGGAATATTCGCAACAGCACGTGCAAGTGCAATGCAGCAATGGACAAAAACCAGGGCTGGATTGATCGCCCAAGCTACAGCTAGCACTAGCAGGTAGCAGCAGCACCTGCCTTCTTCCCGCTCCGACCTTTGACCTTGGATTGCCATGGCGTCGCTGCCGCTCTACCTTCTGCTCCTCGCTCTCCTAGCCATCCTCCCACTCCTCTGCCTCAACCGCCAGCGCCGCCCTGCCGTCCGTCTCCGTCTGCCACCGTCTCCTGGGCGCTTCCGGTGATCGGCCACCTCCACCACCTCGTCCGGGACCTGCCGCACCGCGCCATGCGCGACATCGCGCGGCGCCACGGACCGCTCGTGCTTCTCCGCCTCGGCCGGCTCCCCGTCGTCGTCGCCTCCTCCGCGGAGGCCGCCCGCGAGGTCATGGTGTCCCACGATGTTGACTTCGCCACCCGCCACATGACCCGCATGGTCCGCCTGTGCATCGCCAGGGGCGCCGAGGGGATCATCTTAGCGCCGTACGGCGACGAGTGGCGCCAGATACGCAAGATCTGCACCGTCGAGCTGCTCAGCGCCCGGCGCGTGCGCTCCTTCCGCCCCGTGCGCGAGGAGGAGGCCGGCCGGCTGCTCTGCGCGGTGGCGGCCTCGCGGGGGACCACGGTGAACCTCAGCGAGCTCCTGGCGGCGTACGCCGCCGACTCGTCGGTGCGCACCATCGTCGGGAGCAGGTTCAAGGACCGGGACGCGTTCCTGGCGATGCTGCAGCGCGGGCTCAAGCTGTTCGCCGGGATGAGCCTGCCGGACCTCTACCCGTTGTCGCGCCTCGCCATGCTCGTCAGCCGGATGCCGGGCCGGATGAGGCAGCACCGCCAGCAGGTGGACGCGTTCATGGACGCCGTTGTGCGGGAGCACCAGGAGCACCGGGCGGCCGCCGACGAGGAGGAGGAGGACCTGCTCGACGTGCTTCTCAGGATCCAGCGGGAGGGCAACCTGCAGTTCCCCCTGACCACTGACAACATCAGATCGGCCGTCGGCGTAAGTTCCTCCTCACCGCATCCATCCAATATTACTCCTACAGGCTAGAGACCTAGACAGACCATGAAAAAAGGAGTTGTTGGTGTGTCGAATAGGACATGTTCGCCGGGGGCAGCGAGACGGCGGCGACGACGCTGCAGTGGACGATGGCGGAGCTGGTGAGGAACCCGAGGGTGATGCGGAAGGCGCAAGACGAGGTCCGGCGAGTGCTCGCCGGACAGCCCAAGGTGACCGAGGCTTCCCTCAGCGGCCTTGACTACATGCGCCTGGTGATCAAGGAGGCGCTTCGGCTGCACCCGCCGGCGCCGCTGCTGCTGCCGCGGGAATGCCGCAGCGACGGCTGTCGGGTCCTAGGCTTCGACGTGCCCAAGGGGACCATGGTGCTCGTCAACGCCTGGGCCATCAGCAGGGACCCGGCCCACTGGGAAGCCGCCGACGAGTTCGTGCCGGAGAGGTTCGAGGGCGGTGGCGTTGACTTCAAGGGCTTGGACATGGAATACACACCGTTCAGGGCGGGCCGGCGGATGTGCCCGGGCATGGCGTTCGGCCTCGCCAACTTGGAGATCGCGCTCGCCGGGCTGCTGTACCATTTCGACTGGGAGATGCCCGGCGGGGCGGATCCAGGGGACTTGGACATGACAGAGGAGATGGGTGTCACCGTGCGGCGGCGCCATGACCTTCGTCTTGTTCCCGTGGTCCGAGTGCCCATACCACTAGACCACAAGTAGCCAGGGCACTTGCTCCCAGACATGTCGCATGCTTATTTTTCACTTTTGTGGAATATACTCCATCCGTTCCATTTTAATTGACAAGTCACATCTGACAAGTCAATTAAAATAGAACGGAGGGAGTACGAGTGGAGCCCGCCTTCGCCTTGTGCTGCTGCACTGACTTTTCCACCTTGTGACCATATCTCGCCGCCCGCCTTCGCCTTCGGCAGTGGGAATATAAATTAGAATCAACAATAGAACAAAAATAATCAACTTGTAGAGTACAACAACAAATCATAAACTTAAAAATGTTTTTTTGTTGACAAAAGGCACATTTGCAAGTTGTAGCGTTGCAGCATTAGTTCATAACACCGACAGAGAGAATTGAAGCAAAGTAGATTTGTGTTTGTAGCAAAATGTATGTACTTTTCAAACAACAAAAAATAACATATGTAGCATTGTGGCAAAAATCTCACAACAAATACCGAAAACGGTCGAAACCAAACAATTGTACTTTTGTACCATTTTATTTTTGTTGCTATGCATTGAATTGCAACAAAAGTCACCAACGAACCAAACAAAAATAAGACGATTACAACAAAAAAACATTTGGTTGAAATATAAAAAGTGGTTAAGCAACACCATTTTTTCTGCAGATTCATTGACAACAAAAATCACCAACTATTTCAACGGATATACAAATGATTATAACAAAAAAACATGTGTTTGCAGAAATTTAAAAAGCAAATAACATGTCATCGAAATATCTGAAGAAACACACAAAACTTAGACAAAGACACAAAAAACAACATGGGTTTTGTGGCATATTGTTGCACGTCATATGACAGAGTTTCTGGAGAATGCTTCTCTAGCATTTCCTTCACTGGAAACACACAAAACTTAGACCGACAGTTGTTGCTCCTTAGTTGCTATGGTTTGTAAATTTAGACAGAGAAACATGGACACGCGAGAACACCTTTCACATTATGAAGTTATTATCTCTTTCTGTTTGCTATAACACCGCCTATGCTAATTCTAACTTCTCTATATAGTATTCATATTTTATAACATGCAAGTTGGATCTAATTTAGTGTGTAAATGTTTTTTTTTGCGAAAGTGTGTAAATGATTTTAAAGTGGACATGGACACATTAGAGACACGTATCGTCAGTGCCTTCTCCAGCGCTGCACTGTGTGCAGCACATTGACCAGCTATGCAGAGAGAAAATACAGGGCTGCCCCCGCTTAGTCCCCAGACGGCATACACAGCCTGCCCAGCATAATAGAATCGAGAAGCTAGCATATAATGACAGTTGTCAAATGACACCTTTTTAGGTATGAGTACAACTCTCCCAAATATGAAATGACCCCATAATTTCAGTAGAGTGACACCAACGGTAAAATTTTCTACCTTCGCCCGATTCGATAGGCCCCCGCAGTGGTGGCCACGACGGATGGCCAGGTGGAGAAATTGACCGCGGTTCATCAATTGGCCAGAATTCACCTGAATCTAGCCGGATTCGGGACAAGTCCGACATATATAGCTAGTGTGACTTGCGACCTCAAATACCACACACACACACACACATTTTTCGGTGGTTTTTAAGTATTTACAGCAAAAAAAAAACTTCCTCGTACCACATTTTTGGGTACTGGAGACCAGTTATTATTCTAGTATACTCGAATTATTTTGAGCACGAGGAATGTTTCGAGAGAGAAAAGACAAGCTACCGCACCTATGTTAACCAACCCCACTGACGTCTGGGCCACGCTACAGAACCCGGCGAGAATAGCTAAACGGGTAAGGAAGCCTGCTGGTGCAAAAACGTTTCGAGCAGTGCGTCACGGTCGCGTTGTCCCGTCGCCTCGGGCGCTTGCGTGGGGCCATAGTGCGCAGGTGCGTGTGGGGTCCACGGTCAGTGGATGTCTGGAGCGGTAGAGCCCTGGCGGTCAGGTATGAGAAACATGACAGGGCTGAAATTCGCCACGCGCACACGAAGCAGCGAAATGCTTCTTCAACCGCCGCTGAAACCGAGTTTGTAATTCACGCACACTACTCATGGAGCACACGTTAATCGAGGATCAACTTTGTGTCCAATGGCAATGGGTGTTTGATCGTTCATCCTGTTTGCACAAATCTTCACAAGTATGATACAGAAACCAGCAATTCATTCTAAGAATATTGAGCGCGTCTCTTTTCTTTTGAGAGATAAGAAGGGCGAGCCTTCTGACCGATGCACCCTTGAATTCACACGGTCATACGTTTAGTTTCTCTGGCATCACGACGAAAGAACGCCCCGGCTTACCAAAAAAACATCGACCTATTGCCCGAGACACGATAATCCCCGGCAATACAGAGCGAAGCACGTGGTACCCCAAGACAACGCCTTCGAGAAGGAGTCGACGATGTGGACGGGTTCAAGGGAAACGCCAATTTTGGGGTTATCTATCACTCTCGTGGCGGAGTTTCGCTCCACCGCCTTTCAACAGCACAATAAGACGACTGGAATTTTCCACCAATTAGGAAGTTGCTTGATTTGCTCCCAGTATTCCAGATATGACTTTATTTCCTTCCTATTATAATTCCTGAAAGTCATATATAGCAAAAAATGAAAGTTCTCCGAACATCTGGGTGTTTGGGTTAGTATGAGAGCAAATAAGAATAAGTAACAAGCAAAGCCCATGGAAAACATCTCTAAAAAGGTGATAGCCATCCGCAGCAGTCCTCCGGTCCTCCCGTCCAAGGACGACACGTCGGTACATTGAAATCAATTCCCCAATTCAACCATCGTCGCCTTCGGACGACGAGCAGTAGGGCATGAGGAACGTGTAACGAATTTTGTTGTTTTGATTTACAGTTTACCTATATATATTTTTATTGGCAGAGGTTAGTGCAAGTAGGGGGGCCATCGCCCCCTCCCCCACCCACTTTGGATCTTTGTCGGCTAGCTCCTCTACCGCGGTTGCTCCCCTTGCTATAAGATCCTCACCTTATCTCTCGCCCAAATCCCACTCGCAGTCGCAGAGCACGCCCAAATCCAACTCGGCGATGGCAATGTTGACCGCTGCTAACTACGAGGAGATTTCGTCGCTGGTGTTGCGCCTCATGTGTGTCGCCTTCTTCATCCCCGGTTTCATCACATGTGCCCTGGTCGTGATGGCATACATGTGGATTCGTAGATGGAGGAGCAGCACCAGCACAGCCACAATCTGTCTCGGACGGGCCCATCTTACCGTCCGAGGACACACGCAAGTATGTTGAAATCGATTCCCTAACTCCACCACCGTCTGCTTCGGGCGACGAGCAGTAGGGCATGAGGGTTGTGTAACGATTTTTTTATTTTGATTTATAGTTTACCAATATAACTTAAAATTCAACTTGTATGGAAGTATAACCCTCTGTGTGTATGACATGGAGGGCTTGCCTATCCGAGGCCGTGTCCGAATGTTGTCCGGCACCCTGAGCAAGCATCTAAATTGCTGGTGCAAAATGTTCTGAAGGGGTGCGTCACAATCACGTTGTCCGGCCGCCTCAGGGGCAGCTGTGTGGTACCTGGCACATGGACACCGTGCCTAGGCGCATGTAGGACCCACGGTCAGTGGACGGCTAGAGAACCCCGGTGGTCAGGTAAGAGAAACACGACAAAGCTGGATTTTCGCCACGCACACCTGAAGCAGCGCATTGAAACCGAGTTAGTTTGCCAAGGAAAATACATGTCCACTACTCATGGAGCACACGTCTAATCGAGGATCAACTTTGTGTCCAATGGTTAATCGTTAGTTCCATTTCAGCAAATCTCCACACCTATGCTACCTAAACAAACAATTCATCCTAAGCAAGCGTGTCTTTTTTTCTTTTGAAAGAAGGAAGGGCAAGCCTTCTGACCGATGTACCCTCGAATTCACACCTCAAGGCAGAATGCTTCAGCTTACAAAAAAAAAAAACCACTGACCTATTGCCCGAGACACGGTAATCCCCCGTATAACATCGCGACATAGAGTGAAGCAGGTGGTGCCCCAAGACACCTTCTTCGAAAAGGTCACCGATGTGGACATGTTGAACCAAAAGACCAATTTTGAGTTCGGAGCAGATTTTTGTTCCAACAGTTTCAGCGGCCAAAGAGGACGATCGAAAGTTTCCACCCTCATACAAAACACACAATCGGTCACTGCTCTACCGATATCGGTCAAATTTTCCAGTGATACATAAATAAGGCTCGATTTCAAGGGCACAACCTTTGTAAAGAAGGATAATGAAGTATCAAGATGGAAAATTCGAAGTTCATCGCCATGACTGTGATGGATTTGAAATGCACCCACTTCGCTATCCCTCCACGATGTACGCGTAGCATTTATTTACTCTCGGCAGACCAAATTAAACACACCGGCTCAGGTCCACTCATTTCAAACACACGAGTACTTCAAAGTTCAAACACCAAGCGATGAATTAATTAATGGAGTATCAAGAATGTTGAAAATAAAATTTGATTACTGAGTCTCTTAATTAATTAATCTCCACCCGAGCCCAATTCAAACTCGCAGCTCCATCCACACCAGCTAGCGAGCTCAAAGTAGAGCCCTTTCTCCCACTCGCTGCCGTTGCTTCACTCTCACTGCTGCTCTTGCTCACGGGCAGCCACTCTCCCCATCGCTCGCTCTCGCGCGCTAGATCTCGCGGGGAGCCCTAGTCAGCCGGGCATTGCGGCCGGCGGAGTGACGGTAGCGCGCGGATCGACCGATGCACCGGGTGGTCATGGCGGATGTGGGGGGCGGCGGCGGAGGGGGCGGGAGGACGCTGGGGGCGGTCATCCGGGAGAAGGACGAGGAGCTGGCGCTCTTCCTCCAGATGCGCCGCCGCCGCGACCAGGAGGCCGACCTGCTGCTCCTCGACGCGGGCGACGACGCCGCCGGGGACGGGGACGACGACGGGCTGCTGCTGCTCGACCCGCCCCCGCCCCCGCCGCCCGCCGGTAAGACAAGTTCCGAGCTTTCCCACTGGACCCGTTCCTGTTTCCTTTGCTGCTGCGGTTGTTTTTTTAGGGGCGAAAACCCTAGCTTACCTTACCTGGTCTGGGTTTATGGCTCAGAGCCCAAGGCGGCGGCGGCGCCGGAGGGGTACAGGATGGGCGGCGGGTTCCGGAGGGCGCCCGGCGGGGCCGACGACTTCCTCCACTCCGACCCCGGGGACAAGAACGACTACGACTGGTAGGTGCCTCCCCGTTGCCTTCCACTGATAAAATTCGTGCTGTTTCGATTGCCCGCCTGGGCAACAAAATCATCGGTGCAGACAAGGTTACAGCAAATTCGGCCTCCACCATTGCGAATTTAACATTCATTTTCGGTGTTGAGCTGTTGATTGCTTGGTGCTGGTACCCTGAAGTTTGAGCCCTTTTGGCAAATTCAGAGTTTGTTGTATCTGCACGAGTGACAAAAACTCCTGACATGTAGGTGGGTTTCTGATTCTGAACCTTGCTAGTTCAGGAGTCACTAGAAATGTAGTCTCAGCTGAGGCCCCATTCCTCAACTGAACTGGCAGCTAAATTAATGTAGCACTGTATGCTTCGAATTAATGTGCAGAGGTCTACAAGCTTTTGGGGTCGCTACAAAATGTGCTTTCGTCTTCTGTTGCCGCCTCCACCCTGCTGAATTTTAATGCAAGGCCAGACAAAGTTTTTTCATTTGCCCCCAATTCAGTGCTGTTGGTTAGAGTTTTATCTGTTGTTGCTGGAGAGGTTGGGTGGTTGTTGGAGTTAACAGTTAGCTCCCTTGTTGACACAGGCTGCTCCCTTGTTGATCGTTGCCTAGTTAGTGTCTGGCAATTAAGTTGTCCTCTTTTCTTTTACGACGTGCAGTCCGGATGGAGATCTTACAGAGCTCTGTTTGGGGAGCTGTCAGTTTGGTGTGTTTTAAGTTTGTCCCAGTTTCTTATCTTTGCTTTTTTAGTTGGTTGGTTGGCTAGTTAGGGCGACCATGAATGTGGTGAGCTATCTCTGATTTTGTCGGACACATATTTCAACATTCCATACCTTAGCCCCTACAAGCTACTGATCTTAGCCCATGTAGATTTGAAGTGTAAATTATTGGTGTGGTTTGACTTGCTTGCTAAAGTTTTGTCCTTAATACCGGTTAATCATTAGTGTGTCAGCAGGTGTGAGCGTTAGGTCTCTAGGCAGCCATGTTAATATTTGAAGCATATTCTTTTGTTAAGAGGACTATTGGATTGCTTGGTTGGTAGGTGGCAGGTGGACTATGGAACAATTTTACATGATATTTGTCTTGCTTGGCTACTTGAATTTGTATGGATGGAAATACGTACTGATTAGTGACCATTGTTAACACAGAGTAATGAAATGGATTTGTGTCAGCATTTTATACTTCGGCTACTCAGTGCCCATCTCTTTCATCCAAAGGGCTCAATAACTAGCTCAGTTACTGCATTAATGACACCGTAGAACATTTTATTGGTCAGTGAAAATTATCGTATCACTTCATTTTGATATTTATTTCTACGCCAAGTTAATCAAACACCATATGATGTCTGCTGATGTATTCACAGACCCAACCAGAATGTAACAGGTTTCGAACCTTTTTTGCCTGTGTTGAAGTTCATTCACATATATGTTATTTAGAGGCAATGGCTGGGCTGCAGTTTCAGATTGCTTATCTGACCTTCCTGACAATGAACGTGTTCACTTTCAGGCTTCTCACTCCACCAGGAACTCCATTATTCCCATCTCATGAAGCTGCACCGAAAAGGTCTCCAGTGAGCCAAACTGGATCGCCAAAGACTCGCCAAGCCGCCTTGAAATCTAGGGTGAGCCACTGGAACATGATCGTTACTTGGTTTCTATACATGACTTCCTACTGTGGTGAATACTTTTCAGCAACGCGCATAATTTAACAAACTTCTGCTCATGGTAGATATAAAATTATGTGATGTAATTGAATCTGTGCACAACTTTACAGTATAAGAGTATACTACTTCACTTTATGTTTTGAATTATTTTGGATTCTCATGCAGATAGGCTTTCCATAGATTTATCTCAAAGATGGTACTTTATTGTCTCATAACTTCATAATGGATTTATCTCAAAGATAGTACTTTTGATTGTTTGTAATTTATTCGACTGAAGATTTTGACTTCTCTTTATCTGTAAGGTTGGTAATTAATTGTTTCTGTTGTTAAGAAGACATTTGGAATCTGTTTTTGGGGTTACAGTGCTTTCATAAAGTATGACGCATACTCATAACCATTATGATGCTCTATTTTTAATAATTTCATTTTATCTGCTCTTGCATGGTATTGTAGCTGGCCAATCATCAAGATCCTCCATCAAGAACCACACATCCATTGAGAACAGCATCGTCAAACAGCTTGAACTCTGCTGTGACAACTCGTCGGCCATCGTCATCTGGAGGTCCCACGTCTAATTCTTCGAGGCCTTCAACACCAACTGGACGTGCTGCATCGACAACTGCCTCCAAAGGTTCAAGACCTACAACCCCCTCCCGGGCTACTCTACCTGCCAAGACTGGACCTACTGCCCCGAGATCTTCAACACCCACTTCCAGGTCAACACTTCCTTCAGCAAGGTCAACACAGCCTCCAGCAAGGTCAGCACAGCCTCCAGCAAGGTCAGCACAGCCTTCAGCAAGGTCAACAACTCCATCAAGGACATCTAGCTCTGCCAGTGCCACTAGAACATCAGTTCCTCCAGGAAGAGCATCAGCACCTGCTAGCAGATCATCAACACCTACTTCAAGATCATCAATGCCTGCTACTAGGTCAACTACACCTTTGTCCAGGCCCTCCTTGCCAGCACAAAGCAAGCCTGCATCAAGGTCATCAACCCCAACAAGGCGGTCTTCTGCCCCTGCAACTGCCACCCAACACGGTAACTTGCCCGGTCCAGTTCGATCTTCCTCGATCTCCAGACCAGGACCGACAATGCCCAAAATTTCTGCATCAGCAGCGACGGCAACAGCGCCAGCACCTTCAAGGGGCAGCTCACCTACTGTCAGATCAAGACCATGGAAACCATCTGAAATGCCCGGCTTCTCGCTTGACGCACCTCCAAATCTGAGGACTTCGCTACCAGAAAGACCAACCTCTGCTACTCGGGGTAGACCTGGAGCACCTAGTTCTAGATCTTCCTCTGTGGAGCCTGGTCCAGGTGCTCGACCAAAACGCCAGTCTTGCTCTCCTTCAAGAGGGAGGACTTCAAATGGCAGCGTGCCATCGGGGAGTTCCATGCCGGCGGTGAGAAGATCACATCTCAACAAAGATGACAGTGTGAACCCAGTTCAGATGGGCAATAAGATGGTTGAGAGGGTAGTGAACATGAGAAGACTCGTTCCTCCGAAACATGATGATCAAAGATCCAGCCTCAATAGTCTGTCCGGGAAATCATTAAATTCCCCAGATAGCTCTGGCTTCGGTAGGTCACTGTCAAAAAAGTCACTGGACATGGCACTTCGGCACATGGTAATCTTTTTCCCCTTCCCTCTGTTTTGCCGACACCCAGAAATTTCTTCATTTAAACTGAACCTGGGGTGTAATGTTGTACACAGGACATACGGCGGAGCATTCCAAACAATTTACGGCCTCTTATGACGAGCATTCCAGCATCATCTGTGCATAGCGGCCGGTCAGGGTCCACAAGGGGGAGACCGATAAGCGTTTCGGACTCCCCTCTCGCAACAAGTAGCAACGCCAGCTCTGAGCCGAGCGTCAATAACAACCTAATGTGCTTTGATAGCATCGACATCGACGATGAGCTGTGCAGTGATAGAGCAGGACACTATGGCCGATGAGTCGCCTCTATGCTAGTATAAACTTCTGACTGATGAATTCTTATGACCACCGGATGTTCAGAGCGGCTGCGTAGAAGATCATCTCCAAGATGACCTGATGAGCTCTATCCCCATATGTAGGTTCTGCGACCGTCCTATATTTATCCATTCATGTTACATGGGAGTGCTCTATGTTCGACTACCATCTGGACCCTTGTATGTTATTGATAAGAAAGAACCCGTCTTTTATCTGTTCATTCTTCGACCGGTTTACTACGCCGGTAGCGGAACTGTGTCGACTTTCGTTGTATCAGTGATGTATATTTGTTAGCTGTATCTTAGAAGTACATGATGTTGGAGTTGCCAGTTATGGTAGCTGAGCTTACTGAATGTAGAATCCCAAAATAGTTAACAGCTTGCAGAAAATGTTGCAAGAATCTGTCACAAACTGATCAGCAAAATTGAACAGATTGCAGTTACAGCCGAAACAGTGTACTTGACTATATTGCTCTACTCTGGTACAAGGTGAACACTAGCTACCTCAAGAAAAACTCCTGCCTTTTATTTTTGCTACTGCAAGGAGCAATGTAGGCTATTATGGTCAAGAGACAGATACAGTTGGAGCAAGAGAAGTCTGCAAGTTTCTAAACTGTTTCTTCAGAAGTCGATATCCATAACTTGTGAAGGGTCGAAGAGGAACGGGTAGGGCAGGCAGACAAGGAGTGCCAGGAACAGGATGGTGACGCCGAGGCCGATGTAGGTATTATCAGGCTCTGTGATTTCCTCGGATAGAGGGGCGACCGGACCCCTCTGCAGGAAGAAGATGAGCACCACAAAGTAGAAGGCGACGTCGCTGAAGAGCGAAGAGAGCCCCAGCAGCCCGATGGTGAGGCTGCTGAGCCGAGACGATACCTGTCACAAAATGCAAGTTTGGGTATATCAGAGGGTGCATCAAGAGTCAAGGCTGAGCAAAACACAGAAGTTCTTCACGGTTTCAGGTAGCATTTGATTTTTTTTTTCATCATTTGAACAGCGGCATCTTTACCTTTCTTCCCCACATGGCGAATGCTATGCGGCCACCATCGAGCTCTCCCGCGGGGATGCTGTTGATGGCGTTGATCAAGAGACCGGCCCACGCCCACAGGACCAGTGGGTTGATGGATAGCTGTGTTCCTTCTTTCAGAACATCTCCAAGAATAAGCTTCGCTGTACCAAGGAAAGATGGATAATATTAAACAGAGTTTGCATGGTTCAAAGGCATGATGTTTTTGTGCAGTTCATTCAGTACGTTCTTGCGTAATCACTCAAGAGGAGGATGCCCTTACCAAGGCCACCGAGAAGAAATGATTGATGAAACACGGCTGGATCTACGATGATGCCGAGACCATCGCTTGGAGGTAAGGTGAAGCCCAACAGCAGAAGACCAAATCCAAGGGTGTACCCTGCCACTGGTCCAGCAGCTGCTACCTTCAGTAGGTCCCCGCGGTTGCGGACAATGTTGACTATTCTGGTAATGGAACCAAATGATCCTATCTACAGGAAAAAAAAAAGAGACACTCGTACATTATGTTGAACTAGATAAGTTAGGAATGGTGCAAAAATAATTGCTAGTATTTCCAAAGGTATTTACAAATAATTTATGATAATTAAAGTTTCCTTGGATGAAATTGTAGCCCTGCAACTTACCTGCCAGCTAGGAACAAAATATGGTACTGAGAGCTTGACCCCGGCATCCTTAGCAGCAAGGATGTGTCCAATTTCATGAGCACCTACTATGAGTCCAGTTACGAGGGCACCAGACAGTCCTTCTTTCAATAGCTCAGGGTTATCAAAGGTTGATCTGGAGAAGAAAAATCTTGTGAAAAGAAGTACCATAAGAGTGGTTGACTTATTAAGAAGACTTCATTATGATAGGAAGACAGAAGTTTAGCATCATATTGCCAAGTTCATATCAAGTGTCTAGAGAGTATGACATCACTTGACCCAACATGAGACTTCAAAGTTGTTTTAACACAAAGGTCACATGTTGCAATTCAAAAATGACATCAAGCTAGACGAAATGGAAATTGATTACCTCAATTCTTATGGAATAAAGAAACGGACAATTAAATAGAACTAAACAGGAAACAAAATGGTGAATAAATGAAAGAGAAACCTCATACAGCAAGTTGTCCTGAAGGACAGGTACGTTTCGAAGCAACAAGGTGAAGACGGTAACTAATCCGAATGCTGCTGCAGCAGCCCACTCTGGGATGGCTGAAAATTTCATTTTACCAAGAATCAGATCAGCAAACTCAACAAGATAGTAATGCTAATCTTTAGGCGTTTTGACTCTTAGGAACATTATTAAACCACACCGAGTAGTGAGCATATACTCTGGTGAACATACGACGAGAAAACATTACCTCCAGTCGCAGGCTCCACTGTCTGCCTAGGTACAACTACTGCAACTGGCTTCTCATCCTCTGGATTGATGAGAAGAAAAACCCTAAATTCATCACCAAATTTGTTCTGTTGATAATCGGGAGCGGCACACAGGTCAGTACATTCACAGATGTGTACAAGCTTAGATTTTTTTAGAAGGATCGGATTTTCGAGCAAACTGCTACCTCTAGTCTATTTGTGATCTTCTCAAAACTCTTGGCTGGCACACCGCGCAAGTTCCCCTTGAATAGTACTCCTCCCTTATGCACACAAGTGAAGGTAGTACATATAAATTAGTTATTCTGAGCATTTGGTGCCTATTTACATGATGACATTTCAAATGAGAATATAAATCATATAAATGATTAGTTTAACAGCTTTAGTCATTTTATGTATCATCATTTCGAGCATGGGTGCAACATTATAAACATAATTGGTAAGCAAAACGTTGCACCTTGCAAAGTGAGGTTGCTATTTCACTGGAACATGCAACAAAATCTGATGTGTGTGCATGAAGGTGAACCATGACATCTTAGATGCTCACCTCATAAGGCTCATGGCTGCTGACGAAGAACGTGTCAAAACTGAAAACTTGATCCTTCAGAATGTCTACTGTTTCCTTGGGGATAGCGACAGCGTCATCAAGCTGTTGCTGCAGATCATTGAGATTGAAAAGGTGAACAACAAGGCTCATTACCTCAATTGGGTTCAGAGTTACAAACATTAAATATTTTTCTATCTGATATAACCACTCTAACTATGGAGATTATGAGGCACAATCAACAATGTCTTGATTTTTTCAAGTTCCACTCAACTTCAGAACATGTACACCCTCAGAAAAAATTTAACACGAAACATTTACCTTCATTCCAGGCAAAGGCGAGCCGCTAGCAACATCAACAACCTCCACCGGTGCCTGTTCTTTACAGGATTTTATCAGACATGCTATGGTTGCATGCATCCTCAATGTCTATACGGTGAAATTTGTCCACTTCGTTACTGCGAACATACCTGCGCAGAACTGTCAGTGGCTGGAGTACTAGCATCTTTGTCGGTGTTCTGAACCGTGTCGCTAGTGCTAGCAACATCGTCAACCTTCACCTGCTCCTGTTTTTAACAGAATTTCATCAGACACGTCATGGCTGCGTTCTCAATGTCTACAAGGTGAAATTTGCCATGCTTCATTACCTTCGCTGCAGTACCGGTCAGTCTGGCGATGTTCTGGATCGTGTTCTGGATTGTGTCGCTGGTGCTCGGCAGCGCCGGCTCTGCATTACCAGCCAGTCTGGCGATGTTCTGCATCGTGTTCTGGATCGTGCTCGGCGGCACCACCGGCTCTGCATTCGGGGATTCATCTTTCGTCTGGTGAGGGCATGGGAAAGCTAGATAAATTACAGTTCAGTCACATGCTCATTCTATCATCTAGCAAGGCTAGGATACTAAGTCTGACGGAGTGACAATGCATTACAAATCACACGCTGCAGAGCCAGTTTGAGAGACTGTAAAAGTAAAAGGACGGTACATTATCTGCACTGGGGTCGGCCTCTACAATTGCATTTGGTTCTGCAACAGCACTGTCGTCAGCTGAAGGCGGTGATGCATCGTATCCAACCTCCTTTTTCTCCTGACAGTTAGAAAAACATATATTTTTTAACTGAAGATGCTCCCATTGCATTGCAGGTTCTACTGAAAATTACTACTCCCTGGGTCCTGGGATGATTATCATTCAAGGGTTGCTAAAACTGAATAAAAGGGTGTGTGTTAGTTTGTGTGTGCGAAGCTTTTACCTCGCCGGCGGCGCCGTCAGGTTCAGGCTCGTCCGTCGCCTGGCACGCCACCCTTCTGCTCCTATACCTTGAACGAAATTGATTGTGCAATGGAGGGTTGGATGAGCAATCGAATCTAAGTAACCGGATGTTCCCTTCTTGTGCCCAGACCAGATGAAGGCCAAGAAACGCGGCTGTCACCTGTGAGGAGGCCCGGCGGCGAGCGGGAGGGAGGACCGGAGCGTGACCGTGAAGCGCGTGCTCCTCGCCGGCGCGGAGGTGTACGCGAGGAGGAGGCGGTGGCAGAAGCGTCCGTAGGACGACGACGGCAGCGGGCAAGAAGAAGAAGAAGGAGAAGGAGAGGACATGGCGGGCGCTCGCGGTGGAGTCGAGAGGGGAGGAGGAGCGCGCGCCTTATCTCTTTCTCTCCTTGGAAACGGAGGGAAAAAATAGAGGTCTTTGGCGCGGCCACGATCTTGCCTCGACACGAATCTCAAAGCCGGATTCCTTGACACCTGTCGAGTGGCGGAGCCACGCTATAGCTTTTTTTTTTGAAACACAGTACAACGCAGACGCTCACAAACACGCGCATACACTCACCCCTATGAACACACACGCACACCCTACCCCTATGAGCACCTCCGAGAGACTGAGCCGGCGGTTCGGTCTTGAGATTGACGAAGTCACCACAGGCGCCTCGCTGTCGACGGGAACGTCGCCTCCCACTGAAGAATATTATGCCTAAATGAGAAACACCAGCGTCAAACCCGGGGTTTGAACTCTGCTGGGCTGGGGGTACAACCACCCTCCTAACCATCTTGCCACAGACAAGTTCTCAGCCACGCTATAGCTGGGTAGTCAATTGACTACCCAGGTTTTTGGTAATACAAGCATAAATCATGCAAAAAATAATTAAAAAATGTTGCAAAATACATGTATTTGACTACACTACTTTGCATAGACTACACAGATTTGAAGAGCTGGCTCCGCCACGTTTGCATAGACTACACAAAATCTATGGGTTTTAGATCAACCATATTACTATAATTCTGACTCATTTGGATAAGAATTAGGGAAGCGCTTAACATCATTGGGGGATCCATCGCTCGCGTCCTTCGCACCGCTCGAGCGCCTCCAGCTGCCGGACATTCCTTTTTTTTCCTAGGTTTCGCGGTGGTTGTGCAAGTGCGGCGAGAGAAGGATTGTGACGTGCGAGCGGTTGCCTTTTAACGTCGCCGGCGTTGCTGGCCTTGAAAAGGCGAGTCGTGCAGACGCGAGCAACAGGGAAGTGACTTCTCGTGTGACGAGTGCTTGGGAAACCGAGGAGATTAACTCGGTTAGAATGTCGGTGGAACGCGGTCTCCCACTGGGTTGGCCCGCTCGTCGGAGTTCTACGTGGCGTCGCGTGCGGATCAACTGCTCCCCATTGGCTTGGGAGGCCTGGGATGGGCATGTCGAACCAATTTTTGGACCACGACAGGCTAAAAATACATTTGACGTCGCGAGTGAGACTGATTTTTGGTTCAGTGCGCCACAAATGCCTTTGGCCGGTCCTTTGTGCGCCGCGAGCCCGCGGCGGGAGACGCTCTTATGGGGGAAATAATTTTATGGGACCTAATCTACATATTAACCCCGTGAAAAATAACTTTATGGGACCTGGCCTATAAATTTATCCACGTGGACCAACTCTATCAATTGACACGTATCCAGTGGAGATTAAAAAAAAATACAAAATCTGGTTATCTACTCGATCTAAACTGCATGCCACGTGTCAATTGCTAGGGGTCGTCCACGGAGATAAATTTGTAGATCGAGTCACGTAAGATTATTTTCCCTCTTAGGGCCGCGTGATGGTTTGAACATTTCTATAAATTTTGGTTCGATATGAATAAAGGAGTGGGTGTCTAAAAAAACACAAACCAAACTGAAATTGAATGTCCACCCGTGGTTAAAACCATTTGCTTAACTAGTAAAAATAATAATTCCTCGAATGGGTTGAAAACTATTGGATGCCCAATTGCTACTACGCACCCATAACAGGGCACTTATCAGCCTTTCAACAAAAAAAAAAAAAAAAAAAAAAACAGGACACTTGAAGTATCGGTGCTTCGTAGCTTATCAGGGCTGACTTTTCTAACATGGGCACCTGACCGTGGTTTTACTTTGCTTTGCTCCTGCTGATGGCACGCTGTGCCCATGTGCTGGTGCTATGTTCAGCGCGATGGAGACCAAGTCAGTGAGCAGCGACGTGCGACTTCCGCGGAGGCGGGGCCGGCGAACGGCGCACAAGTAGGCGGAGCCGACGAGTCGTGCGCGAGCGGCCGCGGAGGCCGGGCCGGCAAGACACGGGCGACGGCAGCGGCCGTGGAGGCTGGGCCGGCGAGCAGCAGCGGGGGACGGCAGCGACCGTCGAGGCCGGGCCGGCGGACCGCGGGCGAGCATCGACGGCTGAGGCGGAGCCGGCGAACAGCGGCCATTGCAGTCGGCAAATCCAGCGGGAGCCGCATCGTGGCCGACGAGTTGCATTGGGGGCGTGGACCCCGTGGCGCGCCGCGCCTGTGCGCCGTGTGGCGGAGCGCGAGCACGCGCCGCAGATGGTGTCAGCCCTCACGGCGGGCAGGGCAGCCCAGGTCGCCGTCGTACATCCCAACCGCATCTGCACTTGTGCAGGCGATGCCCGCACTCGCAGGCCTCCTCTCGCGTTGCGCCTCCCCTCGATAGATGGATGACTGTGGCGCTCGCGGCAGCCGTACGTACGTGTTTGCCGTCTTGGACGTTCTCCTCTGCCTTGTGTACGGCGTGGTCGACGGCTTCCTGGAGGAGAGCCCTGTGCGCTGCCGCTGCTACTGCCACCGGAGAAGCCGCCTGCCAAGACGCGCTGCTGAGCCCGATGGAGGTCGTCCGATCCGACTGCGAATGGCGGAGTGCCGGCTGTCACGTGTCTAGTAAACGTGCCGCATCGCAAGTTCGCAACTAGTGCGGGCGAGCATCGACACTTGCATGGGCCTAAAATGCACGTACGGTAGGAGGCGAGAATCCACAGCTTCACGCGGCCGTCAGCACGATGCATCTCTTAAGACGCAGAGCGGGCGAGCAGAGAGATTTGGCCTAGCTTTGGAAGGGAAGCTGGACCGCGAATTGACAGAAATATAACCAAGAGTGGCTTTTCACAAATATCCACGTCATGCCGTTAGGACTCATGGGCCTCACTGCACCCAATACCCATCAGCGCTGCTCATCACTGGTTAGACCAGTTTAGAACGTGTCCTGAGCCATTTAAATGCAATTTTGGGAATTGGATGTGCATTTTCAGAGATTTAGTACCAACCTGACACTTCCAAAAATGATTTAGAACCGTATATGCATTTAACTCAGGAAAAGGGATATAGAGAAACAAAATAGAAATAAAAGGTAAAGGACAAAGTACACGGACAACACGATTTCATCATGGCAATCTAGATGTCTAAGAGCAGTGAACCGAAAACGCGGTTTTCAGTTCGCGGAAAACGTGTTTTTAGAGCTGAAATCTATATTCTGCTTTACCGTTCGGCTTTACGGTTTTTGTTCTGCCACAGCGGATCCCAATCCTTATAACACATGTTTTTTCCAGCATTTCAACACATATATATCATTTGACATAAAAATATGAAACCAACATAAAAAAATCTAAATATTGTTAATTGTACAATACAATCTTAATCCAAATCACAATAATGGTTTGAATTACAAATGGAATGACAATCAAATGAATTAAACAATAATCCAATACAATGATTGTGCCAAATGCAAATGATGTTTCAAATCACACATCAATGAAATCAAATGAATAAAAATGGCAGATTACTGCCCATGCCTGGTGCGCAATGAGATCTTGCTGAAGCTGGTTGTGGGTGTTGGCTACCAACATTGTCGTAGACCAACACCAAATTCAAGTCTCACTCTCATCATCGATGATCATGTTGTGAAAAATCACACAACATGTCATTATGTTCTTGAGGGTTTTCTTGTCCCAAAAAACGAGCATGACCTTAAACAATGACAAACCTATATTGCAAAACACCGTCCTAACGGCTCATGTTATGATTAGATTTTTAAACTAAGCTGTACGGGTCAGATATGGAGCATTCAATATTCATTAAATTTAACGGCACATGTTATATCCCAGCCCGAACGGGTACCGTCTAATCAGGGAGAACCACATGGACTGTTTCCATTTCAAAATTATCATGTTAATTATAAATAAACAGTAAATTATTTAAGTATTTTGAAAAATTGCAAATGATATGTCCATGATTGTATATATTAAAGAGATATATGCATGGTTGGTCACTGAATTTGTCCGAGATGAGTACTTTGGTCACTGAAGTTGCAAGATGTTGCCCGCGGGTCACTCAACTTGGCAGAGATGAGTAAACAGGTCACAATCGTGAAGTGGCACATTGACGGGGCCGTTGACCGCATACTTTGACCAATTTTTTTTTGCTAAACAACCCTATATAATTAATTTGTAAGCGAGACAAACATAAAAAGAATTAGGTCAATTCGATTTTGTGATTCCATAGGGTTGTTTTAGCAAAAAAAAATGGTCAAAGTATGCGGTCAACGGCCCAATCAGTGTGTCACTTCACGATTGTGACCAGTTTACTCATCTCTGCTAAGTTGAGTGACCCGCAGGCAACATCTTGCAACTTCAGTGACCAAAGTACTCATCTCGACCAAGTTCAGTGACCAACCATGCATATATCTCTATATTAAACTAATAGACCAATCATGTTTCCATCCCCTTCTTCTTCTTCTTCTTCTCACCCCACTATCCACTTCCATAAGCCTACGTTTATTGAACATTGCACACCCTTCCTGACCTGGGCTTTCTGGGACATTCCCAGTTTTCGCCCTCCTCTCCTACTTTGACTTCTTGTAACCACGACCCCCTTTCTTTACCTCCTTTGAGCCCTCTCCTACTTCCTTCACCATGATGCATCAATCGACGTACTCCCCACTCCTGGGCCCTACAAAGTGGGCTTCAGTGCCACCCCATGTTAGGTCACATTGATTTCAAGCCCACACGTTTGATTGTCACCCTTCTTCTCCTTTTCGTTCGTTTCCCTGCCATCCGCCGATCCCGTCTTCTCTGTATAATTTTATTATTATTTTGTGTTCCCTTCATCACAGTCGATGGTGTTGGTAACTTGAGCGGGCTCGACACCTCCTTGTCCTCCATTCTCGAGCCAAACCATATTACTTTTCTCGGGGTCCTTTTTTGCCAAGACTCGGTATCGCTGCGAGATGGCCTACATCCTCATCCCAGCAAGAGCTTAACCCCCACGAACTCCTTCACCAATCCCCCTTCACTCTAGCGCCGAGGCAGACTATCACCTCCCCTTCTCGGTATAGTCGCCTTCAACCATTTGCCATATTGCTCCTGCCCCCCTCTTATCAGTTTTATTGAACAAGCTCTATCCACATGACCAATCATCCCACACGTGAAACGAAAAGCGGGCAGATACTCATACTCAGAAGGGCACCCTTCAGCAACATCTTCTACCCCAATTGCACTGTGACTCCCAACATAATTGGTTTCTTGATGTCCATGTGCAAACACTAATACAGAGGTACTCACCCACAACTCTCCGATCATCGCCTACATCCACCTCGATAAACTCCCCGATCTCATCCCCAGTTGTTCTCTTGTCATTCTCTCAATCATGCCTAACAATAGCTTGAAAACCCTAACCCATATGGTAATTTTATTGGACTCATATTCATAAATCGCTTTTGCCGGATCAAAGTTCTGCATAGGCATAAGGTCATTTCCAAACGTCCAACACCCGTGGTCTAATGCCTACTCTTCTTCGACAGCTATCACACCATCTCACTATTGGCTTTGCGATGGTGAAGGCAAAGATGGGAGAATATTCAGTTTATTTTTCTGTTTTGTACATGATTTTTGAACTGTTAGACCAATATAAAGGGGTTTAAACGTGGGCGATTCAAAGACAGCCGTTTACGGGTGGACAGTTTCTTGCAAGCTGTTCCTTTCTTTCTTTCTTTCAGACTTGGAGTCGACCTTTAGTTCTGACCGGGCCGAGCCGAATCACGCAGGAACCGACCCGATCGATCGCACCGCAAAGGCCACGACCCCAGCCAAGCCAGCGCACGGAATTGGCGCACGCAGCAATTCCCGCTCCTCGTCCCAAAATTTCCCCCTCGATTCCACCGCCCTCCGCCGACGAGCATTCCTCCGCCGTCGCAGACCAAACCCACCGCGCGCCACGCGCCTAGCCCCGCCGCCGACCGCGCCCTGCTCCGCGTCACAGCGCGCGCAACAGGCCCCCCGCCGCGGACGTGCGCTCCCTCCCTCCTCCGCGCCACCGCACCAAACCCTACCCGCCGACGAGCGCCCTCCGCCGACGAGCGCAGGGATTCTCGGTGCTTCACAGGGATTCCAGACGTTGATCCAAGGCCCGCACCCCCGCCGCGCACCCACCCACGCCGCCGACCTTCGCCCGGATTCTAGGGTGGTTCACGCGCGCGCGTGCGCCAGGATCCGCGACGTTGCTCCCCCGGCCGCTGACCGCACCCAACCGCGCCGCTGACGTTCCGCTCCTCCAACCCCAGCGAGAGCTCTAGCAGGTGACGAATCCCCCTCCCCGCACCCCCAAACCCTTCCAAAAATCGCGGCGGTGCCCAACTTCCTCCATAGGGTTTGAGTGGGATTAACGTGGATCAGGAGATATTGACTCGGAATTGAGCTGTATTCCCTGCGAATCCATGCCAATGCCTCCCTACTCGGCCTAGATGTGTTCACGGATACATGCATTCTGAGTTTACAACATTGTGGCATGCAGTAGATAGTAAAGGGGAACGGACTGCATTAGCACATGCTGAAATCACATTTGGACAGGAGCCTATTTTCACATAAGCACCCTAGAATGTAGGGCATGCGACAATGTATGGGCTCACTGACTACACTGTAATTTGGTCTGCATTAGATACAATGTACCTTCTTCCATATGTGTGGTTATTTCCCATCCAGCTTTCAGCTGTCTGTGATAAGAATTCAGGATCAGGTACATCATTAGCTACTTGTTACATTCTTCTATTCATGTCAACCATTTTGCGCCAGACTATTAAGTTTCTTCGTATGCACTTATGCACTGTCAATCATTTCTATTCTTCCGTTTCAAGTGTTTTTGAAAGCAATAATTCTTAACATGTGATTGGATTTTAGGCAGTTGAGATGACTAGCGGTCAAGACTCTGTGTTGGACCTGGACGCTCTTCGTACCAGAGAAGGTGCTCTCGTGTTTGTTGACTGTTCTAAGGGCATATGTTTGGAAACAAAACAGAGCCTTCGGCATGCTGTCGCACTTGGCCAGCAACCAATTCTCGTGCTGACCAATGTGGACATATGTTTCCTCAATCTGAAGCTGCAAGGCGAGGAAGTCTATCAGACTTTCTCCCGTATCGTTGAAGAAACAAATGCTGTCATCAAACAGTTGAAGAGCGAGCTGATTGAAGATGTTGAGGTCAGCCCTATTGAAGGTGAGCCGATTGAAGATGTTGAAGATGTCAGCCCCATTGAAGGCACCGTTATCTTCTTTGCCGGTACCTGGGGCTTTAAACTTCAAGACTTCGCAAAGATATACAATCAAGGTATGGATCAGATCAGTCAGAGATGATCAGATGGCTGTGGGGGGAGAACTTCTATGACCCATCTACCAAGAAATGGACTACCAGTCCTACAGGCTCTGCGACATGCCAGAGAGGATTTGTGATGTATCTACGATTCCATCAAGAAAGTGGTGACAGCAGCATTCAGAACCAGAAGGACAAGTTGCGTCGCATGATGGGAAAGCTTGGTCACAGTGGTATCATCTTAGGGTCTGTTAAAGGCGAAGAGTTGTTTAGTTCTGTTATGAAAATTTGGCTACCGGCAGGTCAGATATGTGAGATTTTTGGCGAGGTGATGTCTTCTTTTCCCTTCCTCTTCCTTCTGATAACCATGTTATTTGGGTACCCGGACTATGCATATTGTTGCTCCAATGTTTTTTTGTTGGCCTATTGCAGCACCCTACGTCCTTCGATTCTGATTGCTTGGAAGATGAAAATGCAGGTGTTGTCGGCAAAAGCTCCAAGGGCCATGAGGTATCTCTCTCTTCCGAAAAGAAAATAAAAATCCCGTCATGTATCTGTTAGCTCTATATTCACTTTATATGGAACAAAAGACACCTAAAGATTAATCATATTGTCCTGCATAGTTCCGTGCTGTAAACAAATAAGCAATTCATCAAAGCCATTTAGATGTGGTATCATACGGTGGATTGGTATATGCTGATGTAGATGCTTTGGGCTTTATTTGTGTAGTACGAGGGACAGGACACTAGGGATGGTGGAAACCGGCCACCGCAGCAGCAGGCGCCAGCATACAGGAGGAAACAACAGGTTTGCTTCTGCCCTGCTGCGTTTGACTTTTTTACATGAATTTTGGCAGTTGACCAGATATTTAGCATAGATGTAGTACTAACTGTGCGTTATGCAGAACAAACGATTCTCTCTGATATAGTAAAATGTGTATTTAGGATCTGTTATAGTCCTTCTGATTGTATTTTAGAGCTACAAAATTACAAATATGTTATAGTGCTTTTGATTGTATTTTAGATCTTTCGGCATTAGTTTGAAGTTGTGATGGATTTCTCAATATGTTCTCTGAATTTTGGGGTTTCAGGAGGGAGAAGAAATTAATGATGGAGGTTGGCCAAAAGAAAGGGAAAAAAGAATGATGGAAAACCACCACAGGTTTGCTTATAGTCACCACTCAGTCAAGTTGGTTTGAAATAGAATATGTTCTCTGAATTTTGGGGTTTCTAAAGATTAATCATATTGTCCTGCATAGTTCCGTTCTGTAAACAAATAAGCAATTCATCAAAGCCATTTACGTGTGGTATCATAGGGTGGATTGCTCTGTGCTGATGTAGATGCTTTGGGCTTTATTCTGTAGTACAAGGGAGAGGACACCAGGGATGGTGGAAACCGGCCGCCGCAGCAGCAGGCGCCAACATACAGGAGGAAACAACAGGTTTGCTTCTGCCTGCTGTGTTCGACTCTTGTACATGAATTTTGGCAGTTGACCAGATATTTAGCATAGAGGTAGTACTGTCTGTGTGTTATGTAGAACAAATGATTCTCTCTGATCTAGTACAATGTCTATTTAGGATCTGTTATAGTCCTTCTGATTGTATTTTAGAGCTGCAAAATTACAAATAGGTTATAGTGCTTCTGATTATATTTTAGATCTTTCTGCATTAGTTTGAAGTTGTGATGAATTTCTCAATATGTTCTCTGAATTTTGGGGTTTTAGGAGGGAGAAAAAATTAATGATGGAGGTTGGCAAAAGGAAGGGGAAAAAAAGAATGGTGTAAGACCACACCAGGTTTGCTTCCGAGTCACCACTCAGCCAAGTTGGTTGCAAATAGAATATACATTTCTATATGTTTACGGTAATGTTTAAGTAATATCTTCTCTGTATATAATTGGTGTCGTCCAATACTAATAGCACAGCAAGCACCAGTTAACTACTATTTTATCCTGAAATAAATAAATTATATGCTGCGTAATATATGATTTATAGATGATATTTTCCATTATTTTTTGCTGTCGATGTTGCTAACTTTGAGGCAGTTAGTGTTTCAAACCAATGGAGATCTTTGACCCAACCAGTCCTCAAAATTATAGAAAAAAAATTAACCATACCCAATCCCTGGAAGTTTCTATATTTGTCTGAGCAATTAGTATAGTATGTAATACTGGCCTTCCATTTCAACATGAGCCACAAGTTGATAATATGCTGTTAGCATATATCTTCTATTTCAGCTCGCCCTAGAATCCAGCCGAATGAGGACAGAGATCATGTTTTAGGAAGTTAGATTAGTTACTGTTTGTGATGATTTAGTTTCTGTAGTTGTATAATTGGGCTGCCGCAGCTATGTCCAGCAAGAATTAGTGGAAATTAATCAGTCCCATCTAGTCTGCCCTGGCGCATAATGACTTAGGATCGTTAGAAACCATATGATGTGAGATGGGTCAACTGCATCCACTTAGTGGTAGTGCTTGGAATCTATGTTTTGGAATGTTGTTTGCTAGTTTACTTTTGTTAATACCTGATCAAATATGGTGGATGAGGGCAACCACTCTACAAGCCAACTCATTTTGTCAGTCTCGCCTCAAGTCAGGGGCAACTAACTTCCATCTCACATCTCCTCTCTTCTTGACACACCTCTCTATCTCCCCTGGAGCTCTTCTCCCCTCCTGTTTATCACTTGTTGGTGGCGGTTGGTGCCGACAGAGGAGCTACAGGCAGGCAGATTGAAGGTGCTGCGGCCGCTGCTATCTGGTGTGGCTCATGTACCTGCTGATCCACGAGTTTGGTGTCCTCTGTTCAGCCGCATACCTGCAAATCGACGAGACATTAGACCAATAGCCTTGTCCTTTTCAAGTCATCTGCAGATCCTTATGTGTCTCCTGGAAGCTCCGGTTCTAGCGCTGGCTCATGGATTAGTCTGGAATGTATCTGAATGTAGTTAGTAGCTGCAACAGCATATGCCTCTCCTGGAGGCTCCAGTTTTAGCACAGATCATGTACTGCAAATTATTTGCCATTTGTAAGCTCCTAGTCTGGAATGTATCTGAATGAAGTTGGGAGCTGCAACAGCAGTAGTTTTTATTTTCATTCTTCCTGCGTAGGGTTGCAACAGCAGTAGTGGCTCCTTTGTTCATGTTTTCTACCCTCCAATTCTTGACAAACTACATAGAAGGTGCACATGACTGATGTTTAATTTTCTTATTTTTTTGAATCTATAACTTCAATAATCCGAAAAAGGGCAAGCCAACATAATATTTTTGTAGATGTGTTGTCATCAAAGAAATTTTACTAATTCTCCATCTAGTCATTGTTAGTGCCATTTCATGAAATCTTTACACAAACCAATTTGTACCAATGTTTCACCGCAGCGCGCAACGACTCTTAGTTTTTTTTATCATAACACATCTCACTCGTGTTACAAAATCCAGGTGCCTGGAAAAAACGAACCAACACGTTTTTGTTTGATGCCATCTGGATCTGCAAAGAGAAACTTTATACTTCCTCCAGAAGTTGTTGAGCGTTTAGCCCCGTTCCAAATTGATGCTGTTCGATGGCTGTGGAGTTTGTATTGTAAATCAAAGGGAGGGATTCTTGCAGATGATATGGGAATGGGGAAGACTCGGACGGTATGTATGGATATAAATATACCATTTTAAACTGAGCTATTTCAGATCTATATATGCATATTTGTTTTGTAGGTCTGTTCATATTTGCGTGGTTTACTACACTGCTCTCTTATTCAGAGAGCAATTGTCGTCGCCCCCAAAACTCTTCTAAGTCAGTGGAAGGATGAGCTTGAGCGTGTTGGTCTATCAGACCAAATAAATATGTAAGTTCCTCATGTACACCGTGAATGTGATAAGTTAATTCCAAGAATGTGGATTCTGTAGTTATACATGTGGGTCATGAACTAGAAAAAAACAAGAGGAGAATAAAAAGCAAGGTCATGATCGTTGAGAGCAATTCTCTAGAGTTAAGGTTGAAACTTTGGAACTATCTTCTGGTTGTCTTGTCCTAAAGATGGTCTCTAAGTGCGGCACTTGCTGCTCGTGATTTATTTGCTCATAGGAATCTCCTCTTCTAGTTTCGTAAGGGCCTACATAGCACACCGTGCTTGAGCAAGGGTAGAGCAGTAGTTGACCACCTGCTGTGCTTGAGCAAGGGTAGAGCAGTAGTTGACCATCTGCTGTGCCGCTTTCCATCCATGCTGCCCGCTTGTACACTGCAGCCTCCTCAGGATGGAGGGCATGTAGGGGTGAGGTCGGAGAGAAGGAAACCTAAAGAAAAGAAAAAAAAAGGACCTTTGCACATACATCATCTACACATCTCAAAACATGTTTTTGGCCATGACACCTCAAGTACCCATATTTGCATGTGCATGTACTTGTGCATATCCTTTTTTTTAAATAATACTTCTTTGCTTACTGCAGGTACAGAACTCCCCTATCCCAGGGACAGTCTCTGCATAATGTCATTATAGTGAGTGTAAATGAAATTTCGTCCATTCAGTTCAAGAAAACTGAATACACCTTTTTGCATAGATTGTTAATTTTTCGTTCATTTGTTGAATTTATAGAGAGGGGGTGTGCTGCTTACAACCTATGAAGTGTTTCGTTCCAGACACGAACTCATAACATGTAAAGATACCAAGGTTGTTCAGTGGGACTGTATATTTCTGGATGAGGGACACAAAATCAAGAACGACAAGACAGAAACGTCGAAAGCATTTAGTAAGCTGAAGTGTCGGCATAAAATTGTTCTGACAGGAACACCGTTCCAAAATACTCTAGAGGTACAACTTCTGATGATATGTGCCGCTGCTCCATTTTACCCTAATAAAATCCTTTCATGTATCCATGTGTAGTACTGTAGTTCACATATTTTTTAAATGTGAATTTAGGAGTTATATTGTCTGGTTGACTTCTGCTGTCCCAACTTACTTGGCAATGAGGAAGACTTCATTGAGAAGTTTGTGAAGCCTATAGAAAGGGCGAAATATGCTGATTCACATTTGGGTCATAAAAGGCTATCCACGACAGCATCAGAGGTATATATTTATTATAGGGTCCCCATATCCCCCATATAGGAAAAAAGATTATATTCTCTACATTGACTGTTGGTTCTTTTGTTTGCACAGAGATTAAAAGAACTACTCAAACCTTATATGTTGAGGAGAACAAAAAAATTGCTGCAGATGATGGGATGGCTTGGTAATAAGCACGAGATGACGGTTTGGTTAGAGATGACGACTGATCAGGTATTAATAGCCTATTATAGCAGTTAATTTACTTTAGATTTTGTGTCCCGCATTCATTTTATCAAAATTTGAGATTATAGCATTTTAGTATCTACTTGCCAAAAGAATTGGCTACATGTACCGATCCACAAACCCAAGTAACAACTTAAAAATGGTATTAAGATGATTATATGATGTGCATAGAAGGTCCACCACGCTGTAACAAACTAGCAACATAAAACAGAACAACTTATAGCCTAGGATATAGAGTACGGACATAGACGAATCAAATCAATACACCCATATCACACAAGAAAAAGCGTGTCAACATGTGCAGATTTCTAATTGCATGGATGCCATGGGAGGTTAACTGAGTAACATGGTGGGCTGACCATCTAAATCTTCCATTGCAATAGGGTGGTGGTCTGACCATCTGAAACTTCCAGTGCAATAACAAGGTGTTAGTTCTGTCTCTGAAAGCACTGGGAGCACTGGTCACGGCACACATGAAGAAAATAAGTGGAAATATTATTGAAGACTAGATGACCCGTTGGGCCACTGGCTCAATTGGCAGGATCGGACAGTATTCAAACCATAAAATTTATTTTGTTTTGCTATCCGTATAAGTCACTGTGCTATTCGGATTCACTGACTTTTGGTTGTTACGCGCGAGCAACTGCGAGCCACAGACACGTGGAATCCACCACATAACATACTCATAGTAAATTGACCTTGGGGCTCGTAAAGTTAGTTAATCCGTGGCATCAGTGCAAGAAGTAGCACTGTAACACTTCTTATTGTGCAGGTGGCAGTAGTATAAGTATCTAAGAGTGGCTTAAATGATGATAATCCATTTCAGGTAGCTAGATAGATCTGAAAAGGGTATATTCAGTTGGCCGGAAACAGCTTCTTATCATCCTGTGCTTGCCCGGCCCCTCTTTAGCGTAATTCTAGCTCATATGTAGCTAGTCTTTTTCCTAAATTGTTTAGTCTCATTTCCTCTGCCCAGTGAAAGAGGCTGCAACAGCATAGAGTAAATACATTCTGCAACAACAAGTATCAATTATTTCCATAAATTGCATATGGTCATTCTCTAAAAAAATGTCCATATAAGTCTTAGAGGTGGCTTATGCAGGAGTATTGACACCATCACTGTGAACTAATATGACATATGTAACGCAAAAAAAAAATCAACATAAAACTGAACCAAGTTTTATTGCAGGCATAGTTCAGCCACACATGAGATTATGGGGCAACTTCACATGCTTCAAAAAAACTGATAGACAAACAATATTATAAGTAGGTAGTCCAGAGTTGTATGTATCCTAATATATTCCGTGACAAAATCCGTGGGTGCATGCATATTCGATGGCGAGCTGGTATGGTTGGTTCAGTGATGAACTGTTACAATACTGTTTTTTAAGCATTATGCAATCAGAGGTTTAGCTCTAAGTGCAGTAAATGTCTCGAAAAGGAAGTCAGCCTATAGATAGTAGGTACCATTAAATAGTGACAGGAAAAAGTAGTAAGAAATATAATATAACCACTTATAGTTATCTCACTCGTTGCCTTGATATATTCAGATGAAAGGTTCAAATAACAAAAGAGTTTCTATTTTAACTGAAAGGTGTTGGTGTTCCCGAATCAATATTTTCAGTGACCTCCGTCAACAAAATATTTTGATTCCTTCATAGTAGTTTTGGTACGGTCAAAACCAGTTGGATTAAAGGAGATAAATCTCTAGGTTTAAACCTTAGTTTGTCCAGCTGCTGGTCACAACTTTGAATTACCATTCATTGGCATAACTTCTCTACAAAACCATGGCGTTGTACTTAATGGGTAAGAGAATCCAACTCTGCATGTCAGAGACTTCAACTATTTTGTAGATTGTACATAATTTTTTAAATCTCAATGGTTGAGTTTTATTTCAAATCAAGGCACATATATTTCTTGTATGTCATAAATAACACATCTAAATAGCATGGGTGGCAGATGAAAATCACTGATATGTGACTCAAAGAATGCGTGTTGCAGCTAGCTGGTTTCCTGAAGCATATATATAATTATCGTTATAAAACCACACAGTAGAATTTCCTTGTACCCCGTTTCTGCGAGAAATTCTAACAATTTTTGAGGGATTTAATCAGCCGGAATAGTAGTTTACTTGTACTTCATTATTTCTTTTTCTCCCTTCCATGTTTTGGTTTCTTATGTTTATATTCAGTTTCATATCTAGCCTACCCAACTTTCTTCAGACAGAAGGCTTAGTTGTCGTTGTTGTTGTATTCACTTTATTCAGCAAAACCTGTACAAGGCTTTAATAAGAGAAGTAAACCTCGGTAAATCTAAAGGGACATCTTTTGCTGAAGCTTCGGTACGTTTTCTCTTTCAGCTGTGGTTGGTGAAACCTATTTTCGTTTTGAGATTTTTACTTTTGAAATTCGAAATTTCGTTCAAACAGGTTGCGAAAAATATCTGCAATCACCCATCCCTGCTGCAAACAGTTGATTCTCATGATTTGAGAAGTTCCTTAGAAGCAAAAGGTCTTGCGAGGAACTACAAAAAACAATTGCTGGAGCTCGTTTGTTTTCCGAAGACTATCGAAACATCATGCAAAATAATGTTTATTATGTATCTCGTGGTATGATTTCAGAACTTGTTGTAGGGTTCATATTTACCTACTGAAATGCCAATCTTAATAAGGAAAAATCATTGTAAATTCTTACAGAAGCAGCTGTTACACGAGAAACACAAGATACTAATCTTTTCTCAGTCTGTTCAGATGCTCGAACTTGTGAAGGTGTGTTTTTTATAACTTGTGTAAGTTTGCTAAGGGTGACTGGTGACTTGCAATTTTTCGTTCTTATGTTCAACCAGGAAGCTCTTCTTGATTCTATGGATGAAAATAAATCATCCATATGGATGGCAGTACACCTCAGCCGGAGAGAGATGAGAAGATCAAGGTATCCCCTATTCCCGTTTATTATGTCTTTCGTGGCCACCAGTGACAGCATAGAAGGGTATAAACAATTTTTGAGCAAGAGAATTGTTCGTTTAGAAGAACATTGTTTATTTTAATCTCTTTCACCCCCTTTGTGTTTGAATCTTCACTCAAGCTCTGTTATCTCTTGTCTGAGGGCAGTAAGCAGTTGGGGGATGCCTTTTTTTTTTTTTAGTTCTTGTAGCTTTACCCTGTAGCCATCTCCTCAGGCCATACAAGATAAAATGACCATGCTATGTGGTTAACCCCACCCAGTAATAGATGTTTGTCGTGTTCTCTGTGCAACGTTGTATATTAACTTCATGCTCCATGGATAAGAGTTTCTTCTTTGGATCTGACTTGGCAGATTATAGTGATTATTGATAACTTGTTTCTTTCTAGGATTGATATCTTACTAGCTAAGAGCTTGCTAGCATACAGTTCAGTGATGCTCACATTATGCTGTCATGTTTGTTTATGTACTAGCTTTAGTACATAGCATGGTCATTTTATCTTGTAATGTGTTGTTTCCCTAACTTCGTAGGAATTTCAAGCCAATGTTGAGAATCCCGAGGAGATCTCTCCAGATGATGTACCTGATGTTTTCTTGATGACAACTTCAGTTGGCGGCATGGGATTAAATCTAACCGCCGCTTCAAGGGTTATAATTATTGATCCTTCTCAAAATCCCAGGTATTAAAACTTGGGTCTTTTGAATATAGATTCAGTAAAGGCCCTTCTTTTAATATGTTCAATATTTTTTGTTTCTGTAGCATGGACAGCCAAAGTGTGGATAGAGCTTTTAGGTTAGGGCAGAAGAAAGAAGTTATTGTCTACCGATTGATAACTGCTGGTACGATTGAGGAACATACTTACAGACAACAAGTAAGTAATTATGTCTCAAATTCGCGGCGTTATCTTAGCTCTTCTCAACTCTCTTGACAACATATCTATTTCATTAGCTGTTAATATTTTTGAAATGATAAGCAATGTTAAGTGCTAGGTATTTAAGGTCTGAATTTCCAACTCAACTTGCTGTGTTAGCAACCAAGGTTTTAAGGAGTCGCTCACGTGCCTTAGGGATTTGAGGGGTATGCAGTGTCAATTAGGTGTCGCCAGGGCCAATGTAGACGACGCCATAGACAGAGCAACTAGCAGGTTAGAGAGGACAAGAGGGAAACCGCCCACGAGAATAAGGGGTTCAGTCAGGAAACAGAGTTTTCAGGCAGAAGAGAGAACGCGAGGGAATCGTGCACCCGAATAAGGGGTAAGAAGAGAGGGAGAGGGAGGAAGCCAGAGAGAGTGAGAGGGAAAGGGAGGCAAACCAGCCGACCAAAGGTGCTCTCTCCTCATTGTTAGTGGGTGGGAGTTCGTGATATATCGTCTCCTCACCTTATGCCTTAGGTGCTTAAAAGGTGGAAAGGACCTAGGCTCCCTCTCCTTGCGCTGCCGTCTATAAAACCTTGTTAGCAACTCGCCATTTCACGTCACCAACGCCAAATGGGGAAATACCAGACACCGCCTCGTAACAAAGGGGAGGGGCGCGCGATGGGTGTGATTACACAATAAGTTAATAATATTGTTCATTTCAGGTTTTAAAGGGTGAGGCGTCGACCTCAGTAACAGAGAAAATACAGTGCGCAAGTGTCCTTGAGAAGGAGGTACTCCCTTAGTGTACATAAACAAGAGAATGAGTTTCCAGATATCGTAGTTAACTGACCATATCTTGTCTCTGTTTCCACAGAAGGGCAAAGTTTTAAGAGTTCCAGAAGATGGTTTTGATACATCCTTAACTCATGATGAACTTTTGGAGTATACTGGATTTGATAAGTGAGTATTTCCTTTCCTGAGAAACTACTCTATTGATGTGTCCATGTCAACTGTGTTTTAATAATTCTATTTGTATTTAGAAGTATCACGGAACATGTGGAGTTTGTTGAGGGACACAAGCATGTTGTGGGCGTTCATAACCACAGCTTACTCTTCTCCGTTGAAGAGTCTTTACCCTGGTTATGTGAAGATGAAAGGTAGTTATGTTGTACTATTTTACGCAATTTCTAAATTGTTATTTAAACTAACTGGTCATAAATTATTTCATACGCAGCCCCCCGGTTGATCGTGGTCGAAGCTCTCGCAGAAAGATCCCATGTGATTATGTTATTGGCGGGTAACAAAAATAATTCGACTTTTTCACTCATTTGTAATACTGACACATCTTTGTGCGCTAGGTATGTTAGAATGGATGTGCAAATTAGCAGTGGTAATGCAAAAATAATCAATTCTGCTCGTTTATGTTAGAATGGATGTGCAAATTAGCAGTGGTAATGCAAAAATAATCAATTCTGCTCGTTTATATTTTATTTCTCTCACCAAGCTTGATCAATTCATAGAGGAACATGTTGACAGAGTTCCATAGGCAATAATATGTCAATGATGAAGGAGTAACTTGGAATATGGTCCATGCCTGACCATTTAATATCAGATATTGAGAATAGACGTACCTCGAATGGAACATGATTCTACAGAATCAACTATTAGGTCACTTTAGTCCACACGCTAAGATAAATACTGCCCAAAATTTACTTATGTGCACTAAGATATACTCATTACTTCTATGTTGAGCAAGTATTGCTTTAATTGAGATGTTTAAAAAGTATATCCGATAGCAACATTGGCTGACTGTTTACCTTTTGCAGAGAGAGGCAAGCATATAGAGTGAATGACGAAAGGTGGGGTGTGCAGAATAAAATGCTTCCTAGTGCTATGGTTAATACATACACTCAAGGGAAGCCATCACCATACGGACCTGTGGTAATTATATTTTTTAAGCTACCCCTTGTAGCTCTTAGGCCTCCTAATTCAAGTTGTTTTGACCATGTTATGTATTATTGCGTAACAGGTTACTGGCGGAAGTTCTCGGCAAGAGGCAGGTAGGGTGCATGAGCAGGGTGCTCCACACATGGCTGGTGGAAATTCTCGGCCAGAAGCAGGTAGGGTGCATGAGCACCGTGCTCTGCAGATGGCTGGCGGAAGTTCTCGCCCAGAAGCAGGAGGGGCGCATGAGAGGCATTCTCGACAGATAAATCGCTGGGCAAGGTCACGTGATAACCCAGCGGAGGAGCCTGATGCACCCACTGGGCCTGGCTAGACCTTTGGCCCGAGGGTCTGCGCACCTCGACATTATGTCAACTCAGCTAGAACTGACCTGTGTGATGCATGTCATCAGCAGCATTTGGAACCTTGTAATAGTAGTGCAGTGGAATTCAGCTGTCAGCTCTAATGTTGTAGTGCAGAAAGAAGATGCCATGAAACTGCAAGTAGCGTTGCTGAGCAAATGCTCCTTTGCCCATACGCTATGTGACCGTTTTTCTGATCTTTAGGATTTGTTGAATGGTCTGTTGTCCTATAATGAGTCAGGTTTACGATGCAACATTTTTCCTTTATCTCCTCCTTTATGAGATGTTTCCTGAGTTGCGTTTCATATGTATGGACTGTTGGTGATCATGTTTTGTTGATATATTCAACAAAACCTAAGTTGGTCTTGATCAAAAGAGGTACGCAGACACCTGTAGAGAAAGCTCTCGCGAAAGCTCTGGCGACATGCCGTCTTCCTCCTCCTGATCTTCCCTTCCGATTCCTCCCCAATCTAGATCCCCTCTCTGATTCAGCTCCTAATCTCTCTCTTTACCCCTTGATCTACATCTCCCAGTCAATCTATTTCTAGTTCATCTACTGCTCCCCCTTGACTCCAGATATCCCCAAATTAGGAAGAAGCTCTGTTACGCAACCTTGTTTGTGCTCCGCCCCTTCCACTCTTCTCTGGTGATCCTGCCCCGTCGTGGCCATACCTGTTCCGCCCCTTGACTCTTCAATCCCAACACTTTCGATCCCCAATCCTGGTTGTGACTCGTCCGGCTGGCTCCTTTGTAGCCTGACCTGGTCGATGCGAAGATCAATCTGCAATCACTACGAGACCATCAGAGGGCGCCACGGGATGGAGCTTCATGATCAGGCTAAGGTGCCAGCCTCAAGGGCGCCAGGATCCCAATGAGAACATTGGGATGGAATTGCCAAGGCGTTGGCAAGGGCCTTGGCAACCCTAAAATGTGCCACCTTGCCAGGATGGTTGTCTCCACTAAAGCTCAGATAATCTTCGTTTCTGAGGTCAAAACTTCTAAATTTACTTCTGATGCTATTGCTTCTCGCTTTAATATGAATGGTAGCATTGTAGTGCCTTCTCGAAAGCGCTCGGGGGGACTTTGGTTGATGTGGTCTGACGACGTCGACATCTCTGTTCATACCACTTCGTTCCATGTTATCTTAGCTTTAGCTACTGATAGGTCTATGAACCAGAAGTTTGGTCTCATCTGTATTTATGGTGACCCGTACCACCGCCAAACTGCTTCGATCTGGAGCCAAGTTGCGGATTTTGTGTATGATAACAGCAACTTGCCTATGCTTTGTATTGGCGATATGAATGACCTTCTATATGACTCTGATAAGAGTACTTCCAATATAAATAGACCGCGCTTGTATGCTTTTCGTTCTTTTGTGAAAAATTGTGGCCTGTTTGATCTTGGGTTTTCTGGTCCTGCCTACACTTGGACGAATAGACGCTTTTCCTCCAAACCTCTTTTTCAGCGTCTGGATAGGTGCTTGGTTAATCACGATTGGTGTGTTGCTTATCCTATCTCTAATGTTTACAACATGCCACTTTTACACTGTTTTAGTGATCATGCGCCTATTCTTTGCTCTACTGATGGGAATTCTAGTAAATTGAAAATCTCTTTCAAGTTTGAGAACTGGTGGCTTAAAGAACAGGATTTTCAATATCATGCTAAAACCTCCTGGCTGCAGTCGGCAAACAAGCCTTTTACTCAACGCACTAATCACCTTTCGAGAAGTCTTAAAATATGGTGCAGGAAGAAGAAGCCACTACAGGATGAGCTTCAAGAGCTAGAGGCAAAAATTCAGGACATTCAATGCCAACCTCTCCACCTACAAAACCAGGCTTTGGAACAGAACCTTGTAACCAGGTATGAGCAAAGTATCACCAAACTCAATGATTTCTATGTGCAGCGTGCTAAAAAGAGTTGGATAAAAGATGGGGACAGAAACACCTCTTTTTTTCATAGAGCTGTAGCCAAAAGAAGAAGAAGGAACACGATTCTATCCATTGCTGATGAACACAATCTTGTACATTTTATGCCGGATAGAATTGCTGCTACTTTTGTGTCTTATTTCAGATCAATCTTTACGTCTACTACTGCTGCTTTGGATAATCTACATTTTGCAGACCTACCTCAAGCCTCAGATGACCCAACTTACTCCATTCCGGACAAGCATGAGCTTTGGGTGACACTAACAGACATGAAGAAAAATGCCTCCCGGGTCCGGATGGGTTTAATGTTGAGTTTTACTTAGCTGCGTGGGATTGGATTGGAGATGATGTTCTCAGCCTTGTCAAAAATTTCTTCCTCACAGGCATGCTCCCTGCTCATATAAATGACACCCACATAGCTCTCATTCCTAAGAAGCTTGTCCCCCAAGTGCCGGCTGATTACAGGCCTATAAGTCTTTGCAATGTTATTTACAAGCTTATTGCTAAATGTCTTGCAAATAGACTTAAGCCGCACCTCCCAGACTACATCCATCCTTCGCAGCAAGCTTTCATACAAGGGCGTAGAATTAGTAACAACATCATCATTGCTCAGGAAATAACTCACTCTTTTCAACTTTCTGCCTGGAAACAAAAAGCTTTTATGCTTAAAATAGATCTTGCTAAGCTTTTGACAGGCTTGAATGGCCCTTTATGCTTGCTGCCCTTGCACGTAAAGGTCTGCATGGTCATTTTATTAAGCTTATCCATGCTTGTATTTCTCCGCCCATCTTTTCTGTTGTAATCAATGGCCAACCCTTTGCGAGATTTGCTAGTGACAGAGGAATTCGACAAGGCTGCCCGTTATCGCCGTATCTTTTTGTCCTTGCTATTAATGAATTGTCTCTAGCATTGCAGGAGGCTTTGGCTAGCTCTGAGCTCAATGGAATTGTTTTAGGCCCCAATTGCCCCCCTATCCATTCTTTACTCTTTGCAGATGATCTCCTAATATGTGGGGAAGCTTCTATATATGAAGCCCAAGCAATGAGGCAAATCCTTCAATCCTTTTGTCAATCTTCTGGTCAGCTCCCGAACTGGTCCAAGTCAGGTATTGTTTTCAGCAAACATGTGTCTTCTATGATGCAAAACCAAATCAAATCCATCTTTCCGGTTCCTGTCATTGATGCTTCTTTTCTCACTTAGGACATCCTCTTATTCTGCCTGCTAAAAACAGATCTGAAGCCTATAATTTTATACTTGATAAATTCAGATTAAAACTTTGCACGTACAAAGCAAACTCCTTATCTCATGCGGCTAGAATTGAACTCATAAATTCTGTGTTTGCTTCCATCCCAGTGTACTACATGTCAAACATCATTTTCTCAAAAAAAAATATTTCCAATATCAATGCTATCATTAGGACTTTTTGGTGGTCTGGCATCTCCTCGGAGCCAGCCTCCAAATCTCTTTGTTTGAAAGCTTGGAAAGATATTTGCGCTCCAAAAAAAGAGGGTGGGCTAGGCATTCGAAATCTGCAGGCAGCCAACCACAGGCTCATTTTATCAACGGCCTGGAGAATTGCTGAGCAGCCCAACAGTCAGCTCTATAAGGTGCTCCAATCTAAGTACTTTGCTGACGGCTCGATTTGGAGACCCAAGCCTAATGTTCCCAAATCAGCTTTTTGGGCCTCTATTCTGAAGGTGATTCCTCTGCTCCAGCAAAATGCTTTCTACCAGGTCACCACAGGAGAGCTCTCTATCTGGAACTCGCCATGGTGTTCAGCTTGGATTAGGATTTATGACGATCTTATTATCCAGCAAACCCCTTTTACATACCCGGCTACAGTTAATCAGCTTTGGGTCCCTGGCTCCAAGGTTTGGAACAATGTATTGATTGACAATCTTTTTCTTCAACCCACTGCGGACATGATTAAACACACGCCAATCATTCATTCCAGCGACAAAGACATCCTTTGCTGGAAACCCACTCAAAATGGCAAGTGCACATCTAAATCTGCTTACCGTGTATGTTTGAAAAGTTTGCAGGAGGCAGGTGCCCCATCGCCAAGCCAGTCGATTCTCTCACGCTCCAGATCCTCAACCAAGTTTGGAAATGCAAGGTAATGATTCCCCGAGTTAAAACTTTTGCTTGGAGGCTGCTACGTCGTGCCATTCCTTCGGATGCAGGGTCTCCAGATTTTCTACTCGAATTGATGGTCTCTGCTCTCGGTGTGGGCTGTTGGAAAATGATTTACACCTCTTTTTTACTTGCCCTTTCGCTCGTGCAGCTTGGTTCCAGCAGCCGTGGTGCATTCGGGCAGACATTTTCACTCAAAACTGCCCCTCTTTCTCTCAGATTATTAAGAACCTCTTGTCACTTGATCACCCTTGTGCCAACCTGAATCATATTTTCACTTTTCTTTGGTGCTTGTGGAAATCCAGAAATGATCACTTATTTTGTAGGAAAGAGGGCCAGCCGCACCAGGTTGCAATTGCTACTAATGCTTTGCTTCAGGACCTCGAGACGGACATGGTGTTGGGTCACACGTCTTCTACGTGGCAAACAACAGCGAGCTCGGATGGGCGCTCGGACACTGATCCTGTCCCAGGAACAACAATTCGAACTGATCTTGTCATTGCAGGACCTAGGATCTACACAGATGCGGCATGGAAGCAAAGAAGATCAAATCCGTCTCCGACGGCAGGGATTGGTGTATACTGTCACTGGCAGGAAGCGAACCACACATCAGATGTCTTCATTCAAGCAACTGCCAGCAGCATTCCCTCTCCCATCCAAGCTGAAGCATCTGGCCTCCTTCTGGCTGCCTCTATTGCAACTCATCTTCGACTCAGCGAAGCTAGTTTCTTCACCGACAACTTGAGTCTTGCTCGTGCAGCAGCGGCCCCTTCGGCGTCGCATCCTGCTGTTCCTTGGGAAATTCGTGATCTCGTCTTGAGGTTTCAGCAGGCCGCCACCCCTCTACACGCAAAGGTCTACCATGTTGGAAGAGGAATCAACGGAGTGGCGCACAACTGTGCACATCAGGCTAAACGATCCATTGGATCGACGCCTACTAGCTCTTGTAGGAGCTCAGCTCATAGCAACATTACCTGCCCTGTGCTTTCAGCTATTGCAAACATCCATCTCCCGGGTTTTGTAATTCTCTCTGTACTATACTTTTGAGCTGAATGAAATTGGGCACTCTGTGCCCTCCCCTGTTCAAAAAAAAAAAAAAAAACCCTGGCAAGCAGAAACTGCTCGCAGCTACTCGTAGCTTACAGTCATCCTATGTAATGCATATCTGGAGTGATTCTGCACAGATATCTTGAGATTCCGACTCATGTCTGTACTGTCATGGCCGGAATGCTGCGCATAATTTTGAACGTCCGGCAGCAATCCAAGAACGCGTGACACTGACACTTTACCCGACTTGTGGGGCACCGCCGGCTCAACCCTGCCGGCGTAGTGCCGGAGCGAGATTCTTCACGCAGTGCTCCATGGACCCGGTGGTACACGTACTTGTCTTGTCTAAGGTCTGGAAGGCGCACGAGGTGGCACTAGAGTGAGTGCGCGAAGCCCAGAGATCACCTTGTCGGCAGACCGCAGCACTGCGGCTGCAGGTTGGTCGCCTTGAGCTCCTAGCTCCTGTGGTACACGTTGGTTGGCGGGCGCAGGCAGCATCGGAGATTGGCGACAGACCAGACAGACAGCTTGCTGCTGGCTTTGATCTACTGAATTCGTGACATCAGATACAGACAGAATTTACCTAGATACTTCATACTGGCGCTGTCTTACACAGTTGGATTTTCTAAGATGGAGAATGTTCTCAATGAGAAAGAGAATGACAACTACTCCCTCAGTACGTATCAAAATGAGATTGTGGTTCCATTAACTGGTGGTAATTAATTACATTAACAACGTGCTGCTGACTGAAGAAGGATTAATTAGGTGTACAAGCGTCTTCAGAGATCAACGGGACTACCTGCTACGGCTTGCACAAGGAGAGCGGAGGGGTAAAAGCAAAACAAACATTTTTCAGATGTATTCAGCACCCTTCCAAGTAAAGCACAGACATATGAAACTACACCCCCCGCGCTTCTAAAAGTTCATAGCCCCGACCGGATCTCCCCAGAACATTTTACATTAAAAAGGACACCCTCGCTTCTAGAAACACACTGCAATTTGATCAAGTTTCAGTACGAAACAACTCTGATGAACAATACGAGACGATCATCTGCACGGTGAGTCGAATCCTCAAGCCTCGACAACTTTCTTCTCTGCTGCTGTCAGTAGCTGCAGTTTCTTGCCCAGAAATGAAGGATCAAACTCTGTTCGGGGTCAAAACCTTGGACTGTGGACCCATGACAAAGTCCGAACGTGATGGTTCTGGCCTGGAACCTCCTTATGCTATAACTAATGGAATTCAGAATGGTAAGACGGGCCAAAGATTTCGCCTACATCATTCAGTACAGCAGCTCGAATATTCATGCTTGGCATGCTTCCGTCAGGTAAAGGTTCAACCACAGTTTTTCAGAAGTGGGTATGCTTCTCCGGCCGCTGAGACCCGAAGACCTCTTCTGCTCCCTCGCCAGTCGCCCCGCCGCCCGTCCACACCCCCGTCCTCTAAACCAGAAGCCCTCTCATCCAATCCAAGTCCTCACCCGACGCTTCGAAGCGGAGAAGTAGTTGCCTCCGTGCGCAGGGGCCGGTGCCCGCTCACAGTCACAGTCGGCGCCATCGTCGCCCAGGACTCGTGGCGTCTGCGTCCGTGCGATAGAGGACATGGGGCGGAGATAGTGTGGGCCGGAGAGGTGGTAAACTGCTAACTCGTCCATGGCAACGGCGGCGAGGCGCGAGTCCCTATCAGTACTGAAGTTCAGTTAACCACTGTCAAGGTGTCCACACCAAAAGATTCAGCCATCAGACGGTTCGGGTCGATCAAGACGATGAGAAGATCTAACGGCTCGCCGTTATTACTGTTTACCGTCTGTTATCGTTTTAAACTGTCTGTAACAGGCTCCGTTATATATACTGTAAGAGCATCCACAACGCTGGACTCTTTTGTACACGCTTGAATAGTCAAAATCAATGAGTATAATTCTATTCCCAAATGCTAAAGAATGCACGGCTGCTAACTCGACGTCGCGAGCAATCGATTGACGGCCGTCCGATCGTGAATCGAGCGAGCTGATGGATCCCGCCCCGCGCGCGACGTCCCGACCAATTCCCACCTGGGTTTTGTGTGGGTCCCGCACGACCATTTCGTCCCCTCCCGACAAACTAATTAGAGGGTTCCGGCGAAATCCGGCGCCGTCGAGGATACCGGCGAGCTCGCCGGCGTCCGCGAAGAGAGCTGCTTGAGTGTGCGAGTTTCGGGGGCCGGGGGGATTGAGCCACGCTCGGGGCTGTTTCGGAGGAGCTACGCGGCGGGGTGGCGTGCGGGCGGAGAGCTCCGCGTCGGAGGTCAATCTGACGACTCGGGTACGGCGAGTTCGGCGCCGGAGGACTAATCCGCGAGCGAGGGCGGCGAGATTCGCGCCGGCGACCACCCCCTCGTGTGGGATCTGTGCGTCTGGAAAGCGTGCGGTGAACTCGGGTGGGAGGCGTAGACCTCTGCGGGGACTGTGAGCTTCGGTCAGATCGGCGGCGCCATCGACGACGAGAGGTACGCTCGGATCTCAGAGCATGGTACTCCGGTTTTATAGGAGTAGTAAGTTGCTGATTTAGTAGTAGTGGGATTCAGAATAGGAATAGTAAGTTGCAGATTTAGGTGTAGTGGGTTTGAGATTAGGAGTAGTAAGTTGAAGATTTAGGAGTAGCAAGTTGCAGTAGTTGCAGATTAGGGGGAGTAGCAAGGTGCAGAGCATGATTTTGTTGCTCTGAGTAGAGGAGTAGCAATATGAACCGTAACAGATTATGGAGTTGCAAGTTGTAGATTAGGGGGAGTAGCAAGGTGCAGAGCATGATTTTGTTGTTAGCAATAAGTTGCAGAGCATGATTAGGGAGTAGCAAGTTGCAGAGCATGATTGTTGTTAGCAATAAGTTGAAGAGTTTTTAACTGTTATGGAGTTAGGCAAGCAACCTGATGTTTAAGTTGCAGGGTAGTATCAAGTCGCATAGGTTTGGAGCATTAAGTGGCTTTTTCAGTGTGTCTGCTATGCTCCAGAGTATGAAGGTGCATAGCGCGACTGTTAATTTTTGTAGAGCAGTAGGACTAAATTTGATACAAGTTGCAGAGCATGAACAAGTTTGTAGTAAGTTGTATGAACACATGTGTGAACTAAGTCTCTTTTTGATTTACTGAAGCATGCAGAACTTTTAGAGCATGGGAAGATGAACAGCTAGAGTTTGTAGGCCTTTTTGAGATTATAAGCCTAAAACCCATGCCTGTCATGTTTTTTGTCCACAAGAAAAAAAATTACATGGTAAATGCATGGAGCTTCTTATTTAGGTTACTTAAGAAGCATGCAGTTTTGCACATCAACATGCATGTTTTTAACAGAAGTGTGGTGGTCTCAGTCTTCTCTTTGTTTGATATGCATAATAGGAGTGTGGTGCGCCTTTTGCCCGACAACGAACATGACGAAACACAACTTGCGCTTACCTGAACCTGCTATGGGCGCAAGGGTTGAAATCGCAGGACCATCCATGCCCAGCTCGAGCACAAACCCCACCGGTGGAGCAGCAAGAAACCAACCTGTGGCTGCAGATCACACAACAGGAACAGGGAAGGCAACTCCTAAAAGGAAGAAGGTCCAAGCGGTGAGTATTTTTCTGTGTGTTTTTTAACCAATACATGTAAAATGGCACGTTGCGTCGTTTTTAATCTTTCATAGTTGCACACGAACTTGCAGAAAGTTGTGGAGTACATTGCAGGAACAAGTTGACACCCACAAATTGGACACAATTTTGGGTTGTCCGGACAATATTTCTGGTGGCCCGGTGGAGATGCTCGAAGCTCCAACAATCTCCCAGCAGTGATTTTATTTTGATGGTAGATTCAGACTTCTATGTCCAGTTTGTTAGAGAAAGTTTAGATTCATATCAAACTCTCTCTCGCCCATAGGTTAGTTTTTGAAGCAGCTTCTGATCTAAGTTGCATCCATTTCCCAACTAGGTTGCAGTAGGAAAAGGCACAGTAACATGTTGTACCTATTAAGTTTGTTTTTGGGTAATATCCATGGATGTAGGATGGTCTTTTGTTATTTTTCAATGTTTTTGAATATGCAAGTTTTTATGTTGCTTGCAAGTTGCTTATCACATTAATCTAGTAGTTTTAGACACCCTAGGGTATTTGCACAACAACCGTTGATTTTTAGTTGTATCCGTTTCCCAATTGGGTTGTAGCTGGAATAGGTAAAAGTTTTATTATGTCCATATTAAGTTTGTTTTGGGGATATCCATGGATGTAGCACATTATTGTAGGCATTATGCAAATGAGTTGTAGTTTGGGAGGTACTTCCCATAGATGAGTTGAGCCGGTCAGCGCGGAACTAGACGAGTTGCTGGCAGTAATGACATTAGTTGCAGACATTCTGTAGATGAGTTGTAGTTTGGGGGTACTTTCCATAGATGAGTTCAGCCAGTCAGTGTTTGAACTAGATGAATTGCTGGCAGTACCGACAATAGTTGCAGGCATTATTAGATGAGTCGCCCACAGTAGTAGATGAGTTGCAAGCAGTGCTAACATTAGTATCAACAATACTATTTTTTCCAAATATTCTTTTCCCTTGGAGTGGGTCTAAAGGATCAGGGGAAATTTAACTAAACTTGCAGCTGTAGATACCCTGGGTGTTCTCCACAACTTTTTAAGTTGCATTTTTCAGCCATTATGTTGCAGGTTTCTCACCAATAAGTTGTGCATCTATTTTTAAGATCTGTGGGGTGGTGTTTTTTATGAGCCCGTATAAGTCATGTCCCATATCATTGAATTGCTGCAGGCATTTTGCAACAACTTTTATATATTTAGTGGTGTGTTTCACGACTTTTCTAGTTTTTCCACAACACTGTTGTTCCTGGGAGTGGAATGTAAAGGGTATGGGAATCTAACTAAGTTTATAACTATCTTAGTTGAAGCTTCCAGTCCACTAAGTTGCAGTTACCTATCCACTAAGTTGCCGCAAGAGTGTCGTGTGCATCTACTTTTTAAGATCTTGGGTGTGTTCTTCCAGGCCTATCTAAGCCGCCGTGTCATTGAGTTGCTGCAGGATTTTCTGTACACCATACCGAAGAAAAACGTAAGTAGCAAACTTTTTTGGTTAACTTGCCCGACATTTTTTGGAGAAGTTTACTTCCTACTTCAAAACTTGTCCTTCTTTTTTCTAAGTTGCGGGCATAGGTTATTTTGTTGCTTCACAAACACACTAAGTTGCTTCCTCTTCTTACTCTGGCCAGCTTCACCATCACCATCAGAGTCACTGTCAATCTGTACAGGACTAACATTTTCTACAACATTCAGTCTCTTCTTCTGAATTTCTTCTTCAGTTTTAGGCGCCCTGTGTTTGTTGCTTCTCCAACACATTGGTGTAACCATGTAAGCTGCCCTCTTTGATGTGTTCGATTTTATAGAGAACCTCAAAGCATATGCATTGTATTGCGCTCTGGCACCGGCTATGGTGTCAAACATCTTTCCCAAAAGGGCTGATGTGGACTGGATGCAATGCAACTTCTTCATTGACCCCAACCCCGCCACCGTCCTCCTATGCCAAACCAGGTTGAGTAGTCGATGTTGTAGGGACAGTAGTGGTGGGTGCGCTGGGATTAGATCGATGTGGAGGGCTGCATTGTGTTGCGGCCCCCTTGCACTACCGATCATCCAAATTTTCGTGCCCTCCATCTTCTGGGTATGGTGATTCCTCTACTGTCTCTACCGTTGCTGGCTGTGTGTAAAAAGGTGGATCCATATCACCCTCCAGACCATCAGCGGGCACGTTCAAGTCCAGGTCTGTCATCTGTACAGAAAATAGCAACCAATTTCGGTTCTATCTGAACATACATATGTACAAAAGGCAAAATGTAACACATGGGTCAGGAAAACATTAAGTTGCCTGCATTATTCTCACAGATGAAAGTACCAGTTTTGATTTCTACCCAACTAATGATGTTTTTTGGTGTTCATCCCATGTGCAGTGACAGATGATGAATCAGCAGTAAGTGAAAGGGAGGAGCACAGTTCTGATCAGTTCATGGCCTCTTTTTATGAAAAGTTGAGCAGTAAGAACATAGTACTTTTGTGAAGCCCCAGCGAGGAGTAGAACTACTCGAAAAAAAACTGCTAGGTTGCATCTACAAACTGTTATGATCAGTTCAAGGCCCCTTTTATAATTCATGCACCAAGAGCAGGCCAAGGTGGTCTTTTTTTTTACGATGTTTGCTTTTCTGGTTCTGCATTAAGTTGCAGCTATCCCTGGTACTAACATGAAGACAAATCTGGTATTAATACTAAGTTGCTTCTGGGACCTAATTAAGTTGCATCCATGTCGAGTACTTGATGTAAATCTAACACATGTTGAAGATCTACAGTAGTTCTCCAGCTACATCCAGTAGTTGACTGTTTCTTGAACTAAGTTGCTTCTGGGGTCATTAAGCTCTACCTCAAGTTATTCTTTGTTGCAGATCCCTCACACAAGTTGAAAACCTACATGTTTGTTTTGCCTACCTGAAATCCTGGAAGTTTTGATATGCTTTAGCTACACAGTAGAGAGAGAGAGAGAGCAGCAATTGAAACGTACCCGGACAGCCGGACCGCTACAAAAAAATTCCCTTCTTCTGATTGCTTCAGAAACTAGGATTTATGGATTTCTGTGCTAGAAACTCAATGGATTCTTCAAGATCTAGCTACAGAACAGGGAAAAGCAATAATTTCTTGCTGCCAGCAACAATGGCTTTCGTTGTGTTTTGCTTTCTTCAGATGAGGAAGCAAAGGAGAGAGAGAAGTACGCAACTGTGGCGGCGTCTGGGCATTCGGTAGGTGGGCCGTGGGGGCGCAAAGGGCTCGCGCCAAAAACTGGACGGTACGCGCGGGATGTTCACCTGGTCCGGATTTCTGAGCTGCGCGGGTCGTACTTTCCTTTCCTGGTGATTAGCGGGACAGTACTTTCCATTTATGGCGATTGCTGGCGGGTACTAACCAGCCATCGATTGCTGCCTAGACATGGCCAATTCTATTTGAACCTAGGCAAAAAATCTGTTTTTTCTTTTTTCTTTGAGATTTCATAACACGGGATTTTAGCCTTATACTATTCAACACATGGTCTGCGCATTTCCTACATACACTTTGGGGTGTTTTTTTTTTGAAGGAGGCAAAAGCTTTGCGTGTTACAACATGAAACAGAGCGGCAAAGCCGCCTGTCCGAGGATAAACCCCGCCAGACTTACATAACCAAGGGGATCAAACTAACTAACTTCCTTGCACCCGCAGCCCCCCAGGCCCGGGCTTCATCGCGAATGCGCGCAATCAAAACCGGAGGAGGCACCGCCTTGTTTTGAAAGTTTCTCAGATTTCGCTCTTTCCAGATTTCCCACATGACGAGAATCATAAGGGAGCGCAGTCCCTTGCCTTTGTGACTACTAATAGTCGCCATCAAATCCCAGCACTCCACAGGTGATGTCAGACCCAGGGGGTCAGGAGGGAGGGGAAGGATAAGCCCCGCCCAAAGCTGAACAATAGTCCAAATGCGTTTAGAGTAGCGGCATTGGAAGAATAGGTGCGCAGCCGACTCTGGGACCTGTTTGCAAAGAGCACAAAGGTCATTGTGGGGCCATCCTCTGGAAGCAAGTCTGTCAGCAGTCCACAGTCTGTTTTGCAGAGCAAGCCAAGCAAAAAACTTGCATTTGGGAGGAGATCAGATCGACCAGACGTTTCAACCATGAGCGTCTTGGTGGATCCCAAGAATTGGAGCTTGTAAGCAAAGCTGGAAGAGTATTCCCTGTCGTTGCTGGAGCCCCAAAGGATGGAGTCAGGTTGTTGGGTAAGCTGAGTGTTTTGAAGACGGCTCCAAAGGGAGACAAACTCAGCAATGTGCTCAACCGAGGTAAGACTCTGCCGATTTATATCCTGAATCCAAGCGTGTGAGGCAATGGCATTGTGCACCAGACGATTCTTCTTTTTGGAGCAGGAGTAGATCAGAGGCACGAGGTCACGTAGACAACGGCCATCCACCCAAGAGGAATGCCAGAATCTTGTCGTCTTCCCATCTCCAAGAGAGACCCTAGTAGCAGAGGCAAAAAATTGCCGGTCAACATCATCGCAAGGCAGCTCTGTACCAACCCAAGGCTTAGTAGGCGAAGTCCATTCCTACCATAGCCAGCGTAAGCGAAGCGCTCTAGCAAACTTTTCCAGGTTCAGAATTCCCATCCCCCTAAGAGCCTTAGTGCGACAAGTGCGAACCCAGTTGACCTTGCATTGGCCGCCCGCAGCCATGTCCTTGGCAGACCACAGAAAGGCGCGACAATATCTTTCGAAGCTCTTGATCATTCCTTTAGTGGGCTTCAGAGCAGTCAGGAAAAATATGGGCAGCGAGGACAGCACAGACTTGACAAGAGTGAGGCGGGCAGCGGCATTAAGGAGCTTTCCAATCCAAAAATCCATGAGCTTCAGGGCCTTATCTAGCAGCGGTTGGAAGTCAATTCGGCAGAGCCGAGTGAGGGACAGAGGGAGCCCAAGATACTTCAAGGGGAAGCAGGCCCTAGTGGCAGGGAAGTTCACCAGGATATCATCAAGGTCCAGATTATGACATTGGATAGGCGCCACCGAGCTTTTAGAGACATTGGTGACAAGTCCCGTGACCGCCCTAAAGGATGCTAGAAGAACAACCAGGGCCTCCACGTCATCCTTCTCCGGCTTGAGGAAGATGGCGGCATCGTCCGCATAGAGAGATATCCGCAGTAGCGCAACGCGACCAGGAAGCGGTGAGACGATTCTAGTGCTAGCAGCATGAGCAAGCAACCGTTGCAATGGATCAATGGCAATTGCGAAGAGCAGGGGGGATAGCGGGTCACCCTGGCGAAGGCCCTGCCATGAATAATGGGCGGGCCCGGAATGCCATTCAGGAGCACGCGAGAAGTGGCGTGGTGGAAAAGCATGGACAGCCAATTGCGCCACCGCGGCGGGAATCCAAGCCTTTGAAGAAGGTCCAGCAGGAAGTCCCAACAGACAGAGTCGAACGCCTTGACAATGTCGAGCTTGATAAGAAGCGCCGGGGTTTTGGATCTGTTCAGTCGACAGGCCGTGTTTCGGACCGCCATGAAGTTGTCGTGGATGCTTCTTTTCTTAATGAAGGCGCTCTAGGAGCTGGAGACAAGAGTGTCCATAAGCGGCTGAAGCCGGATGGCCATTGCTTTTGCGATAATCTTGGCAACACCATGAATGAGGTTAATGGGGCGAAAGTCACCAATAGATTCGGCCCCATCCTTTTTAGGAACAAGCGCCACCATAGCCGTATTGAGGAGACTCAAGTGATCAGAGCGCAAGGCATGGAAGGAGATGATGACAGCCATTAGATCCGCCTTGATCAGCAGCCAGTAAGACTTGTAGAAGTTTCCAGAAAAACCGTCGGGGCCAGGAGCCTTTCCAGAAGGCATCTGGAGGATAGCCTGATGAATTTCATCCACAGTGAACACATCATCAAGGTGAGCAAGGTCGTGAGTAAGTAAATCAAGAGCATCCCAGTCGAAATCCAGAGTATGAGGGAGGGGGCGCTGCATGACCTTGCAAAAGTGCTCCGAAATGAGCTTCTCTTTCTCCTCATGCTGAGAAGCAGAGAACCCATTGGACATTAAGCGCTGGATGTGATTTTTCCGCCGCCTGGAATTGATCTTGACATGAAAGTATCTTGTGTTAGCGTCGGCCAGTTTGAGGTTGGTGATGCGAGAGGCTTGTCACTTTCTGGATTTCTCAATCACAGCAAGGGCCACCACTTTGGTCTTCGGTTTTGAGCGCAACTCGCGTTCCTCAAGCGAGAGGGAGCGACCCTCCTAAGCAATGTCAAGACGCAAAATGACATCATTGGCCATCAGAGCTTGAAGTTTGGTGTTCGAGAAAAGCCCCCGACTCCAGTAAGTTAGACACTTGGCAACCTTTTCATTGATATAGAAACTAACAGGAACGTGAAACACTAAGTCGGGTCACTAATAAAGAAAGAGAATGGCAACTACTCTCTCAGTATCAAAATGTAAAATGTAAGACTTTCTAAAAAAAATGGTGTTTCCTGATTTGTACGTATGTAAACATGTTAATGTGTTGATTCACCCATTTAGGAACGAATCAGGGCAAAGCCAAAAAACCTAGAAAGTGAGTAGGTTCTTACGGTGGGGTCCCACCGACACCCCTAACAGTTTGACACAACCCAAAATCTGCCCGGCACCCCAACTAGGCCCCAACTTTGGAGGCCTTCTCGGGTGCCGTGCAGTGGTCGGACAAGCCCTCTGACAGGCGGAGCCCACCTACCAGTGATACGCGTGAGGCTGACGGTCGTTCAAGCAAAATACTGACCTAGACGTTTTCGAGACGGCTTCGCAGCTTGTCAACGCGTCACCCACATTGATGTCATCAAGGATGATAGAGGCAAACGTGTCCGATCTTTCAATGAGATGATAACTATCGATTTGGTGGCATCGATGTTGACGATCCGACTACAAACGTGCGAGGACATTGTGCCTTGGCAATCGTTACACCAACTCCGGGAGGTTATTGACAGCGTCGTATGATGGCCCACAAGTATAGGGGATCGCAACAGTCTTCGAGGGAAGTAAAACCCAATTTATTGATTCGACACAAGGGGAGCCAAAGAATATTTATAAGCCTTGACAGATGAATTGTCAGTTCAGTTGCACCTGGAAGTAGACTTGCTCGACACAGTTTATCAGTAACAACAGTTTTATGACAGTAGCAGTAGTGAAATAATAGCAGCAGCGAAATAAAAACAACAGTAATAATTGAAGTAGACATCAGGATTAAAAATATTATAGTCATAGGGACGGATGAATGGGCATTGCATGGATAAGATAATTCATGAAATAATCATACATAGGGCAATTGCAAGTAAATAATAATAAGGTATCCAAGTAATAATCAATCATAGGCATGTGTTCCGTATTTAGTCGTACGTGCTCGCAATGAGAAACTTGCACAACATGTTTTGTCCTACCAGCCCGTTTGTAGCGGGGCCTCAAGGGAAACTACTGGTAATTAAGGTGCTCCATTTAATAAAGCACCGGAGCAAAGTATTAACACTCCGTGAACACACGTGGTCCTCACGTCGCAACCATCCCCTCCGGTTATCCCAATTTCTGTCACTTTGGGGCCTCAGGTTCCGGACAGTGACGTGTGTATACAACTTATAGATATGATCCAAAACAATAATTATTCTCATGATACAATAACATGTTCAGATCTGAAATCATGGCACTCGGGCCCTAGTGTCAAGCATTAAGCATAACAAGTTGCAACAATGACATAAAGTATTAACCAGGGATACTAGGCACCATGCCCTAACAATCTCACAATTATTACATGAATGATCTCATCCAATCCCTACCATCCCCTTCAGCCTACAGCGGGGAATTACTCACACATGGATGGGGGAGTCATGGATGGTTGATGGAGAGGCGGCGGTGATGATGATGGCAATGATCTCCTCCAATTCCCCATCCCGGCAGGGTGCCAGAACGGAGTTTCTGATCCCCGAAATAGGGTTTTTGATGGCGGCGGAGCTCTGGAGGTTTTCTGGAAAAAAGCGTCGATCCCCCCGAAGTTTTTAGGTCAGAGGCATTATATAGTCCAAAGGGGAGCGTCGGGGGCCACACGAGGTGGCCACACCACCCCTCGGCGTGGCCACGGCCCAACCGCGTCGAGGGTGCGTGTGGGGCCCCTATGCCCCCTCTTCGCTTCATCTTCTGGCTCCGTGGGTCTTCTAGAAAAATAGAATTTCTGTAATTTTTCTGGAATTTTCCAGAAACTTTGACTTTCTGCACAAAAACAAGACACCAGGGCAATTCTGCTGAAAACAGCGTTAGTCCGTGTTAGTTTCATTCAAATCACACAAGTTAGAGGAAAAAACAACAGCAAAAGTGTTCGGAAAAGTAGATACGTTTTGGACGTATCACCGTAGCACGGTCGACCCAACCATTCAGGTCTAATTCTTGCAAGCAATCGAGAACAAGTAAGAACTATGAATTGATAATCTGGTTATTGCGAATATAGATGAATGATTATATTGAAAGTGGGCACTAGTACAGAACGACACATCGGATACCCCTCTATGGCAACGGCAGGAGTTAGGCGACGGTAAATCGCGACATCCCCCGCGTGCCCGCACTGGGCCGTAAAGCAGGCCCACAACAAAGGCAACGGGTGAATAGTGGAATATATGTTGGCAACGGAGGTTAGTTTACCTCTGTTACAGATGTGTGCTCATCGCACACGGAGAGTTTCGTAATCTCCGTTGCCATTAAAAGCAACCCGACAGCCGGCCTATAAGAACCTACTATGCCCTTCACTCCCACTCTCACTGTCTCACTTCCAACCCTAGCCGCCGCACAGTCTCCTCTCTCTCCACTCTCTCGCATGGCTTCCACCGTCGGCGCTGGTAGATCCGGCCATCGCGGCCGTGGCCGCGGCCGTGGACGCCCCACCCTCCGGGCCTTCAGGCAGCAGCAGCGTCAGCTGGTGTTGCGGGACGAGCTTGCGGAACATGCCGCCGCCGATCCGGCCCCCTCGGGCCGGTCCCGCACCCTTGGCGCTCGTCCGCACGGCGAAGGCTCCGGCCGCACCCGCTCATTTGGCCACCATTGCAGCTACCGCGAGATCCGCCAGGCGATGTACCCCGGCCGCCATCCGTCTTCCTCCTCGTCCTCGTCCTCGTCCTCTGACGAGGAGGAAGAGGAAGAGGAAGAGGAGGAGGATCGTGATCTGGAGATCGCTTGCCAACTCTCCCGCGCCGATTTCGAGCGCGATGATGCCAAGCGTCGTCAGGGCGAGGCCGGTCTGGAGGCGGCGGTCCTCCTCTCCGAGGCCTCGACCCAGGTCGAACGCGCCGAGGAGGCGGTCTACCAGTCTGACCTCCGGGCCACCATAGCCCTCTCTTTGGTCCACGGCGAGGGCAAGGCGCCGCCAGGGGAGGCCGGCGCTAGCTCCGTCGCCGGTGGCGACGCTAAGCGAGCCCGCCTCGCCTAATGTAAGACCCCAGTTCAGTAGGATAGCTGTTTTCTAGTTGTAAGTAGCAAATTGTTTATCCATAGATTTGCTCTGTTTTTAGTAGGCATTGTTTACACATAGATTTTAACTGTTTTCTAGTTGTAAGTAGCTAATTGTTTATCCATAGATTTGCTCTGTTTTTAGTAGGCATTTGCTCTGATTTTAGCTTTGTTTCTGTTATGCCGATGATTAAAATTAGGTGACACCGTGTGATCCGGGGTGGCGCTAGTGATCCTTGTGATATGCACAAATACACATCGATCTTGTGCATCCTACTTGGCTCGCTTGCTCCATCACTAGAATTTGTGTGTCCAATCTACCTATATATGAGGCATTGTTTAGGCTATGTTCTAGTTGTAATTAGTTCTATATTTTCTGTAATGAGTAGCTAATTGTTTATCCATAGATTTGCTCTGTTTTTAGTAGGCATTTGTTCTGATTTTAGCTTTGTTTCTGTTATGCCGATGATTAAAATTAGGTGACACCGTGTGATCCGGGGGTGGCGCTAGTGATCCTTGTGATATGCACAAATACACATCGATCTTGTGCATCCTACTTGGCTCGCTTGCTCCATCCCTGGAATTTGTGTGTCCAATCTACCTATATATGAGGCATTGTTTAGGCTATGTTCTAGTTGTAATTAGTTCTATATTTTCTGTAATGCCGATGAATAAGCATTTGTCTTGTGTATAGAGATGAAGGAGCTTACATTTTGATTTTTTCATCTCCTTTAGGGCGAGGAGGAAACCTGGAGACTATGCGGCAGCCGTGAAGACGTAGGAGGGGGGCTCCGTCCACACGGTCCACTGAAGCCGGCGCCTGCAGGAGCAAGACTTTTGTGCAGTACTAAATAGGTAGAAGAAGACCACGCAATGAAGCTGGGCGAAGAGGAAGGTGAAGAACCGGCGGTCGTCAAGCAGGAACCACAGGGCTCCGTCGACGGCGCAGCAGGCGTCACCGGCTTTTTTTTTGTTTCCTTTAGCCCTCATTACAAACGGTCAAAAACTAATCTCCGTATCTGATGTAAAGACTAAAGGCAACGATTATATATTATGCCCGTTGCTAAACTTATTGCAAACGATAAAAATCTTCGTTGCCATTGTGAGGCTTCACATCAGTGACAGAGGCGGGGACACGGACCCTTTCTCCGTTACCGAAGGGTTTTTTGGCCCGTTTCCGATGTGTCGTTCTGTACTAGTGGGGGTTCCGAAAAGCGGTCTTAATCTTGTCGATCTGACACAGACGAAGTACGGCGAAGTTGCAGCGACGGCTAACTTTTAACTAAACAAAACCCAAACCCTAAAACGACGACCTAGGGTTGTATTTATAGGGAGGCAGTGGGGAATTTCGTGCAGCCTTGGAAAAGGGGGTCGAAATCCACCCTAAGTCGGTTTCCCTACCAATCACTAGTACAGAACGACACATCGGATACCCCTCTATGGAAACGGCAGGCGTTAGGCGACGGAGAATCGCGCTTTCCGCGCGACCAGTGCGTACAAACCTGACATGGGCCGCGGGTGGCCCGTCAACATAGGTAACGGAGAAAGTATTAACTCCGTTACCCATAGTATTGGCAACGGTCTTAATTATGTCTCCGTTTCCGATATGTGCCTCTATAGCAACGGAGGCTTTTGGGTGTCCGTTTCCAATGTGGACACGTTCCATCTTCTTGGAATCCGAAGCGAGGCGAGTAAATTCCATGGCGTAGTGGCACCGCCCACTACTCCTTGAAAACCCCAATCCTTGCTAGCTCAAGACGCCACAGAATCTGCTCTCTCTCTCGCTCGCTCGCTCCCTCCTACTGATTAGCGAAGATACCTCGCAGCAACGACACACAGGAGCACACTGAGTCGCCGCGGGACAGTCCCCCCGTCAGCGGCGAGTCCGTTGAAGGACCGACGCCGGAGACGAGCGACGACGAATACGCCAACTTCCATGATCCCACCTTGATGCTGGGCCCGCCGAAGGTTGATTCTGATGATGAGTCAACCGAAGAGGAGAAGGAGGAGGAGGAGGACGACGAGGAGGGCGAGGTGGAGGCGCCGGTCCCGAAGAAGGGAGCCCCGGCGACGGAGAAGAAAGCCGCCGCCACCGCCTCCGATATGCTGCCGCCGCCGCCACCACCACCTCCAATGGCTCCCAATAAGCGAGGCCGTGAGAAGGACGAGGATTGCGCGGAAGCAGGGCGCAAGAAAAACAACAAGTAGCTAGTAGTAGTTCTATAAAGTTCTCCAACTGTAATTTACTTTATTATTATTAATATGTACTGCGTATGTAATGTAGTAATCACTAATATTAATATAAGTATCCTATAAGTGGTTTTCTCCATATAGTAGAGATTAGGAAAATATTATTCCAGAGAGTAGAAGAAATTCCACAGAGTGGGCGCGTAGGTCCCACACCTCAGTGGAAGAAACACAAAGGAAACGGTCCTTCTAAAGAACTGTTTCCTATGTTTTACCTATATATATGGGCTTACAGAGCAAAACCTAACACTCGTTTTCTCACTCTGTCCCAGTATGCTAGATCTGTTCGTGGCGGCGGCTCCTGGCGTTGCGTCCATCGCCGGCGCCGTGGCGGCGCCGTCTCCGCCCAGAAGACGGCTATCACGGCGAGGTCTTCGTCATCTCCCCCGACACGGTGAGGTCTTCGCCATCTCACCCGACACGGCGAGGTCGTCGCTCTGTCCGCTTCCTCTGCCTCCACCACTTCCGGATCTGCTAGATCGATCCAACGGCGACCTGAAGAAGGTATCAGATCCACATCCGGTAGTTCTATTTAGATCATTTCTTGATGTAGTTAACTTGCCTATTGTGCACTTGCAACCGGTTGTAGTTTAGCTTACTTGTTGATAGTAGTTCAGTTCACATCCGGTAGTTCTATCTAGATCATTTCTTGATGTAGTTAACTTGACTATTGTGCACTTGCAACTAGTTGTAGTTTAGCTAACTTGTTGAAAATAGTTCAGTTCACATCCGGTAGTTCCATCTAGATCATTTTTTGATGTAGTTAACTTGCCTATTGTGCACTTGCAACTAGTTGTAGTTTAGCTAACTTGTTGAAAGTAGTTCAGTTCACATCCGGTAGTTCTATCTAGATCATTTCTTGATGTAGTTAACTTGTCTATTGTGCACTTGCAACCGTTGTAGTTTAGCTTACTTGTTGATAGTAGTTCAGTTCACATCCGGTAGTTCTATCTAGATCATTTCGATGTTTATGTTGTAGTTTAGCTAACTAGTCCATGTGAAAACAGGAGTCTATTTCGGTGACACTGCATAAAAAAGTCGGAGACACAGAAAAAACAACGAACATTACTCAAGAGAGTAGTGTTTGTTGACTTTCCCATAATGGCCTACAATTATATACACAGTTCAGTACACACTATATACTACTGTATACTTCATATTATTGTGTTAAATTGTTCGTTCTATCTAGTAGTGTCAGAACTAACATAAATCCTTATTTACATTTAGGGATATCAAGCTGTTCCCTTTCAAACTCCACCATACATATCCACCGTCGCTATTGTGACGTTTTGGTACACTGCATAAAATACTTTTTTAAGTAAGAGTGTTTTATACAGTGTCGCCGAAATGTCACATCGGTGACGTATTAGATTAGATTTCGGTGACACTGCATAAAAAATCTAGAGCCGGTGGTGGCCTCCATGGAAAGGATGATCGTTGTCAGGCATCCTATGAAGCTGCTGACATCGCAATATCTTGTTGACAAGCCGTGTGTTGACTGCTCCGGTTCATCAATAAGAGCCACCTCAAGACATAGGTAAGATATCGTTTCAGTTTGCTTAAATTCATAGTGTATTTGTTTTAGCATATGTATTTAACAATTGTAACTCTATTTACTAATGTATAGGGTCCAAAGCTTCAACATCCTTCTCTCAAGAAGTTGAGATAAGAAGAGATTGCTAGAGTGACACCTGCGAGGATTGTGGAAAAGGATGTAGGGAAGAAATCATATATTCTTTCCGTCCTTTGACATGATAGGCGTAGTATAGATGAAATCTGTTATCGTTTTACCTCTTATGTTTGTCACATCTTGTGATGCAATTGTAAAGGTGAAATTGTGATGGAAATGTAAAGTTACATTGTGATATGAATGAAATCTGTTACCGTTTTAGTATTTCACCTTGTGCTGTCAGATTTTAAGTATCTAGTGGCATTTGTAAACGTGGCATCCTGTAACCGAAATATGAGAAATGCTCAGTGCAAACGGGTGGATGGCAAACTCCGTATCTGATGAAGGAAAACTACGGAAACAGAGGTCTGCGCAGAACCGTTGCCAAATGGAGACCTCATCGGAAACGGTTTTTGGCCTCCGTTACCGATGAAGGCCTTTACATCAGTGACAGAGGCGGGGACACGGACCCTTTCTCCGTTGCCGAAGGGGTTTTTGGCCCGTTTCCGATGTGTCATTCTGTACTAGTGAATACGGACTCTAAAAACAGCCTATGAAAAGGTATTTCGGAAATACATGGGCCTGGCCCAATAATAAAGGTGACGTAGCACCATATATCACTATGGACGAAAATATGAAGTGTGGATTGATACGTCTCAAACGTATCTATAATTTTTGATGTTCCAAGCCTGTTATATATTGATTACCACATGTTTTTTTACACTTTATATCATTTTTATGCATTTTCTGGAACTAACCTATTAACAAGATGCCACAGTGCCAGTTCCTGTTTTCTGCTGTCTTTTTGTTTTAGGAAATCTATTCTGGAAATATCCTTGGAATTCAACGCCAATTTAACTGATTTATTTCTAGACCGAGAGGAAGCACCTGCCCGAAGGAGACGCCCAAGAGGCAACCCTAGGAGGGCGGCGGGCCCACGGCGCGGCCAAGGGTGGGCCCGCGCCCCTAGGCCGCCTGCCCCCCTCGGGTGCCCTCTGACGTCGCCCCTTCGCCTATAAATCACATCTATTCAGGAAACTCTAGAACCATGAAGACTTTTCCCAGAAACGCCTCCGAGCTCCGCCGCCACCAAAAACCCTAATTCGGGGGACAGAAGTCTCTGTTCCGAGACCTTGCCGGGACGGGAAGTGCCCCTGGAAGCATCTTCATCCTCATTATTGCTTCCCATGATGAGGAGGGAGTAGTTCTTCATTGAGGCTGAGGGCTCTACCGGTAGCTATGTGGTTTATCTCTCTTCCATGGTGTGATCTTTATGTGATCATGAGCATTGTAATCTAGTTAAATTCATAGATGTTTTCCCTTCATTATGTTATGGATATGCTACTCAATTGGTTGTATCATTATAATTTCCGGAGTTACCTTTGTCCCACGGTGCGAAGAGGACAGTGCGCGTGCCGTGTGTGACTCTAGGGATAATAGATTAGAGGGATATTTACCATGAGTTATTCTTTGTGTTGGATGTCACTATGAAATTGCGGTGTTTGTTTAGTACTACTTGGGGTGCTCTTGATGAGGGTGCCCTAGGTTGGGAATGACGAACTTTAAGGTGTGCTTGTGTAGCCCTACGTGGTGGTCTTGGTGTTCTATGATATTGTGGTGTTTGTTTACTCAGACTTTAAGGTGTGCTTTTGTAACCCTACGCAGTAGATTGATATTTCTATCCAACATGAGAATAGTTCAGAGTAGCATCTAAGTTGCATATTGAAGAGGAAGTATTTACATGTGTTCAATTATATTATTATTGTTGAGAGTGACCACTAGTGAAAGTATGATCCCTAGGCCTTGTTTCCAAGTATTGAAACCGTTTATCTCCAGTTCTGCTGCATGTTTGCTCGCTGCCATTTTTACTACAGATTGCAATTACCACTTGTAATTATCCGTATCACTTGCATTTTACCGGTAGCTATGTGGTTTATCTCTCTTCCATTGTGTGATCTTTATGTGATCATGAGCATTGTAATCTAGTTAAATTCATAGATGTTTTCCCTTCATTATGTTATGGATATGCTACTCAATTGGTTGTATCATTATAATTTCCGGAGTTACCTTTGTCCCACGGTGCGAAGAGGACAGTGCGCGTGCCGTGTGTGACTCTAGGGATAATAGATTAGAGGGATATTTACCATGAGTTATTCTTTGTGTTGGATGTCACTATGAAATTGCGGTGTTTGTTTAGTACTACTTGGGGTGCTCTTGATGAGGGTGCCCTAGGTTGGGAATGACGAACTTTAAGGTGTGCTTGTGTAGCCCTACGTGGTGGTCTTGGTGTTCTATGATATTGTGGTGTTTGTTTACTCAGACTTTAAGGTGTGCTTTTGTAACCCTACGCAGTAGATTGATATTTCTATCCAACATGAGAATAGTTCAGAGTAGCATCTAAGTTGCATATTGAAGAGGAAGTATTTGCATGTGTTCAATTATATTATTATTGTTGAGAGTGACCACTAGTGAAAGTATGATCCCTAGGCCTTGTTTCCAAGTACTGAAACCGTTTATCTCCAGTTCTGCCGCATGTTTGCTCGCTGCCATTTTTACTACAGATTGCAATTACCACTTGTAATTATCCGTATCACTTGCATTTTACTATCTCTTCGCCGAACTAGTGCACCTATACATCTGACAAGTGTATTGGGTGTGTTGGGGACACAAGAGACTTCTTGTATCTTAATTGCAGGTTGCTTGAGAGAGATATCTTTGACCTCTACCTCCCTGAGTTCGATAAACCTTGGGTTAGTCACTTAAGGGAAATTTGCTGCTGTTCTACAAACCTCTGCACTTGGAGGCCCAACACTGTCTACAAGAATAGAAGTTATAGTAGACATCATGGATCTCGAAATATTTCGTCCAAGTCTTCATGCATCATTATGGTGGCTTCAAAGTCGTTAAATCTCCAATTGTAGCGTAATCTCCAATTCTTGCATGATTGTTGCCATCTCCATGAACAATCATACTCCAATTCTTGTCCTTCTCCTCCTTGCTAGGTCCATTGTTCCTAAGAGTTACAAACACATCTGTTTTAGGCAGTAGCATACTCTCATGTATATTTGGAAGAGTTCAAAGAAATGAAAGTACCTGATAATTAAGTTGAAGGCGCGAGCTCGAGTAATAGCTCCTTGCATAGATGTAGGACTAGTGGTTGTAACTGTAGGTGGGATGTCCTCATCATCCTCCCCTTCTAGAATTGAAGTCGTCCCCGACACAATCTCATCTTATTTACCATAGTAGGGCTTCAAATCTGCAATGTTAAATGTGGGACTAACCCCATAATCAGCAGGGAGCTCAAGTTTATATGCATTATCATTTATTTTCTCTAGCACCTTAAAGGGACCAGCAGCTCGTGGCATTAATTTGGACTTGCGCAAATAAGGAAAGCGATATTTGCGCAAATGCAACCAAACAAGATCAGCAACATAAAAAACAACATGCTTTCTTCCTTTATCGCCATAAGTTTTATATTTAGCATTCATGCATTTAATGTTCTCTTTAATTGTCTCATGCAATTTTAGAATTAGTTCAGCACGTTGTGTAGCATCAAAATTACTTTGCACCATAGATGGATGAGGCAATAAATCAATAGGTGCACGAGGAACAAAATCATAGACAATCTCAAAAGGGCACATCTTTAGTGGTAGAATGCAGTGAACGATTATAAGCAAATTCTATATGAGGCAAACATTCTTCGCACAATTTCAAATTTTGTTTCAAAACAGCCCTAAGCATAGTAGACAACGTTCTATTAACAACTTCAGTTTGTCCATCAGTTTGGGATGACAAGTAGTGCTACAAAGTAGTTTAGTCCCCAACTTAGCCCATAAACATCTCAAAAAGTGGCTAAGAAATTTAGTATCACGATCTGAAACAATAGTATTTGTCACACCATGCAAGCGAATAATTTTACGAAAGAATAAATCAGCAACATTAGCAGCAGCATCGCTTTTATGACAGGAAATAAAGTGTGCCATTTTAGAAACTCTGTCCACAACAACAAATATGCTATCCCTCCCCTTCTTTGTTCGAGGTAAACCCAAAACAAAGTCCATGGATATATCCTCCCATGGAACACTAGGTATAGGTAACGGCATATCCACGAGGATTAAGTCGTGACTTAGCTTTTTGACAAGTACTGCAGCGAGCAACAAATCGTTCAACATCCCGTCTCATCTTTGGCCAAAAGAAATGTGTAGATAGTACGTCCTCAGTCTTCTTTACGCCAAAGTGTCCCGTTAATCCTCCTCCATGCGCCTCCTGTAACAACAAAGGACGAACGGAGCTAGCTGGATTGCATAGCTTGTTAGCACGAAACACAAATCCATCACGAAGGATGAATTTGTTCCATGTTCTACCATCCTTACAATTCTTAGAAGTTGAAAGGGCACAATTCAAGTTGCCTATCTGATTCCGTTTATCGCTATCGCTGCTATGCTAGCTTGAGTCGTCGATCCCTTCGGCCCAGGGACCCTCTGCCATCCATTGCAGCAGAGCCGTTTCATGAGCGGGGGGGCTAAGCGCAGTTCTTTGAATCAAAGAGAAGCAGACCGTGCGGGCAGCTCACCATCATTCTCCCGTGCTCTAGCAATTGCGCTCCCTAGACCAAAATTATGCTTGCAATTTCATCGGAGCTAGGGATATCATTGTTAGTGATTTCATGTCTATCAAGCAGGAACGATGATCCTAGGATCACCTTCCTCATACCTGTATGGAGCCCGTTTTCGACTGCCGGCTTAGCAGGCTAGGGCACCACCCCTAGCCGATAGCTGCTCATAGCGCACAACATTATGCGCGTGGCAGGCCCCTTACTCGTTCTCCCCTCATTCAGTTCCTGGTATGGGGTTGTAGGGAACCGTCAGGACGCACGAGACGAATCGACAGCCTCTGACGCTAGCAGGCGCTGGAGAAAGAGAAGCCCCTATTCCTACAACTAAGAAGTCAGAAGCGCAGCTACCAACATGCTAACAGAAGAGCGGATCCAATACACATAATACTTTTTTCTTCCGAATGATGAATTTGGGTAGATTTTTTGAATGTTGCATGACCACGTCTTTAAATTCAGCATTATGCATATGCAAATTTTTAATGGTCTCCAACCCAAATATTTTGAAGTCAAGTTGTGAAAGCATAGTGTAACGAAGAGACAAAGCATCAGCAATAACATTATCCTTACCCTTCTTGTGTTTGATGACATAAGGGAAAGGTTCAATAAATTCTACCCACTTAGCATGTCGACGGTTCAGTTTTGCGTGACTACGAATATGCTTCAAAGATTCATGATCAGAATGTATAACAAATTCTTTGGGCCATAAATAATGATGTCAAGTTTCTAATGTCCGAACAAGAGCATATAATTCCTTATCATAAATAGAATAGTTCAGACTAGGCCCACTCAATTTTTCACTAAAATATGCAACATGTTTTTCCTCTTGTAACAACACACCTCCCAACCCAATTCCACTAGCATCACATTCAAGCTCAAAAGTCTATTAAAATCAGGAAGTTGGAGCAAAGGAGCATGTGTTAACTTATCTTTCAACATCATGAATGTGTCCTGTTGTGCATCGCCCCAAACAAAGGGCACATCCTTCTTTGTAAGCTCATTCAATGGCGCTGCAATGGAATCAAAATCTTTGACAAAGTGCCTATAGAACCCAGCGAGCCCAAGGAAACTACTCACTTGGGTGACCATTTTAGGAGGCGCCCAACTCGAAATTGCCTCAATCTTGGCTGGATCAACTTCAATGCCCTGCGATGTAACAACATAGCCAAGAAACGCAACTCGATTTGTGCAAAAGGTGCACTTCTGAAGGTTACCAAATAAACGTGCAGCACACAAAGCATAAAAAACAGCACGCAAATGATTCAAATGATCCTCAAAGATTGTTGTATATGAGAATATCATCAAAATAAACCACCACAAATCGCCCAATGAAAGCACGCAAAACTTCGTTCATTAATCTCATGAAAGTACTAGTAGCATTAGTTAAACCGAAAGGCATGACTAACCACTCATATAAACTGAACTTAGTTTTAAATGTTGTTTTCCATTCATCTCCTAATTTCATTCGAATTTGGTGGTAACCACTACGCAAATCAAACTTAGAGAACATGGTAGAAGTGCTCAATTCATCAAGCATATCATCCAAACGTGGTATATGGTGTCTATAACGAATTGTAATATGATTGATAGCCCTACAATCAGTACACCTGCGAGACGAACCATCTTTCTTAGGTACCAAAATAATAGGAACATCACATGGACTAAGAGACTCACGAATATGACCTTTATCGATTGGTACGGTAAGGTGCACGGTTCGGTAATGATGCACCATGAATTAAGTCAATCTGGTGCTCTATGCCTCGAATAGGTGGTAATCTCGGCGGCACAACACTTGGAAAAACTTCCGCAAACTCCTGCAAAACGTTAGCAACCGCAGGGGCAAAAAGGGAGGCATATCCTCAAAAGAAAACAATACCTCTTTGCAAACAATAGCATAGCAAACAGATTTATTGACATCCAAATCAGCAATATCAGACTTGGTGGCTAAGAAACATGGATTGGTCAATTTAATTTCGTTAGCAACATTATTTGATGATGAGGGTTTATCCTTATGTTGCTGCGCAAATTCTTTAGCCACAATTGGATTTTCACACTTTTGTTGCTCCTGTTTTTTCGCTTTACTAGCTGTACAATATCATCTTTCAAAATTTGTTCAAGAGACATAGGAAGTAATGCAATATTTTTATCCTTATGAACAAGAGTATACTGATTCATTGCAATCTTTTTCCTCATGCGCAATAAGAGCCAAAGTCTCCTCATCATAATCTCTAAAGGAATCGTACCCGCCATCTTCACGAGTTTTTATCACACGCTTATTAGTACACTCACGTGCATAATGACCCCAACCATCACAACAGCGACATTGGATTTTACTAGTGTCAGTGTGTCCCGCGGAAGCCGTGGAAGATGAAGGCTGCGTGGAACCAGGAGGCCATTACGAGAGGGTGTTGGTGTCTTGCTTGTCATTTCTCTGTTGGGCATTGAAGTGGCGCTAGCAGCAGGTGCCGTGGTGCGTGTAGAACGTGCACGAGTAGTCCATGATGTAGAGCAACCTGCAGAAAAATTAGTCCACGAAATCTGCCCATCCTGCACTTCACGTTTAGCAATACAAGCAAGATGGAACAAACGGGTGATGGTATGATACTCCTTATACTCCAAAATTGTTTGAATTTCCTTGTTTACCCACCCCGAAAACGTGCAAGCATAGGTTCTGTATCTTCAATAACACCACATCTAATTAACCCAGTTTGCAATTCCTGATAATATCCCTCTACCGAAATTTTGCCTTGTTTTAGGTGTTGCAATTTTTGAAGTAAATCACGTTGATAATATGGAGGCACCCAACGAGTATGCATAACAGTTTTTAAAACAGACCAAGTGGTGGGAATATCATTAGGATTCACTCTACAATATTCCGACCACCAAATAGAGGCAAAACCAGTAAATTCACAAACGCAGCTTTAACACGTCTATCGTCAGGATAATGTAGGCATGCAAAACATTGTTCAGTTTCTAATTCCCATGTAAGATAAGCATCAAGATCATATGTACCCTCAAACGGTGAAAGATGTAATTTCAGTTTAGCGACATGATCATCATCGTGCAATACCTGAGGGCGTGGTGCAGCATGAGCATTGCGAAAGTGGGGGCGCGGAAGACCAGCGGCTTGTCACAGCACATCTTCCCCCCATTCTCGTCCTCTCCCTCATAGTAATCAAAGTTCTCATCGACATCAGCGGCGAAGGCAGCACCCGAATTTTGTCCCCGTTCGAGGGGAACACGTCGCGCTCGGCCTGTAGAGTTCGGCGTGCGAGGAGCAGCAGCAGGTGGTGGTGGTGGTGGTTGGGAGGGGGGTAGTCGAGCGAGCAACTCATTGAACTTGGTGTCGAGCTTGGTATCAAAACTTTGCTCAAGGCCCGCTATCTTGTCAAGCGCCTCACCAAGTCTTTTGTCAATGTCCTGCGTGTTCTCCATCACAAGCGTGGCGAACTTAGTGTGCATTTGTTTGTTTGTCAAGTTCTCCCATTCACCATCGGATCCTGTCATGGTTAACAGAAAACAAGAAACAAATCACAAGAATATGTTCCTATCAACTACTATGTGTGGGTGGAAAAACGCGTAATCCGTCAAACCAAAAAATAAGCTCTTACAACTTCTCATTAAGCAGCAGGAGGTGACAAGCAACAAACGGTGTCAACTCTCGCTGAAGATTAGATGAAGCGATTGCCAGGTGAACATCACAACACACGGTGTAGAAATCGGTGGAGCTTTAGGAAGGCTTAGCAAGGATTAGCAATAATCAAATCAGGAGTGCAAGTTGAATAAACGCTCAAAGACGGTATTGTGCTGGTCCTAGGCTAGACCGTACTAGAGACGCGAGCATATAGCACCAAGAAAGTCAAGGCGCGGCAACAACAAGCAAACACAGTATAGCTCAAAAGCAGGATATATGTCAAGATCACAGATAATCAAAGATTCAAAATTGATCAAGACAGAAAAGTGCCAAAAACTAAATGTTCCCGGACGAATTTGGCAATTCTGTTCATGGAAGCGGCAGCTTGCACGGAGGTGGGCGGCGGGGAGGCACGGGGCGGCCTGGCGGCAGGGAGGCACGGGGCGAGCGATTGGACCGCGGCGCAGACCTCCAAGCTCAGTTTCTGGAGCCCTTGTATGGGGGCAGCGGGGAAGGCGGCGGCGGGAGGGCGAGCTGCAGCGTGGCGGCGGCGGCGGAGTTATTAGGGCTGCGGTGGGGTAGGGATTAATGCGACCCTAGTTGGTGGTGCAGCTAAACCATCTAACCCATCAGACCAAACTGTCCTACAAAAACAGCTGAAATCTAAACAAATTACTGCTCCAAATTTCCTGATTCTGAACAAAGAACAAATTACATTTTTTTTGTTTTTGCGGGGAAGAACAATACTACTCCCTCTCATCTGAAAAGAATGTTGCGAGTTATGCTGTCAAATTACACGTTAGTGAATTCTTTCTGACGACAGTTAAAAATGATCTGAGATACTCCCTCCGTTCCAAATTAGATGACTTGCTACATCCACATGTGTTGGATAGCAAGTCATCTAATTTAGACTAGAGGAAGTAGTAGTTAAACCATCCAATAACCACAAACAATAAGTCAAGGACAAAAAAAAAACCATTACTAAAGTAATAGGGGCAAAGTAGGAGTTAAAAGGGACGCAAATTTCTATCTCGACCAAGCTTGGTCAGGCGTATGATCAAAAGTTGAAGTTCAAGATTGGTTATGAATTCACATCTCGTTCGCATATTGCTCGGCATCCTAATATGTATTGACACTATGTGGGAGGTGCTGGCTGTGATCATGCACAACATGATCGTGGAATATGAGACTGATGACACATCTATGATCAAGGGTGAGATTATTAGAGTGAGTTGATTAGACCCGAAGGTGGAGGAGAAAGGTTTGAGCAGTTTCTCCAATTTCATCGTGAAATGCGTGATCGGACAACTCACTTTCAACTTCAAAATGATTAGGTTAACGTAGGAACCATTACTTATATTTATATCTTCTCGTTTTATTCCAATTTATTTTCTATACTTTTAAATTCATTTGGCTCTAAACTATGCTATTTTAATTTACTTGGTTGTAAACTATATGATTTATTTGTTTAATCGTGTGTACTATTTTATTGGTTCTAATCAAGATTGTATAGAATGACCGGAATGCCAAAATTATAAAAAGCTGACAGAATAAATGAAATGAGTCGACCCGTTGGATACCAGACGGACAAAGACCGAGTATTTGTTCGTCTTGCCACCTAAAACGGACCTAAATGTATAGGTTCGTCGTTGGATTTGTCCTGGTCATAGTAGCAACAAGTCACCTGCGCCACGTCGCGCGTGAGATCAGCACCGCGCTTGAACGTCGCCGTTCCAGAACCGCGAAATTTGCGGTCTGACCACACGGCGTTTTTCATTTCCAAAAATGGTCGAGTTACCGTGGTCAGAGCCGCCTCCATCTCAACCGTCGGCGACACATCCGGCGGCGGCGGACGAAGGCCCTGTTACGACGAGAAGGAGAAGACGGGGACGAGACCAATTCTTCCCCCTCCATCCACCCATCCCCAAATCGAGCGTGACAGAGGAAGCCTTTTGCGCCGCCGGCCAGTGGCCGTCGGACCCAAGCGATGGGATCTAGGCGCAGAGCGGCGCATATGGCGACGACCTCGACGGTCACGGTCGCCGGACCTCGCTCCATTTCTCGGCGCCTCGGGGTCTCGGCGACGACCGACGGTGGAGAAGGGACCAAGTGGGGCATCACTCCCGTCAGTGGGCGGCAGCCCCTTAGCGATGTAAGTCAGTCAGTCACTCAGTCAGTTCCAGGCAAGCTATACTCGAATTTCATTTTTTGTCGAGAATACATTTGACAGATCTGAATCGGAATATTTGTTCTTCCCGCGATCTTCCTAAAGATTCAGTCACCGTGCATCGATTAGTGTCAGTAGCAATCAATTCCGTTTGGTTTTGGAGCGAATCCTTAAAAATGTCATCTTTATTGTGGGTGATCTCCGTTTGGTTGTCATGGACGAATCGTATTTTTGCTCCGTTTGGTTTTGGTGGCAAAAATCGATTCGTTTTCTTCGAATTTGGAAGCAGACTGTTTTTCTTTCCATGTGTAATCACCGGTTTGCATTTACGAGTAAAAGGAAATTGCTTGTGCGTGTGACCGAGTCCGGCTCTGTTACCGAGCTTCCTAAGGATTCAGTCACCGTATATCGAATTATTGTTAGTAGCAAAATTGTTCAGTCAATTCCGTATGGTTCTGGAGCGAATCCTTAAAAATGTCATCTTTCTTGTGGGTGATCTCCCTTTGGTTGTCATGGACGAATCGTATTTTTGTGGGCCGTTTGGTTTTGGTGGCAAAAATCGATTCTGTTTCCTTCGTGCTGAAGAATTTGCTAGGAAGCAGACGGTTTTGTGTAATCTCCGGTTTGCATTTTATTCGAGTAGAACGAAATTGATTGTGCGTGTGACCGAGTCCGGCTCTGTTACCGAGCTTGGATCGGAGACGGTGTACGCTGTCAATATAAGCCAATGCCCCAGGTACTGAACTTCGTGTGCTCTGTCTCTTGCTTGCATGTACTCCGCCATGGACTTGAAGGCTTGCAAGAGGAGCAGGAAGAAGAGGACGAAGCTTCCTCGTCCGGCCGAGCTGCTGGAGGAGCTTGTCACCGAGATACTCCTCCGGCTGCCCGTCAAGTCCCTCGTGCGGTTCAAGTCCGTGAGCAAGGCGTGGCGCGCCATCATCTCCGACCCCTCCTTCATCCGCTCGCACCTCCGGCAATCTGCCTCCAGATGGAGGCAGAACCCGTCGCTTCTCATTACACCGCACTCACTGGACTACGTCCTGGAGGAGGAGGACTGGCCGACCACCTTCTCCACCAAGATCAGCTTCTACCGGTGGCAGCACTCGGTGGAGTCTGAGGCGAGGTTCATCATGCACCGCGACTTCTTTGCCGAGTTCAACTCAGTGTGCAACTTCGCGCATTGCGACGGCCTCGTGGTCGCCCCCACCGACACCACCGTCTACCTCTTCAACCCAGCCACCAGGGACGCCGTGACGCTGCCGGACAGCGACCGCAACAAGCTGCGACAGTACGAGGTCTGCCTTCCCGCGGGGTCGGCCGGGACCCTCGCACCGGCAGGTACAAGGTGGCCGGGCCTTCTACCGCTCCCAGGACCCTCTCACGGGCGCCTACCGCATGGGGATGGAAGTGTTCACCGTCGGCGATGCTTCGCCTTCCTGGAGGGAAACCACAGCCGATCCGCTATACCCTGTCACGGAGTGGATCACTGCCGTGTTCGCCTACGGGGCCCTTTTCTGGGTCATCGACAAGCGCGGTCTCGAGACGAGCCCGCATTGCCTCCTCCGCCTCAGCCTGGACGACGAGAGCTTTGGCGTCACCCGCCTGCCCGACTCGCTGGACCCAGCACTCGACGAGTCCTTCAGGCTGGACGAGATGCACGGTGAGCTATGTTTGACCGCCTACAGCGCGCCCGGGCAGCAGCAGCCCCTCAAGATCTGGACGCTAGTGGGAGAACGGTGGGAGCACCGCCACTCCCTCAACATCTCGATGCTGGTGCACCCGATGGCGCTTCTCCCAGGCGGCGGCTCGATGTTGGTACGGCGGTCGCAGTACCTCTGCCGCTACAATCTGCAGGGGCCTGATCTGGACACTCTGTGCGAGCTGGACCGCCTGGGGTACCGTCGTGATGGCACGTCCGAGCTGCGGATGGGCGGGAGATCTTTTACTTGAATGTAATACCTTACACTGAGAGCCTGATCCGAATTACTAATGATGCTGCTTAGCGGAGGCCTAACTCTGAGGCTGCAATAAAATCGTGTGCCATTCTATTTATCTGTTGTTGTTGTTGTTGCTGAAACGAATCAGCAGGTATTACTGGTAGGCAGCGTCGGACGTGCCTCAGAGTATTACTGGTAGGCAGGGGCGTCTTTGCCGCGCTGGTTACAGTGCGTTGTGGCACTGTGTAATAGGCGTGGTGAGCTCCATGTGTGTTCAGTCGACAAAGATGCTCGAGCCAAATGACTGGAATTAGTTGGCGCAAGTAATTTTGAAGTAGTGTTTGTTGTTACCACATCATAATGAGTCTGTCATCTTTGACTCGCCGATCATCAATCTGCACCCTTCACGCAATCACGCATACAAAAATACAGAGGAACTTAACTGTTGCAGCAACAGCCTGTTCAAAAACAAAACCAACTAAGCTTATTTAGATACCAAATCTCATATGCTTAGCCTAAATGTGCTTTTGTCCCTTACAACATAGCTAACAAATCAGTTGGATCAGCAATATCAAGGAGAAACAAATTCTCACTCGTGCGGACTTCCGACCTTGTAAACATAATACTCGACCAAAAGTTCTTCTCAAGTGCTAAAAAGCAATCGGATACTGGACGACTTGGTTGAGCGCTCGCGTCTTCTCCGTCTGATGCTCGTCAGTCTATTTTGCTCAGTGAATCTTTTTGCGTTAGGATAAATGATTTCAGTAGCAGCTATTTTGTAGCTGGTAAAGGGGTCAAGCAAGGGGACCCTTTGTCCCCAATTCTGTTTAACTTCACTGCGGATGTGTTCACAAAAATGTTGACTAAGGCTGCAAGTCATAATCTAATTAGGGGCTTGCTACCTAATGTGGTTCCTGGTGGTATAAATAGCTTACAATACGCCCATTTTATTCTTGGAAAATGATGCTGACATGGCTTGAAATTTAAAATGGATTCTCACTTGCTTTGAACAAATGTCCGGGATACGGATTAATTTCATAAAAGTAACTTGCTCACAATTAATCTGGATGACGATGAGCCCATCTTTTTGCTCAGATTTTTGGGTGTAAAATTATTGAGTTTCCTTTTATCTATTCGGGTGTTCCTTTGCATTTTTCCAAGCTGCGTAAGGAAGATTTACAACCCATTATAGATAAGATCATTAAAAGAATTTCGGGTTGGAGAGGTAGGTTTCTATCTTATAAAGCCATAATTGTGCTTTCGCAAGCATGTGTGGCAGGTATTCCGATGTACCTCTTGTCGATGCTAAAATTCCCTAAATGGGCGGTAAAATGCCATTAATTCGCAAATATCTCATTTCTTTTGGAAAGACACATATGTTGATCCAAAATACCACCTAGTTAACTGGGAAATTGTCTGTCAGAAGGAGTATGGAGGGCTAGGTATTCAAAACATTAGGGAATTTAACTTGTGTCTTTTGGCTTCGTGGATCCAGCGGTATCACTTGGATCAACACAAGATCTGGAGAAGTATAATCGATTACAAGTATAACGTACCTGGTGCCCAATATGCTGTGTGCTAGACCTACCAGCTGCTCATCCCCATTTTTGGAAAGGGGTTATGTGGGTTGCTTCTGCTGCGAATATGGGATATAGATGGCAGTTGGGTAATGGAGAGAAAATCCGGTTCTGGGAGGATATTTGGCTCGGGCACTGTGTTGTGGCCACTATTTTCTGGGCACTATACATTATTGCTAATGAACAATGTCACACAGTGGCAGCTGTGTGGGATGGGTCTAATATGAAGATAACCTTCAGAAGGATTATGTCATCCCGGCTATTTCACATGTGGTTGGAGCTTGTTGCGCTTATGGAGAGTGTGCACTTAACATCGGATGATGACAGCCCCATTTGGATGTTACATCCCTCTGGTCAGTATTCGGTTAAGTCGTTTTATGCAATTGTTAATTTTCGTGGAGTGGTTCCTGTTCATTCTCCTGCGGTGTGGAAAATTCATATTCCCCCCAGGATCCATGTGTTCTTGTGGCTTCTTGCAAAGGATAAGTTACTGACTAGATCTAACATAAGTAAGAGACGCCATTTGGACGATAAATCTTGTCTGTTTTGTGCAAAAGAAGAGATAGTGAACCATTTGTTCTTTGGACCAGTGCTAGGTGGTGGTTCAGTGAGAATAACAATTATGTGATTAACATTTTCTCCTCTGCTACCTTGTGGTGTCTGGAGTGTGCGTAATGAGATGTGTTTACAGGGTCTAAGTTGGCCAGGAGTCAAGAATCTGCTGGGAAGGGATCTCAAAGCTGGTGCAAGGGTGGAAGACGATGTGCTTGGATGAACATTCCTCCCTGCTCGATACGAACCTGATGAAGTTGAATCATTGGCGCAGAGAGCTGATGAGGATCACATGGAGGTAGAAATGCTGATGATGGCCCTGCTGCCGGATGTCGCCAAACAACCAAGCTCGTCGTCAGCCTTGTTTCAGAGATGGCGCCAGGAGCAAGCTTGTGACGCCCTAGTGTAGAGTCTGCGCCTGGGTCAAATGTAATCGATCTATCACTGTTGTGGGGGCTTGACCCGATATCACCGGTGAGTTTATCATGACTTAATTTTTGTTCTTTTCAGGCTTTTTGCCATTATGCGCTGTAAAATGTTGTTAGACCTGCGGTTGCATTTTTAATGGAACCAGGGGGAAACCCCTATGATCTAAAAATATAGAAAGTGACTGAGTACATGTACACATAAGACGAAAATACATGCATACAAAAGTACGGAGTACATGTACATATAAGACGGAGTATAAATAAGGTCTCTAGGTGTGTGTTCCTCGACGGCATCGAGACGGCGGCGATGGCGTCGGCGAGTGAGGTGTGGTCCATCCCCTCCGCGCCCCGTTCCGGCCTTGGTGCCGGGGAGGTCGTGATGGTTCTGCGTCGGGTCTTCTCTTCCAGCTTGGCTGGAGAGATCTGTTGGTGGAGCTGCGTGCCATTTTCCGCGTCGACAATGGTGACTCGGCAGCATGGTGCTGTGGGGTCTCGGCGTGGATGCGTGCGAATGGACGAGGGCAGGGCGGTGGTGCTGTTTGGCGTCATGGAGACGTCGCCGGCTGGCCTTGCAAGGCCATGGCGTTGATCTTTGCCTGAAGATGGCTTCGACGAAGACGGCGGAAGCGACTTCTGTAGCGCGCACATGCGGTACTCCGGTTGTAGATGATGCGTGTAGGTGTGAGGTCAAGGCATGCGGCTCTGATCATGGCCACCCCCATCATAGTTGTAGCGACTTTTTGTTGCTGAGCGGCTGACTTCAGTTTGATCAATGTTGTAACTTGTAAGCTTTGATGAATAATTGCGGATGGCTGTGTGCATCACTTTGATGCTGAGGCCGGGGATCCGCACCCCCTTATCTAAAAAAAAAAAAAAAGAGCTTCGCTTCTCCGACCGTCCGTGGTGGTGAGGGGAGAAGGAGGTGGTTGGGGGCGTCCCGTTTTTGGTGGTGGTGTTGCAGGTGGGCTTCTTCTCCGTTGGCTCTGCTCCGGCCGGCCGTGGTGGCGAGGGGAGCGGTTGTGTGGAGCTGGGTGTTGCTGCTGGTGGTCCTCGGCGACGCGGAGGCGGCTGGGTGGTGGGTGGACGCGGGAAGTTGGCGCTCTGGCCGTGCTCGTTCATGGAGTGGAGATTTCGTCGCTGTGCGGCGAATGTATGCTGCGGTCTTCTACATCTGGTGGTGGCGCCATCTTTCCGGCGGCTCGTGGTACGGCGGCTCCGGCGTCCTCTAGGAGTTTGGGGTGCGGTGGTGGTGGATCCGTCTGTGCTTTTTCTGGTAGCTTGAGGTGGTTTGTGCACTTTTCAGGGTCCTTTTGTAATTTCTGGTTTTGTTTTGGACCTTTTTGTAAAGTGTTGAGCTACCTTAATTTATGCGTCGGATCCTTTCCTCAAAAAAATAAATAAGACGGAGTATAAATAAAAACGGAATATACAAAATTTGCGAAGTATAAAAAGTCAAAAGTACAAAATCACTAAACCCGAAGTACAAAAGTATTAGAACACATAAATAACAAAGTACAACAAATCACGTAGTACAAAAAATAAGAAATACAAAACTCCCGAAGTACAAAGTAAAAAAACTGAATTACAAAAATACATAAACTCGAAGTACAAAAACACTGAAGACCTACGTACAAAAGCATGCTCACACAGAGTACAGATGTACACTGAGATCCTAAGTACAAGTACGTTGAAACTCGAAGTACATGCGTTCAGTTTTTGGAATTACAAAAATTAAGTTTGTCGAAATCAATTAATATGGGATCTAGTTTTGAAAATCTCGATGCGAGGAGCTCAAAAGTGAAAACGGTTTGACGACCGATTTTCAAGATAATGCATTTTCAAACTTTGGTTTTCTTTTTCTAATGATTACCTTCTCTTCAAACAAAAAAATCACTCTCGAGTCGGCTCTCCTAGTTACAGAGCCCATTAGTGGCCCATTAGAGGCCTGCAAGCCAACCTCCTAGAGTGTTTCGATATTTCTTTTTTTTTCTTAGTTTGTGGTCTGCTGCTATATGTTTCGTTGTGTAGCTAGTGGAGTCTAGGAGAAATTCATATGCAGGACTGTAATCCGAGCAGCAGCTTTCTACTGAACACTATGCGGTACAACCGACTTTCTATTACCACAGATCAGCTGTACAAATTGGAATAGATTGCTCAGATTATGACCTCTTCTCTGTGAAGCTGTACAAGTTAGCGCCATTATTATTCCATATCCTAAGATAGAGCATATACGTCAAGATTTGCTTGATGGCACTCAAGTGCAAACTATTCTTTCTTCAGCAAATGGAAATCCAGAAGGTGAAGGTCGTCCCCATGATCGTACACTAGAAAATGGTGACGGTCATGATATGTGCTTTCCAGCCAAGGTATGCTGAAAAACTTGATGCCGAGTTGGAGAAGTACCATATTATGCCGATGATGCCGATGCATGTGATGCAGGCCTTCCCGGTGCAACGCACGGGCACTTTTGCTAGTATTATATAATAAGGATATCTCCTTATAATTTTATTTCATCTTAAAAACTTGACAAGTTTGTTTATTTGCTTGGCTTTTCCTTAATTATTTAAGGCGTCTCTCGGTTCCGGTAAATATCTGCTTTGTGTTCCGTCTCTGTACCGTATTCGGTCTGTATCTGTTTCTGACAATATTTGTTTCTGTATTTGTTTCCGGGGTTTCTGTATTTGTTTCTGCTTCCGCAAAAAAATATGAAAACAAATGTGGCACCACTCAGTTCCGTCCGTATCCGCTCCGTTTTCATCCCTAACCAACGTCATCATTAACTTTGATGGCGACACTTCCTCCGGAAACGAAATTATGTATCATTGCACGCCACTCATCCGAAAAACCTTTCATTCTGAGTGTTTGTTGTAAGAAAGACCATTTGACTTTATCATAAGCCTTTTCAAAGTTGATCTTTAAAATCACTCCATTAAGCTTTTTCCGATGCATCTCATGAACTGTATCATGTAAGATCACAACTCCATCAAGAATATTGCGACCTTGCATAAAAGCCGTCTGCATGAGTGGGTCTCACAACATGATCAGCCACCGAATTAAGCCTAATAGTAGCGGTTTTAGTGAATATTTTGAATCTAACGTTTAGAAGACAGATAGGTCTATATTGCTGAATCATTTCTGCTCCATTAACCTTAGGCAACAAAATGATCTCACCGAAATTTAGGCGAAATAGGTCGAGTTGTCCAGCATGCAAAGCATGAAACATCTCGATCAAGTCCGATTGGATTACGTCTCAAAAGTTTGATAAAACTCAGCAGGAAAACCATCCAGACCCGGTGCTTTGTTGTGTTCCATTTGGAATACGGCCTTCTTCACCTCCTCCGCAGAGTAAGGAGCTGTCAGATGGGCGTTTCCCTGATCGGAAACTTGCGGAATATTATTTGTTTGGGATTAGTCATGCGAGAAATTATCTGCATCTGGCTCCCCAAACAAATTTTTATAGTACTTCGTGATGTAGGATTTGAATTGCTCATGGCCTTCAATCGTACCGTCCTCGTGGATAAGAGAATGAATGAGTTTCTTTCTATGTCTGCCATTAGCTAGACTATGAAAGTATCTCGTATTCGAATCTCCTTCCAGGATAAATTGGGCTTTTAATCGTTGGTACCATTTAATCTCTTCTTCACGAAGAAGACCCGCCATCTCGGCATTAGATTGATTTTTTAGTTCAATCTCTTGCGTTGATAGCGGTCTAATTTCTGCAAAAGCCTCTAGTTCATCAATAATAGATGACAACCGAAGCTTCTCGTTTTTTAGCTGGCCTACCATATGTCTAGCCCAGCCCTTCAGATGTTTACGCAATGCGCTTATTTTGTTATTCCACCTTTGGATTGGGCTAGTGCCAGGCACCGGTCTTTCCCACACCATTTTAACCATTTCGAACAAACCTTCCCTATGTAACCAACCCAATTCGAACTTGAATTGGCATTTACAATGTTGATTAGGTGTTCCCGTTGATAGAAGTATGGGTGCATGATCTGACAATGCCTCTATACGTTCGAGGGCCCGTACTGAGACAATTGGGTATTTAACTTCCCAATTCGAGTCCATCAATACACGGTCCAACTTTTCGTATGTTGGCTCTGGGAGGCTATTAGCCCAAGTGTACTGCCTCCCAGTCATCGACACCTCTCTTAGACTAAAGCTGTCAATTACAATGTTGAATAGAGAGGCCAACGGTTGTCAAATCTGCCTCTACTCTTCTCATGAGGGAACCTTAGCAAATTAAAATCACCACCTATATAGGATACGGATTGTCTTTTACCAGGTTTACCAACTCTCTGAGAAAAGCACACTTATACTCATCTTGGGCAGCACCATACACAGCGACAAGACTCCATGTGAAGTTGTCGGCTTTGTCACGGATGTGGAACTTAATATGAAACTCTCCTTCTGAACTAGCCAATACATCCATGGTTTCTGTTCTGACGCCTAGTAAAATGCCCCTAGATCTGCCACGTGGCGGACGGAACTTCCATGTGAATTCTACACTACCAGATAAGCGGTTAAGTAGACTCGCCGAGAAGTCACGTTTACCAGTCTCAAAAATTCCCACAAAATCCAATCGATGATCCCGAATAGAATCAGCAATACGAGCATGTTTAGCCAAGTCACGAAGACCTCTGCTATTCTCGAATATGCCATTCATCGGGAAACAATTGGGGGTGTGGACAACTTCGCCTTATTCAGAGTCTTCTTTGGACTTACGGCCAGACGCTTTCAGGTCATATAATGAGCTGAGCGTCGCCTAATCTAAGCCACCCTCCGATACATCGCCCACTAGATGAGAGAGGAGCTGGACATTAATCGTGTCACGTAGCTCCTCCTCGTCCATGTGAGGAGTAAGCGACTTGCACGAGGCTTTTGGGATGGCTGTTAACCGGTCATATTCCAAATTCCTCAATGCATTAGTCGCAACAGCAACAGCTGTAGCATTATTACCCAAAGTAAAACCTATGCTATTCAATTTAGCCGAAATGCTTGAATTTGAAAAAGCAAGAAAAGACTTGGGTGATTTGTTCATACCAGCAGTGTCGAGGTTCTGTTCAGCCTTGCGCCTCATCGCCTTCGTCATGGAATCTTCATCCGTGCAGGATGACCCGTCCACCGCCACGGTATGCCTCTTACTTCGATGCGATATATCATTGGGAGTTCATATCCAAGGAGATCGCCCACATTTTACTAGGGCTAATGGTTTAGAAACTCCCCACCTCTGAGGAATCGGGTTAGCAGAAATTTAGGTTTTATCGCGTTATCTACCGTGTACACTGATCTGTGTGCTTATCGATGCTGCAGGACGTGCAATCGGTGACATCTTGTAACCTGGATAGGCATTTAGGAAGAAATATCCGGTGTGGTGTGATGCTGCTTGATCGATTTTTTTGTACCGACTCTTAACGGAAAAATTGACTTAAAGGTATTTTTCTCAGGAAAAGTATATTATGTGCTAAGTGCATACCTAGCCCGGAGAAGCCAACTACCTAGCCTATTCCGGACAGGATCATCCGGGCATATAAATTTTTTTTTTCTAGAGAGAGAGAAACGTGGGGCAAAATCTTTGCCCCATATATTAATTAAGAAGGAGTTGCAAGAAAGCAATTTGGTACGGACCCGTTATTACAAGGAGAACTACTCTCGCGGCATCAAGTTGCCCAAATGTTTGGCACCCGCAAGAACCCACAACCGGGCCTCATTTTTAATTCTATTAAACATCACAAAAGGCGGCGTAGACTTGTGTTGGAAAACTCTTGCATTCCTCTCATTCCAAACCTCCCAAGTTGTTAGGAGAGCAATCGAAGCAACCGCCCTCCGGTTACGGGAGACATCCGACATCTTTAGCCACCACTCATTGAAGGATAGGTTTGCCCAAGAATCCGGGGCAATGGTGTTGATCCCAAGCCATTCCTTTATCATGCCCCAAAGTCTACGTGTGAGGCAGCAATGAACGAAGAGGTGAGCCACCGTCTCCGTCGTTTGCTTGCAAAATGGACATAGGCCACAATTTGTCCACCCTCTCCTCGCCAAACGATCCGCCGTCCACACCCTATTTTGGTTGACAAGCCAAGCAAAGAACTTTGTCTTCGGCGGCGCCCAAGCCAAGCATATAAAATTTGCATTCAAGGCACTCAAGTTGGACTGTGACAAATTATTGTTTCAAAACGGGAGTTGAAATGGAACCGGTACACACTCTCGCAACATAACAGAAGGGAACAAGAAGTGAGTCATGGCTCACACATCTGGAGAAGGAGCAACAGGAAAATATTCATACGGTTTACACATCTGACAGATACGTGAGATGGGGCAGAGAAGAGAGAGCTGCACAGCAAAGTTGTCGACACTACCCACAGCTCACACGTTTAAAACAAGACACGACTAACACACACACATACACACCTTATTCGCCTCATTTAAAACGTGTCGTACGATGGATTGATATAGGTCATGGTTACTCACAAAAATGAAGTGGCACCCATATCATATCGTCCCTACTGTAAGAGACCTCAACCCATGAGGTAGGCAATCTGTTCTACGTTATGCGGCTGGATAGAACTCTCAGACTTACTAGATTTGCACTCTAACTTATGATATTATGTTACTTAGTAAAAATTTATACTAAATTTTTTTACTTCAGATTATTATTTTAATAAATCAATGAATATATTATGTTAAATTTATACTAAATTTACTACAGCTGCCTCCGCATGGCGTGATCCTTCCCCGTCTCGACCCGTCTCTCACTCCTCTTTTCTCCCTACCCAGTCGAATAAGAGAGGAAGTGCTTGAGGTAGCGGCGGAGGCGGCGGAGGCAAGGGCGGAGGGCGACGTAGATCACGTAGACGGCGAACATGCCGCCGACGGGGATTAGGACCTCCTTCCCCTTCCCCAGTCCTGTTGCGGTGGGGGCGCGCTTGTTGCCCAGGGTCAAATCACCTCCGGGAGAGGCTACCATCGTCATCTTCGCTCGGATGATTGCTCGGGGAGGAAGGATTCCTGCGAACTTTTTTTTGAGGGGCAAGGTTGCTTCTTCTTGCTACTATTACCTCCACAACACAAATTTTGGTTCCGGGCGAATCGAAATAAATACAATTTATATTAAACTTTTATACTTTTTTGCATCTTATTTTTCAGAAAATTACGTTATTACAATAATAATTATCTATTTATTTGCATAGTTTAACCACATAAATGGCAATATTACTGAATATTAGTTGGTGTTGCTTTTGTACTTAATATCATTGAAAGATATTGAACTATATTTTATTATAATAGTCAGTTCTCGAACCATTTTTTCTATAATGCATAATCTATATTTTTTATATATTTTGGTAAGATCTATGAAGAATACAATATAGCAAATACTTAGATAGCGGTTTACAGGACATGATTAAGTATATTAATAGAGACTTCTAGAGTACAAACTAACAAATGAATCTAATTTGGCGTGATCATTTTTGACAAAATATTTTCCTTAACTGCAACATGCTGTCCTTTGTTGCGCTTACTTCATTGATATAATTTCCTTCAGGTGCTACGGTAATCAAATCCTAATGGTGAGCTCCTGTCGACAGGAGCTCAATGCATTGATCATTTTTCTGTATCTCAGACATCAGGGAGCCTATCTTTTTTTCGGGAGTACGCGAACGCGTACCTTAGTTTTATAAAAGGCAGAAAACATAATTACAAGAAGGTCTTCAGCACAAAGTGAGAAGGCCAGACTGCATCGCGCCACATAAACTACTCTCTCGCTACCTCTTCTAAAACTCCAACTCGTACCCTCCTAATCGACGACAGGAGCCTAAATTCCTCCACAATGTGCAAAGCTATCCTACTTGGCTGAAACTGTCGCTGAACATTGTTAAAGCGCCACGCGTTGTAATTCTTCATCAGGGAGCCTGAGGCAAGGACCGGAGAAAGGCAAAGGTAGAGCCAGGACAGGAAAAGAAAATAAATCAGCACGATCAATCGGATATCGTGAGCTCTGGAGCAGGTAAATCCACATGCAAGCTGCAGCTGGAGCTAGAGCTGGAGCTCTGGAGCTATGGTTGTCGTCGCCAACGCAATGTACCTTCGTCAATAATGCAGCAGCAGCAGCAGCAGCGGGCAAACAAAACATGCCCTCTCTTGATGCCTCCTTGGCTGTGGAGAAAATGACAAGGAACCACCACAATTGCGCATGAGATGACAAAAAACCACCACCCTTCGTCGTTTTGACACATAAATACCGCTTTTGGGGCTATGCTGTGACGACGAGCACTGATCGCCCGTTGTTAGCTTTCTACCAGTTTTTCTGGCAGGTGGGACCCGCTGTCAGTGTACACGTGGCAAAAAAGAAAAAGAAAAAAGCATATAAAAAAGAAAAAGAAAAAATCAAGTCAACGCTCCATAACCCAGCTCGCCCGTCCCTCCCCCAGCTCTCCGGCACGGCCGCCCGTTCCTCCACCAGCTCGCCGGAGCGGCTGCCCGTTCCTCCCCCAGCTCGCCGGCGCGGCCGCCCGTCCCTCCCCCAACTCACCATGCTCAACCTCTACCCAAGACTCTCGGCGAGTTCCCACTCCCACGATGTCCATGCCAACGACAGCGTCGCCAGGCCCCGTGCCTTCTTCGGCATCGCCGTCGCCTGCGTGGCCATCCTGCTGTTCTGCTGCGTGCTCGCCGCCACTGCCAGCGCCCTGAAGGCAGGCGCCTTCGCCGGCCCGCCGCGCTGCTGCTTGTCGTCCTCGGCTGCTTCGCGCCCAGATCATCAGGCGGGTGCACGGACGCGCCAGCGGCGTTCGCGTTCGTCTGCCCCCCGGAGGAAGGCGACAACGGTGGCGTCGACGGGGAGGAGGCGGTCCCGAGCTGCGTGGTGGTGTGCCCGGTGTGCCTGGAGGGTGTGCACGGCGGCGAGATGGTGCGGCAGCTGCCGGCGTGCAGTCACATCTTCCACGTGGAGTGCATCGACATGTGGCTACACTCGCACATGACATGCCCAATGTGCCGGTGCGTTATCTCACTGCGGGCGCGGCCTCGGGCGGACGCGGGCGCGGCCTCGGCGGCGCGGGCACGGCCAGGGGCGGCGCGGCCTCGGGGTCATGCAGAGCATCCTGTCGCGGCTCAGCAATGCTGTCGACGTCGCGGCCTGCTCTGGTGGCGTGACTGCGTGCCCTTCCTCCCCGCGCTCTAATTCCCGCGGAGCGCCTTCGACGCGGCGGGCGGCGTGTGCGCCGACGACGCCATCGGACGGATGGTCGAGGCCGCGGCGGGGCTGGAGGAGCTGGTCATCTGCTGCCCCTTCTCGCCAGCCCGCCCCCCGCGCTGGCTCGCGATGCGGAGCGCCTCGTTGCGCGTGCTCGAGCTCCGGGTCGACTCCGCCGCCGACAAGGCGGCCGCTGCCGCGTCTGGCGCCGGATCTGGGCACCTGGACTGCATCGGGGTCGTCTCGAACCTCGAGCAGCTGAGGCTGTGGGAGCTCACGATGACGCGCGCGCCGTCCTGGGGTCAGCTGCAGCGGCTCCGCGTGCCGGAAATCGTCGGCGCGTCGCTGGAGGACCTCGCCGTGGCCGGCGTCGTCGCCGCGTGCCCCAATCTCACCGACCTCGCTCTGCTAGGATGCGAGTGCTCCGGCTCGGTTAACTTCACGCTCCTCCTGCGCTCGCGACTGACTGGGTGCGTGGGTCCCACAGCAACTAGTCAACCAGGTCTTTGCTCCGTCTTTTTTGCCACGTAGACCCGACAGGTGGGTCCCACCTGCCAGAAAAACTGTTAGAAAGCTAACAACGGGCGATCAGTGCTCGTCGTCACAGCATAGCCCCAAAAGCGGTATTTATGTGTCAAAACGACGAAGGGTGGTGGTTTTTTGTCATCTCGTGCGCAATTGTGGTGGTTCCTTGTCATTTTCTCTTGGCTGTGAGACTGTAGCTATACACATCCAAAGGAAGTCAAAGCTGCATCGATCTGTACAATCACGCAAGCATGATATCCTGACCATCGTCACCAGATCGAAACATTTGATGCACCATGCCCTCTCTTCTGTCGTGTATGACTTCGAGGGGACCTCACCAAACCTATCAAGCTTCATTAACTCCTTAGCAATCTCTGTAAAATTTAGATGATTATCCTGAATTTTGCCAATGTGTATCACTAGTGGAAAAAGGGCAAAAGGTTTCGACCTTTAGTACCGGTTCCTAAGGGAACCGGTACTAGTGGGTTCGATTTTCCCTTCTCCAACGGCTAGAACGGCCGTCCCGGTTCGAGAGGGACCTTTAGTCCCGGTTCCAGACAAGAACCGGAACTAAAGGTCCACCACATGCGGCCGCAGAGCACGGGGCCCGCGCGAGAACCTTTAGTCCCGGTTCTAGGCTGGAACCGGGACCAAAGGTGGACCTTTAGTCTCGGTTCTTTGCTGGAACCGGGACTAAAGTTCTTCCTACATCATCTTCCACCCCGAGCCAGCTAGATTCATTTTTCCAGCTCGAGTTTCATCTCCATTTTCTCTCCATTTCCCCTCCCGAGGTCGAGTTCGTCCCCATTTTGTTCATCATTGTCAAGATTGACGGCGCCACATCTATCCAAGGGTTAGCACAGCTTCATCCTTTCTACAGGTCCACCATTCCTACGTGGTTAGCCGCTGAAGACAGACTGCTTGCTAAAGGGATCACTCCACAGACAATGGACTGGCCCGAGAGGTCCAAATTCTAGATGTTCGCGAATGGTCCAGTATTGGACGAGGAAACAGGGCTGATTGTTGCACACGGAAAATGGAAGAAAAAAGTAGAAACAATCATCCCGAAGCTTATACTTGTAATAGATGAAGCTCGCCGGGGTGTGTACAAACCCGATAGAGAGGACGACGAGCTGACACGGGCCCTGGGTAATCCTGAACACTTTGGACGATTACGAGGCTGTCCCGGCGGTGTCACCGTGAAGACTGGGTTTCCGGAGTGCGCTGGCAGTTATAGAAGCCATGGAAGAAAGAAGAAGAAGGGTGAAGACCGGTTATCGGAATTGGAACTCAAGGTGCAGCGGCAGCAGGAGCTCCTGGAGTCACTTACTCAGCAAATGCCGTCTCAACAGCAGCTAGAAGATCCTCAAGCCAATGCCGACCGATCTCAGCTTAGAAGCAGCGTGGGTTCCACGCAACTAGAAGTCGATGCTCACTACGCCGTGGATGATGTCACGGAGAGGACAGAATGTGAGCTACATACGCCAATGAGGAACATATCCATGAAGGTGGCAGTCGGCTATGCTTTACCAAATGAACCCGAAGCAAGCTACCATAATGGTGACATTCCAGCTGGCTATGCTCGTGTCGGGGTGGATGAAATTATGCCGGGATTTGACACATTGTCTCTTGAGATTCCTGGAGGTGACGGTGAGGCGACATTGGGAGAAGTCAAGCGTGGTTTTGCCCTGTGGAACAAGAAATACATCTTATTGTCAAGGCCATCGACTCCTCCTTGTAGCAGTCCACCTCATCAGCAAAGCCCATCACTCCTAGACAGGGACGTCATGAGCGCGAGTCCATCTCGATCTCCGCCGCGTGAGGAATTGCCCGTTAAGTTTCTCCCGAGGAAGCGCAAGGTCGGTTCGTCGATTAGGAGGGGACCTAGAAAGCAGAAAACACCGCCGCCTCCTGAGAAGTTACCTTGTGATAAAACTGTCGAGGAAAACGCCGCCGCCGTGAAGGCCTATAATACAGCATTCTTTGCACCGAAAGTGCCCGAGCCAAAATTTACCGCTGGCTGCGCTCCGGAGCTCTGTCATCGAACCATCGATAACCTATATAACCCTCCACCAGCGCCGCCATCAGACTATGAGCGTTCTATTGACAAGTCATATGACGATCTGATGGAGCTCCCGCCGCCGAAAAAAGGTAAACAAGTTCCCCAGGTCGGAGAACAAGAAGTATAATCGGTCCCCCCGCTCAAGGTGTTTGACGAACAAGAAATACATCGTATTGCCGCGGCCGCGCAATGTACTCCACAACAAATAGGTTCGTCAACCGATTACGCCGTCGCTGATCTAGCAAAACAATATGTTCCCGGGGAAAATTTGGTCGACGGCAAGTTATCAACAAAAATGCGTGCGTTGCATACCTGGTGCAAGAAAGCCGCAAATGAGGGGAATATCAGTCTGATGGTGGGAGTTAAGGAAGAGCACTACTGCCAAGAATACGCTATGTCCATTGTGTTTAGCGAAATTTTTCAGTTATACAATATCCGGGCCCTCGACAAATCTATCCTCAGTTCCTATTGTCTGTAAGTGATTTATTTCTTTAATTTAAGTCTTTACCTCAGCTCGTTCATTGTCTGTAATTATCCTCACTATAATCTTTTGTGCGCTATATTTTGCAGAATGAAGATGCTCGAATTGAAAAGGCAAAAAAACAAGGACTTTGGGTTCATTGACCCGGATAAACTTCATCAAATCACCATAGAAAATCCCGTATATAACAAGGACACACCGGGGGATTTGCTAAGGTATTTCAAGCAACACCGTGACAAAAAGACTATATTTTGGGCTTACAATTTCAAGTGAGTGTTACTGTCTCTTCTACACATTCTATTTTGCTCACCCGGTGTTAAGTTTAACTGATGAGTTATGCATGACTGTGTATATAAACATGTGCAGGTTCCACTATATTCTTCTCGTCATTAAAATTCACGATGGAGAAATTCATGTCCTTGACTCATTAAGAAAAAGTCCTCTAGAATACAAGACATATTTTACAATGCTCGAAAAGTAATTTCATTTCTTATCGTCTCTTTCGCTCATTTCCTGATATCAAGTCATTAATAACTTCTTTGTTAATTTTATTTGTCGGGCAGCGTTTGGAAAGAGTTCATCAAGGAAGAACCCGGTCAATGGAAAGACAAGCTGATATGGCGTCTGAACAATGTAAGTAGTACTAGCTAGGTCCACGCACCATTATCATCCTTGATTATTATTTGATTGAATTCTATTCTTGTATAGTCTTGCGCGGAACAGTCACAGGGAACTGATTTCTGTGGATACTTCGTTCGCAAGTACATACACGTTCTGACCTGCGAGAAATTCGAGGGCAAAAGAAGTAAAGAAGTACGTAAACATTATTCACAGCGTTATTGTTTTACCATCAGTTGTGCTGAGTTTCATTCATTTGATATATATATGTATACACACACAACTCATGTATTTATTTTGATCTTATTCTTTTAAAGTTGGCAAGAAAGCGCAGCAAGCTAACATTAGAGGCCCGCTTCAAAGCAATTGCGGAGGAATTGGCAGGATTTTACCTTGCGGAGGTCATACCTGATACATGAGAGTACAACTATAATACAAATTAGTATGCCTCCATGTAATACTGATCTGCATGTAATTAAGTACCTGGAACCGGGAAAACTTGATCTTCATGTACTACTTAATTTGTTTGTGTCATCAACGTGATCTTCATGTAATTTGTATGTGTTAAATATATATGCATCAACTTCATCTTCGTGTTTTTGGCGCATCGAAGTGATCCCTGTACGATGGAAACCATCCGAAACCCCTAAACCCCTCCTAAAACCCTAAACCCAGAAAATTAATCGAAATAGAAAAAAAAACGTAAACACACTAGTCCCGATTCGTGTTACGAACCGGGACTAAAGGTTCCGAGCCCGCGCGGGCTGCGCCGTGGCCACGTGGGTGGGACTCTAGTCCCGGTTCGTAAGCAACCGGGACTAAAGAGGTGGGGGCTTTAGTCCCGCTTTGCTAGTCCCGGTTGCCTAACCGGGACTAGAGGGCCTCTGGAACCGGGACTGCTGTCCTGTTTTCCACTAGTGTATAGATTGGCTCCGTCGTAAACGTTTTCGTGTCATTTCAAATGTCTCTGGAGGTGCTATCCGTTTCGGTGGGTTTTGGTTGCTCAACTACCCTACCGTTAAAACGTAAGGCGTGCATTATTTTGTACGGTTGTTAATACATGTCTTCCACACTAATATGTACCTTTGTATATAGACTGAATCACTGAAGTTATAAGAATGACATTGTTATATTTTCTTGTGAAATAATTTTATTTATATCTGTTTATACTAGCTTTACACACATATTATAAGTTAAAGTTGTACGTTGTTAACCAAAACAAGTCAACCCCACCTTACATCTTGGGATAGAAGGAATAGTTTTGATTCATCATTTTTGCATGGTTGAACTGGACTATCTTGTCGACATCCGGCATAATCATCTTAGCGACATACACATTAAAACATGTCCACATCCATCTAGATACATGTGAATGTGGATAAAAACTAAAACATCTTATATTTAGGAACGGAGGGAGTACCTACAAGCTTTAGACCAGTCGATGGAAATTAAGCAATGATTAACTAATCTAGTCCGGTCGTACTGATGATTGCAGTTCTGCAGTCCATGCTACCCCTGATGCTTCTGCCGCCAGGCAGGTGATGGGCATGTGGAGATATCTCTGACTGCCACTTGTGAGCAAACTTGAGATTTAGTTACTATGCGACCATGCACAGGTTTTGACTTGTTATATGTCATTTTGCTTGCTTGAGTTAAAATCGGTGATTATGAAGATTAGGTTACGTCAGTGCATACACACAACAATAATTTCTTGACTAGCATTACTAAATATCATGTTGGAAGATACTCCACTCACTGCATAACATGTAAGAATATCCCAAAACACTGAAAATTTTAAGAGAAACATTGCTCAATCTGGATTGTGTCGCTGGCACATAAATAAATAGCCAAAAATAACACTACAGCTTCGATGGTGATGCTCTGCTTCTAGATGCACAAAACACAAATATTAGTATTCGTCTAGTAACAGAGGATGATTTCCATATAGCGATGGACCAACCAATCACGCGCAAACGAACAGAGTCCTAGCACAACTAGGCGAATTTTATTAGGCGCTTCATGATCAGAATAATCAATATTTTTGTTGACTGGAGAACAAGAGTTCCTGCCTAACAGGGACGAGCGCTGGCTTGTTGACCATACGACGAGCCCAGCACAGCTAGCCAGTCACTGACTTTGGGGCTAGTCAGAAACACCAATCAATCTCCAAAATTCCGAAACATGAACGTATTCAACCTGGTTTCATGACATGCAATCTGATGCCTGTTCTTTCTGCCAGCGAGAATCATTGGAGATTGGTTCGCATGGCTGGGAAAGCACCGGCCGACTGACTGTGCTTTAAAAGAAAAAATAGAAACTAAACATGGAGACGGAGCAATACTTCCTGATCACATCATTTACTGCCTGACAAGGACGAGCCGTGGGCGGTATACCACATGACGAGAGAGCCAACGGGAGACTCCAGGACTCCATGGGTCCGCAGTAGTTCAGTACAGCTAGCCAGTCAGTGACGCTTTGGAACAGGTCAGACCAATACATCTCAAACACTCCCTTTTCTGGCGATCATATCTTCTCCATCCGCGGAACAGTATAATCCGCCATCAGGTATTCTAATCTTTTGGAGGAAGAAAAAATGCATCTTACCTTTGTCTTTGTGATCTTGTTTCTACTCTGCAAGCTCATATATGCAATACCCACGCCAGTTTCTTGCTGGCTCCGCATGAGAGAACTAACTGGTTCTTCTTGATTGCAGTCTCCGCTATCATGCGTCCTGCCAATCTTTTCTTCCTCGTGCTTGCTGCTGCATCACCCGTGCTCTCAGAGGCGAAGCCTTTGAACTATCCATATACAACAACCAAACCTTCGACGGTGTGGATCAACAACAGCGCCTCCTTTTACAACTAGTACACGTCCACGTGCAACGCACGTATCTAAACTATTTATAAAATATTAAATATGTTGGTATATATTAAATTTCAGGCGTTTAATATACGATCAACCGAGATACTTCCAATATTGAAAAACTCAACACACGTTATTACAAGAATTAAAATCTTGTATGCCATGAGATTCTAAGTTACAATAAGATCCACTTGTGATAAAATAATCAGTTCGTTTATAATAGATACAAGGGTTTGGCAAACCGGTGCCGCTTGTCAGGGTTGTCGGCTCGGTCAACTCGTCTCATTGGAGCCGGTTGTGTGGTTTCCCATGTGCAACTTGGGCTATAGGTGCCCTGGCATGTGGTTAAAAGTTTTTGGGTCTGCTGGACACAATGTAACAAATGGATGTCAGGCCGATGGCGCCGGAGCTTTGACATTGTTTAGTGCGCCGACAACGTTGTTCGAGCTCTCATGGAGGGTCGACTTCATCATCTTCGTTGGAGCGTCTGCTCCTCCCTTAGCACTCATGGTATAACCTCTTTTTTTAGTAATTAAATGTTTTCTCCATATAAAAGGGATTTGAAATATAAATACTCCACATGATTTTTTATATATAGAGTGAATTGGACATCTAATTTTTTTTCGCAATGCAAATAATTGACCATAAGAAGTTTTTTCATCACATAAAAAATACACTAATAATAGATTTTGTCAGAGGACAATTTATCGGATCATATTTGCAAGTCAACACTTTTAATTGAAAATGTATCACTTAATAAATCGAATGTGATCAGAGCCTACACAGTTATTCTTCTACTTATAGTGCATGGCAAAAGACACCACTTGGCTACGTCCGACCTCAAGGGCTAGTGAGTTTAACTTAGTAATCTCAAAATATATATGTGTGGCATATCACAATCACGGTGCCCATGTGTTGCAGAGGAAACAAAAAAATTCCAGCAAATCTAAGGTAGTAATGTCCATTCGTTCCAAACCTTTCCTTTTTCTTTTACCAGGCAGTACTAAAGCACTTTTCTCGTGTGCTCATGAAAAAGCAAAGTGCTTAGAAAATACCTGGCATACGCCTACAATGACAGGACAATAATCAATCATAGCTAACCATTTGAATCCAGAATTCTGTATCAAGTGGAAACGTAATTTAGCATTACTATGCACGTTGCAACCAACAGAGTGAAAGACAGCTCACTGTAGAATCTTCAGTATGAAAATATTAATGCACAACACAAATTCAGCATCCAAAAGTGCAACAGGAGTATGGGCAAATAGCTCGCGACGTTTTTTTGAGGAATTGGACAGGCAGCGACGTCGTTGCTCGTAATAGCTCACATGCGGCATCTATTCGAGCAATAATTGCTCTGCGGCGACATGGCCGTCAAACCAAGTGTGACCCGTACATGGAGTAGTTTATCTCGAGTGGGACCCATGTGTCAGCGAAACCAGCCTCTGTTCGTGGGGGAACCATCTCTGCCACGCGCCGGCGTCGGCTCTCACCTCACTCCTGTCCCGTCGTCTCGGTTTCTCCGGGCTGGGGGAAATTATCCTGGCGACGGCGAGTCGAGCGGCGGCAATGGAGCGGGCGACTCGAGCGGCGGCAATGGAGCGGGCGAGTCGAGCGCCGGCAATGGAGCGGGCGAATCGAGCGGCGGCAATGGAGCGGGCGACTCGAGCGGCCGCGCGAGTCCAGCGGCGGCAATCGGAGTCGACCAAGCGGGCGGCGACGCAAGGCTTGCGGTCGCAATCGCAGGTAAGGGCGTCGAGGGAGGATGGAGGATGGGGTGGTGCGGGTACACGGTCGAATAGGCGACCGGCGGCCCGATTCGTGAATCGTGCAGCGGCGAAGGATTCAATCTACCTTCACGGCAAGCGATATCGGATTTCAGTCCAGCAGGTGTTGAAGCAGGCGTGGCAGCGTAACGGCTACTACGGCGGCAAGGGTTTTTCGCTCGGCGGTGATTCGCCGCCGATGACGAGACAGAGGTTTGCCTCGATGCGCAACATTGCTGCGGGCGACGAGAGCAGCTCGGGCGGGAGCTCATCGAGCAGCAGTTCAGCACGCTCAACCCCGAGCCTGGACTTCGAAGTAGCGTTGAGCCTAGAGGCTTTCAGTCTAGTTGCCGGGCTGGCGGAGGACAGATTGGTGTGCTCAGTAATTCTCTGCGAGATGAAATCGAGCTAGAAGAATCAGCTACAGAGCCATGGCGGAGGGAAGATTGAGATGCATTCTGTAGATAGCAAGTCTGGTGAATTTTGTGGGAATTCTTTTGTGAAATGGCCATGTAAGCACTACGTCGAACACCTTGGGGGCGTGCTCTGGACGTGCCCTGGACGTGCTCTGGACGTGCCGTGGCACGTTCCGGTAGGTGAAACCTTGTAAACAATATGTAAATTATGTAAATTATTGTGTTCCTTGTTTTTGTGTTCCTTGTGGCATTCGCACGCCGTCAGATTGTGGCATGCACACTGTCGAACACCTTTGGGGGCGCGCTCTGGACACGCCCGATTGTGGCATTCGCAAATGGCACTGCTCTGTTGATTTTTTTCTTAAGTTGAAACCTTGTCAACTAGGTAGAGGCTTATAAAAGATGTCTCTATTAGAACCTAATGGTGGTAGATTTGTAACTATTAGAACCTAATGGTGGTAGATCTATAGACAATGATTTACTTCTTTATTTACCAAGTGGTAAATAAAGTGCCATTGGTCACTCTTACCAAGCGGTAGATTTGTAACTATTAGAACCTAATGGTGGTAGATTTTTCGCAAACATTGGCCTAGCCTAGTGGCAAAGGGTTGATGACTCCCTTTGCCCACCCAAGTTCGAGTCCCCATGCTCGCAATTTAGGTGTTGCACATATATTCCCTGTCCAGTAGCTTCGTGGGTCCGGCAACTCACTATTATTGATTAAATCTATAATAGTGGGTTGTCCTATCCATTAAGATACTGCATTGGGACAATTTTTTTTGAATTTGTTAAATAATCAGAATTTTTTTTTGATTTTTTGGATTCAACTTTGAACCAAAATTCAAATCTACATGTTATTTGTGCTAGGCTTGGATATTGCAATGATTTCATACTATTATGTGGTTGTTTGATCTAACTTGCTAAGTCTTGAACAAAAAATGTTTCAAATGAGCTCTAAAGGTAGGGTAAACGGCTCCATTCCTAAGAAGATTTTTTTCGACCTTGTCTCAATCAGCCAAATAACTTTCCTACACATCTACTCTATATATAAATACCATGTGCACTGGATTTTCATTTTTTTTTTGTGTTTTTTGAATATTTTATGCTTATTTCAAATTCGGTCAAACCTAAGTTTGACCAACATTTGAACAAGTTTGAAACATGAAAATGAAAAACTAAGCTTGGATCCTTCTTAGTCAATCCAAAATGAAACTTTGGTGAGTTTTTTGTAAATTTCATGTTGCAAATCCCGAACCACCTCTCTTCACACATGAGAGTTCATAGTTTGAGATGTGAGATTTCACACCATATTGAAGCATTTCTTGTTTAATTATATCTAGACCTTGTTTATCATTTGGAGTTGTTAGTACATGACAAACTTAGAACATGTGCACTGGATTTTCATTTTTTTGAAGTTTTATGATTATTTCAAAATCGGTCAAACCCAAGTTTGACCATCATTTAAACAAGTTTTAAATACCAAAATGAAAAACTAAGCCTGGGTCATTCTTAGTCACACCAAAATGAAGCTTTGGTGATTTTTTTTCAATTTTTTTAAATTTTCAAAACATCAAACCCTCTCTCACTTCCTTGAACTCTCTGCAACTTCGTTCGTGGTAAGTCATTTGTGTGAAGGATTTCTCATGAAAATACTCATATACCAAGTTTTTTTTTCATAACTATGTCATGTAAGTAGACCATGTGCGCTGGTTTTATGTTATTTTGATTTTTTTTTGAATTATTTGTGCTCATTTGAATATTTGGTCAAACTTTGCACAAAACCGTTGACCGACTCAAAATCAAAGTTTTTTTTTTTGATAACTATGTCATGTAAGTAGACCATGTGCGCTGGTTTTATATTTATTTGATTTTTTTTGAATTACTTATGCTCAACCCTAGCTCATTCCATCGATATCGTGAACGTGTGAATGTTGGAATTGAAATGTGGATATAACAAGTTTTATATTTTTTATAGCAACTTAGTTGCATAAGTAGACCATGTGCGCTGGTTTTATGTTGTTTTGATTTTTTTTGAATTAGTTGTGCTCAACCCTAGCTCATTCCATCGATAGCTTGAATTGTGTGAATGTTTTTCATTTAACTGTGGATATAACAAGTTTTAAATTTTTTTAGCAACGTAGTTGCATAAGTAAACAGTGAGCGAGAGTTTCATATTTATTTGATTTTTTTCTAAATTATTTATGCTCAACCCTAGCTCACTGAAACCATAAACCCCGGAAACCCTAAACCCCGTCCGAAACCCCCCCTGCTTCAGAGCCGTTGATCGCTGGTTAGTGAATGGTTGGATCAGAAGGAAACCCCCGATCCGCGCCACTCCCAATTCTGCGCTCTGATTGGCCACTCCCAGTTCCGCGCCATTCCTAGAAAAAAAACTAAATTTGGGCCCAGCAGCAGGATTTGGCCCGCTAATGTTTTTTCCTTGATTAAATTCACCGTGCGCCGTTCAACTTTGGGCCTGGTGGCTCTAGGTTGACGATGGAATATCTCCCCGGCAATAGTGCCAGAAACAATGCTTGTACGTCACACGTCAGTTGGGAACCCCAAGAGGAAGGTATGATGAGTGCAGCAGTAAGTTTTCCCTCAGTATGAAACCAAGGTTTAATCGAACCAGTAGGAAAACGAGGTTTGCTTCGAAGGTGTTGGTGAAGGAGTGTAGTGCGGCGCAACACCAGGGATTCCGGTGCCAACGTGGAACCTGCACAACACAACCAAATTACTTTGCCCCAACTTAACAGTGAGGTTGTCAATCTCACCGGCTTGCTGAAAACAAAGGGTTAAACGTATCGAATGGAAAATGAAGTTTGTTTGCATAAAACAGTAGAGAACAATGATTGCAGTAGATTGTATTTCAGATGTAAAAGAATGGACCGGGGTCCACAGTTCACTAGTGGTGTCTCTCCAATAAGATAACTAACATGCTGGGTAAACAAATTACAGCTGGGCAATTGACAATTGATAAGTGCATAAAACGTGCATGTGTGAGTTGTGGTGTCTACTATGAGATTCATTTGGGCATTACGACAAAGTACATAGACCGCTATCCAGCATGCATCTATGCCTAAATAGTCCACTTTCCGGTTAACATCCGTACCCCTTCCAGTATTAAGTTGCAAGCAACCGACAATTGCATTAAGTAATGTGCGTAATGTAAACAATACATTCATCCTTGAATAAAGCATTGCTGTTTTACCCCTAGTGGCAACAACACATCTACAACCTTAGAACTTACTGCACTATCCCAGGTTAAATAGAGGTTGAACCCAACTATCATGCATAAATACCCCCTCTTGGAGTTACAAGTATTCACGTGGCCAAGGCTTCAACAAGTAACGGAGAGCATGCAAGATCACAAATGACATAGACATGATAATATAATATTCAGCTCCACATAGGTATCAATATAAGTCAGATCCCAGCAAACACAACATGTAGCATTACAATAAGATGATCTTGATCATGATAGGCAGCTCACAAGATCTAAACATGATGGCACAAGTGGAGAAGACAACCATCTAGCTACTGCTATGGACTCATAGTCCAAGGATGAACTACTCACGCATCACTCCGGAGGCAGGCATGGCGATGTAGAGCCCTCCGGTGATGATTCCCCTCTCCGGCAGGGTGCCGGGAAGAGCTTCAGAAACCCCCCGAGTTAGGGTTGACGACGGCGGCGGCGGCGAATATGTTCTGGATGAAAGGCTCGGTGTTTTAGGGTTTTCGCGTCTCGGGAATAAATAGGCGAAGGGGCGATGTCGGCGGACCCCCGAAGGGCCCAAACCACAGGCAGGCGCGGCTGGGCCCACTGCCGCGCCACCTGGTGGTTTGGCCACCTCGTGGCTCTCCTTCGGACTCCGTGTACGTGCTGGAAAAATAGGGACTTGGCCTTTTGTTTCGTGCAATTCCGAGAATATTTCCAGAAGTAACTTTCTGAAACCAAAAACAGCAGAAAACAGGGAACTGGCACTGTGGCATCTTGTTAATAGGTTAGTCCCAGAAAATGCATAAAAGTGATACGAGGTGTATATAAAACATGTAGCAAATGGTATAATATAAGCAAGGAACAGCAGAAATTATGGATACGTTGGAGACGTATCAGGGCCCAGCCCAGCCCTTTCTCAGGCCCATCCGACCGCCTCCCGTTCCCCTCCCTATATATCCACTGTGTCGTACCCTAGCTATTATCCAGATCCACTCTCGCCGCCACTCTCGCCGCTGGCCACGCAATCCAGCCCCTCCGCCAAAGATCAAGCCCTGACGTGCGACGAGGATGAGGCCTGGAGGTTTCTGCTCGCGCGGCGGCCATTCCGGCCGCGGAAACGGCTCCGACGAGGAGCGGATAAGGCAGAAGCGGCCGTCGCCCGCTGACCCCGTACGGGCTAAGCTGATTGCTTCCGACGCCAGTCGGAAGCGCGGCGCTCGCGTGTGGACGAATCTGGGGCGGGAGGCGCCGCCTGCGTACGCCCGGCGCGAAGTGGAGGAGTACGACCGCGCGATGGCGGCGGCGGCGAGAGGCACGGGGAGCTCCTCTGGCGCGGGGACCTCCGCCATCGCACGAGCACCGCTGCCGCCGCCGAAGAGGGAGGAGGAGGAGCAGCAGGGCGCGGCACCGCGCGCCTGGCGCGGGTATCTGCCGGGGGACTTCGTCGACGACGTCGACCTCGACTGGGTCACCGCCGAGCTCCTCGAGCGCACCAAGGACGAGCAGAAGCAGCTCGAGGCCGACCGGGAGATGAAGAAGAAGCTCTACGAGTACCAGTACCGCCATGCCATCGAGGAGTCTAAGGCAGACATCCCATGGGGCGCAACCGACTCCGACGACTCCGACTCTGACTCCGGCTGAGCGGCGCCGCCGCCTCGTCGCCGCAGCACCCCTGGGGCTCAGGTGAGCCCAATTTTGGATGGATCGATGGGGGTTGGAGCTGCGGTTGATGTCCGTCCTCATAGCTAAGAACTAACCCAAGAACTACTATGTTTGCTTGCCCGTGCGACTTTTGCTCCGACGAGCCGCCGTTAAAACTACTCCATTTGTAATAGTACTTTAATTATCTACTATGTTTGCTTGTCTGTTTGTTAATTAGAGTTCGGTTCAATGTGTATTGGTTCGGTTTAATTTGAGTTATTGTCTGAATCGGAGCTCGCCGGCGTTGCGTGCTTCGTCGCTGGAGAAGAAGAGGGAGGATGCGCGCGAAAGGGCAAACGGTTTAACCGTCGTCGCTGCTGTCTGGGCCCCACGCTGAAGTGGGTCCCACCAGGCTCCACTAATCCGCGTGGGTCCCACCCCTAATCCTGACGGTGGTTGCGCTTAAGGGCCTTCTTGTGCCTGGGCTATTTTTGCTCAGAGAGATGTCGTAGCAGAGCTATTACAACGAACGACGTCGTTCTCCAGTGAATAGAGTGCAAAAACATCGCACCTGAGCTATTAACCCCAGGAGTATCCATCTTCTTGATAGTTGATAGTTTGATGCACATATGCACTGCCCCACGAATTTGCTGTAGTAAAGGAAACAGAGAGAGGAGAGCTGACGTGCAGCCTGGGAACATTGGGTCGACGGCGCGATGATGTATCAAAGGATTGCTCCGAATCGACGTCGAATTCCAACCCGCCGCCGCTGCACTAAAGATAACCTCCAGTGCATCCATGGCCACCGCCAAAGCTCCAGCCTCGATGAATACCTAGACGACCTCGTCGACGGTTCATCTTCCTCGCGGGCTGACGGCACGCTCGCTCGTATTCCGGCCGCCTCTCCCGTACATAATAATCCCTGCGGGCCGGCGGCCGGCCGCTCCTGAGCAATCCATCCACATACGCAGCGGCTCCAGGCGCAGCTTGTAGCCGAGGCATCCATCAACGATTTCAGCGACAACAGTATCTCCGTACACGTCCTGTCCGAGCGCAGCGTCCCAACGGCCGCGGCGATGGCGAGGGTCTCCGTGCTGCCGGCGACGATTTTCCGGTGTTTTATCTAGCGGTGGCAATCCTTGTAAATATAATCAAATACAATCAGAACGAAAAGGTGTGTTGAGTTGTCAAACATTGGAGCGATCTGAATCGTCGGTCGAAAATTGAACGATATAGATTTAATGTATCCCAACATGTTTGCTCTTTTAATAGTAGTATAGATATAGATACTGAGTTGCCCACCGTGGACCCAATTCTCGTAAGTTCTGTACAACCACAAGCTTATCCCAACTCCGTGTTTACCTTTGCTGCGGGGTTCGTATGTGCCTCCACCCCTGCGTGCCACGCATCTCCTGTTTGCCGTCTTCATTGTCAGCATCGACGATGGCATGCTGAGCAAGGCTTATCCTGCAAAGGTGATCTGGTCTGCAAATCGGGCTCACCCTGTCAGCACTAGTAGAGAACAAGGCAACAGTACCGGCCTTATTGGGCCTTTAGTACCGGTTGTGCAACCGGTACTAAAAGGTCGGGACTAAAGGGGTACCCCTTTAGTACCGGCTGAATATACAACCGGTGCTAAAGGCCCTCCACGTGGGCGAACCTGCGCGCGCGCAGCTGAGGACCTTTAGTACCGGTTGGTAATACCAACCGGTACTAAAGGTTCCTGCTTTTTTTTGCCCCCCGCTTATTTTTTCAGGGGGGTTTAGGTTTTCGGTTTTTTTTCTTTTCGCTTATTTTTGGGGTTTAGGGTTTCTTTTTTTTCCTTTTCGCTCATTTTTCAGGGTTTCGGAGGAGATCACGTATAAAGTACTCACTACACATATAAAGTACTCATTACACATATAAAGTACTCTCGTTACATATAAAGTACTCATAATTACAATGGAGATCACCGCTAGCTAGTACATGCATGGAGGGAGTCTATTTTTCGACATAGTGGAATTCACCGAATTCATCTACGACATGCGTCAGAATGAATCCCGCCAATTCCTCCGCAATAGCTTTTACGCGGTTTTTGGTAGGAGCTGGTTCCGCTTCCTTGACATCTTTAAAAGAAGGAGATCAAATCAGTTATGATCGAAACTAAACACAATTGATGGTAGCAAAATAAAAGTTGTGTATGATGTTTACGTACCTCTCGATTTCTTACACTATTGACTCTCTCATTGACCCTCATGTGAATAAACTCGCAAACGTAGTATCCACATAGTTCCGTCCCCTGTGGTTGTCGCAGACACCACTATACAAGAATTTAATTTAATCAAATAATAATCAAGAGAATGATAATGGTATTAGAAAGATACACAGACCTAGATACGTAGTAGTACTTACGTTGTTAGCCTTGAACTGCAGCTTATCTTTCCATTCACCGCGTTCTTCCGCGATGAACTTTTTCCAAACCCTGCCCGGAAAAGAAAATGAATTGAGGAGTTATTACTTATACTTTTGATATCCGGAAATGAACGAAAGAGGCCGATATAGTGCGATTGAAATTACCTCTTGAGCATTAGACGCACGCTTTTGTACTCATCTTGATCTCTCCTTAATGAGTCCCAGACTTCAACTTCTCCTTCCTCGAGTCTAATGATTAGCAGAATGAAGTGGTACCTGCGCACATTTATATACGCAGGTATTCAGAACTCATCAATTACACTTAATATCGGGAAAGCAAAATAAATGTGTACAAGACAGTAACACTCACCCGAAGTTGTAAGGAAAAAGTATTTCCTTTTTGGTACTTTGTCGCTTAAAAACGTTAGCAAAACGTCCTCTGTGTCCTCGGGATGGTCAGCTATGGTCGACATGAACTTTATCCGGGTCAATGAACCCAATGTCCCAGATTCCTCCCATTCGGCATTCACGAATCTTCATTCTGCATAATAGCGTACAAAAGAATGTTGTGAGGATAATTACAAGCAATGAACGAGCTTAACTATAAATAATTAAATTACACGAATAAATTACTTACAGACAATAGCAGCTGATGATAGATTTGTCGAGAGCAAGTTGATTGTACATCTGAAAAAGTTCGGAGAACTCAACCTGCACACCATATTGTCGGAAGTAGTGTTGTTCCTTAACTCCCGCCATGAGATAGATTTTCCCTTCTTTTGCGGCGGCCATGTACCAGTTATGCAATTTATATAACTGTGTTGTTAGAGCACTCGGATTTTCGACCAGAGGCAGCCCGAGTTCAAATTTATATTGAATTGTTATCTGCGCTATGGGGTAACCTGTGTCGCCAATGACAACTTCTCCATGCTCGATTTCCCGAGCTTCAGAAGGCACAATGAGCGGGGCGATCGATTGTGCTTCTTGTTCTCCGAGCTGGGCAACTCTTTTCCCGCACGCTTTTCTTGCTCCATCTGTGAGGAAAGTACCTTGTCAATACCTCGCTCATAGTCTGAAAGGGGCGGTGGTGGAGGGTCATATAGGTTGTCAACGGTGTGATCTTTTACCTCAGTTGGTATAGTCTTCAGAAGTTCCTTTATGGGGTCCAGTCTTGCCTCCAGTCTTTCCTTTTTTTCTGTTCAAAAAAGGCTCTCGCCTCTTCACGTGTGCTCACTTCTAATTCCTCCTGAGTCATCTCGCAGCTAACTTCTCAGGAGCCTTGACTTCCTTGGGTTTTTTTGCACGTTTCTTGACAGGGGACGACGTGAACAGCTTCCGCTTTGTCAAATTACTAGTGGGCGCAGCAGTCGGCTGACGGGACGGCGCGGGCGATGGACTCGCGGTGGGCTCCCAATCGTCGGGGGAGGAGGGTGGACTTTGCTGTGGTGAATTTCTAACCGGAGGAGTCGGTGGCCTTGGCGCCGAGTCTGGAAACTTGATGTATTTCTTCTTCCATAGAACGATACCAAGTTCGACTTCTCCCAATGTCTTCTCGCCTTCAGCTCCGGGAATGTCAAGATGCATTGAGTTGAATCCCGACATAACTTTCGTGACCCCGACACGAGCAAATCCAGCCGGAATCTCACCAAAATGGAAGGTTGATCCAAGTTGATGTGGTAAAGCATAGCCATTCGCCACCGGAAAACTAATGTTCTTCATTGGCGCATGTAACTCACAATTTGTCTTCTCCGTGATATCATCCACGGGGTAGCGCGCCGCCGACGGTTCATCAACTGGTTCATCAACTGCAGGATCTTGTAGCTGCGTGGAACCCACGCTGCTTTTCCGCTGAGATGGGCAGACATCGACTGCATGATCTTCTACTCGCGGCTGAGATTCCCTTTGCTGGGTAATTAAGGCCAGTTGCTCCTTCACATCATGCATCTGGCGTTCTAATGCAGTAAACCTCTCCGCCTCCCTCTTCTTACCTCTGCAATGTTTTCTATAAGTTGCAGCGTCCTCCGGAAACCCTTCAAGAAAACCAACCCCGCCTCCTCTGCCTCGACATCGTCCCCAGTGTTCTTTATTCCCGAGGGCGAGTGAAAGCTCGTCGTCCTCTCTATCGGGAACATATTTTCCCTGTCGGACTAGTTCTATTGCGTCAACTAGTTTTTTGGTGACTCTTCTAATTCTTTTCTTCCATTTTCCCTGTGCAACAATCAGCCCTGTGTCTGGGTCCAACACTGCCCCATGCGCGAACAACCATAACTTGGACCTGTCGGGCCAGTCATCTGTCTGTGGAGGATCCCTTTTTGACGCAGCTCGTTTTCATAGGCTTCCCACTTAGGCACGGCAGTCTTGTAGCCACCTGAGCCCAAACGATGGAAATATTTCTTCTTCTTAGCATTCAACTTATTTTGGGTCGATCGGGCCACAGCGACGGCCGATTTCTTATACGCCACAAATTCAGGCCAGTCATCTTTTAGCTTCTCTAGATGTCCAGTGAAATCTGGAGTTTTTTCCATATTTTCTCCACAATGTTTTCTTCCAGTTGTTGAATTGCTCGGCCATCTTGCTAAGAGTCCACTCCTTGACTTTATCCTTCCTCCTCTGTGGGAGATCTGCCGGTAGGCTGAAAGAACCCAATATCGACTCCCAAAGGGTTCTTTAATTCTTTGCTCGACATATTTTGCGCCAATGTTTTTTTCTTCGGCTCATTCCATTCTGCAACGGTGATCGGGACCATGTCCCTTACAAGAAATCCGCATTGAGCTATATATTTAGTGGAGATTCCATCGGGTTTCTCCGGTTTGCCTTTTATGCTAACTTCGTCGATCGACAACTTTGCACCATCCGGCAGCTTTAACCCTTGGGCCGGGCCTCGTTTACGGATTGACGTAGATCCAGAGGGCTGAAAGAAAAATGTTTCGTTAATAAGTGCGCATATAAATCAATTAATGCATCTAGCTAGTGATCAACAAGACTTAATATATACCTTGCCGGAGTTCTCTACGGAGTTTTCTAACGGCACTTCTTCTTCGTCGTCGTCGTCTCTGAAGTTTTGTAACTCAAGTCCCTCACCGGAGTCGTTCAAGCATTTCGCGCTGAAATCTTCGCCGTCTTCTTCGTCGGAATCTTCTCCATCGGAATTGGGTCCGGCAGCCGTAGCATATATAATTGCTTGCATCCGGTCTTCTTCCTCCAAATCTCGGATGAAGGGGGCGTCGATGATGGGGGCGTCGTCCTCCATAGCTCAATGTCACTGCAAATTTGTAATTCATAGCAAACAACTTTAAATTTCTTATACACTAATAAAAAAACTTTGCTACTAAAATAACAATATTGCAACTAAAATGACTTAGCAAAATTTTCAAACTTAGCTAAATTTTCAAACTTTGCTACTAAAATTTTCTAACTTAGCAATATTTCAAAGTTAGGAATATGTCTAACTTAGCAATATTTCAAACTTAGCAATATTTCAAACTTAACAATGTTATTTTTAGTAATGTTATTTTAAAACTTATCTAAATGACTTAGCAATATTTATAACAAAATTTCTACACTAATAATAACCTAAACAATAATGAAAAAAATTGCTACACTAAACTTTACTAAACAATAAACTTTAATAATAATATAAACAATAATAACCTATAAACAATAAACAAAATTGCTAAGTTTTTCAAATTTGCTACACTAAACTTTACTTTACTACATAATAACACTAAACTTTACTAAAAATGACAATAATAACACTAATAAAAAAACCTCAATAAAACTAATAAACAATAATATAACACTAATAAAGGACTTAACAATAATAACACTAAACTTTACTAAAAATGAAAAAAAAACAAACCTCAAAAATGGCGGTGGCGGAGGTGGAGGCCGGCGATGGCGCGGCGGAGGTGGAGGCCGGCGCGGGAGGCGATGGCGCGGCGGAGGTGGAGGCCGGCGCGGGGGGCGACGACGCGCGGCGCCAGAGCAGGCCGGAGGGCGGAGGCGGGCCGCAGCGCAGGCCGGAGAGGAGCAGGGCGCGGTGGCGGCGGCCGGCGTCGAAGTCGACGACGTGCGTGGACGCGGCGATGGTGCAGAGCTTTGCGCCAAAGAGGAGCAGGACGGAGGGCGCGGCGATGGGCGGCCGGAGCGTGGCTTCGCCGGGGAGAGCAGGCCGGAGAGGAGCACGGGGGACTTGGCGAATTTGGGGATGGAATCGTCGATCCCCACACTTAACCGCATTGAAAACCCCTTTAGTACCGGTTGTTCTCTACCACCGGTACTAAAGACCCTTTAGTACCGGTTGTGAAGAACAACCGGTACTAAAAGTCTGTTTTGGGCCGCGGCGAAATTTCGCGCGCGAAGCCCACCCCTTTAGTACCGGTTGTAGTTTACAACCGGTACTAATGGGCTTTTGATTTTTTTCTCTAGTTTCTTTTTTCTTTCTTATGTTTTCTGTTTTTTATATCTATTTGGTTTCTATTTTGTTTTTTTCTCTAGTTTCTTTTTCTTTAATATATATTTAATTTAATTGTCTACAAAATTGTAATAATTATCTATCTATTTGTTTTCTGTTTTTATATCTATTATCTATTTGTCAACGACGTCAATACGTAGGGGGGGACACGTGTCCTCCCCAGCGCTGGGGTAGGACACGTGTCTGACACGAGTCGTGACCGCGAAGCCCGCCTTTAGTCCCGGTTGGTAACACAAACCGGAAGTAAAGAAGCACACGGATCGTGTGTTTTTTCAAGCGCTTGTGAGCCGTTGGATCAGGGGTGTGTTTCTTTGAAGAACTTGTGAGCCGTTGGATCAGGGGGTGTGTTTCTTTTGAGGGCAAAACCAGTGTTGGATCAGCCACATGACCCTATATAAACCCCCCCCCTCTCGAGCATGTTCGACACTCATTTGATATACAAAGCATTCGGATTCCCTGCATACGTCCAACAGTGCATTTGATATGCGGGCACTCACGAGCCACTGTTGGGCTGTATGCAGGGGAAACCGTGTGTTTTGTTCTATCTACAAAATACTCCAGTTCATCGACCGAATACAAATCATTCGGATTCCCGTCATACAGCCCAACGGTGCATTTGATATGCAGGGCACTCACGAGCCACCGTTGGGCTGTATGACGGGGAAGCCGTGTGTTTTGATCCAACTTTTTTCGAGCGCTTGTAAGCCGTTGGAGTTTTTAGAACCAAAAATTAGTGTTTAGATCTCTCTTCTGAGTTTTCAGAACATAGTTACATAAAAGGTTTAATACATTATTACACATCAGCAACAACATCAATATCTAGTGTTCACTTTTTCTTCGTGTGTCCCTTTCTTCTGATTCCGCCGTAGCCATGGACATTCTTCATCATTTAACACGGTGCTTGGGTCAGTTTTCACTCTGAAGGGCGGAATTTCATGAAACTTATTGTAATCTTCTGACATGTCTGTCTTGTCCTCCACTCCCACGATGTTTCTTTTTCCTGAAAGAACTATGTGGCGCTTTGGCTCATCGTATGATGTACCGTCTTGCTTATCTTTTCTTTTTTTCGGTCTGGAAGACATGTCCTTCACATAGAAAACCTGATACTGCTTGGAAAGTGCTCTTTTGGTTAGTGCTCTTTTTGTCTTGGGTTTCCGTGTAAAATGTATTCCCATTTATCTCGTACCCTTGCAAAGTCAATATAGTCGAAGATGGTGACTTGGCCAGACGGGACCTTGATACTGCTCAGGACTTGAAAAAAGATCTCCTTCTCTTCTTTGGTAAGAGCGTAGCTGGCAGTACATTGGTACTTCTCTGAATTCAGGTTGTCTCGTTCGTGCGTACTTTGCTGGTCCTGCCGTGCATCCGATGTATCTTTCGTCTTCCCATACACGCCTAAGAAGTTTAGCAGGTTCACGCAAAGATTTTTCGTCACGTGCATCACATCGATTGCAGAGCGAACCTCTAGGATTTTCCAATAGGGTAAATCCCAAAATATAGATTTCTTTTTCCACAAGGGTACGCGCTTGTTAGCGTCTTTCGGAACATTTAGACTGCCAGGACCCTTCCCAAATATTACTTCCAAATCCTTGACCATGCCATATATAACATCACCATCAGGACATGTAGGCTTCGTTCGGTTAGCTGCCTCACCTTTGAAATGCTTGCCTGGCTTTCTTACGGGATGCCTGTTTGGAAGAAATCGACGATGACCAAGGTACACATTCTTGTTACCTAAATATATACTGTCAGTCTTATCTAAACAGTGCGTGCATGCATTGTATCCCTTGTTTGACTGTCCTGAAATGTTACTAAGAGCAGGCAAATCATTGATGGTTACAAACAGCAACGCTCGTAGGCCAAATTCCTCCTGTTTGTACTCATCCCACACACGTACGCCTTCGTCAGACCACAACTGTAAAAGTTCGTCAACTAATGGCCTCAGATACACATCAATGTCGTTGCCGGGTTGCTTCGGGACTTGGATAAGCACTGGCATCATAATATACTTTTGCTTCATGCACAACCAAGGAGGAAGGTTATAGATACATAAAGTCACGGGCCAGGTGCTATGACTGCTGCTCTGCTCCCCAAACGGATTCAACCCATCTGTACTTAGACCAAACCTTAAGTTCCTTGCGTCAGCTGCAAATTCCCCAAATGCACTGTCGATGTTTCGCCACTGAGACCCATCAGCGGGGTGTCTCAGCATCTCGTCTTCCTTACGGTCTTCTTTGTGCCATCGCAACAACTTGGCATGCTCTTTGTTTCGGAACAAACGTTTCAACCGTGGTATTATAGGAGCATACCACATCACCTTCGCGGGAACCCTCTTCCTGGAGCTCGGCTCGCCCTCAACATCACCTGGGTCATCTCGCCCGATCTTATACCGCAATGCACCGCATATCGGGCATGCATTCAAATTCTCGTACTTCTCACCGCGGTAGAGGATGCAGTCATTGATGCATGCATGTATCTTCTCCACCTCTAATCCTAGAGGGCAGACAATCTTCTTTGCTTCGTATGTATTGTGCGGCAATACATTATTCCTTGGAAGACTCTTCTTAAATATTTGTAGCAACTCCTGAAATGCCTTGTCAGATATTCCATTCTTTGCCTTCCACTGCAGCAATTCCAGGGTGGTACCCAGCTTTTTCTGGCCATCTTCACAATTTGGGTACAACAATTTTTTGTGATCCTCTAACATGCGCTCCAACTTCGACCACTCGTTTTCACTTCCGCACTTCATCTGTTCATCAAGAATGACCCGACAAAGATCATCATCATCGGACTGATCAACAATGACCTCGAGCTCAACTTCGTCTTCCCCCATTGTAGTATCACCGTGTTTAGAGAACACAGGATAGTTGTCATCATCCTCTTCTTCAGGGTCTTCCATTATTACCCCTCTTTCTCCATGCTTGGTCCAACAAAAATAATTGGGCATGAAGCCTTGTCGCAACAAGTGGGAGTGTATGGTTCTTACGCTCGGGAAATTCCTCGTATTCCGACATTAATCACATGGACAAATCATAAAACCATTCTTTAGCTTGTTTAACTTAACCACATCGAGAAAACGATGCATGCCATCAATGAACTCGGGACAGCGTCGATCACCGTACATCCATTCTCGGCTCATCTGCATTACATAAATACATCAAAAACCATTACACCAGCTAAATAATGAATAGAGATACGTGACCAAATTAATTAATACAAGTTCATCACATTAAAACCAAAGTAGAGTAGTGCCCAAATGTAATACATAGTTCTCACGAAACATACATCAATCGAAACTAACATACAACTATCTAAAGAATTTAAATCCAACAACAAATGCGATCAGAATCGCAACCAAGGTAACTATTGAACCAACAGCATAATGATACCAAGCCTCTTGACTAATGACATATTTTCTAATCTTTTTAAGCTTGAAGCGCATTGCATCCATCTTCATCTCGTGAGCACCGACGACGTCGGCAAGCTCGACCCCGTGAGCATCAACGATGTCGGCAATCTTCAAGTCCAATACCATCTTCTCTTCCAGGCATTGGAGACGAAGATCTTCACTTATCTTCAATTTTGCTTTCAAATCGTTGTTTTATTTTTTTTAAAACTCGACAATAGGGTCGGCTGGAATTTCCGGTTCAACTACCTCCTAACTAAAAATATATCTATGTCAAGTTGGTCGTCATGATTGTTATAAACACGAAACAAAATAAATAGTTATAAAAATATACCACATCCGAATCATAGACCGGACGAGGGCCGACGGGGACGGATATCAAAACCATGACACTATACATATAAAAAAAACATAAGAAAATTATACAAGAAATAATTATGCATTTAAATCATGTAACTAACATTTTTTTAAATAAAAGATAGAAAAAGAGGCTCACCGAGGTGGTGTCGGTGACGGAGCGGCGCGGGCGATCGACGGCGGTGAGGAAGGGGACGGGACGACACTATATAAAACCACAAATTATACTTTAATTTGAGATCAAAATGCATATAAAACAAATGAAATCCCTAACTTAGGCATTTCATCAAACATCTTGCAAGCACCACCAAAATCAAACTTGCTAAACTTGCACGAAAATGAGCTAAACTTGAAATGTCGGAAGAGAAGATGAAGTTGCTAACCCTTATATGTAGGTGCCACCAATCTTGGAAGTTGTTGGAGAAAAAAGGGTTGAATTTGATCTTGGGAGAGCAAAGAGAGAGGAAAAATGGAGTTGAATTCGAGCTCAAAATGGAGCTGGCTCGGGGTGGAAGAAGGGTTATAGTGCCCGAGACCTTTAGTACCGGTTGTTATTACCAACCGGTACTAAAGGTCTCGCCGTGGGGCCACCAACCGCGGCCGCATGTGCCGCGGGGCCTCCAACTCTTTAGTACCGGTTGTTATTAGCAACCGGTACTAAAGGGTAGACCAACCGGTACTAAAGGTCCTCGCCGCGGTGCCTCTGCTGGCACACGAACGCAACCGGTGCTAATGCCCCCTTTAGTACCGGTTTTTGTACAACCGGTACTAAAGGGGGCACACCGTTGCCCCCTTTTCTACTAGTGCAGAGAGAATGCCACCCTTGAGCTTTCCTCGGGTGGATACTTGGTCCTCCGTGATGATGACGGTAGCCATGTATGGTCGAGCAGCAGCTCGGGCCAGTCTGTAGCTGGCATGCTAATCACCGAGATCGGCAATTTGGTATTGTTTGATCAGAAAAATGAAACAATGTGGCAGTCATTTGATCATCCTACTGACACAATGGTCCCTGGGCAGTCACTTATGGAAGGCACGAGGCTCACAGCAAGTACTTCTGCAACAAATACAACTGAGAATCAGTTGTACATAATTGTACAACCAGATGGATTATATGCTTATGTTGAATCCACACCACCACAATCCTACTTTTCATACCGGTACTCGGAGCCTGATCACAAGAAAGAAAATGGCGCAACAAAGGTTACATTCATGAATGGAAGCATCGGTATCTTTGGGCAGTTAGATATGTATGATAGTATCTCAATGTCAGCAACTAAATTCACCCAGTATATGAGACTAGAGTCAGATGGGCATTTGAGGCTGTACCAATGGGCTGATAGAGAATGGACTGTGTACGATGTAATGCAGATGAATGATTGTGCTTATCCAACTGTCTGCGGGGAGTATGGAGTATGCAATGGGGGGCAATGCACGTGTCCACATGATAACAGTTATAGTTCAGCCTTCAAGCCGGTGGACGGACAGAAGCCAAATCTTGGTTGCCTGCCACTAACTCCAATCTCTTGTCAAGAAATGCATGGAGCAGCTCTTGAATCTTATCGGTATTACTTACTTTGATGACAGCCAAACAGTTGTGAATGTAGTGGACGAACATGAATGTAAGCAAGCCTGCTTGAAGAACTGCTCCTGCAAGGCCGTGTTATTCAGCTATGAACAGTTTCATCCTCATGGCAAATGTATGTGGGTGACGAATGTTTTCTCCTTAGGGCATCTCCAGTCGTTCGTCCCCCCCAGGGTCCAAAACTGCGTTTTTTTGGGCCGCCGCGGCGCCAAACGGCGCGAATCAGGATCCTGGGGGGGGCGCGTTTTCCAGCCGTGAACCCAGGCCGCCCCCCCCCCCCCCCCCCCCCCCCCCAGCCGGCGATTCGGCCGTATTTCGGCATAAACAAAGGCCGGCCCTTTTGGCATACAAATTCACACATATAAATAGTTTAACATACAAATCCACACACAAATAAATAGTTTAACATACAAATTCACACACAAATAAATAGTTCAACAATGCAAGCAAATAGAACAAATCGTATTAGGCATTGGCATCGCCATTATTGGCACCGCCATTATCGGCATTGCCATTGCCCTTGCGCGCCCACAAGTGCTGCACCAGATCATTCTGTAGAGCTTGATGTGTTGCAGCGTCTCGAATCTCCCGGCGCGTGGTGAGGAAGGCTGTCCATGATGCCGGCACCTGGTGATCAACCTCTGCAAGAGGACCCTGACGGTAGTATGGTGCACTTGCCTCACTGTCAGGCACCGGGTGATCCCGCTCACTCTCAATGATCATGTTGTGCAAGATCACACAACACTGCATCACCTCCCACATGTTGGACTTCGACCAAGTCATAGCTGGGTACCGGACAACAGCGAATCGAGACTGCAGCGCGCCAAATGCCCGCTCAACATCCTTTCTGCAAGCCTCTTGGCACTTGGAAAACCAAGCCTTCGCGCTTCCTGGCACAGAGTTGGAGATGCTCTTCACAAATGTTGCCCACTTCGGGTAGATGCCATCTGCAAGATAGTAGCCCTTTGTGTACTGGTGCCCATTGATCTCGTAGTTCACAGGGGGAGCATGGCCTTCGACAAGCTCGGCAAAGATATCCGAGCACTGCAAGACATTGATTGGGTGATCGTTGTGAGTTCCTGGCATACCAAAGATGTCGTTGTGAGTTCCTGGCATACCAAAGAATGAATGCCAAATCCATAGATCATATGAAGCCACGGCCTCAAGAATCACCGAGCACTCTCCTTCCTTTCCCTTGTACATCCCCTGCCAATCAAATGGACAGTTCTTGCATGCCCAATGCATGCAGTCGATACTACCAAGCATCCCAGGAAAGCCTCTTGCTTCATTCTCTGCGAGAAGGCGAGCAGTGTCTTCCTCATTGGGTGATCGTAAGTATTTTGGCCCAAACACTGCCACCACTGCCCGGCAGAACTTGTCAAGCACTCAAGGGCCGTGGACTCGCTCATGCGCAGATAGTCATCATGTGCATCAGCGGGAGCACCGTACGCAGGCAACCTCATGGCCATCGTGCACTTCTGAATTGACGTAAAGCCTAACGTGCCGGTGCAGTCCTTCTTCAATTTGAAGTAGGTGTCGAACTCCCGGATGGCATGCATGATCTGGAGGAAGAGCTTGCGGTTCATCCTGAAACGGCGCCGGAACACCTTCTCGTCCTGCGTAGGATCATCGGCGAAGTAGTCGGAGTAGAGGATGCAGTACCCCTCGTACCGCTGCCTCGGCTTGCTCTTGCGGCGACCGCGCGTCGATCCAACACGCCGCGGCCCCGCCTCGTTGGCGAGCAAGCCGGCGAGGCAGGCCAAGATCAGCAGTGTTCTTCGTCGTCGATGGCGGCCTGATCTTCCTCGTCGAAGAGCTCGGCGAGCATCTCCTCGGTGTCGGAGTCCATGGCTGGGTCGGGCGGAACGCCGAACACCTTGCGGGCAGGGTGGACGGATTTCGCCCCGAGAATCTCCCCGGTGGCTAGATCGCGGCGGAGGGAGTGGGCGGCGCCGGCGGCGTGGCGGGCTAGACGGCGGGTTTCCTAGCTGCTTGTGTGCGGCGGCGCAAGGCGGGGTGGTGGCGGCGACGGGATGGCGACGGCGAGACGGGCAGAGGGAAAGGCGAGCCGGGGTGGGACAATGCGTTGTCTCGCCGACAGCGCTGTCCCACACGTGCTTTTCCTTCTGCCGGCCCCCCCAGGCCGAACCCAGTGGGCTGGGTTTCGCCTGGGGGCGCCGGCGCTAATTTCCGCCGAAACGGCGGTATTTGGGCTTCTGGGGGGGCCGGCTGGTAGAAAAACGGCGCTATTCGCCCAAAACGGCGCTATTTAGCGTCCTGGGGGGGCGCTGGGGGGGACGACTGGAGATGCCCTTACAAACAATCCAACCTGAACCTGGCCGTTACAACTCCTCTGCTTACCTCAAGGTGCAGCTTCCCTTTGATTATGTGTCTGGTTCTGCTCAAAGCAACCAAGCGAAGATATTAGCTATTGTACTTGGAACTATTATGTGGTCTGTTATTGGTGGCACTCTTGTATTCATCATAATTTATGTTCGTCGTTATTTACGAAGGAGAAGGAAAGACAACACTACCGGAAAATCGAAATTTGCCGTGCGGACAGGTCTATGCCGTGAGCCGGCAGAACTCGGAACACGGCAAAGAGTTCTTTGCCGTCCAGGACGCAGAGAGATCACGGCAAAGAATAAGGCACGGCACAATGGACAAACAACACACGGCAAAGATAGGTGACACGGCACATATATCTTTGCCGTGATCCTTCATGTCTATGCACGGCAAATCGGTTGACCAGGATACGAAACTTTGCCGCCGTCGCTAATAATTCGCGGGAAATATAGTTTGCCGTGCATGTGCAGCAAAACGCACGGCAGAGAGTGGCCAAATTTTCCCGCGCTCTAAATAAATTGGCGGTAAATACTTTGCCGTGCGTCTCTGGGCAGAACGCACGGCAAATCTTCCCTTTGCCGTGTGTCTAGGTGATCTACACACGGCAAACCATCAATTTTTTTTTCATATCATTGCTTCATTTATTTTCTTTGTTAAGGCTTCTAGTACATTCATTTATTTCACTTAATTATGTTTCTCGATAATATATATAAACCCTCCGGTGCGGGCCGCATGGGTCGAAACCCCGAATAAGTGGACCAAACGTGCGAGGCGTCGTCTACCCCTTCCATAGGCGGTGAATAGGGGCACCTCGATCGGAGTTGTATCTTGGTTCCCACAACCTACCAACACATTCTTATACATATATTAGGGACCCATGCAAGTTTTGGTGGGATTCCGATGCTCCGGACCCCGCTACGGCGAAACCCTACACCCGCTGGAAAAAGTCCAACCTGTCGATCTACCCCTTTGACCGACGCCGAGAGGGGGTAGACGCATGAACTTTTTTGCTTGGTTGTGTTAGGTTGGTACATAGGACCATGGGGAACCAACATTTCATGTGTTCCGTCGCATGATTCCGTGCCCGGCACCCGACACGAGAGTTTTCACCTCTAAGTGTCAGAACTTACTACGGAGTAAGAGGGGTCGATGAAGGGGGTCGCACCTCGGAGCTGTATCTTGGTTCCCACAACCTACATAAAATAGCGGTCTCCACCCACATAAAATGATGACGCGAATCTTGTCTCTCAGAATTGCACGTCAAGATATTGCGTAAGAGGTGGGGTATAAATTTGTTTAGGGTGTTCCTAGGGGCTAACCTTACACAAGCAACCAAAAAATTTCACTTTGCTACCCCCTTTCGACTACTTTTCACATTGATATTAAACAAACCCTGCAAATTACATTGACAACATAAATTACACAGAGAAGAAAATATCGGTAGTAGCGAGAACACAACATAAATTGAAGATACATGGTACTCTGCAAATTAGAAAAAGAAAATTCATCTACCATCGACGCAGCCTCCCGCATCACTCCTGCCTTTCGACGACGCAACACTCTTGCCCTTCGACGACGCAGCACCCTTGTCCTTCGACGACGCAGCACCCTTGCCCTTCGACGACGACGCCGCCGCCGCTGCTGCAGCTTTCTTGCTCTCTTCACTCGGCATGAAGATATCATCTTCATCCTCGCTCTCCTCGAGCCATAAAATAGAAAATCTTATAGCGCTGGCCAAATCTGTAAAGCAAAGGTTGGGACCTAGATATGGCATCTACCAACCTTCTATTTGCTATTCTAACTAAGTTATCCTATTCTAGCACATCCTGTTCTAACTATTCTAACTATATTATCCAGTGATGGTAACCATGCGCAAGCACTACCTAAATTAACCATGCCCCTTTCAGAACCACGTCGAATCGAAGTTGCCTACCTTCTCCAGTGGTCACTCTGACCGGCAAATCGGCAAATCATCGCGTGGTCGTGAGACGGCAAATCGGCCTTCGATCCAAACAGCGGCAAGACGTCTCTGATGATCTGCAACCGTCCGAACAAGTGTTGGGGATGTTGCTAATCATCAGAGATCCTTGCCGCTGCTTGGATCCGACCGAGGGGAGGGTTCACCTTCAGCCTCCGCTCTAGGAACTCCTGCCTCTCAGAAATCTTGCTCTCTGCTACCCGTGTACTGCCAATGATGGATGTGAAGTGTACTCCTGCCTCTCTTATAGACCCGCCTCTCCGAGTGACTCCCTCGAGCTAGCCAATCAGGAACAAGTAAGCAGATTGTGTGTTTCCTTCGAGAGCTTGGGAGCCGTTGGATCAAGCGAATGACTCCCTTCGGCTAGCCAATCAGGAACAAGTACGCGGATCGTGTGTTTCCTTCGAGAGCTTGGGAGCCGTTGGATCAAGCGAATGACTCCCTTCGGCTAGCCAATCAGGAACAAGTACGCGGATCGTGTGTTTCCTTCGAGAGCTTGGGAGCCGTTGGATCAAGCAGTTGCAGTTTGTGTGTTTCCTTCGCCGGAGTGCGGTAGTAAAATAATTGATACTAATAAATAAATAAGTATAAATATAAAATAAGATAATAATTAGGCATTTGGCCATCGGCGTAGAGGCCGGCCGTCGGCGCCTTGCCATTTTCTGTTTTATAAAATAATCCGCGCCGTTCGTTCCGATGGAACTCCTTCCAGCGGGATGCTATCTCTCTCCAGAGCCCACAACCTACCAACACATTCTTATACATATATTAGGGACCCATGCAAGTTTTTGTGGGATTCCGACGCTCCGGACCCCGCTACGGCGAAACCCTACACCCGTTGGAAAAAAGTCCAACCTGTCGATCTACCCCTTTGACCGGCGCCGAGAGGGGGTAGACGCATGAACTTGCCGACCGATGATGACATGGAATACGGCGAAGAAAATGAAGATGCGGGAATGGAGGAAGACACCGCACATGATGAAGTCGAGGAGGTTCATAACCAAGCCGACGTGACTTTGCTAGAGCGCTTCCACGCAGGACTTCACGTCGATGAGCCAGAGGGACCACCTCCAGGTTCCGTGGATGGTTGGTGGTGTGGCGACCCTGACAGTGATGACGACACGGGTGGTCCAATAGTTGGTCCCGATGATCTCGACACAGGCTACTGATAGCGATGAGACACATGTATTAGTAATTGCCAGTCTAGCTTATATGTAATAGGTCAATGCTACTTTATGTAATAGTGATTGTCGCTACTTTATTTTGTGAGAACTCATTGTCGCTACTCCATTTACCTTAATTGTCGCTACTTCATCTAATTGTATTCATTTTTGCTTTACTCATTGTTGCTTCATCTATTTACCTTAATTTTGGATCATGTATACTGATGAAACCTATTTTATTGTCAATGAAGGAAACATGAAAGGGGGGGGGGGGGGGAAACAGACTGAAGAAGGCCTTGTCAAAAAAGGTGGGCAGCGTGAAGGCACTCCTGGTGGGATCAAGTTCGGCACCTCCACCTCCTCCCTCACCTCCACGTGCGAGGAGTACGAGGACGAGAAGGAAGCCTAGCAAGACTCCTAGTCCTCTCCCTGCCGAGCAGCCCGACGAGGATGACGCGGAGTACGATCAGGAGGTGCAGTCGGACTCTGAGAGCGAGTCGCTGGCTTCTGAGGAGGAGCTGTTGCCGGAGGCTTCTGAGGAGGGTGAGGAGGAGGACGAGGAGGATGACAGCGAGGAGGAGGGGCGCGAGGAGGGACCTGGGGAGGACGGGTTTGTGCTTGACCCGACGCTATAGTGGACCCCACCGACGGAGTGGGTTGAGACTGAGGAGGATATCCCTGAGCCACGGACCAGGCCGCCGTATCAGCGGGGGTCGGCGGGACTCCCCGATCCCCGATATTACACCTACAAGAACACTCTTCTCCTGCTTGTTGGAAAAAGGTACTTATTATAGTTTTTGTTCAATTTTAGCTTCTCATTGTGTTTTGACCCGCTAACTATACTAATTTTGGTTTTCTCATTGTGTAGGACATTTGAGTACCAGCCTCCTAAAGTGAAGGGACAGCGTACCTACGCGAGCATCCTTGGATGTTGTCTCAGGAAGTTCTTCCCAGGGATTGTCACCCTCCCAGAGGGTGGCAAGAGTGTAGCTTGGACTTTCAGGCACTACTGTTTCGCGCCGGATCCCGATGGCGAGTACCGCAACATGGCGCTTAAGACACTCGGCTATTTCTGGGTAAGTTTGTTTGACTTCTCATCATTCTATAAATCCGAGATTGCACTAATGGCTTTGACCCTATTTTACCTATGTGTGCATGCTTGTAGAACTTCTTCACCTGTCGGAAGGAGGACGAGGACAAGTGCGAGGCCATCCTTTTGACGATCGTCTCTAAGATGGAGACGGACATGCACTACGAGGCTCGCGTGAACTCTGTCCGCAATTGGTACGCCGAAAAGAAGATTGGGCTGGAAAAGAAGTGTGCTCGGGACCTCTTGATGCAGCCATGGCAGTACCTGCAGGTAGCGTCATTTCTATATTATCGATTTTGTTGACCGCCGTGTAATATCATTAATATGTGTGTTCTGTGCACGTAGGTGCCTCCTCCGTACGTCGGTAACAACAACGACTGCTACCTCGCGATGGTAGCGTGGTGCACTAGCGCGGAGTATCTCAAGATACACGTGGAGGGAAAGGCAAAGCGGGCGGAGAACAAGGGTGGAACACACCGCCAAGGCAACCTCAGCCTCTCCCAATGCATACAAAATGAGGTGAGCAAATGCATTCTTTAATCCACCAATGTTCGTGCTCTCTTTTGCAATATCGTCTCCTTTTCACCTATGTTCATGCTCTCTTTGCAGAAATTGAAGACCGGCGTAGACCCCTCGCCCTTCGCCGTTTGGGCAAAGATGCGTACCAGGGATACGCCGGATCCTGAGACAGGGTCGATGTGGATCAACCAGAGCGCCGAGCTCCGGAGCAAGGGGTACACGGAGAAGTTCAAGGAGCGCAACGGTGATGAAGCTGACCCTCTCACCAGTCCACTTGACGTCGAGGCTGTCGTGCTTGCGGGGCAAAGCGTGGCGAATGGCCGCTTGTGGATAGGTGACGGCTCCATCGACCCTCGCACCGTCCCGTCTCTACGCCAGGTCTGCCGTGGGAGGGCGCCTGGTGCGCCTGCTGTGGAGACCCGCCCACGAGTTTCGAGTCTAGCTGTCGACGAGCTCCGGCAGAAGCAGGTGCTCTATGAGCAGCAGCTGGAGCAGCAGCAGGAGCAGATCCGGCAGCAGCAGGAGCAGCATCAGGAGTTTTGCAGGCAGCAGCATGAGCACCACAGGCAGATGATGGAGTGGATGTTTGGCACGGTGCAGCGCATTGCTCCTGGGGACGGGGCTGTTGCCATGGGAATGTTCCCTCCACCGCCTCCACCGATGTTCCCATGGGTATGTTCTCAAACTTGTCATTCTATCCATCTTATTGTTTTAACTAAATTATTTGTGTAATGCGAGACTTTTTTCATGTTGTAGGTGAATCCAGGATCGGCGGGTGGATCTCACTCGATGGCGCCGCCGCTTGGTGGCCAGGATAATCTGGAGGGGCAGCCCCAAATCTCCAACCCTAACGTTGTCCGGAGGCTCCCGTGGGTATGTTCGCATGACTTGTCAAAATGTCATTGCCACTTTAGTTAGCCATGTCATTGCCACTTTAGTTCAACTTGTCAAAATTTAGTTAGTTGAACTTGTTGTCATGACTTAGATCGACATAGCCAATCAATGAATCTCCAATGGTCACTACATCTAACTTAGATCATGTCTTTTGATTTACTACATCTAAACTTGTGCATATTCAACATATCCAATGGTCCACCTAGTTGTCAAACTCATCGTTTTTTTGCAAACGTGTAGGACGATCCTTCTACTCCATGATGTCCATCTTCGCCGTCGTGACCTACATGTGGAGATTGAGCAAGCTACATCCCTTTGTGACCTACATGTGGAGATTGAGCAAGCTTGGAGCATGACCTACTTGTAGAATAGATGACATGTTTGTGGAGTTTGAGTTCGTTTTATGTTATGGAGGAGTTTAAGTCTTATGGAGGATGGAGTTTGATCTTATTTGTTGGAGTTTGATCTTATTTGTTGAACTATGTCTATGTTATGTGGAGTTTAGTCATATTTGTGTGACAATTGCTATCTGTGAATTATTTTGTGTATTATCTGTGCAGGAAATTAAAAAAAATAGAACAAAACGGTGCAATGTGGTCACTTTGCCGTGATGGGGCACACGGCACAGCGTGCACGTGGCGCTCACCTGTGCGACCTGGCAACCTGGGGATGACCATATGGTCAGTTTGCCGTGTCCAGCTTAGCGTGGCGCACGGCAAAGGCGCGATGCATCGGTCCTGGGCAACGGCTCTGTGCCGTGTGTTGTCTGGAAGAACACACGGCAAAGGCTGGAAAGTTGCCGTGCAGGTTCAGGCGAAGCGCACGGCAAATATTTGAGCGTTGCCGTGCAAGGTCAGGAGAAGCGCACGGCAAAGAATCGGAGTGTGCCGTGGTGCTCTTCTCGCGACGCACGGCAAAACAATGCACACGGCAAAGAATCGGAGTCTTCGTTGACCAGCTCTGGCAATTCAGCGGCACACGGCAAACATCCGGAGCACGACAAACCGGCTTTGCCGTGCTGTATGCCGAAAGCGCACGGCAAATATTCTTTGCCTACACGTGATAGGCCGTGTGGGCTTTGCCGTGTTGTTAGGCACGACACAGCCTTTGCCGTGTTCCGAGGGGCCTTTGCCGTGCGGAATGGCAGCACGGCGAAGAATCGATTTCCGGTAGTGCAAAGACGAGGAATTAAATTTTGATCAATTACCTGGAATGCCAACAAGGTTTTCTCTAAAGAAGTTGAGCGAATGCACTGAAGGATTCGATAAGAAACTCGGAGAAGGTGGGTTTGGGTCGGTTTTTGAAGGGAAATTAGGTGAAGAGACAATTGCAGTGAAACGTTTGGAAGGTGCAAGACAAGGGAAGAAAGAATTCTTGGCAGAGGTCGAGACCATTGGAAGCATTGAGCACATCAATCTTGTCAGACTGATTGGCTTTTGTGAAGAGAAATCTGACAGGCTTCTGGTATATGAATATGTGTCAAGAGGGTCACTTGATAGGTGGATCTATTACCACCATAACAATGCCCCTCTTGATTGGTCCATCCGGTACAGAATCATTCGGGATATCGCCAAGGGCCTATGCTATCTTCATGAGGAGTGTAGGCGAAAAATTGCTCATTTGGATATCAAACCACAAAATATTCTCTTGGATGACAACTTCAATGCCAAAGTGGCTGATTTTGGACTTTGCAAGCTAATAGATAGGGATCAAAGCAAGGTAGTGACTATGATGAGAGGAACACCTGGATATCTGGCACCTGAATGGTTGACATCGCGGATCACGGAAAAAGTTGATGTCTATAGCTTTGGGGTTGTCATCATGGAAATAATAAGTGGAAGAAGAAATATTGACAACACTCAGCCTGAGGAGAATGTCCAGCTCATACATCTACTACGAGAAAAAGCCCAACACAACCAATTGATCGACTTGATTGACAAGCATAGTGATGATATGATCTCACACCAAGAGGAAGTGGTTCAAATGATGAAGCTTGCAATATGGTGCCTGCAACATGACTGTATTCAAAGGCCTTCAATGTCAATAGTGATCAAGGTATTGGAAGGCGCGATCAGCATAGAAACTTTCGATGCAAATTCACTCCTATTTGTTCAAGATAATCCACCAACATGTTCAGGTCCATATCAAGCATCCATTTTATCTGGCCCAAGGTGAAACGGCTAGGTAATGAGCAGAATCATGTATAAGGGTGGACTTTGGTTTTTGTATCCTATCTTATTTGTACTATCGAAGTATGTTAGAAACTCAATAGCTATCAATAATGTCCATAGACACCACTATCTGATGGCACAAAAAAACCTTATTTATATCTGTGTATTTTTTCAATTATACCAATAGTTGGGATATATTAACTAATGTGGTTTTATTGAATTTTAGAAATCATAAATATTTTTATATGCCCGGTACCTTCCATTTTCATGAAGAACTGTTAGCTTAGTAAATGAAAGTATTACACGTAAAACGGACAATATATTGCAAAACATATCTGAAAGCAAACCAATGGTTGTGATTGGTGTGTGTGTACGTGTTTATACAATACACTGATATAAATTTCATTAATAGAGAGAAGAATAGGCAAGTTTCCTTCACAACACAAAATATAAATTGCGTTGTAGTATTTCCATTTCCCCTTTTATGTTTCGCTCTCTACTTAGAAACATGTAAAATTTTGACAGTCATATTTGTCCTTATTCTTCTATTGTCATGTCTCTTCCGTGGACCGTGGATGACATGCTGAAGTCAAGAAGAACACCATTATTTTCTTGCAGCACAATTCATAAGAACAATGACAAATAACTAACGATATCCAGAGTCCAAATGAAGCATATGCACCTTAATTAGTGCAGAGCAATACTAGCCCCACTTCAACCAGCAGCAACCAAGTAATGAAGGAAATAAAAACAGGGATGTACAGAGCAATGGTTTTCATTTACCAAGCACTAACTTGCATTTCACAAGGCCACGAGAAGAACCTCAATACTCTTTAGACTTTTTTGTAAAAAAGAAGCCTTATTGATTCTTTACAAAAGTATCAAGTTGATACACCGACAAAAGAGTTCATTACTATCAGTTATTCCGGGTAGTTTGTATAGATAGCGGTATATAGGTGCATGCACTTGTTCGACGGCTTTTATCGTTGTTCATGTCTTCTACTTGTGGTAATAGAACAACTCATGAGCTGTGAATCAGTTTGTGTCAGATTCAAGAACATTACTTGATGAATTCTTAGATGGCTGGGTTTTAGATGTACATGATATTTCAGCAGATGATGTTGTGCAAACTTGACATCTAAGTTTAGAAGAGGTAGAATTTGGACACTTCACTGAAACTGTACATGACTGAACTGAAAAAAAAACGGCTATGACCCGTTCACAATGCACAAGCCATATGAAGCCCTCTGAATTTCGGCACTTCTGAACCGAATTTTGAACATATATACGGATAAACAGGGATTGTCGTTAGCATTATGTATCTTAGATGCAATCAAGCAATTGATTCCCTTGCATAATTAATCAGCTCACTGCTAATACATCCATGAACAGAAGAGGCCAAAATTGACTGGACCTTCATACTGCAGCTTCGCAGGTCATGACCTCTGCTCATAGTCTTGAGTCCGTGCTTACCGTATTAGTTAGATAGTACAAAAGATGGGAATGGTAGATCGAGAGATTTTGTACTTCTCTCAGATTGTCATTTTTTTTCAAGAGAGAATTCTGAGAGATATGTATGAGTTACTATTTCTATTATCGGGTAGACAAGGAACAGGTTGCTGGCACATGAGTTCATTCATGTTCACCCCTTGGTGCGTCTACCAGTCGATAATAGAATTTGTATTAATTCTTGGAATTCTGTTCCTTGGGAATTTCCTTTGGACTATATGATGCACGTTGTTGACATATACCCACTGAGACTTGTTGACGACGTAGGTGTTGTTTCGTTTGTGGCCGCCACACAAGCGTACATCCAAGTCAGCCAGTGACGCCTTGTGGGGGCTAATCATTAAATTAAGTTTTTGATCATTGAAGCACACTATTTCCTGGCTGACGGAGATGAGATGTGACCCGTGTAGACTCAGTCAGTGACGCGATTGGACTAGTCAGAAATACCAATCCATCGCCGAAATCCCAAAACACTCTTGGCTACTCCCAGTCCAGGCACCCCAATCTGTCTGGCGATCATATTTCTCCAATCTCTCCAGCTATCGCATCTTCTCCATCGGCTCAGTGACATCAGGTATTCAGGTGTGATGTTTTAGTTCATCCGAGTTCCCCGGTAACTCTTGCTGGCTAATCATAAGTCGAGTAACGACTGATTATTATTCTTGATTACAGTGTCTGTTCTTGTCCGAGCGCTATGGGTCCGGCGAATCTCCTCTTCCTCATAGTTGCAGCTGCAGCACCGCTCTTGGTGGCACCGACCTTGGACATCAATTCCACGGCCAAACCGCCGAAAATTTGGATCAACAACAACGCTCAAGTCGGCAATTCAGTCATGCGCCCCATTCTTCTCGAAGAATCTTATGAGTACAGCGATGGACCTATCTTTGCCGCAGGGTTCTTATGTGCCTCCACCCCCACATGCGACGTGTACCTGTTTGCCGTCTTCATTACCTACTTCAGCAAAGGAGAATGGCTCGACGGTGATCCGGGGCAAGTGGTCTGGTCTGCCAATCAGGATCGCCCTGTTAGGGAGAATGCTACCCTTGAGTTTACCACGGGTGGGAACTTGGTCCTCCGTGAAGCAGATGGTAGCCATGTCTGGTCCAGCAACAATTCTGGCAGCCATGTAGATACCATGCTGCTCTCCTGGCACGGCAATCTGGTGCTGTTTGGTGATACCATATGGCAGTCATTTGATCATCCTACAGACACAATGGTCACAGGGCAGTCAGTTGCCGAAGGTATGAGGCTCACATCAACTGCTTCTGAACCAAATATGTATATCACTCTAGTCCGAGGTTGGTTAGCTGCTTATGCTGAATCCACACCACCACAACTCTACTTTGCGCACAACATGCAAATAGGCAAGATAGGAAAAGATCCAACAAAGGCTACATTAACAGATGGAAGCCTTAGCTTCATGTTGGGGCCAGATATGAATGAAAATATCACACTGCCAGTAGCTCAATCCACCCAGTACATGAGATTAGATTCAGATGGATACCTGAGACTGTATGAATGGTCATGGTCTAATAACAGCTGGAGAGTGGTGTATGATATACTGGGGTCCATGGGAATGGGTGCTTGTGATTACCCGACAGTCTGTGGGGAGTACGGCTTATGCACTGGGCAGCAATGCACATGCCCACTTGACTACAATTCCACTACAAGATACTTCACACCAGTGGATGAACGCAAGCCAAATCTCGGTTGCACACCAATAACCCCAATCTCTTGTCAAAAAGTACAACGTCATCAGCTATTGACCCTTCCCAACATTACTTACTTCGAGAAGAACTACACGGTAGTGAATGCAACAAACGTCGATGACTGTAAGCAAGCCTGCTTGAAGAACTGCTCCTGCAAGGCCGTTGTGTTTATACACTGGGACCAAAACGGTGCCAATGACAATACCTTTTACGGTGCCTATAACGAATGTCAGTGGGTGACTAAGATCTTCTCCTTGCAATCAGTCCAGCATGAAGTGGCTGGTCAATCCTCCACGACATACCTCAAGGTGCAACTTAGCCCTCCACCTAATGCAAACAGAAAGAAGGTGACGTTAGTTGCTACACTTGGAGCTATTGCTACTCTTGTATTGCTTGTTATTATTGTCACTCTTTATCTACAAAGGACGCGCAAGTATGAAGAGAAAGACGAATTTGATTTGGTTCAATTGCCTGGAACGCCAACGAGGTATTCTTTTAAAATATTGAGTGAATGCACTGAAGGGTTCAGTAAGAAGCTCGGAGAAGGTGGGTTTGGATCAGTTTTTGAAGGGAAGTTAGGTGAAAACAAAGTTGCAGTGAAACGTTTGGAAGGTGCTAAACAAGGAAAGAAAGAGTTTTTGGCAGAGGTCGAGACTATTGGTACCATTGAACACAACAATCTTGTCAGTCTGATTGGCTTCTGTGCAGAGAAGTCTGAGAGGCTTCTGGTATATGAGTACATGTCGAGAGGGTCACTTGATAGGTGGATCTATTACTGCCATAACAATGCCCCTCTTGATTGGTGTACCCGGTGTAGGATCATTCTTGATGTCGCAAAAGGCTTATGCTATCTTCACGAGGACTGTAGCCGGAAAATTGCTCATTTGGATATCAAACCACAGAATATCCTCTTGGATGACAACTTCAATGCCAAAGTGGCTGATTTCGGACTATGCAAACTAATAGATAGGGATCAAAGCAAGGTAATGACTATGATGAGAGGAACACCTGGGTATTTGGCACCTGAATGGTTGACATCACGGATCACTGAAAAAGTTGATGTCTACAGCTTTGGAGTTGTCATCATGGAAATAATAAGTGGAAGAAGAAATATTGACAACTCTCAGCCAGAGGAGAATGTTCAGCTCATAAATCTATTACGAGAAAAAGCTCAAAACAATGAATTAATTGACCTCATTGACAAGCATAGTGATGACATGGTCTCACACCACGAGGAAGTGGTTCAAATGATGAAGCTTGCAATATGGTGCCTGCAACATGACAGTATTCAAAGGCCTTCAATGTCAATTGTGATCAAGGTATTGCAAGGTGCAATTACCATAGAAACTTTTGATGCAAATTCACTAATGTTTGTTCAAGATAATCCGCCAACATATTCAATTCTATCTCAAGCATCCATATTATCTGGCCCAAGGTGAAATGGGTGGGTAATGAGAAGAAGAATGTCAAAGTATGGACTTTGGCTTTTGTATCCTATCATATTTGTACTATTGAAGTATAATTCAAATTCAAAATTGTAGCTGTCAACAGACACCACTATCGGATGGCACCAAAAAAAACCTCATTTATATGTATATAATTTTTCAGTTCCAACAAATGTTCGGAAATATTAACTAATGTGATTGAAGTTTAGTAATTATAAATACTTCTCTATGATCCTGTACCGTTTCCATTTTCATCAACAACTGTTAGATTAGTAAATGGAAGTGTTACCTGTAAAATGAACATTATACTGCAAAACGTATCTCAAAGCAAACCAATGGTTGTGATAGGTGTCTCTGGGATGCGTGTTGATACAAATACACTAAAATAAACTTCATTAACAGAGAGCAGAATAGGCACGTTTCTTCAGAGCACAAAATATAAACTGTATTGTATTTCTATTTCCCCTTTTATGTTTCTCTCTACCTAGTAATATGCTAAATTCTGACACGATCATATTTGTCCATACTCTTTCTTTGCCATTTAATCTTCCGTGGATGACATGCTGAAGTGAAGAACAACACCATCGTTTTCTTGCAGCACAATTCATAAGAATGATGGCAACTAAATACGTACAACATGAAAAGGCATGGTATATACTAAGGAAATCCAGAGTCCGAGTTAAGCATATGCACCTTAGTGCAGAGTAATGTTATCCCCACATCAACCTGTAACAACTAAGTAATTAAAGAATAAAAGAAAGGGATATAACTAATTATAATAGAATAATAAATTTGCAGTAACCACAGAAACAATTGGCTTCATTTTTAGAAAGCCGTGTTAATGTCCGTCACAATTACAAATGGAGCTGGCTTGTCTGCAGCAGAGAGATGGTTTACATTCAGCAAGCACTAACTTGCATTTCATAAGGCCAGGGGAAGAACCTCATTACTCATTAGACTCTTTTTTTGGAAAAAAGTAAGCCTTGTTGATTCTATACAAAAGTATCAAGTTGAAACACCCACAAAAGAGTTGACTGCTATAAGGTATTCCTGGTAGCTTGTATCGATAGCAGTATCTAGGTGCATGGATAGGACTCGGCTAGCTGCGGATCAGTTTGTGTCAGATTCAAGCACATTACTTGACGAATTCTTGGATGGCTGGGTTCTACCTGTACATGATTTTTCAGCAGATGATGACGTGCAAACTTGACATCTAAGTTGAGAAGCGGAAGAATTTGGACACTTCACTGAAACTGTAGATGACTCTGAACTGAAAAAACGGCTATGACCCGTTCACAATGCACAAACCATATGAAGCTCTCTGAATTACGACACTTCTTAACTGAATCTCGAACATATGTAAGGATAAACGCTCAAATATGCATATGAAAAACAGGGATTGTCGTTCCCCTGATCTGAACCATTATTTATCTTGGATGCAATCAAACAATGGATTCCCTTGCGTAATTAATCAGCTCACTACTAATACATCGATAAACGGAAGTAACAAAAATTCACTGGACCTTCATACTGCATGCCGCAGCCACGCGGAAGCGAGTTGGAAATTTCAGAAAATAACAGGCTAGATTCGGAGGTACCATTGACGCGGAATCGGATTGGCACGTGGGGTTCGGCCCCGGACGGAGCCACCGGCGGACGCGACGGCCCAGCAAGCAGAGCACCGGACGTGGTCGACGGCGGCTGGACTTGACACCACCGGGTAGTCCTCCATTTCCCCGTTCTGTTGCCCTTCTACCGGTGAGGAAAGCCTATAGCAGTCCACTGGGAAGGCGGCGGCAGCGGCCAGCACTACGGCGCTTGACGATGGCTGGATTCGCAATGGAAGACTGCAGGGGACGGGGGCAGACGCGAGCAAGAACGACGGGGAATTGGGGCGATTTAGATTTGAGTTTAGACAGATCTTTAATTGCTTAGAAAAGCCGGATCTTTTTTTTTTGCGAAACACAGTACAACGTATTTGGAACCACTATATTGAAATATATAGACCACTTTTTATTGTAAAACGTATTTGGAACCACTATTGTCGACAGAGCGAGTCGCCGACGGGCCGTTTGTCTGCCCTCCTATTGAAATCGGCTTGACTATTCACGACAGCCCCAAAAAAATCGTCCACGTGTGCCCATAAGAATCAGCCCCTTAGACTAGTCACAATGGGGAATAACTTAGACTAGTAGCATGCATATGTTACTACTTTAAGTTACTAGCTTCATAGTGGGGAGTAACATGTGTGTGGTGTCATATTTAATATGTTATACACCCATCTTGTATTGAAATGTGTGATGTTATGGTAACATAGCTAGTTAACACAACCATCTCTCTCCTTATTAATTACCTGCCACATCAGATTTTTTGTCTATGTGACACTGATATTACTTTTATGTTACTCCCCATTGTGACTAGTAAAGCTGAAGTAGTCGGCATTGAACTATTGAATCAATCTGTATCTCCTAACAGTAAACATGTAACACACGTAGATAAAACAAAGGGCTCCGCCCATCATAATGATCAAGTGATTATAATCTACTAACTAGAGGTAAAAAAGAAGTTATCAAAATATATCAATATGTGATTGAGAGAAGATCTCATCACAACAAAGTCAACCGTAAAAACGGATCGGAATTTTGATTTACGATTTTGTAGTTAATTTTTTTGAAATTTGTATGCATACATGTATGTATACGTTCCCATATTTTAGATGTGCCCACGCAGAAAACTATTCCGGTGTACGTGCACGTATTAGCACAGTCCATAATTAATTTGCGGAACCAAATACACACCACAAGCGTCTTGGGACATTAGAAACAATATGATTGGCAACTACAAGTTTAGTTATCATGTTATTCTCTTTGCGATGTCATGTACTCCTTCCGTTCCTAATTAATTGACTCAGTTTTAGTATAACTTTGTTCTAAATCTGCGTCAATTAATTTGGAAAGGATGGAGTAGATTTTAAGGAAAGCCAAGTCTTTTTTTTCGACAACGAGAAAGTCGAGTCTTTGTACGCATGTGCACTTGACGAGGTGAGGCAAGGGCAAGCTAGCTAGCTAGCACGTGCGGCTAACCAAAACAGCCACCGTGGACTGCTTCCTTCCTTGTCAGGTGTCACTGACAACCTACCACCTGGTATCAGAGCCTTGTCGATCCGAGGCGCGGCCGTGGTGCGCGGTCAGTCCGTGGTGAGCACGGCGGACGCGGAGGCCGCGAGGGGACGCCGTATGTGCGGCAAGCGCGGCGACCGCGGCGGACCTGCGTGGTGGCGCAGAAGCCGCGGTGGCACGGCATGGTGGCGGCGTGGAGGAGCTGCGCGGCCACGGAGGCCGTAGCGGTGCCATGCGACGGCCGTGGAAGCGGCGACCAGCGTGTGTGTGCGCTCCTGTTGTTCCGTGTGTCACCGTCGGAGAGGAAACTCGGCGTGTGTTGCCGAGGAAGAGGACCGCGTCCTGGGCGCGCCGGGCTGGCCGCGTTGCCTGCGTCAGTGCGCGGCATGGGCGTGAGCTGGAGGCGTGTGGAGCGCGGCGTGTGTCGCCGAGGAAGGAGAAGACTTGGTCCGTCAGTAGGCCGGCCGCGTTGATAGCGTTGGAACGCGTCAGGTGCGCGAGCTGGGGCATGCGGATCATGGCGGAGTGGGTGCGTGGACTGCGTCAGTGCGCGTCCAGTGCGCGGCCGTGGCGTCGTGAGTGCGCGCTAGAGCGGCTAGAAGACCCTCCCTGTGTACTCCATCGTGGCATCGAGTTGGAGCTCGAGTGAATCAAGAAAGCCGTCAGTGCGGCAGGCGTCAGTGTGCCAGGAAGAAGATGAAGACGACGGCAGCTGCAGCAACTCCGGCAATGGCAAGTCAAGATTAGGGGGGGAAATGTTAGTAGTAATCTTGATTAGACTAGTGTTCAGCGGCACGCATGAGTTAGTTGCTCCGGCGCGTGTGGAGGTGCTGGCGTTGTGCCGTGAGACTCGCACGAGTTTGTTACTCGGGCGTGTGGTTGCCTAGTTGGTTAGCTTTGTGCGTGTGCTAGTACGTGGGTTAGTGGCAGCAGGGTTAGTGCGTGCGTGAGTCTATTTAAAGGCCGGGTCTGCCCTGTGTGCTAGAACCAAGTTGAGCACCATGTAGCCTTTCCAAAGACAAGAAAGATTGGGGCGTTCGTGCGCCCACGGCGGCGTTCGTGCGCCGGCCGGAAAAATCCTCGTGTCCAGTGTGTCTCCTTTCTCCTACCTCTGTCTGTGAGTGAGCTGAGAGAGAGAGAGTAGCTAGGGTTGCCCGAGTGGCACCAACACCACCCCGCCCGCCGCCGACCCGCTCCAGCAATCACGGTCCAATCGCTCGGCTCGCTGCCTCCGTGAGCGCCGGCGCCCCGGCTCGCCGCCGAACCGAAGAGTACGAAGAGGAAGAGACCGAGGCCCGTCGCCGGCAGAGAGCGCCATGAGGAGCTTCCCGGTGGCCGGCGGACGTAGCGTCTCCCTTGCCCTCTTCTCCGACGTCTCCAACAGCCGGTATTTCCACCACCTTCCGTCACCACTGCTTGCTTCTGTAACACGCAGTTCTTGCTTGGCTCACGATTTCTGTGCCGCTGGGATGAACACGCAGGGAGCTCCTGGAGCTGATGCAGTCGGGGGCGCTGGAGCCGGAGGCCGCTTTCCTCAACGCGTCGCTGGTACTGATGCACCACCAATTGCTGCAACTGAGGCCACACGCCTTGCATGACCAGCTAGTTAATCGAATGTAATTCCCCACCAAAAAAAGGTTAACTGAATGGTGTAATGTCAGGTGCCAGACGTGTTCCCCGTCCTCGCGGCGGCGCACAAGGCGCTGCTCTCCAAGTCGAGGGACTCGCTGACCACGAGGACACTGCACTCGGAGCTCGTCTACAACTACTCCGGCTCCAAGCATGTGGGCTCTTCTTTCTTTTCCTTGTCACATTAGGGGATGTTCTTCTTGTAACGTGTCGGTGTGGTGACGGTTTGAGTGGTTTTGTGTCTCAGATCACGGAGTCGTTGAAGCGGTGCGGTATCGCTGATGACACGGAGTATATCCTCGCGGCTCGGTTCGATGCTTCGGATGAGGAGGTATGCTGTTTTTGCCCCTTGTTCAGTCAAGGTTTTGTCTTGCTAGTATCTTGTTCAGTAAATCTATAAGTAGTGTTCTCGATCTGGTCAGTGTATGTCAAATGTCCATGGGTCCAGACATTTGTTAGATTGGCTACAGGCTAATGCTAATTGCCTTAGCCTGGGTACAACAAATCTGAACTTTTAAACTTTACTATCCAGATTTATTTTGGTTTCCAGTACCAACTATTGGGATATCTGCAAAAACCGACATTTTACCTGTAAATATCATGGTAGGCTGTTATCTGCAGTTTCATCTTGAGTATACGTCATATAAAATGTGAAATTGAAAAAGAGCAGTTTGAAATATCTAAGTAACCAAGTGTTTCCCCACAGATGTTTGGTCAAAATTTACAAAAAAAAACCTATCCTAGTAATCTGCATAGCTGTGTGCAAGAACTGCAGAACATACCTGTAAACATTTTCTGAAGAATTGATAGGGCACATCTCCCTCTCCTTCTCATTGAGACCACTCTAAATGTCCCAGGAGTTACTATGACATGAATCGTACAGGTAGTCTTGCTGTATGTAGTGCTCTCTAAACGAAATGTTACTTTCTGTATCACCTTCAGTTTCATTGTCCTTCTGAAAGAAGGAATTCTTTTTTTTTTTTTTTTTTTTTGCGAATCTGAAAGAAGGAATTCAGACATCCATTGAATTTAAAATCGTAACGTTGCAGATGAAAGCGGTGGAAAAACTCGTGAATGGAACCGAGATTGATCTCTCAGAACTGGAAGCAAGAGCAAACCAGCCAAAGATTCTGAAGGTAGCTAAACCTGGCACTATGATAATATGGACAGGACCTCTCCTGTTAGTTTATGTTATGTTATTTCGACTCTGAGTATCGTAATTATTTTATTTATCCTTTTCTTGACTGAATTTTCTTTTTCCTGCTGGCAGCAATACAAGATAACTCCCCAAGAACTATCGATTTCCACACTGCCAGAGGCAATCGTGTGCAGGATTGCTGCTCGAGATGCCCTCTGAGGTCTTAAACGATAGTGCATGCTGAATTCTCCTGACGAACACCGCAAGGGGTTGCATCTCTCCTTCAAGGCTACGCTCGCCGGCGGGTTGTTTCAGTCTTGAACTTATCAAGTGTACTGTAGTAGTCCTGGATGTTGTAGCAACAGTTGAATATTTGTGAGGTCACAGGGTCACGGCCGAGTGTTTCTAGGATCACTTTGCTAAGGTTTTGTGCAAGCAGCGTGCAGAGATTTTGCTGCGGTGTTGAGTCGGAGCTGTTGTTTTCAGTTACATCATGGAACACGAGTTAAACCAGTGAAAGATGTGTGACCTAGGTTCATTGGTTTTATGGATTTGTGCACTATGTTGCCTCCATGTAATGGGTGCTTTGTATTCTTGGTTTTTGGATCTCTGGTCCTGTCCAAATGAAGTTTGGGCAGGATAATGTTCCTGTGTTCTGCCAGTTTGCAAGCATAGCCTGAACTGTTTCCTGCAAAACCTACAAGAAACTCTGCCAGTCTGCATGTGATATCCTTTTTTTCTTATCAAGAGTATACTGTTTCATTTTGCAAGCCAAGAAATCTACTGTGTGTTCTGTTTGGTTTGGTAGTAGCATGGGGTATTAGTGTCACTATCTTGCTCATGTCAGCTAGACAACAAGATCTGGTTTTTGCAGCTGGGTTGTCCCCACTAGCTCACTACGTTTCCAAACTTCTTTGTAGGCCATAGCAGTAGTTACTGTCAGTTTTGTTTAGTTGATCCTCCATGGTCACAAAAAACATCCTGGGAATATACCCAGCACACCAATCATAGACCACATGAGGGAATCGATAAACATGGCTTGAGATCTGAGCTCTCTGCCAGACCAACCAAAACAAGTTTTGCATGCATTCGTAGGCAAAATTTCGATTCCTATGTTATCCCTCCACCTTTTTGTTTTCATATTCTATGCATATATTTCTCTGTTATCATCATCAATCCAAAAGATCTATTAAATCACAGTAGCTAGCATTGACCTTTTCCTCTGCAACAAACGCTAGCTAGGTAGCTACAAGATTTTTTTTTCTCAACACAGGCTATATTTAGCTTGGCAGACAAACCCAGCTGCACACTTGCACATCACTGGAGATTGGATTGGGTTTTGCCTAAAAAGAGAGAGAAAAAAGAAGAACCATCGAATAACTGCGAGCCTAGCTCAGCTGGTTTGGTTCCTTGTGGTGGAACCGGCCCACCCAGGTTCAAGTCCCAGACTTGGCATGGGTGCTCGTATTTTCCTGGATTTAACCGGCGCTATGCTTTCAGTGGTAGGTGACGTGCCCGTCAACAGCGAGGCGCCCGTGGTGACTTCGTCAATCTCAAGATCTGCCGGACCAGTCTCTCGGAGGTGCTCATAGGGGTAGGGTTTGCGTGCGTGCGTTCATAGGGGTGTTTGTACGTGCGTCTTTGTGAGCGTCTACGTCTGTACTGTGTTTCTCAAAAAAAAAAAAATTTGTTGCAGTTTGGGTAGAGAGATGATGGGAGTGGGAGGCAGGGGCAGAGCATATGCTCTGCAAAAGTTCCCTCCAATATCCTCTTCTTCCCGATGGAATATCCCCACACCTCTTGTCTTCTCCTCTCTCTTCTTCAGCACGAAGCCACCGTCTTTCCTGTTCTCACACGCAACGCCAACACTGCACGTAGCGTGGTAAAAGAATATTGTCCTTTGGTTCTAACTTCTAAGGGTGGTGGCAATGGCGATCGGTGTGGACATCAAGGACGACATGGAAGAGGAGGAGGTGGTGGTCCTCGACGAGGCCGCGTTGCGCTCACGCCGCGTCGCGCTCTTTGTTGAGCCGTCGCCCTTCGCGTAAGGACTTGGGTTCTTTGGATCGAGTAAGCTCTGGTCTGATATTGCATTTTAAAACTAATCCTGCGTTTTCCATTTTTACAGTTACATCTCTGGGTACAAGAACAGGTTCCAGAACTTCATCAAGCACCTGCGCGAAATGGGTGACGAGGTACTTTTTTTTTACTGTCGCTGGTTGAGTACTGGAGATTGATAGAGCTGAGGGTAGTAGATTAGTAGTAGGTGTGGCTTAATTTGGGTTTCTGCTGTGTCTTTCCCAGGTCATCGTTGTGACTAACCACGAGGGTGCTCCACGGGAGTTCCATGGCGCCAAGGTTATTGGTTCATGGAGGTAAATTCTCAAGAGACTTACTGCTAACTCAGAATGACATGAAGCTATAATAGATTGAAAGATTTGTACAATCCTTCTAACTGAACTATATGATCTGAATGGCACGCTTAACTCTGTATTGTCATCCTTCCCAGCTTTCCATGCCCACTGTACGGGAAAGTTCCCCTCTCACTCGCCCTCAGTCCCAGGATCATCTCAGAGGTTGCAAGGTTCAAGCCTGACATCATTCATGCATCCTCACCTGGAATTATGGTAACTTTTATTTCTTTGATCATTTTGTCGATCATTCCGCTAAGTATTGTTGATGAGACTCTGCTCCATTTTCAGGTCTTTGGGGCTCTTGCTATCGCTAAAATGCTCAGTGTGCCCCTAGTAATGTCCTACCACACGCATGTCCCTGTGTAAGTTAATGTTCCATTAGCAAGCCATCTTCCATTTTAAGATTAGTTTTCTCTTAATAATGCTTGTATGGCTGTAAATTAATACTGCAATTTTTCTGGCGGATGCCTAATAAGTAAATCCAGCACATTAGAAAAGAATTCAGAATGCCCTGTGAAAATGATCCATATAGTTGAACTTTTTCAGAATAAACTACTAATGTGGTTGGCTTAGTTATCGCGTCGAAACATAAATAACCAGCTGGTGCCTTCAGAAATATCATGAAATTTATCGGTTACGGTTTATGCATTTAAAAGTTCAGATTGCCAATTCTTAAGAAATGACATAGGCAAGTAACATCGAGATAGTAAGCCGTTCTAGAAAGAAAACCGTTGGTACCCAACAATCTTAGCAGAGATGTTTAACATATTTGGCATAGCCGTTTTACGATATCTCTTTAAATTTCCCCTGCAGATACATACCAAGATACACGTTTAGCTGGCTCGTAGAACCAATGTGGCAAGTCATCAGTAAGCCATCTACTCCCACTTAATCTGGGCTCAAATAAACTGTCAGGTTTTTACGTGACGGAAACACTAATTTGTACTGTTGTTCTCCACAGGGTTTCTTCATAGAGCTGCTGATCTAACTTTGGTACCATCTGCTGCTATCAGCAACGATTTCGAAACAGCACGTGTTATTTCAGGTTTGTTAGTATCTGCTGCATTGTATATACTCCTCCGATCCGAAAAGATGGACGCAAGTCTGTACAATAATTTGCCTAAACTAGTGATCTTTTCGCGACATTTAATACGGACCGGAGGTAGTATTACATATCCTTATGTGCTATTTTTTCTCATGTTATTGATATGCTTTTACATCTTTATTCAGCTAACAGAATACGGCTTTGGAACAAAGGGGTTGATTCTGCCAGCTTCCACCCCAGATTCCGCAGCCATGAGATGCGTGTCAGGCTAAGGTGAAATTTTGTTTCATTTTTTCCTGAATGTTCTAAACATTATATGTTGAGATTAATTGTTGACACTCCTGATTAATTTTTCAGTGACGGTCAGCCTGATAAACCTTTAATAATTCACGTTGGACGCATTGGTCGCGAGAAAAACTTGGATTTTCTGAAAATGTGAGCAATACTCCTGCACTGCACTTGAGTTTTTGCTTTACAATATAAGCTGCTTGGCACCGACTCTGCTTTTTGATTGACAGAGTGATGGATCGGTTGCCCGGAGTAAGAATTGCATTTATCGGAGATGGACCATATAGGTATTTCCTAGGTCACTCATATTTATTTCTCAAACTCAAATGTTCTCACCCAGTAGTTTTGAAATTTTATTTGTCATGCTATTCTTTGTCAAGTATCTAAGTTTTTTGGCTTATAGGACTGAGCTAGAGAGGATGTTCGAGGGGATGCCAGCGGTGTTCACAGGAATGATGCAAGGCGAGGAGCTCTCTCAGGCATACGCAAGCGGCGATGTCTTCGTGATGCCCTCTGAGTCCGAGACGCTCGGCCAAGTAGTCCTGGAGTCCATGTCGTCCGGAGTCCCGGTAGTCGCGGTTCGTGCAGGTGGGATCCCCGACATAATTCCGGAAGATGTGGAAGGCAAGACCAGCTTCCTCTTCGCCCCGGGAGACCTCGACGATTGCGTTGGCAAGATTCAGGTTTTGCTGACAAACCAGGAATTCAGAGGCGACATGGGGAGGGCCGCTAGGGCGGAGATGGAGAAGTGCGATTGGAGGGCAGCATCTAAGACGATCCGCAACGAGTTCTACAACACGGCGATACTTTGCTGGCGGAAGAAGCGGGAGGAACTCTTCCAACCGCTGCAGTGGCTGACACAGCTGTTCGTACCGACAACAAACCAGGTCAGTAGCATCGCCCAGTGCTGATGCCTCTCTAGCCAGCCATGATTCAGACAAGTGGAAGGTGGAAAATGGATGGCAATTCCTTGTAGATTCCTGATCTGTAGTGCAGTGTCAATAGGTGAGAGATAGTTTCTGGTTTTCTTGTGTGGAATTGGGATACCATGATTTGTTCTGTATTGTAATAGTGGAAATGTGATGGCCATTCTGGTGGTGAGCAAGACCCAATGGCTCTCTTTCTTGCTCGACGGCACAATGATGCACCACGAGAAACGGCGGGCATCGGCCTTATAAGCGAAGGCCTCTGTATGGAAAAAGGAAGAAGATGCTGCTTCGGCTTCCGAGAGATTCTTGTGTTTTTTTTTTTTTTTGACAAAGGGTAATATATTAATATTAAATTTATACCAAATACACCCAGCCTCTGGCAGGAGCTAGTGAAACATCGGGGTTACACACGTCCAAATTATTTAAAGTAAAGAAAAAACAACAGTCCTGATCGAGGGTCAAGCCCAAGCAATCAACAACACTGGGGCACACGACGACATCAACATCAATCACTGCCGTAGGCAACATACTTCGAGAAAGATTCTCCAACAAAACGCTTTGAACGAGAGGACGCCGCACAATATGACCAGATCATGTGTTTTTACCTCGAGTGAAATTTGAGCAAACTTGAAACAATGCCTTGAAAAAGGTTGCGCTCCTCCACACTGAGCTCCTCATATTCAGTTGTCCTGGCCACCTTCTCCATGAACTCAGCCATCTCTTTGTACCACTCGGCCTGCTCTGCGAGCTTAGCCATGTATACATTCTCCTCACGGGAAAGCTCAGCAGGCTGTGACATCTTCACCATCACTGGTTTCAAGTAGGCACCAAAGGTCAAACCTGGGCATCTGCCGGAAATTCGGTTAGGTAAATTATCCTGGCACTTAAATCACAGGAATTTCAGTTTCCAGTTCGACTCTTCAAACAACTATAGACCTGAATACGAACCAACTTAAACTATATACCATACATTGTCATATCAAAACAGAGTAATTAAGAGAACAACACAAAACTACCTAAGCATCACAGTTATTCCCTTGGAAAATTTTCAAATTACTATCATAATATATGTTCGTTGCTATAGAATAAGATAATTATACAAGTAATAGTATAGGGATTGATATATTTTGTTTACGCCCTAACGGTTTTTAGTAAGCCTGGACTGAGGAGAAACACTGCCATGTTTAGTTAGGCAGCAAGTGCGGTGGCGGCTAATCTTCGCGAGGAAGCAAGTGCGACGGCAGCTAATCTTCGCGAGGAAGAAAGCGTGACGACAACGCTTGACAAAGAGACCCGAGTTTCGGTGTGGTGGTCGGACGACAGGAAGCGGGTACGACTGCAAGGACTCTCGAAGAAGACGCAGGTGCGGTCATACCCTCGAAGGACTCTCGAAGAAGACGCAGGTACTCAACAAGGGTTCTAGGTCGGGCATCGACGTGTCGCCATCGCCATACCACATCCTACAACTCTCACGCTAGCGACGAGTCGAGGAAAAAAGATGTGCAGGCCAGGCCAGCACGCTCCAGGCCAATTATTGAGGCCCAACCCTGACCCAGTGGCAAGGAAAGACCCAGAGCAGCCAAGACATATCTCTCCAGGACAAACTGACTTAGTTATGCTAGAATATAGTTGATTCGTTTCTGTAACCTTTATATATATAGTTCTAAATGTATTACATTTAGGTAATTAACACACTACTAACCACTACTATAAAAAAAAATCTTTGCTATACAATTGAAATATCTTCTGTTGGAAAACATGAAGTCACTCAATTTACGTTGCATCTTCCGGTGCAAGATAAAATTATTGTTTTCTGAGACATTGGCCTTAATGTGAAACTTCTGTTAAACTTAATTGGCTTATATGTGAAATAAACATGAAGCAAACAAAAATGCCTGATCCCATGCATTAAATTAGAGAACATGCAGGGTTGAGTTATATTGTCTATATGTGTGTGTGTGTGTTTGTGTCCTCGCCTATTTTTATATATTCTTAAATATCTTGGTAGGGGAGCTCTAAAGTTCATAGCCTAACAAATATATTGACAAAGGTTTATAGTGGACAATCTTTTATATTAGGTCTACAAGTATATGAAATTCTAGAGTACATAAGAGGTATATGCATAAAGTCCTTTTAACTCTCGAGCTCGAGGTAGCTTTTCTAGTTAAAAAAAATCATTCTTAAATCTGAAAAAAATAATCAAATATGAGTACATATAGATGCCTGGTGTGTACGACTAGATTTTCCATCTGATGTAGGCAAATTTGAGGAGTAGAATCGAGTTTTTATGCGTTTTAAAGCCAATTTATTATTATTATTTATAGTCCATAATACAATATATTACTAACAAAAAGTTAGATATTTAGAGTACATTAGTATTTAGAGTTGCTCGAACAAGTTCTTATAATTATCTAAGTCTACGCCTCAGATTCTTCCTCAGCGTCGTCAGCTCTGTATGTGATCATGTAGTCTATTCCTTCCACTCCTCTAGACAAGTCCGGCGTTGCAAAGCAGACATCTGATTCATGGTATGCTCCCATAGTCCTATCAAATGAAACCTTCAGAGTCTAATCAAAAGTGTTCGCATGGAAGTGGAACGAATGGTACTCAACAAGTTCAAATATACGCTTTACATAAGTGTTTGAATGCACTAGCTCCTTTTCATGATCGTGGGTCATTGGCAAAGATAGAAGCTTTTTGTAATCATTTGTTGAGTCAAGTTTTGTTCTGAAAACTATGTCCGCTAGCTTCCACGAGTTGTAAGAATCTTATGGGATTCCTTCCCCGGTGCGATCGTAGTTCCTTACGGGAACATGGATATTGAAGGAGATATGCCCTAGAGGCACTTAATAAAGATAGTTTATTTGTCATATCTCAATTGTTCGTAATATGTTTTATACCATGCTATAACTGTATTAAGCGGAAACATTAATACACGTGTGGTAGATAAACAACCAGGTCCCTAGTAGCCTCTATTTAACTAGTTCATTGTGCAATCGATGATCGAGGTTTCCGATCATGTGACGTTGGTGTCAATTGACAATGGAGTCATATCATTGGTAGAATGATGTGATGGACATACCAATATTTGTAGGACGTAGTCATTACGCCTTTGACCGTGAGATCAACTCTTATCGCTATTCCTGGAAGATGCTTTGATTGCATCAAACGTCATCACTTATATAGTATGACAATAACGGTGTCCCTCTCGGGTATCGGAAGGGAGTATGTTGAGACGAGGGGTCAAGAGCGGGATTTGCCAATCCGCATAGCAGGACAGATACTCTAGGGCCCACTCGGTGAGATTATGTCAATGAGCTTGCAAGCATGTGACTAGGTCACGAGGACATAATATCACGGACCTGTAAAGAATAGTGTTGTCGGTAACGAGATCAAGCTAGGTGTCATGATATCTATGAACGAGTCTCGGACACGCTAAGTATCGCCAGGCAAAAGGTTTAAGACTCGACGTCTAAGGTTCGAACGAAAAAGTATTCGTTATCTCACAGGGATTAATCCTGGGTATCCAAGATCCACGGATTAGTCATTAATCGGAGAGCGTGTCTCGATTATGTCTGGCGAGATCTCGAACCGTAGGGTAACACACTTAAGGGGAGATGACATGTTTATTTAGATTGGACGTAGAGGAGAAAATAGAGAGAAGAACACCGGAAGTGTTCGGACACATCGGAAGTGTTTGGGTGATATCCGACGGAGTTCGGGGGCCGTCGAAATAGTTTTCGGAGCCGGAATAAATTAGATAAAATGTATTTGATATTAATTAGTGTAATTAATAGTTAAATATGTTTTTATTTAATTAAATTCGAATTTTTAAAGGCTGGTTTTCATAAATGGGCCTTAGAGTCCCATTAGGGGAAAAAACCCCAAAAAGAAAAAGAAAAAGAAAAGGGGGAGAAGGGCCAGCCGGCCTAGGTGGGCCAAATGGAGCCCACCTAGGGGCCGGCTGCCTCCATGGCTGGCTAGGCCATGTGGGGTTTAGTCCCACATGGCTTAGCCAAGGGAGATGGTCTCCCTCCTCCACCTATATATGGGTGCCCCTTGCCTTTGAAAATTGCACCAATTCTCTCTCTCTCTCCGTTTAAGTCATGACTCCGCAATTGGGGTTGTGCACGGGTTGAGGTTTTCTCCACCATATGCACACCGCCGTGCTGCTGGTCTTCCGGTCCAAGTCTTCCACTTCCGCTGCTCGTCCCTGGATCGGAGCCCGGAGGTCGTCATCTCACCGTATGTGTGCGACTCCCTGCGAGGCACCACACTTGGGGTGCTAGGAGGTGCTCGCCTCCACCACCATGAGGACGGTGTCATCCTCATCGTCGCGTCAAGATCTTCGCGACCTCGAGGTCGGCTACGTCGTCTTCATCACGCGTCGTCATCGAAACAGATCTTTTGATCGTCGACGCTTACGGTCTACAAGGGTATGTATACCGTCTTTTACCGTATAGTATATCTGCATAGAGTAGATCCTGGCTAGTATAAGGTTATCGTTGTTAGAAAATTTTTGTTTTCTGCCTACGATCCCCTTCAGTGGTATCAGAGCCGATCTATGCGTAGATATAGCTATACCGGTTTTAGAACCCATGTTCTCATGGGGGCATCGTTCTTTTAGAAGCTATCCTCTAGCGTGCACTTGTTTAGCCGGCGGCATCGAGTTGATGAAGCGGCCCGGACCGACCTTACGCGTACGCTTACGCGAGACTGGTTCCACAACTGACATACGGCTTGTACCGTATATGTGGCTGGCGGGTGTCTGTCTCTCTCTCTTTAGTTGGCTTTGCATTTTCAATGGAGGGCCCGAAAGGGATACATAAATAGCGACTATTTGATCGTTGTTGTGGTCATAGGTTCGTAGGTATGAATCGGTTCTATTTACGAAAGCCCCAAGCCACGTAAAATATGCAAAAGATAAAGTAGAAAGCGTCTAACTTTATTTTGCAGGGGCAATGTGATATGGTCAAGGTAGGTTTGATAAATTGTTTATAAACTGTGGGCGCGAAGGAGACCATCGGCGCAAGGACCATATCACGTCGCATTACATTTTGATGTTATGTGTTGTTTGCATCTTATATTGTGTGTATATATATATGGTTATATATTAGTTACACGGCGGTAGTAATATAAGATGATCCCTCCAAAATACCATTAGTGTTCTCCCTTTGGCGTGCACCACCAAGAAAGTTCTACGTTATGAGGCAGGCCGTGACGATCGGGTGTCAGACATATCGTCGTTCGCATACGGTGGGTGTAAGACATGTTTGCACAAGCGTATACGCTGAAGGTTATTATGGCGAGCCTAGCATGTACAGACATGGCCTCGGAACACGGTGACCGAAAGGTTAAGCATGAGTCACAGAGTTGTTGTGATTGACATGTCGATGTCTACCTTGAAGTTATGTTGCCGGCTCTGACGATGAGGGGTTGCATAATGGATGAGGATCGTGTAATCACTAAAACGATTAGAGGGATATTCGTTTTGAGTGGGAGTTCTGGTAGTTTTATTTTATTAAAACTTGAACCCATATTTATTATGAACAAAGTCTTTATATTTTGCAAAACCTTTGTAGATATTAACCAGTGTAATAGCCTCTTTAAAAATTAGGAGCATTCCTGCGATTGAGAAACTTAAAAGGTTGGGTCCAAACTTCATAGTTTTATACGGTAGCTTGAGGATACTCCTTGTTTAAACCGTTAGCTCTATGTGATACAATACCCGCTAGGAGATAAATCCGGAGATTCCGCTAACAAAAGGATAATTTGGATTATCAAGTTTTGTGCGGATAATTTCATCATAGTCCAGTGTATGCTATGATCTCTACCATAGAGAATTAACTGTGGGTGCGAGTTGTCAGATCGCGAACATATGAGATGATCGCTGAACTCGAGATACACCACAAGTTGGGTTGATGAAGTTTATCAGTACTTTGACTGTTTTCTTCTCGACCCAGATGGAAGAGAACACTCGCATTAAAGGAGCACGTGGCAGTCATACTTGATGACATTGGTCATACTCGATGACATTGGTCATATTGATGACATTGAGACGCCTCGCTCAACTCGATCACTGGATGACAAAAACGTTGCCAGATGCAAATGTTTGTCATAGACTATGTCATGCAAGGGGAATCGTTCACCTTCATGAATTCTTGATTGCGTTGGAAGAATCAAGTAGATGAAACAGATCGCCGGGAAGTTATCAATGATGATGGTGTATATATGATATACACGTTATGAATGTTTTACCTAAGCAAGTACTCGCAGTAGTGACTAAGTTTTGATACTAGTCATGTTTTATGAAAACAAGATTTTCTGCTTGAGTAGCTTGGAAGGATGAGGTGATAATGTGTGTTGATGATGGCAGACAATATGTTGTGATGGTCATAGACACTCTCCCTCTGCATCTACCATTTGAGTAAATTCTTTTGTGATCGCCTGTTAGTATGATCGTTATAAGTGTGTCTCCTCTAGCGAGACGATTGTTCATATATGTTAGTGACAAAATGTTGTCCTATATTTATGAAGTAATGATCATACGTCGATTTGAATTTATATGGTAGAAGCTCCCACATTCATAACATTAATGCCAAAGGATATAAACTTAATAAAGACACCACATTCTTGTGGCACTAACGTTTAAGTCATGTCAAGTTATAGTCAATGAAGAAGCTCCATTCAGATGGATCTCGAGTCCTTAGATTTTGATCTTTTGACACTTGCAAGATAACTAAGACACCGTTTTCGGAAAGCGGGCATATAACTTATTGAGAATCATGCATATGGATGTATGTGGATCAATGAAGTAATTAACGTGTAGTGGAAATCTTTATTTCGTAAACTTCACAAATGATTCGAGTATATATGGATATATCCACTTGATCAAATGTTGGTCTGAAAGGTTTTGATTTGATCAAACAAGTTCGAAGTGAAGTAGAAAAATAGACTTAACAAGAAAATCAAATTCCTGCGATACAGATCGAGGAAATAAGATTTGAGTTATAAGGTTGGCATATCATTGGAAGACTTGTGAAAGAGTTCCACAAATTACGTCGCATGGAACACCATATGTTGTGGTGTGTTTGGACGTCGTAATCACACTTATTGGATAGTGTGTGGTAAATAAAATCTCTTATCGAATTATTGTGATCATTGGAGTCATATGGTAGAAACAAAACATTCACGTTAGATAATAGGGAAACCATCTAATCCGTGGAGGCAATACCATATGAGTGATGGCATGGCTTTTAGCCTAGATTGTCGTTTCGGTATTTTAGTGTTTTGATGTGATCAAACCTAAAAGCGGATAGATTCATCTTTGTAGTGTATCTAAAATATCAGTTGGATACGTTTCTCACGACAAAGGCAAACTGGTTGCTGGAACGTACCTTGCTTAAGAAATAGTTTCTTATCAAGGTATAAGTGGGAAAGAAAGTAGAGCAAGACGAAGTTAATGAACTTCTCTCCGGAATTCGAGTGGCGCAACGGAAACGGTTCCGGTACCGTCCTCTGCAACGGAAGAAAGCTGATGATAAAGATCATGATGCTCTGAGCTCATACTAAGACGTAGGCGTACGAGGTTGTGTTCCACAATGTGTGGTACGACAATCTTGTTATGAACGTCATGTTAATGGAACATGACAAAACCTACGAACTACGAAGAAGTGATGGTGAACCTAAGTCCGAAAATTGGCTATATGCCATGTATAATCCGAGATAAAATCCATGTACGATTACCAAGTAATGACTTGGGTAAGTCTTCTTGATGGCTATAGGCCGTTGAGAGTAAATGGAATTTTATGACAAAATAGACACTGACGGAAAGACAACCGTCTATAAGGATCGATTTGTCGTAAAACAGTTTCGACAAATTCAAAAGTTGACCACAACGAGATTTTGTCTCAAGTGGCGATGCCTAAGTCTGTTTAGGATTGTTCTAGCAATTATTTTCAATTAAGAAATTGATGGATGGATAAAGAAACCGTGTTCCCTAATGGCAACATTAAGGAAGAGTTGTAATCGGTACAACAAGTAGGTTTGGTTGATCCTAAGGATGCTAGACACGTATGCAAACTTCAGCTGTCCATTCATGGGCTGAAGCAAGCATATCGGAGCTGGAATCTTCACTTTGATAATGTGATCAAAGGATTTTGGAGTTGTCCAAAATAGTTGAAGAAACCTGCATTTACAAAGAAGTGAGTGGGAGCTAAGTAGCTTTTCTTGATCTTATATGTGAATGGCATATTTGAGTGGGAGCTAAAAGAAATTCCCTGGTCTTATATGCGGAAGGCATATTTGAGTGGGAGCTAGGTGTCATTCCTGATTTTATATGTAACGACATATTGAGAATGATACAGATCCTCTAGCAAAGTATAAATGATTATTTAAGTGATTAAATTTTCTATGAATGAAGTTAGGAGTATTAGGCATCAGTCTATAATTGTATAGATCAAAAGGGGCTTAATAACATTAGGTCGGAATATTTTCCTAGGTTAAGATTCTGAAGTGTTTTCAGAATAGAACAAGCGAAGAAAAAGGTTCTTACTTGTATGACTAGGTAAAATATTAAGTTTATCTTGGTTTTCAGTGATAGCTAATGAAAGAAAAGGATGTCCGACATCCTCTATGCCTCAGCCATAGATTCTATCAGACTGAAAGCTCGACTTGGTGTGACCCAAGTTCTTGGTTGAAGAACGGGTTCTAGAGTGATCCCTGGATGGATCAATGAACAAACGTTAAGTATTTTCTTCAGTGTCTGAGAGAACTGAAGATATGTTTTCTGGTATAGGGTAAGAGTGAAAAGACAACTTGCCGTAAAAGGTTACGATGATGCAAGTTATGACACTGACCCATACGACTAGAAATCTCATACAGGAAAGTCCTTTGTTTTGAAGAAAGACATGGTTAGCTTGCGAAGTCGCATATGAATGCACTGTCGCATAATCTACATAGGTATAGAAATATATGGCAACTCAGAAGTAGCTAGTGTGATTGGACTGAGCGGTTTTCCGAGCATGTATGGTTCCCTTAATAGATCTCTTAGACTTTTAAGGCCCATGCTACGCGAAGGTTCGAGTCTCACTCCATCGACTAAGATATATTTCACCGTTATCATATGATACGGGATGATGTCAAACGAGTTGACATAGAAATGTTGCAAAGTATATACAGATCTCAATGTGGGAGATCCGTTGACTAAACTTCCTCTTCCACAGGACAAGCATGCACCAAGTTGCTATAGGTGTTTAAGCTTTTACCAAAGTGGTAAACTAGATTAAGTGTTACTCTAGTGCAAGTGGGAGACTGAAGGAGATATGCCCTAGAGGCACTTAATAAAGATAGTTTATTTGTCATATCTCAATTGTTCGTAATATGTTTTATACCATGCTATAACTGTATTAAGCGGAAACATTAATACACGTGTGGTAGATAAACAACCAGGTCCCTAGTAGCCTCTATTTAACTAGTTCATTGTGCAATCGATGATCGAGGTTTCCCGATCATGTGACGTTGGTGTCAATTGACAATGGAGTCATATCATTGGTAGAATGATGTGATGGACATACCCAATATTTGTAGGACGTAGTCATTACGCCTTTGACCGTGAGATCAACTCTTATCGCTATTCCTGGAAGATGCTTTGATTGCATCAAACGTCATCACTTATATAGTATGACAATAACGGTGTCCCTCTCGGGTATCGGAAGGGAGTATGTTGAGACGAGGGGTCAAGAGCGGGATTTGCCAATCCGCATAGCAGGATAGATACTCTAGGGCCCACTCGGTGAGATTATGTCAATGAGCTTGCAAGCATGTGACTAGGTCACGAGGACATAATATCACGGACGAGTAAAGAATAGTGTTGTCGGTAACGAGATCAAGCTAGGTATCATGATATCTATGAACGAGTCTCGGACACGCTAAGTATCGCCAGGCAAAAGGTTTAAGACTCGACGTCTAAGGTTCGAACGAAAAAGTTATTCGTTATCTCACAGGGATTAATCCTGGGTATCCAAGGTCCACGATTAGTCATTAATCGGAGAGCGTGTCTCGATTATGTCTGGCGAGATCTCGAACCGTAGGGTAACACACTTAAGGGAGATGACATGTTTATTTAGATTGGACGTAGAGAGAAAATAGAGAGAAGAACACCGGAAGTGTTCCGGACACATCGGAAGTGTTCCGGGTGATATCCGACGGAGTTCGGGGGCCGACGAAATAGTTTTCGGAGCCGGAATAAATTAGATAAAATGTATTTGATATTAATTAGTGTAATTAATAGTTAAATATGTTTTTATTTAATTAAATTCGAATTTTTAAAGGCTGGTTTTCATAAATGGGCCTTAGAGGCCCATTAGGGGAAAAACCCCAAAAAGAAAAAGAAAAAGAAAAGGGGGAGAAGGGCCAGCCGGCCTAGGTGGGCCAAATGGAGCCCACCTAGGGGCCGGCTGCCTCCTTGGCCGGCTAGGCCATGTGGGGTTTAGTCCCACATGGCTTAGCCAAGGGAGATGGTCTCCCTCCTCCACCTATATATATGGGTGCCCCCTTGCCTTTGAAAATTGCACCAATTCTCTCTCTCTCTCTCTCTCTCTCTCTTTAAGTCGTGACTCCGCAATTGGGGTTGTGCACGGGTTGAGGTTTTCTCCACCATATGCACACCGCCGTGCTGCTGGTCTTCCGGTCCAAGTCTTCCACTTCCGCTGCTCGTCCCTGGATCGGAGCCCGGAGGTCGTCATCTCTGCCGTATGTGTGCGACTCCCTGCGAGGCACCACACTTGGGGTGCTAGGAGGTGCTCGCCTCCACCACCATGAGGACGGTGTCATCCTCATCGTCGCGTCAAGATCTTCGCGACCTCGAGGTCGGCTACGTCGTCTTCATCACGCGTCGTCATCGAAACAGATCTTTTGATCGTCGACGCTTACGGTCTACAAGGGTATGTATACCGTCTTTTACCGTATAGTATATCTGCATAGAGTAGATCCTAGCTAGTATAAGGTTATCGTTGTTAGAAATTTTTTGTTTTCTGCCCACGATCCCCTTCAGATATAACTGTCACATTCTTTTAGAAACTATAGATGTGCGCTACTTTATCCAACAATATCCTTAAGCCTTATTGATCTTTCCACACACCTTGGTGTGATATGGCTAACGTTCCCAAACCATGCCGAATTCTTCCGTGGACCCCACATATTCGCCCAGTGTGATGTAGCTGATACGTAGCTGATACGAAACCAGTAGCGCGTCACCACTTCTGAGATACTTAACACCTACATGAATACTTTCCTGGTACAATGGAATCTCAACCTCATCAATTATTCCATGGTTCCATTGTCCACCAACATAGTCAATTCATAATTGTAGGTAAGTAGCAATTATTTCAACTTAGTAATAAACAATATAGATAGATTGCAATACTTTGATATAAATATCTAAAAAATGGTCATGAGCAAGGTTGAACTGGCCTTGATACTGTAAACCTGTCTAAAAATGCTAGGTGTGCTATAATCTCTTTTAGGTTGCTCGTGTTATCTGTGATGATGACCTCGTGCTCCTAGTGATTCTATAGTGCTGGGTTCAGATGAACTAGCTGCCTTTTCCTTCATCTGCATTGTGTACTGAATTTTAGTACACATGGAATGAATCATGATTAGCGTAATGAGAAACCAATATGGAACAAAATTTTACCGACGTAGGACAAAATCACAACTACAGATAAAAACACGATTTTAAGACTAAGTAGAAACCAAAATTTAGCGCTTACGCAAATCATAACTATGCGTGGAATGGAAAAATTAGCGCACATGTAACACATCCCAGTAGGAGAACCAATTTTTACACCAAAAATAGAAGAAAATAATTGAAATCATTGGAGAAAACCATATATGCGAACTGAGCCTAGCTCAGCTGGTTTGGTTCCTTGTGGTGGAACCGGCCCACCCAGGTTCAAGTCCGGACTTGGCATGGGTGCTCGCATTTTCCTGGATTTTTCAGGATTTAACCGGCGCTATGCTTTCAGTGGTAGGTGACGTGCCCGTCAACAGCGAGGCGCCCGTGGTGACTTCGTCAACCTCAAGATCTGCCGGACCAGTCTCTCGGAGGTGCTCATAGGGGTAGGGTTTGCGTGCGTGCGTTCATAGGGATGTCTGTACATGCGTGTTTGTGAGCGTCTGCGTTTGTACTGTGTTTCTCAAAAAAAAAAGAAATAGAGCCATATATTAGAAAGTAAAAAAAATGAGAAAATAATAGAAAGAAGGAAAGAAAGGAAGAAGAACAAGAACAAAACAACACAACAACCTGTCTGTAGGGGTTTCTTGGCCGGCCCGGTAGACCTGATTAGCCCGCTCCTTAAACGGATGAGGCCTTGACACAGAAAAAAAATAAATCCCGCAAAACCCTAACCCGAAGAGACACGGCCACGCTCCTCTGCTTTCGCCACATCTCCAACACCGGCCGCCGGCAGGCACAAGCGCCGCCGCCAACCTCAGCTCCAGCCACCCGGCCAACCCCGGGCGCCGGCAGCCGCAGGCCCGCAATACCACGTCGTCAGTCGCCGGTTCGTCACGCACCCCGCCTCCCCCTCCGCTCTCGCGGTCTCGCCTCCTTCAGCGACGCCCACGCACAGCAGTCCGCCCCGATCCTCCGCCGCCATGGAGAAGGTAATCCCGCTCTAACGCTCCCGTCGACGTGCTCACCCGATTCCCCTCTCTGACTTCTTCTCCCGTTGGTGATGCGAGCAGCAGCAACTCGACGACAAGGAGCTGGAGCTCGAACGGGAGCGGAAGCAGAAGAAAGAGCAGAAGGTATATGCCTAGCCGAGATAGATCCGCGTAGACTGCTTTTTGCGTGTTCTATTCACCCCGTGCTTCTGTCGGTTTCGCCGTGCATTGTTAATCGGTAGCCAATTTCCCCGAATTGGTTGTTCTAGATGTAGTGATCTGTGGTGGTTTCTGCCGTAGCTACTCCCTCCGTTCCAATTTAATTAACTTGCTTTCCATCAATTGTGGATGTATCTAGACATGTTACATGTATAGATACATCCACATATGGTGAATATCAAGTCAATTAAATTGGAACGGAGGGAGTAGGAGCTAGCTACCTTTAATCCTAGGATGAAATTGTTTGTTGCTTATGGGGCTGCTGGGTGCAGGCAAGAGAGAAGGAGGAGAAGAAACTCAAGGCGAAGCAGAAGGAGGCGGCTAGGCTCCAGGTTCGTTGCAACCTCGTCATCATCATCATCATCATCAAATGAGTTTGGTACTGAAACACGATGGTTTCGTGCTGATTTCGGTTGGTTTGTTCCTCTCTGTACGCAGGCTCAAGCTGCTACATCAGATGGACCTAAGAAAAGCGAGAAGAAGCAGAAGAAGAAAGCTGGTGCAGAGGACGAGAACCCTGAGGATTTCGTCGACCCTAAGACCCCGAGCGGGGAGAAGAAGTCGCTCGCAACTCAGATGGCCAAGCAGTATAGCCCGAGCGCAGTTGAAAAAGCGTAAGCTGCTTGCTGCTGCTAGTTTGCTCCTCTCCACCTTAGGGTTCATAGCATCTGGAATGACTAGCTGGACCTTTTTTCGTTATGTAGGTGGTATCCCTGGTGGGAGTCGGCGGGATATTTTGGGGCAGACCCTGCAAGCTCAAAGCCACCATTTGTTATAGTAAGTCACTAACATCTCATCTAGTTCACCCACGCTGACCTTAGTTAGCAAACTGCTCACCAGTGTTTCTCTATAAAAAAAACTGTAACATGAATTTGGATCTCCTGCCAGCACAAGTTCTAAGTTATTTTGTTTCAGGTCCTACCACCTCCGAATGTGACTGGAGCGCTTCACATAGGTCATGCACTTACAGTGGCTATAGAGGTATCCATGGTCATGCTTTCAGAGATGAGAGACCTACATGCCATTTTAACACCACCGGTCACTCAGGACACAATGATTTTTGATCTCCTCGCTTCTCTTAACAAATGCAGGATGCTATGATACGTTGGCGGAGAATGTCAGGCTATAATGCTCTGTGGGTCCCAGGAGTGGACCATGCTGGCATTGCTACACAGGTCTGTATGTTAGCTCTGGTTCACTATCCAGCTGAAGTTCATATTTTCGAGGACATGCTGATAGTACAATTGAGTTCCTTACAACTTCTTTGGTCACTTGCTGTTATGAAACATACACCATGCTGGCAGTGTTAGTTGTTGATGTGCCACCACTAAAATATAGCTTGCACCAGTGAATTTAGGTCCTGTTAGTATATGTTATGTTTGCAGTCTGAGCAAATAATTCCACCATAATATTTGCAGCACCTTTTCCACCTACTAGATGCTTCATACTGTGTTACTGCCTTGCTTTAGTGGTAGACTTGCCAATTTCGCATGCACCAAAATAGGAGAAATGGCCACATGGATATTCTAGTTTCAGTAAAGATCTTGGTAGAATGATATACCTTCTCTTTATCAGACTTTTTTCCTTTTAGCAAATGAAATTAAGTCGTTTATGACGTTGAACAGATGTAATTATTTTGTATTGACGTCAACCTGCATTATCCTCTCTGAACTAAGCTAGCACTGTATTCTACCTCTGAGTTCTGTTTTCTTTGCATTTCACATGTGTTTGGAGTAATGAATTTGATTTAACAATCTGTTCTCTTAAGCCAGGTTGTAGTAGAAAAGAAGCTAATGCGTGAAAAGAAGCTGACAAGGCATGACTTAGGTCGTGATAAATTCATAGATGAAGTAAGCACCTTTTCCCCTTAACACATGGTTATATTTGTTGTTTGTCCTGTCTCCTATGTGCTTTAGTTCATAAATCATCAAAGTGTTTAACTATCACCTTTAGACTATGAAATACTAATAATGGCAATGGGTGTGACATCTGATAGTGACTACTGCTTCACCGCGAGAATCATAGTGATCTTAATTCGATCCCACTTGGGTGAATCTTTTCTTGTTTATTCAATTTTATGATATCATCCTTTGTACAGGTTCTGAAATGGAAAGATGAGTACGGTGGTACCATATTGGGTCAATTACGTAGGCTTGGGGCCTCGCTTGATTGGTCCCGTGAGGTAAAGTTCCTATTTTCTGTAGTTAATAAGATGTACATGAGTAACACATCTTTTATACTCTTTTATTTCTTACTCTGAAATTTCAACTTAATCTTAACCTGTGCATCAGTGTTTCACAATGGATGAGCCAAGATCAAAAGCTGTAACTGAAGCTTTTTTCAGGTTGCACAAAGATGGTCTGATTTATAGGTTAGTTTCCTCTCCTTCTGTTGCTGTAAGTGTTAGTGTATCTTACTACCACCTCCATGTCATTCAATAGCCAACCAAGTTTTCTTAACCTCTTATATATGATTTGATCCTTTGCAGAGACTATCGCCTCGTGAATTGGGATTGCACACTTCTAACAGCAATATCTGACATAGAGGTTTTATGATGCTTATTGTATTGTTGTCTACAATATCGGTTTAATACCACACACATGACTAAGACACCTTACCTTAACCTTAACAAAGCCTTTTGTCCCAAACAAGTTGGGGTAGGCTAGATATGAAACCCTGTCACGAGGACTTCTCAGGAGGTCACCCATCCTGGTACTACTCTCGCCCAAATGGGTTTCATATCCATGGAACTGGCTAGTTTTTACGTTGGCTCGCCAAGCCTATCACAACCCTTAGATATGAAACCTTTCATGAGGACTTTCCAGGAGGTCACCCACTCTAGTACTACTCTCGTGGGTTTCATATCCATGGGACTGGCTAGTTTTTACGTTGGCTCGCCAAGCCTATCACAACCCTCCTCCTTTATCCGGGCTTGGGACCGGCTATGCCTAGAAGACATAGGCGGAGTTACATGACTAAGACAAACCTCTTAATATAAAAATGCTGTTTTCTCAGGTTGATCATTTAGAGCTTAAAGACGAAACTATGCTGAAGGTCCCTGGTTATGACACTACTGTACAGTTTGGTGTGTTGATATCTTTTGCCTATCCTCTTGAAGAAGGACTCGGTGAGATTATTGTTGCAACAACAAGAATTGAAACAATGCTTGGTGATACCGCAATAGCTGTTCATCCTGAGGATAAAAGGTATAAGCATCTGCATGGAAAGCATGCAGTTCACCCCTTCAATGGCCGAAAACTCAAAATAGTCTGTGATGCCGTGTTAGTGGATCCCAAGTTCGGTACCGGGGCTGTCAAGGTAGGTTATGCTAAGGACTGACTTAAAGTATCTATATTTCTTTTTTCCTAGTTGAAGTGTTGAACTCGTGCATATGTTAACCCCTTAGTTTCTATTTTTGCGTGCGTGTTATGCAGATTACACCTGCCCATGATCCAAATGACTTTGAGGTTGGAAAACGACACAACCTGGAGTTCATCAATATATTAACAGATGATGGAAAGATAAACAGCAATGGAGGTGCACAATTTGAAGGAATGCCCAGATTTGCTGCTCGGGTTGCTGTTATTGATGCACTGAAGGAAAAGGTAATGGTTTCATTTAGTTAGCGTTTCATAACGTTTATGATCTATAGTTAAATAATGCTTGTTGGATTATTGTGCCGGTTTAGTATAATTTTATGTGATATTATACATTTATATAACATTTACTCCCTCCTCCATAACATTGATATTATACATTTACACGTGGGCCTAAAAGAGAAAGAACATCTTACATTTCGATGTGGAGGGAGTAAATGGCAATGAGACTGCATTTAAATAAATTAACTTTGAATCGTAATATTCACATTTCTATTTTGCTAACACTTGCTACAAAGAACAGATCGTGTAAGCTATATTGATTCTTGTATAAACATCTCTACTTTTGACATGGTTTTCCTTAAATGTCTTGGTTAATTTAGTCAATAACGTCTCAGTACTGGATATTATGCAGCATTCCTTTTTCTGAGGAATATGTGTTTTGGTGCTTTATGTATATGTTGCTTGAAGACTTCTTCAGTTATACCATTGTGATTGGATATCCATAATAATGTCTCTTCATAGAAATATAATTTGCATACCTTTGGAAACCAGTGATCAATTATTATCTTTAGTTGATATTTTATCACTTTAGACTGTTCTTTGTCTTTCTCGCCTTTTCCAATTTAATTTCATTCCAATTTGGATTTGCGTTCTGGACTAACAATGTTTTGTTCCCCTAATTAAGGGCTTGTACAAGGAAACAAAAAAGAATGAAATGAATTTGGGCATTTGTTCAAGAAGTAATGATGTAGTGGAACCTATGCTAAAACCGCAATGGTTCGTTAATTGCCATACAATGGCAAAGTCAGGTCTTGATGCTGTAAGGTCTGGAAAAATTGAGATTATTCCGCAACAATATGAACAAGACTGGTACAGGTATATTTTTGTCTTCTTTTACCTAGTTCAGGAATGTGACACCTCCTGCAGATTTTCTAACCAAGTAATGAAATATGAAGAAACATGATCCATCCACCACTGTCCTTGCAGATGGCTTGAAAATATACGTGATTGGTGTGTTTCAAGGCAACTCTGGTGGGGACATCGCGTACCTGCGTGGTATGTGACACTAGAGGATGATCAGTTGAACGTTATGGGATCCAACAATGACCGTTGGATAGTCGCACAGAATGAGTGTGATGCGATCCTTGAGGCACAGCAAAAGTATCCAGGGAAGAAATTCCAGTTAAATCAAGACCCTGATGTTCTGGATACGTGGTTTTCATCTGGTCTTTTCCCATTGACAGTCCTTGGCTGGCCAGATGATACTGCTGATCTTCGTGCTTTTTACCCTGGTTCAGTCCTTGAAACTGGACTTGATATTCTCTTCTTCTGGGTGGCACGGATGGTGATGCTGGGCATGCAACTTGGTGGCGATGTGCCATTTCAGAAGGTAATCTCACAAATGCTATTACTACCAATTAAACTGCATTACACAATTGTAGTGGTCAAAACATACAATGTCTTATTCATGCTGCATACTCTTTAGCCGATAGCTATCTCTGCCTTATATGTCCCCTTGAGGCCTCAACATGGTGAAACTCTGCTTCAGTGTAACAGTACAACTATGTTCAAATGTCAAATGTCCAAAGTTGAAGCAACCTACATTTAATATTTGCAGTTTGAACCTCTGTAAACAAAAAAATAAATACAAATGAGGTTACTTAATAGGCATCGTTGTTTGACAAAATTATGCCATATATATTCTCAGGATATTTTGTTGAATGGATTAATGAACCAGCCCATTTTGCATTAGTTGCCTGCCATTTGTCTGTACTGGTTATTCTTGTTTTGTGATTGAATTCTGTAGCTTATAAAAATTTGAACATATGTTACTCAAGGTGATCTTCCTTTGACCTTGGCAATATGAGTATGTGGATGTGATAAACAAGGTTACCTTCACGAGTGTAATTGTGTAACATGTCTTCATCGTCCTTTGGCTGAGGGGGTACCGTATGCTTGATTGGGAATATCATGTCGTATTAAATACACAAACTCGTCAAATTTTCTTTCTGAAATAACATATTTAAACAGCCTAATTGAGCTTCAGTTCAGTTTTAAACTACCCTAGATTACGTGGGAAATTCTAGGTGAATATATGCTTTAGTTGTCTTGTGTCCTTAGTCATGATTGCACCCTCTTTTACAGGTCTATTTGCATCCTATGATCCGTGATGCACATGGCCGCAAAATGTCCAAGTCACTTGGTAACGTCGTTGACCCCCTCGATGTGATAAACGGTGCGACACTTGAAGAGCTCCTCAAAAAATTGGTAGAAGGCAACCTGGATCCAAATGAATTAGCCATCGCAATAGAAGGGAAGAAGAAAGATTTTCCTGATGGCATTCCTGAATGTGGCACTGATGCACTACGTTTCGCCCTGATTTCTTACACTTCCCAGGTTATAGTCACACCCATGTGAGTTTCCGTTGTGTTAGGCTTCTGGTTCATCATTATCATTGAATCTCTTTTGTTTTGCAGTCTGACAAGATAAATCTAGATATCAAGAGGGTTGTTGGATACCGGCAATGGTGCAATAAATTGTGGAATGCCATTCGATTTGCAATGGGCAAGCTTGGTGACAATTACACTCCACCGGCAACTATTGTTGTGTCTCCAATGCCCCCAATCTGCAAATGGATACTCTCAGTACTTAATAAGGCTGTCAGCAAGACTGTAACCTCATTAGATGCATACAAGTTCTCTGATGCAACGTCTGCTATATACTCATGGTGGCAGTACCAGCTATGTGATGTATTCATAGAAGCTGTAAAACCTTACTTCTTCAATGACTCTCCAGAGTTCGATTCGGCAAGAGCTGCTTGTAGAGATGCCCTATGGGTTTGCCTCGACACTGGTTTGCGCCTGCTCCACCCATTCATGCCATATGTAACAGAAGAGCTCTGGCAGCGCCTTCCTCAGCCCAAAGACTCTTGCAGGAAAAATTCCATTATGATGACAGAATATCCATCTTTTGTTACGGTAAATTTTCACGTCTTGCTGTAAATACACACGACGTCACATTTGAAATACCTATTTACCAGCGGAATACTGTTGTTGTTTATGACAGGAATGGGCAGATGATAAACTTGAAAGTGAAATTGATATTGTCCTGGATACTGTGAACAAACTTAGATCTCTGAAGCCACCAACAGATACAAATGAAAGGTATGGTCGTCTAACTGGGCTTTGTCTTTATTCTGTTCTATACTATGCATGATATATGCCTGCTTGTTTCTCGTTGCTGGCTTGCTAAACACACTGTCTTATTGCTTATATTTTCTCATGAACAGGCGACCTGCTTTTGCACTTTGCCGAGGACAAGATATTACTGCCACTGTTGAATGCTATCAATCTCTAGCCGTGTCTCTTTCTTCTGTATCATCGCTCAAGGTTTTTGCCTTACATATATACCCTTATATAGTTGTGCTTTACTAGTGAAATGTCTGGACAGTTACATCCTGCAATCAGTTTGTGGAGCATAGCCTTTTCTGACAGATTAATGTTTGAAAATTGCAGATTTTGACGGAGAGTGATGAAACTCCACCGGACTGTTCAACTGCTGTTGTGAACAAAGATCTGACCGTGTACCTTCAGCTCCAAGGGGCTCTCAATGCAGAAGTGGAGCTCGAAAAACTAAGGAAAAAGAGAGATGAAATTCAAAAGTAAGCCTTCTTCATACCTTGTCTTTGTCGACAATAAAGATTCTGCAGTAAGGTTTGCATCGCTAATTCTCCTCTTCGACCCGCAGGCTGCAGCATGCGCTGTCCCAGAAGATGGACGCATCCAGTTACAGAGAGAGGGCTCCTCCGAGCGTCCAAGAGGAGGACATGAGGAAACTCACCGCTCTTCTCGAGCAACTGCAGGTCATCAGTGAAGCTGAGAAGAAACTAGACGTGTAAAACTTGGAGTCGGCTGTCTGTTTCTATTGATTTTGAACTGGCCTTTTTTGTTTTGTTTCGAAGTTGCTTTCGCACATATTTTTTTGCGGATTGTGGAGCTGTGCTCACATTTATATATACAAGTTTAAATGGAAGAACAATGAAACTCCAGTCTCTCACAATTGCCTTAAAGCTATTTAGATTTTCTGTTGATCTGGGAGTAGCATTAATTGTAGCCTTGGACTAATGATTACTCTACTCATATGTAACGTAAATTTGATGTGATTCTGAGTACATTAATATTATCATTTGTCATATAACATATTACTGTAATAGTGTACTTTTGGAAGATACAGCGAAAAAAGGTGATAGCCTTCCCGCGAGTGGAAGGGCCACGCTCTAAGCTTAAGTATTCCTCAATGACAGATAGCCCATAGAGTGAAAGGTGAAAATAACAATGGGGGAGTGCAATTGAGAATCTGAGATCTGATGCAAAAAAATCGGTCTGAATGAGTGGAGCTTACTCATATCATTTCTACAACTTGTTTTAATCTGTTCCTGCTAAACTCAATCTGGGTGTCTACGGACACAGCCGTGCATTTGTGTCCTTTATATAAAAACCGTAATAACATATCTATCACTAGCGGTAATCATTCACTAGTAACCATGTAAGTCTTGAACGACTAACCTGATACTCGGTACAAGGAACATTAACTAGACTATTATTACTCAAAAAACTGGAACTATTATGCGGTTAGTGTTTGTCCATGACAAAGAAATCTTCGTTGACATTTATACTGCGGGATCTAGTTTATTCCGCGGGATCTAGTTTTGTAGTATAGTGGTAAGTATTACCGCCTGTCACGCGGGTGACCCGGGTTCGATCCCCGGCAACGGCGTTTCTTTTTGTTATTTTTCGCAGTGCTTGACATAGCTATTTCTTGGTATGCTTTTCGCCGAGGATATTTGGGAAAAAGTTCCTGAACATCTTGCCCATGCATTACTAACTATATAAAAGCAGTGCCGATCCGCGGTCTCGCAGCGTTCGTGCACTGTAGCTAGCGTCTGCTCACAATTCCAACAGGCACAGAAACATCTCCGCGACACAATTGCAAAAAGGCCCCTCACAAATCCAGCGTCTGCTCCGCGGTCCACGAATTTACGAGGAGGTGGACTTAACTGCAAATTGCGGAAAAACTCAGGGGCCTTTGAGCAAAACCGTCCTCAGATCCCCCTCCTCTCGCGCGAGCCGGAGTTCGCCGCCGATTTCGCCGCTGCGCCGACGCGCCGCGCGGTCGGCACACTCCCCCTCGCTCGAATCCGACCACGCTCCGAGCTTCGCCGCCTCGCCCTCTCCCTCCTCGCCGTAAATCGCGTGCTGGGCCGCACGCGTCGCGCCGGATTTCTCGCCGCCGTGGTCGCCGCCCTCCGCCGCGTCTCCACGCCGCCAGCCATAGCTCCGGCGACACAAACGGAGCGGCGCCGCCGCTTGCGGGCGCTCCGCGTCGACGCGCTTCCGCCGCGCGCACGCGAGCGTCCCAGCTCGCGCGGACGGACGCGCCGTCGCCGTGCGCTCTCCTCGCCGTCGCCGCCATGTCCACTGCAGACGTCAGCCTGACGTCACAGTGGACACCACCTGGCAGTTTAAAAAAAAAAACAGAAAATGGAAAAATTCCCATAAATAACCACCCGAAAATTTTCAAATTTGTGTACTTCAAAAATTGAAAATGACTTCCAAACCTGATCATTTTGTAACCACTAAAAGAATTTAAATTCGAATAACTTCCAATTTGTACAAATTTTAAAATGTGTTCGAGCATTTCAGCTCAAATTTTAGATTTACATATCTCACAATTTTAAATGGCTTCCAGCTCCGAACATTTTGTAAACATTAAAACAATTCGAATTTGAATACATTTCCAAAACGGACAATTTTAAAATTCCCAACATTTTTAAAGCACAAAATGCTTTGAATTCAACAAAAAAAATTAAAGATTTAAAATTCTTTTTGAATATAGACGACCTAATAAATACCCATATTGTGGAAAATACGATGGATTAGTTTTCCAGATGATTTCCCTATTTTCTCGCTTAAAAAAATATCCCAACCGGAATTCAAAATCCAATCACAACGGAGTTGAAGCAGAGCACGATGTCGAAGGCACTCGTCCCCACGCCACCACGGCCGGCCGGAGAAGCCTGGACACCACACCAAAAGTCGACGAAGAACTCCGAGATCCAAGAGAAGCTACTCCTGTACAAGCTCCATGTCCTCGCGACGACGCCGGAGTCCACGTCGCCGTGCCGGCGAGGACCAAGCACAAAATCCACGACATGGAGGTCGCCGCCGAACCGACCCCCATGATTGGACAAGCAGCTCACAGATCCACCACCGGCCGCCTCCAAGCAGGCCACCGGAGCCAGATCATGAGCAGATTTATTCGCCGCCGCCACCATCACCGCCGGAGCCGAAACAGAGGACGGCCGAAACCCTAAACAGACTAGCTACTAGACCTAGCTGTACAAGAATCCACCCGGCGATTCAACCCCCTCCCCCCTCCCACGGCACCGAGGCCGACAGAAGGGAGGAGAACGGCGGAATCGCCGGCGGAACGAGCGTCGCCTTCCGGTCGCCTCTCTTTCTACTGTAGAAGGGGAGGGGAACGAAGCGAAGACCAACTTACCATTGCGACGGTACAATCATCATCATGGGCATAATCATACAATCCATCTCCACCAGTGACTCTTCTCTAACGTACCACTTCACTAGCGTGTCGATTTATTTTACGGGGTCGTTGTTGTGTGGCATAGCTCCCGAACGCTGTCCATGGAGAAATGGAAGATGGTATCGTGATCCGGGGTATCTTCATTTTGTTTATGCGAAATGCATGTGTCTCGAAACTTGCGACCTGTTTTGCGCGCCAAGGATAACTGCACAAGTGCAACAGATCAGCGCGTCATGTCTCGCAACAGTTGGTGCCCGAGCTTTCAATAACTAGGCAGCACCAGAGGTCGATTGGTGCTTCCACTGTCCACGTCTGCGTGCAAAGCTATGGTTCGAAGCGAGTGACACATCGGATCGGAGGGAGCACGCAACAGCGCATATGGATATTTGGGTGAGCAACAGTGTCCATCAAGCAAGCTAGGGAGAGGCAGTGTGGTTTACGGCGGCGATTCTGCCATTCTGGGAGATTGCATGCGAAAGTGAACAGCAAACCTAGATTGCACGTACTGTGATGATACTGTTTCAAGGTTGCAGCGCTGATACAACATGGAGCTGGAAGAATGGACGACGGAGATAGATCCACTGTCTTTCATGCGTTGTGGAGTACTGGATGGAGGCCATTCTTTCCGGTGGCAGCAGTTTGTTTGCTCAGCTCAGCCTTGGATGCTCTGTCGCAGCCCGCTTTGTCCTGTGCTCCGGCCGGCCGGCCGGCCTCTCCCCCTGCTTGTACTAACACGTGCAGTCAGTCGACACGAGAGCGACAAAACACCCGAGCGCTGCGCTAGTATAAACAAAACAAAACAAAACTGCTGTTGATCTACGCACACTACAATAACTCGGGGGCTATATCTGGTGTCTGACACCCATTATGTGTCTCTTGTTTATTTTGGCAATTTCCCCTCGTCCTCGCATGATTTCTCTTCTCATGCTAATCGGCTTCTGATTCTGCTGTCTTGGGAGGACGAGGAAGCTTCAGCGAGCAGAAAATGGGTGGGGAGTGCGTGGCTGGAGTTTGTTATTAGTAGTAATCTGGCTTCGTTTTTTTTTCCGTTTCTTTTTTCGGGCAATCTGTGCTTGGTTATGTGCTAGGTTTGTCGGTCATGCATGTTGAGTAGCTGACTGATTGACTTGGTCCAACCCGTTCCTAATGCTGCCGAACTGTAAGAGCCACTTCCCCGCACGAATTCCCCTCGCCAAAACTATTTTAGTATAGTTAACCTGCCTCTAGATTGTCATGTAACTTTCTTACTCAACCGGATCTGCATTTTCAAAAGTCTCTCCTTGGAACCTGTCTGACTGCGTCGTGAACCTTTTTTTTTCTTTGTGATGTCTGTGTCATAGACTGGCCGGTGATCCCTTCGTCAAATTTCTTACTTTGACTAACTATAATCCTTTATTGATGTTTAGAGTCACTCATCTAGTAGCTTTTGGAACATGGTTATGTTAGACAATGTATACATACCGTATAGGCATGGTGTAGTACACCACCCTATACGGTACACCCATGTATCATGCCATGGTGGGGGCTCTTCCCACCTCTACATAACACATACCCGAGATCCCTAACGGGATCATCGTTTCCGCTAAACCCTAGTTCGGTTGATATGGTATCAGAGCTCCCCTCTCCCACGACCAGCCGCCGCCAATTCGATCTACACAAGAAAAGCCAAAGACACGACCAAAACCCTAGCTCCCTCCCACGCCATGGCATCCTCCTCGTCGAGCTCTGCCCCGTCTGCCTTGGGGGCTCCCCCATCGCAAAAATTGACGCCAGACAACTTCCTTTTCTGGAAGGCTCTGGTGCTCCCGACGCTGCGCGGTGCGCGCGCCAATGGCCTGCTCGACGGCACTGATGCCGCGCCGGCCCACACCCTGGAGGTTGAGGACGACAACGACCCGAAGAAGAAGAAGACCATCGCCAACCCAGCCTACATCGCCTGGCTTGAGCGAGATCAGCAGGTGGTGAGTTACCTCGTGAACTCCCTCTCCCCGGATGTGCTCGCGCATGTCCTCGGATTGGACACCTCTGTCGAAATCTGGAGCGCCATTATTAGTATGTTTGCATCTCAGTCCATCTTTAGGGTGCAGCACCTAAGGACGTCGCTCAATACAACCAAGAAGCACAACATGACCACGGCACAGTACTTCACCATCATGAAGGGGTTCCGATCTGAACTCGTTGCTGCCGAAAAACCAATAGACGACGCATAGCTCGTCGGGTACATCTTGAATGGACTGGACGACTACTACAATGGCCTCGTGTCCTCGGTGAATGCAAACCTGGGCACTACGCTGTCCGATCTGTATGGGCAGCTGAACTTCCATGACATGCGGTAGCACATGCTCGCCGCCGAACGCAACTCTGGACTCGCCGCTGATGAGTTCGTCTCGTCGGCCAATGCGGCGCAGCGCGGCCGTGATGACCGCTCCCGAGGTCGCACTGATGGTGGAGGGCGTGGCCGGTCTCCGGATCGCTGCCGTGGTCGCCCCCCAGCCGCAACGACAACTACGACAACAGGCGCCGTGACGGGCGTGGTGACCACGGTGATCGCGGTGACCGCGCCTGTGATGACGTGGAACACACGTTCGTTGGAGACCCCAAGAGGAAGGTATGATGCAGCAAGCAGCAAGTTTCCCTTGATTACAAAACCAAGGTTGTCAGATCCAGTTGGAATTGGAAGAGTTTCAGAAAGGTGTCAACAACAGCGCCGTTGAGATGCTATTGACATGGACCTGCACACACACAATCAAAGTACTTTGCCCCAACGAAACGGGAAGGTTGTCAATCTTCCCGGCTTGCTGAACACAAAGGATTAAACGTATGGTGTGGAATATGATGATGAACACAAAAGTAGCAGCAGGAAGTAACGTAGAGCGTAGTGAAAACGGTGTTTGTATCAGCGTGGAATAAAGGACCAGGGTCCATAGTTCACTAGTGGTGTCTCTCCATAAGACAAATAAACATACATGCTGGGTGAACAAATTATAGCTGGGCAATTGACAAATTGTAAACGCATGACAATGCAATATATGACAAGCACATGTTCATTGTTATATCTATTGGGCATTACAACAATATATAGACCGCTTACTAGCTGCATCTATGACTCATAATCTACTCACAAGATAGCTTCCGGGTCTCCCATGAGTATTGAGTTGCAAGCAATAGATTATAGCATTAAGCAAAGTGTGTAATGTAAACAAACGCATTAGACTTAACAACAGTACCCTTAAGCTATGCATCGGTTATTTTATCCCTAGTGGCAACAACACATCTACAGCCTTAGTTGTTTCTGTCTATCAAGGCCAGGCTTCTAGAGGCATGAACCCACTATCTAGCATAAGTACCCTCTCTTGAAGTCACTAGCATCTACTTGGCCAAAGCATCTACTAACAACGGAGAGCATGTAGGAACATAGATAAAACATAGTATAGATATGACGTGGGCCTACCTAATGGGTGCCCCACCATGAAGATATCTGGTGCACGCAAAGACCAGGGCCCGGCAGGTGGCCTACTAGAAGATACACTCGAAGCCCAAGACGGGAGTCCAAAGAAGACAGAGTACGCCCCAAGGCAGGCGTAGCCTAAGTCGGTAGGAACCTACCTTACCTGTAAACCTAATCGGTTGTGAACTCCCGGGACCCAGCCTCCTATATAAAGCCTGGGAGGGCTGCCGATCTAGGGTACGCTCATACTCACCACCAAAGCCCTAGCGAGATCAACATCTCACCGGGATCGCCATTGTAACACCTCATAATATCAATCTCAGACAAGCAGGAAGTAGGGTGTTATCCTTCGGGAGCCTGAACCTGGGTAAATCGCCTTGCTTGTCAGCCGTGGTAACTACCAGCACTCCATCTCTCCTTCTTCAATCAACCTGGGGTACTCGACCCGGGGATTTGCCGTGGCCACCCCACGTCAACTGGCGTCGTCTGTGGGAAGGAATAGTGCTGGAATCATGGTTGCACCGGCCCCCTCTGCAATGACAATCGACATGTCGGCGATCGAGGTGCCGATCCGATTCGGCTCCTTCGAGTTCAAGCCCCACCCGCCGGTCCGCCGCTCGGTGTACGCTGATCTCTGCGGAGGTATGTTGCGGGACTGCGGCTGCGGGACTCACGTCTTCGTCGACTACGGAGATCGCATCTGCTTCGATCACCACGACTGCATCTTCGTCGACAACGGAGATCGCACCTGCATCGACCACCACAACTGCATCTTGAGATCGCATCTGCTTCGACTACGATCGCGCCTTCGTCGACTACGGAGATCGTATCTGCTTCGACTACGATCGCGCCTTCGTTGACTACGGAGATCGCGCCTGCTTCGACTATGATCGCGCCTTCGTCGACTACGGAGATCGCGCCTGCTTCGACTACGATCGCGTCTTCATCGACTACGGAGATCGCATCTGCTCCAACCTCTACGGTCGCGCCTTCATCGACTACGAAGACCGCGCCTACATCAACTACATCACCTGCATCTTCGTCGACTACGGAGATCGCTTCTGCACCAACTACGACGCCGACCTCACCCGCGCCTTCACCAGCTGGAAAAAGCGCGCCTCCATCGACCAGCTCGATCGCGCCGACAGCAGCCGCGACTCACACGTCTTCATCGACTTTGGCGCCCGCACCTTCTTCGACCCCGGTGTCTGCATCACCATCGACCCCACCGGGCGAGATCCAGTCAGAGGAATTCTGCACCGACTGCAGCGTGCATCACGTCGCCACCATCTTCGGCTCGGACGACAGCTCTGGCGCCGAGAGCAGCAACAGCAACGCGCACTCGACCGCGAATTCGACTGCGCACTCCTACCCTGTTCAGGTCTACATGGTGGACGTGACGGGTGGAACCCCAGGAACCAGCTCCCGTCGGAACGAACCTTTGTATCCGATGGAGATCACCATGCCAGACAAGGTAACAACCTTGACGATCACCAGAGAGATGGTGATCGCAGCCATGAAGCATGTCCAAGACTGCACATACCCTCCTCCGGAGATGACCCGTGAGGACATGATGGCATTCCAGTACTTGGTGTGGAAGGAGAACGAGAAGCTGCTAGCAGAAAAAGCTGAGTTGGCCCGACGCAAAGAACTCGCCGATGCATCGAGTGCGCGGCGAGCAGCATATTCATTCTCGTCCTCAGTACCTGCCGTCTCGCAAAACAACGGGCGCTACAGGTCACGCGTTCGCCCGATGACGGATGCCGAAAGAGCAGGCACCACCCGCAACCTAGAGTCATCGTTCGTGACAGAAGACGCAGACGGGATACCCATCCCCAAAACAACCTCGGCAGCCCTCATGTCAATGGGCACGTACCTGCGAGCTATGCAACCTCCAGAGGATGACCCCAGGGCACCCCTGCACAAGCAACAAATCAAGGCACTCCAGTTGGCGGAAGAGGCGCTGCTTACAGAAAACCAGCCCGATCGAGCACGCGCGGACCGTGACCGACGCGACCGCGAGCGCGAAATTGCAGCATGCGGTGACCGACCCGTTCGACATCTTCAAGAAGGGGAAGACCTACGCAATGTCATCACTCAGCGCACGATCGACCGCAACTGTTCCAAGCGACCCGTCATCACCCCGGGCCAAGAATCGTACGCACAGGAAGACTATGAGCCTTGCGGCATTCCCTGTTTTAGTCTCCGCATCCGCGACTCCAGGATGCCTCGAGGCTTCAAACTCACAGCTGAGGCTGTCAAGTTCGACGGCACACAGAATCCAAAGCTTTGGCTCGATGATTACCTCATCGCAGTCAACTATCAAGGAGGAACCTCGACGACCGCGATGCAATACGTGCAGCTGATGCTCATGGGCTCGGCACGTACTTGGCTGCTGAACTTGCCACGCAACTCCTTCGACTCTTGGGACCAGTTCGAGGAGGCCTTCATCAGGAATTTTCTCGGAACGTACTCGAGACCCGCGACGTTCGCAGAACTGCAAGCCTGCAAGCAAAGGAAGGGTGAGAGGCTGCGCTCCTACATCCAACGTTGGACCCTCCTACGCAATTCCGTCGGGGCCGTCTCAGAAGATAGAGCCATGGACGCCTTCATACGCGGTGTCATCCGACACGCACTAGTAGGAAAAGGCCTTTTAGTGGCACACCAAAAAGCCTTTCTGTGGCGCATGGTGGGTGCGCCACTAAATCCTCACCACAAATTTTTTATTTTTGTGGCGCACGGCCCCCATGCGCCACAGAAAGTGAAAGATTCTATGGCGCACCCCAACCATGCGCCACAGAAATATTTCTGTGGCGCACCCCACTACCATGCGCCACAATTTTTTTTTTAATTTCAAAAAAAGGCGGCCAGATCTAGATCTGGATCTAGATCTGGCCGCCGGAATTTCGCCGAAATTTCGACATTTTGCCGGAATTTGGCCGGAGCTCGTCGGAGGCCGTGGTGCCCGTGGCCATGGCCGTAGGTGGCTTGGTCGGTGGTGGGTGGAGGATGGGGGTCACCGGAGGTGGGTGGAGGAGGGTCGCCGGAGGTGGTGGAGGAGGAGGAGAAGGTCACCGGAGGTGGTGGAGGAGGAGGTCGCCGGAGTTGGTGGAGGAGGAGAAGCTCGCCGGAGGTGGTGAAGGAGGAGGTCGCCGGAGTTGGTGGAGTAGGAGAAGCTCGCCGGAGGTGGTGGAGGAGGTGGAGGAGGTGGAGGAGAAGCTCACCGGAGGTGGTGGAGGAGGAGGAGGAGAAGCTCGCCGGAGGTGGTGGAGGAGGAGGAGGTCGCCAGTGTAGAGTTGAAGTAGAGGTAGAGGAGAGAAGGGGAGAAGAGAAGTGGAGGAGAAGGGATAGGAGAAGTGGAGGAGAAGTGAAATGAGAGAAAGGATAGAAGGATAAAGAAGAGGAAGAAGAGAAGGGCTGTTGGGCGGGATTCAAATTTCGAATCCCGCCCAACAATTCTGTGGCGCACCCACCACCGTGCGCCACCGAATTTTTTTTCCAATTTTTTTGTTTTTTTCGATTTTGTAGAACAAAATCTTCTTTTTGAAATAACTTTTTACTCTTTTAGAATTTGCCAAATCTGAGAAAAGTTCACCGGGTAAACCCGGGTGAAATCGAGCTCCTTTTTTTCTCACGATTTTTTTGGTATATTAAACGCATTTTTTCGACATCGTATGCAAAAGTTATGGCCGTTCAAACTTTTTTTTTCTGTTTTTTTGCAAAAAAGGTCAAAATTCATATTTCAAAATTTCTATACCAAGTAGACACTAAAACCTAACTATATCTCAACGGATTTTATTTATTAAAGATTTTTTTTTCTTGTTTGCAAAACTGAAAAGGCGATCCACAGGGGGGTGATCTGAAAAAAAAACTGTGGCGCACCTGGCCATGTGCGCCACAGAAAGTCACATTTCTGTGGGGCACACTCCCCATGCGCCACAGAAAGTAACATTTCTGTGGCGCACCTGGCCATGTGTGCCACAGAACGTCACATTTCTGTGGCACACGAGGCCATGTGCGCCACAGAAAGTCACATTTCTGTGGCGCACACTCCCCATGCGCCACAGAAAGTCACATTCTGTGGCGCACATGGCAAGGTGCGCCACAGAAATGTGACTTTCTGTGGCGCACATGGCCTGGTGCGCCATAGATTTTTTTTTGTGGCGCATGGCTACTTGGTGCGGCACAAAAAGTGATCCACAGAAAGGCAGTTTCCTACTAGTGACGACCTTCGGGAGGCCTTTGGCCGCCTCCAGCCAACATCCATCGCCGAGCTCATGAAGATCGCCAACCAGTGGGCGGACGGTGAGGACTCTGTACGCAGCGAACTCCCTCACTCATCGAAGGACGAGGGAGGACCCAGCAACTGGAACCGAAGAGACAGCCGCGGTGACGATCGATGCCGCAAGCGAGGATCTCGCTATGAAGAAAGTGAAGAAGTCGAACTAGTAGCGGCTGGGTTCGCTGACCCCCGTGATGACAGAAGCCACGACAATAGTCGCCAAACCAGCCGAGGCCGTGACGACTACCGCGGCGATGGAAACCAGAGGTGCGAATGGCGGAGCCGAACCCGCGACAACCCGCGGCCAGAGCTCACACCCGATGAAGAACTCGAGCAACCGCGCCAGTTCCACAGGTTCAGATGTGAAGAAACCGGCAAGCTAATTTCCAACCACCTGCTAAAGGATTGCAGGAAGATGCACCGCGTGCATAGCGCGATCACCAGAATTCTGAACGCTGCACCTCCGGCAGCCCAACCAGCCGAGCAGCTAGCTATTCATCCACCACGCCGCAGCACCTCAGCCGCCACATATGGCGGGAGCGATCCAGCAGCAGCCGTGGCAGGAAGCACCCCCGGTTGTAGGGGATCAGTACTGTTGGGGATATACCAACTAGGGGTATCACCAACATGGGCAAATCCGGCTAGTTCAGGGTGGCCCGCAGTGGTGGTAAAGGCTTTGCCTGCCGGGCGGCCCAGATAGCTGACGACCAAGGGTAGGCGGATGCCGGCAAGGAGGAGGCCCAAGACCGAAGCCCACGAAGCCATTGAGACTAAGGCGGTAGACAGCATACTTGCCGGATAGGTTTAGGACTTTGTATACTTGCCGGATACATAATCTCCCTGTAACCCTAGGTCTGGCGCGCCTAATATAAGCCGGACCAGGGACGCCTTTAGGGCAACTTCCAACTCATTGTAACCCGACCAAGGCTATTGCCATTATAGTGAGATATAGCAGCACGTAGGAGCTCGCCACCGTTGCGAGATCCGAAGCTGGGTAATCTGCCTTGTTCGATCCCGACCTCGACGACGCTCCCTTTCACCCCTTGGTTAACCCGGCTAGAGGACCCCCATCTCCTATCAACTATGCCGATACGACGATAGTTGGCGCCCACCGTGGGGCCAAAGGCGTCAGGCGTCACGTTCCAGGCGGGAACAATTGGTGGCATCGGCGACACCATCACCGTTGGCCACGCCTCGCGAATCGGCTCTGTCGGCTACGTTCAAGATGACGGAACGTGGGTGCCGGCAAAGGATGGTCTCATCGCCTACACCCTCATCCCAATTGGCGGTTTCGAGTTCTTCATGGGTTTCACCCCGGAGGCGATGGGATTCCCAGGTATCACACCGTGTTCTCGCCCAGCCACCACCCGGAGTTCGACTACGCGCAAGACGGATCTGAGTCCGCCTCCTCCGAGGAGTCCGCGGATTCCGATCTCCACTTATGTGGTGTTGCCGGACAGGGATGTGACTCCCAGCCGAACAGCAACGATCCTAAATCCATCCTTCCTGCACTCCAGGACGATGCGATCTCAGATGCCGGATCCAGAGATACTGTTCAAGTCAACGTAGACTCTGACTCCAATGGAGAGTCTGTCAGCATGTTCGAACAGAAGGTTCAAAAGTGCTTCAACGCACCAGAACCACCGCCTTCAGAGGTGGCCAGTTCAACCATGAAGTAGGCTTTCGTGGCCGGGGTTACCGGAACAGATCCGGCAATAGCGGACGAACCCGTCGTTGCCGACACTCCGGGAGCTAACTTGCCGGCCGTGGAGCCCCCGCTGGCTCCAAAGAAGAAGACGAACCTGGAAAGAGGCGGATGCAGCAAAGACGCCCTTGACGATGCAGAAAAAGCAGATTTGGCGGAGGTCTTGTACACACCGGTTAATGAAAAAACAGCTCCGGCTGACCTGGAGAAATCTGCTCGATCCTCGTCGACCAAGCCAGGAACCTCCAGGAACAACAAGACAAGGTCATGCACCTGCTTCAGGAGGCCAAGGCGGAGCAAGCCAAGCTGACCGCCAGAAAGAACCTCTTCACCACTACACCGGTGGCCAAATCAAAGTTGCCACCACCAAAGAAAAGTATGCTGCAGAATCGGGATCCGCCTCCCAAGGAGTTCAAGTCACCTGCTCAGAGACTTGGTTTTGAGTGGGCATCGGTCCGCAGCGCAGGGACAAGAACGGCGATCTAATCTTGAGCACGCCTGTCCTCAACACTGCGGCCGCCTTAGACATCCTCAACAACGACGATTACGACAAGGACGACAAGATCTACTATGCCTCTACTCAGCCTATAAGGCTTTGGAGCAGCAGGCACGGCTGATTCTTGTGCTGATGAGGCGGATGCGCGAGGTGGGCGTCTGGAGTCAAAATCCAATGCTTGCATAGCTGCTGCCGGCGGCAACCCCAACGACCCATCCGGCTCCAGTAGCCATGGCAAGGGGAAGGACAAAGACAAGGAGCCACGGAAATCGCCGCCTCCCAGGAGACATCGCGACGAGGCTTCCCGTACCGGCAACAGGCAACAAGACCCACCACCACCGCCCCTAGGAGGGAAGGTGGCAGCCGAGACAACCATCAGCCGCCAAGAAGTGGCGGCAACCGTGACGATGCTCCACCACCAAGGAGAAGCAGGGACCGTACACGATCCCCACCGCCAATGCCCAGGCGCGAAGGCGGGAGTCAGGGACAGCATAATGATCCTAGGCATAGCAGAAGCCGGGCTGCGCAGGATGAGCCTCGTGGTGACAGAACCAACAGGCAGCTAAATCCGGAAGACGCACGACACCGTCTCAATGAGATTCAGGCTAGAAAAGAGGAGTCATACCTTGGCCCCGAGTGCTTTGGCAATGCTATCCGTAATATTCAGGTGCCTAGAGACATGACATCAGTGTCAAAAAGTTGCTCAAGGTACAACGGAGCAGACAAGCCCAACTCGTGGTTGTCGGACTATGCGTTAGCAGTCCAAATTGCGGGGGGGGGGGGGGGGGGGGCAATGGCTTAGTCGCCGCTCGTTTTTTGCCCCTCATGCTGGAGGGCACAGCCAGAAGCTGGATTCAAAACTTGCTGCAAAAGTCTATTCGAAGTTGGCTGGACATGGAACGGGTATTCACCCAACACTTCCAGGGCACATACAAGCGCCCAAACACATATACTGACTTGACGTGCTGTGTGCAAAGGCCAGATGAAACGGCGACTGCTTTCTTGGCAAGATGGATCCAGACAAAGGCAAGTTGCGAGAACGTCGATGACAATCAAGCAATCCATGCCTTCACCACAGGCTTGTTGAAGGGCACGAGTCTCCGACACAAGCTTGTCCGCATGCAAGTAAAGAATCTTGGGGTCATGCTCGAAATTGCCGGCATGTACGCTCAGGCGGACGACGATGCGCGTGATGGCGACGGTGCCCCTGACCTGGCACCAAACAAGCGTGCTAGTTACAAGCGCAAAACTCCCCATGAAGACAAAGCTGGACCTTCCAATGAGGTCGCCGCCGCCTTTGAAGGCAGAGGCGGCAAACGCAAGTGGAAAAATAAGGGCAAGGACGCTGTCCCTAGCAAAAATCGCATGTCATACGAGCAGGCGAAACTTTTGCCCTGCCCCATCCACGCATCCCTTGGAAAGGTCAACCACACATTGGGTGAGTGCCGCTTCATGGACGATTTCAAGAAGGACCCCGACGTCGGCTGGAAGCCAAAAAAGGCTAAAAAGGCTGAAAAGACAAGGAAGGAAGACGATGATGAGGCCGTCTCCATGTCAGAGGACGAGGACCCCAAGCCACCTCGCAAGGAGAAAAAGTTCCCCAAAGTGCAAGAACAGCTCGTCTGTTTCTTGGGCACTCCTTCAGCGAAAGAGGAAAAGGCGGAACTACGTGAGCTCAATGCCATGGTGCCAGATATTCCCCAGTACTTGAACTGGTCCGAAGCTCCAATCACATGGGACAGGGGCGATCACCCTGATCACGTGCCACATCCCAGCAAGTACGCCCTCGTCGTCGACCCAATTGTCGACAACTTTAGACTGACCAAGGTGTTGATGGACGGAGGCATCCGCCTCAACATCCTATACGAAGACACCTTGAAGCGCATGAACTTGACGGAGAGCCAGCTTGACTACAGCAAAGTCAAGTTCCATGGTATCGTGCCGGGAAAGCAAGCCAAATCCATGGGAAGCATTAAGCTTGAGGTTACTTTCGGAACCGAGGCCAACTATCGCACGGGCATATCCGGTTCTAGGTAGTCCCCTTCAAGAGTGCTTACCACGCCATCTTTGGAAGGCCAGCTTTCGCCAAGTTCATGGCGCGACCTTGTTACATCTACAACAAGTTGAAGATGCCTGGACCCAACGGTACTATCATCGTCAATGGCAACTTCAAGAAAGCAAAGGAGTGCGAGCGTGGCAATACCGCCTTCGCCGAGGCTGTCCTCCACGTAGAGGAACTAGCAATACTGAGAAAAGAGACTGATACGTCCAAGTTGCCGGAAAAAGTGCAAACTGCCGAACCAAAGAAGATCTTCAAGGCTTCCGAAGAGACAAATAAGGTGGATCTGGTGTCAGGTGACAGCTCCAAGCAGCTCACCATCGGGTCCGGCTTAGATGACAAATAGGAAAGCGCTCTCGTCGAGTTCCTTCGTGAGAACGGGGACATATTTGCATGGTCGTCCGCCGACATGCCGGGTGTTCCTAGGGAACTTGCCGAGCACTCTCTTAATGTCTCAAAGGAGCCAAGCCAGTCAAGCAAGGAATAAGGCACTTTGGTGAGAAGAAGAGGCAAGCAATTAGGAAGGAGATCATCAAGCTGCAGGAGGCAAAGTTCATTAGGGAAGTAGTGCATACTAATTGGTTGGCAAATCCTGTAATGGTTCAGAAACCTAATAAAGAGCTAAGGATGAGTATCGATTATACCGGTTTGAATAGGTGCTGTCCTAAGGACCACTTCACTTTACCACGTATGGATCAGGTCATAGAATCCACAGCCGGCTCCGAGTTGCTGTGTTTTTTGGATGCGTACTCCGGGTACCACCAAATCAAAATACGGGAATCAGACCAACTAAAAACAGCGTTCACTACGCCCTACGGAACCTTCTGCTACATCACGATGCCCTTCGGCCTAAAAAATGCCAGCGCAACGTATCAGCGATGCATGCAAAGATGCCTTAACGAACAAATTGGCCGCAATGTTCACGTCTATATAGACGACATTGCCATCATGTCTCGGAAAAAGGAGGATTTGCTTGAAGACCTTAGGGAAACCTTTGACAATCTCTGGGTATATAGGATGAAGCTCAATCCAAAGAAATGCGTCTTTGGAGTTCCTGCCGGCAATTGCTTGGCTTTATCGTTTTTGAACGAGGAATTGAGGTCAACCCAGAGAAAATCAAGGCAATTCTCAACATATTCAGGCCAACATGCCTGAAGGACGTGCAGCGCCTTGCCGGCTCCGCAGCTGCCGTCAGTCGTTTCATTAGCCGTCTTGGTGAAAAGGCCATGCTTCTTTACCGGCTATTGAAGAAATCCGACAACTTTGAGTGGACAGACGAAACAGATGCCGCCTTGCAACAGATCAAGGTAGCATTAACGACTGCCCCAATCCTTGCAGCGCCTCGTCCAGAGGAACCAATGCTGCTATACATCGCGGCAACCAACTTGGTTGTCAGTGCAGTTATGGTTGTGGAACGCAAGGCAGAAGCGGCAGATGCATCTGAGCAGCGTACCGTATACTTCATCAGTGAAGTATTTTCCGCCTCCAAACAGCGTTATCCGCATTACCAGAAACTGGTCTACGGCATTTTTTATGCCGCCAGAAAGTTGAGGCACTACTTTCAGGAACATTCAATCACTGTGGTTAGCAAAGCACCTCTGGGAGAAATAATCAATAATGCAGATGCAACAGGCCGAGTTGCCAAATGGGGCATCGAACTTGCCGCCTTCGACATCACGTATAAACCCAGAAACGCTATTAAGTCTCAAGCCTTAGCAGATTTTGTCGCAGATTGGATAGAAGCCATGGACGAAATACCTCTCCCTGAATCAGAGTACTGGATCATGCACTTTGATCAAAGATGCTTCAGGGCTCAGGGGCTGGCGTTGTGTTGCGAAATCCGCAAGGAGACAAGCTAAGCTATGTGCTGCAAATTCATTTCAAAGCAACTAATAATGTTACCGAATACGAAGCACTCCTTAATGGTTTACACATTGCCAAAGAATTAGGCGTCCACGCGTTCTCTGCTACGGAGATTCAGACCTGGTTGCGCAACAGACACATGGTACATGGGATGCAAAAAGTGCAACAATGGCGGCATATCGCTCCGCTGTTGATGAATTCGCCAAATGCTTCCTAGGATATGAGGTCCGCCACATCCCAAGGGCTCAAAACGAGGCGGCAGACACACTTACCAGATTGGGGTCGGAGCGCAAAAAGGTACCAAAGGATGTTTTCCTGGAACACCTCTACAAGCCGTCAATAAAGGGAGCTGACCTTCTTGACCCGGAAGCGGCTGCACCAGTAGAAGAGGCCAGTTATGCCGTCTACTTGGTAAAGCCGGACTAGACCACCCCATACTTGGATTTCCTGATAAACCAGGAGTTGCCGGAAGATGAGGCATTGAGAAGGCAAATCATAAGGAGAGCCAAGGCATTCACAATTATCAAAGGTGAATTGTACAAGCATAGTACCACTGGAGTCTACCAGCGTTGCATTTCACCAGAGGAAGGCAGAAACCTACTGGATGAGATACATTCTGGAGTTTGTGGACATCATGCTTCGTCCCGCCCTCTTGTGTCCAAGGCTTTCCGGCAAGGTTTTTATTGGTTGACAGCCAAGGAGGACGCTGAAGATATCGTCAAAAGATGTAAAGGCTGCCAACTATATGCCAGACAACCTCACATGCCGGCTCAGGAGCTCAAAACAATACCCATCACTTGGCCTTTCGCAGTCTGGGGCTTGGACATGGTTGGTCCGTTTAAGACAGCACCTGGTGGCTACACACATTTGCTTGTGGCTGTAGACAAATTCACTAAATGGGTTGAAGCCAAACCTGTCAAAAAGCTTGACGGCGCGACAGCCGCCAATTTTCTGTGGGGCATAATCTCTCGGTTCGGGGTGCCACATAGCATTATCACCGACAATGGCACAAACTTATCGCAAGGCGAAGTTGAGGAATACTGCAACCAACATGGCATCCAGCTGGATTTGGCTTCCGTAGCACATCCCCAGGCAAACAGACAAGTAGAACGTACAATTGGCTTGGTTCTTCAGGGAATCAAACCTCTCTCGAAGTACCATTGCACAGGGCAGCTGGGGCTTGGGTTGAAGAGTTGCAATCTATCCTTTGGAGCTTGCATACAACTCCAAACAGGTCAACCAAGTTTACTCCTTTCTTCCTATGGCGCTGAAGCAGTGTTGCCATCCGACATGATGTTCGATTCTCCCAGAATTCAAGCCTACGTCGAGGAAGACGCAGAAGATGCAAGACGGACGACCTAGATCTACTTGACGAAGAACGAGACGTTGCCATTGCACGATCCGCCATCTATCAGCAGAATTTGCGACGGTACCACAGTCGACGAGTGTGGCAACGTAGTTTTAGAGTAGGTGACCTGGTCCTCCGCCTAATCCAGGACAGGAAAGGCTTGCATAAGTTATCCCCTCCATGGGAAGGGCCCTTTGTGGTCAACAAGGTACTGCTCAATGGTTCCTATTACTTGATGGACATTCGAGACGGCTACAAGAAGAAGAAAAGCCGTAAGCGCAAGCGGAAGGTCGACGACAAGTACGAGGAAACTAAGCGTCCATGGAACATTGAGCAGCTACGTCCCTTTTACACTTAGCAATTTTTGATTGTAATAAGTATTATATGATTATGAAATAAAAGTCTGTGGTTTGCTCATTCCGTCTTGAGACCATGCCATCTTTTGTCTTTTCTTGCAATCATATATCTGTCATGTCAAAAGTTACCAAAATTTTCGCTCCGGCTAATGGTTCCAACTTTTTTGGCATTTTGCCGTCTACTGGCTAAAACTAAGCAAATAACCTTTGCACCGCCTAATATGACTATCTGTTTGTTTGTCTGTGGGTCGCCTAGTAATATGTCGTTGGCACCAACATGCCGGCTTTTGCCTCTGTGTCTAAACTAATTGGTATTGCACCTGGTTGGCACAGCTAAAGTAACTGAGATGAGGTTCTGCCAACATATGAAAAAGCTAAGCATATGAACACAGATACATTTTAAGGCGGGCCACTTAACATAAGCCTACCACCAAGTGTAGCATAAAAGTTGGCCCAACAAAATATAATTACATCCCCAAAAATAAGACAAGTTTTTTCGCGTCAACATTTTAACGCATTCTACTTGTTAATATTTTGCAGGAAAGGCCGCCTAGGGTGTTGCCGCCTTGGTTGGTGTTGTCTCAGGGACTTGGGGCTGACGCCGGCATCCTGGGGGCTGGCTCCGCCGTCCTAGGGGCTGCGCCTGTCAGTCGAGGTCTCCCCTTCACCAACTCTGGCATCTCCGCCACCGCCTGACGAGGCTCTGCCTGTTGCAAGATGCGGATCGGGATGTTCTTTGTAGAAGGCACGCAGATCCACCATGTTGGCCACTCGAGTTGCATAGCCGGAGACGGAGGCCATCACTTTCTTGAAATAAATGGCATTGCCATTTTCATCCTCTGTGGGCATGTACTCCGTCACCTGGTGTATATCCGCTTCTGGATACCAGGCACTGCACAAGGAAAGTGCAACCTTGGCGGCGCCGCGGGCAGCAGAGCGTAGCACGCTCTCATGCTCGCTGGCCGCCTTCCTCAGCACCTCTGGCACCGCCTCGAGGACAACAGGATCGCTGCTCTCGCCCAGATAAAACTTGGCGGCAAATGCTTGGCCTGCACTGATGATGTCGGTGATCAGCTCACCAACTTTCAGTATACGTGCAAGCCGGGGAGAGGTATCCTCAGCATCGCTCAAGTTTGCCGGGGCTGCAAGGCAAATAATTTCAAAGTTAAACAGGCAAAAGCAAGTATTTCTCAAGGGTGCAACTGACAGGAAAGGAAGGGCAAAATGTTACCAAGGACGTGCTCATGGACGGCGTTGATCTCGTCCAAATGGCCGGCAAGAGTATCCTTAGCTATTTGCACAGCCTTGGCATGCTTCTCTTGCTGGATTTGGGAGTTCTTTATCACCTCGGCAAGGTTGTCGCTCAGATTTTTGATCTGCTCCGTCAATTTACTCACCGCGGTGCCATGGTCCATGTCATGTTTCTCCAGCTCCTTGACATGGTCCGCTTCAACTTCATGACCTCCTGGGCCAGATCTGCAGCTTCGTTCATTAAGGCTTGCAAGTCAGTGGAGCTCTTGAGAATATCTTGTGCAGTGTTTAACAATTCTACAACAAAAGGGAAAACTCCGGCTAAAATACTTGTCGGAGGCATAATGGAAACTCTTGGCAGATGAAAAGAAGGCAAATAAATTTATCACCTTCATCTTTCTTGCGTGCTTCTTCAAGACTCGCAATCTGGGCATCCTTCAGCTCCAGTTCTTGCCGGAGTTCCCGGCACTCTGATGATCCCGAAGAGCAAGGTTTTGATACCTGCAAAAGTAAACGGGATTAGGTTGAGACTCCAAGTGCAGAGTGTATAGTAAGTGGAAGACAGTTTTCCCCACGAGGGGTGACTCGAGGGTTTAATATCGAACTCTCGGGGAATCTGAAGTGGTAGATTTATCTTCTTATCCTTCTTTTGGTTACCTACAAAACAAGGTTAGATGTTTTGGTCCTCAACCTCACCTGTGGTTGTCAAGCACAAGGTGTAAGAATGATATCAGGATAGTTATGCAATGCAAACAAGAAATAAATATGCAATGATGGTGGATGCAATGTAAATGATATTTTTGGGTTTTTGAATGATGTATGCAAGATGAAAAGTATTTTTGTATTTTCGGATTTAATGATGGCTGAAAATAGAAAAGTGGTATATGGTGTTGGAAAGGTGTTTCTTATGATTAAAAATGGACTGGGGTTCATGGTTTCACAAATGCACTCTCTCTTTATAAAGTGGTAGACAATGGAACACACACAGTTAACATATGAGATTGCAACACAGGGTTTGATAACAAGTTACTTAGATATATGGGCATCACGTCCTAACATAGAGATCTTTTGGTTATTAACCTCTCTTATACTCCACCAAGATGCGAACTAAATCATAACACCTCAGTAATTAAGATAACTCAGAGTATAGCATTAAGTATCATGACATGAAGTGAAAATAAGAACATGCTAGATCTAGTCATGGAGTAGTGGCAATGGTCACGCCCACATCCCCGGTAGCATGGTATTTTAGTTTATCCCTAGTGAGGTAACAAAGTAAGGTAAAGATACCAAAGTGGATCGCAGAACTTTCTCTCACGTTCACTGCACTAGCCACCCCCCGTTACTCCAACTAATGCACACGTTCCCCCACACACGCTCTCATAAACATGCTTGATCAAAACAAGTAGACAAGAACGGGGTACATAATATGCATCTATACTCATAACTGAAACAAACATTGCAATCTCAAACATATATTAACTCATAAAGATCCACCACAAAGGTATTACAACGGTGACCGTAATCATGTTCAGCAGCTCATACGGTGCTAATTAGTGAAGCTCAAGAGAGGAGAGATACATAAGTTACTTCCACAAACCCATAGTCCAGAGGTGGACTACTCCCTCTTCATCATGGAGACGGTGGAGAAGTCGATGGAGAAGATGGAGACCACGCCGGCAGCGCCCCGCCGGAGTTTTCCCCCTCCAATCTGCAGCTCCTGATCTCCGTTTCGGTGTTTCTGTGTTTGTGCGGCGCTCCTTCCAGAGAACGTCGGGGGACCTTTTTTATAGGCGTTTTTAGGTCAAGACGATGTCGGTGGAGAAAGATCGAAGGCAACGGAGCCACGAGGCCAAATGGGTGGGTCCCACGCGGCTACAGTACCTGGCCGCGTGGGCCCCCTCGTTTGGCCCTCGGCCTCCGTTTGCTCGCTTCCTTCGCCCACAGGTCTTCTTCCTTCCAAATATTGACGCCCGTAAATTTCCAGGTGATTTCGTTGACGTTTGGGTCCCTGAAACATTAAAATAAGAAAACGGGGTTTTCTGCCTGTGCAGGGTTAATTCCATAAAAATAGGAAATAAATGAATATTCCCAAAATCATTATAAAACATTGATATAACCCTTATATGATGCAAATATGATTGGAATATAAGCAATTAAAGTGCAAAGTTCATGTATGCATTTTACATGCATCAACATCCCCAAGCTTAATCCATGCTCGTCCTCGAGTATGAAGATGATAAAACTAACATGGACTTTGCAATTTAATACTTAACAATGATATCAAAGATGATTACTATTGCTACATATAGTCAAATGATTCATTCTTCAAAGGAGTAGCAATATGCAAATAGTTTATGAAGTGATATCAAGTATTCAAGACAAGGATGTTCATTGATAGTTCACAAAGTGTAACATGGTAGCAAGTAATATGGAACACATGTATGCATAATGATAAGTAGAACATCCTACAATGGTCATAGAGTGTAGATGAAAATCTGAATATGATAGGTGTACACTTTGGAAAGATGTATATGTGAGTAGAGGTAAAGCATGCATAAGTTTCATCCAACTTCCAAACTCTTCTACTTAAGTTAATGATTGCAATAAGGTATTCATTGGTGTCAAGCTCTCATTGCCCCTATCATAGCATCTTGAATGATTAAGGTTAAAGTGAAAGCAAATATGAGTAGTGTGCTTGATAAAGAATGGGTTGAATGTCTCATGCCCCTTGAATACAAGTACTTACACCATGTGTTACTCAACTTGGGAAACAAAGCAAGTTCAATTAAATATCATTGTAAGCATAATAGTATCATCAAGAGCGTCAACTGGGGTACCTCTTGTCCCAAGATATGGAACAAGCCCATATCAAAATGACAAGACAAACAAACAAAATGAACAATCTCAACACCCTTTTTATTTACCATTTGGAATAGTTTTTTATTGCAAGGTGTATCACAGAAGGTTCACCATAGTATGTAAGTAAATTTCCACCATGAATGATGCATGGCTTAGATTAGCGGCCCAGGCGTCTCTCTAACCATTTACACAAACTCATTTAAACTCACTCTATTTCCACATTTATTTCAACATGATAAGCATCCATAGACAAAAGCACATGATATCAACTAAATGAGATGAAGAGCGTGTTGAAAGCTTGCCATGTGACAGCACATATGGGCTAACTTCCAACCCAAAACATTCATCAAGCCACAAACATCATAATCTTAATCACAATGGGTCAAGTTTTATTATGCAAATAAAAGAACATTGTGCATCAAGTTCGTGAGAGCTATATAACCAATTTTTTCCATTGCAATCAATAACATAAACATTTTCATTCAGAGGTAAGATAACACAAACAACATGTTAAACATACTCGGAATAGCATAAAGCCAATAGGTAGATATGGTGGACTCACTGGAATAACTTTGGTTGAAGGTGTTGGAAACAAGTTTTTGCTTGTTGGAGTTTTTGGGCTAGCAAAAGGGAGAAAGTTGACCATCTAGATGCATGCATGAGTGTCCATAGAACTAACTAATCCATGTTAAACCAAGTAAATAACAATCAGCACCAAAACATGAATAAGTGATAGCTCTACAAAAAGAATTTGCAAACTATTACTCATAAACAAGCTCATGAATCATGCAACTATATGTATCATTAAAAATCAAGTCAAACATCCCTTTTCCCAATCTTATAAAAGCATCCAACATATTTCAACCCATATTTCCAGTAGCTCTCTCATATATAATTGATAGTGTGGTGGTCTCTCAAGACTCAAACAAAAACAAAAAACGACGCTCCAAGTTTATGCGATAAAGTGTTTCGATCGAAAAACAGAAGTTGGACGTGTGCAAACCGAGAGTGTGTAGGTCCAGCGGGGTTGTCTTCACATCCCCAAGCTTATGGTCTTCACCATCCTTGGATAGCTCTTGGTGCATCTCCTCCAATCCCTGTGAAAAAACTTCAAAACACCGTTTCTCCCATCTCTTTTCTGTGGGGTGCATTAATAGTGATAAACAAATAGGTTCCTTGCTGCATATAATCCTTGAACAAAAATTCATATGACATGTCCAGAAAGTGTATAATGTTGTATGCCTACTCATAAACTCAATTGGATCAAAAAGATTCAACTTAAAAGCTCAAAGCATGCATCAAACAAAATGGGACAGAATCTGTCCAGAAAAACAGCAGCAGCAAAACGTATTTTTCTACCCTACCAAACTTTCTCGAAAAATTCCGAAAAAATTCATGCATACAGAGGATGAAAAGTTGCAACTACAGTTCAAATATGAGCTCATTCGGAGTTACAGAATAAGAATTAAAAATCATACCGTGCACTGACTCGTGCAGGAATAAAATCTCCGAACGCTATAAGCAACTTTTTCAAACCAAAAAGGGTAAAACTTGGCACTTTATTGAAAACTCCAGAACCTAAACTAAAACAAAGTCTCTTGTTACAGCAAGAGGACACAAAAAAATCACACATAAAAATAACCGGGTTGCCTCCCGCAAAGCGCTTTCTTTATAGCCATATAGCTAGGCTTCTTACTTGTTGTTTTATTGTGGACGAAGCTCATGAGGGAGCTTGAACTTTGGTGGTTCCCTCTTCCTTGGAAAGTGTTCCATGCACTTCTTGTGTGGAAACTGAAACTTTACATTCCCTTCCTTTGAATCAATGATAGCACCTGTGGTACGAAGAAAAGGTCTTCCAAGAATAATAGGACTAGAGGTTTTACTCCCCATGTCCATGATTAGAAAATCCACAGGCACAAAAGTCATATGTAACTCTACCATAACATCACTTACTTTTCCCAAAGCATGTTTAATAGAGTCATCAGCAAGTGCTAGTTCAATAGAGCATTTTTCAAGATTTTTCAATTCAAGCACTTCATATAGTTCTTTAGATAAAACAGAGACACTAGATCCTAGATCAAGTATGGCATGGTGTGTCTCTTTTCCAATAGTTACTAGTACCTTAGGTATCCACATATCCCCAAGCTTAGGTGGTATCATAGCCTCTTGGTTGTACCTAGCAATCTTTTCTTTCAAGACATGATTAGCAATATAAGAACCAAAACCTGCTTGGTTAGTGTTGATGGAAGGATCACTTGCAAATTTTTGTAAGATAGATATTAATTCATGCAAGCTACAATTTTCTAAGTCAAGCAAAGGATCCTTGACTTCATTAAGCATTTTAACTTCCTCAACTTCAACCTCTTTCATTACCCCAATAGATTCTTTAGCAACTCTCTCTTGCTCATGAATGTGTTCCCAAGACTTATTGATAACCTCTTGGCAATATTTTATTGTTTCCTCATGTTTTTGGGCTGTAATGATGCTCTTTAATGATGAGACTTCCTTAGTAAGCTGATCTACCCTTTCAAACAAAGCATCTTGTTTTTCAAACTTAGAGATAAATTCCTTATTAAGCTCTTTTTGGGTAGATATAAAAGATCTAATGGTGTTTTCCAAGTCACTAGAAACATTACCACTAGAAGCATATTTATTTGGCACATATGGGGGTTTATTATAAGAGTTATAATTGTTGTTACCATACCCATTATTACCATAGTTCCTAATGAAGTTGACATCAATATTTTCAGAATTGTTTCCAACTAGTTCTTGCAAAGGAACATTTTCAACACTAGGTTTATTAAGCAAAGCAAGAATAGTATCCATTTTAGATGACAAATCATTAGTTTCTTCAATAGAGTTCACTTTCTTAGAAGGATTAGGTGCCCTATCAGTATGCCATTGACTATAGTTTTGTAAAATGCTTTCCAATATATTTTTAGCTTCTACTATAGTCTTACTCATAAAAGCACCTCCAGCAGCAGAATCAAGTATGTTTCTAGACATGTAGTTTAAACCATTGTAGAAAGAGTGTAATATGGTCCATTCATTAACTCCATGTGAGGGACAAGTTCTAAGCATAAGTTTTATCCTATCCCAAGCCATAGCAACATGTTCATTTTCATTTTGCCTAAAAGAAAGGATGTTGTTTCTATTTTGCAAAATTTTAACAGGGGGATAATATTTCTTAATGAAAGCTTCTTTTAGATCATCCCAAGAATTAATACTACCAGATGGCAAGGAATGCAACCACTCTTTAGCTTTTCCTCTAAGTGAAAAAGGAAATAACTTCAGTTTTAGGATATCACTTTCCACATTTTTAAACTTTTGCATGTCACATATTTCAACAAAGTCATGAAGATGCATAGAGGCATCCTCCATAGCACTACCACCAAATTGTTCCCTAGTTATCAAGTTCAACAAACTAGGACTTACTTCATAACTCTCAGCATTTATCTTAGGTGTGGCAATAGCTCTCGTGATAAATTGATCATTAGGAGTGTTTGTGTAGTCACACAACTTAGTTCTTTCTCCCATTTTAGCAATTTTTTTTGGTATTTTTAATTTTTTATGCAAAACTGAAATAAATATGATATGATATGCAATGACACTAACAAAACAAATAAATTGCTTTGTAAGTAAAGATGGATAAGATGGTGCTCACGTAGGTGCAACCTCCCCAAGCTTAGGTGTTAGCACAAGTTGGTGACGTTGACTTTGTTGTGAGATGAATGCGATGATGCACACCCTTGGATAAATCTCTCAGCTACGATTCCCCGGCAACGGCGCCAGAAAACGTCTTGATGATCCCGAAGAGCAAGGCTTTGATACCTGCAAAAGTAAACGGGATTAGGTTGAGACTCCAAGTGCAGAGTGTATAGTAAGTGGAAGACAGTTTTCCCCACGAGGGGTGACTCGAGGGTTTAATATCGAACTCTCGGGGAATCTGAAGTGGTAGATTTATCTTCTTATCCTTCTTTTGGTTACCTACAAAACAAGGTTAGATGTTTTGGTCCTCAACCTCACCTGTGGTTGTCAAGCACAAGGTGTAAGAATGATATCAGGATAGTTATGCAATGCAAACAAGAAATAAATATGCAATGATGGTGGATGCAATGTAAATGATATTTTTGGGTTTTTGAATGATGTATGCAAGATGAAAAGTATTTTTGTATTTTCGGATTTAATGATGGCTGAAAATAGAAAAGTGGTATATGGTGTTGGAAAGGTGTTTCTTATGATTAAAAATAGACTGGGGTTCATGCAGCGGCGGACGCAGGAAAAATTGGAGGGTGGGCACACTCCACAAAAAGTTGGCAAATGACAAAATAAACAACAAATTGATTCATGACAATGTAGATTAATACATATTTCTCAAAGTTGTGTGATTCCAATGCAAAATAGTTCGAACACATACATAAAGTATTACATGATAAAAGATAGCATAGATAGAAGATTACATCACTTTGATTTTTTTGTAACTCTACGTTCTCGCATTGCCATGAAAGTTTCAACAATCACATCTTCACTTACTTTTAAGAACATTTCTCGCTCAACAAATGTCACTAAGCAATGGTTCAAGAGCTTATCACCCTTGCTATTTCTCATCTTATTCTTCACAAAACTCATGGAAGAAAATACTCTTTCAACAAAGACCGTTGCCACCAGTAAGATCAATATCAATTTGAGAAGTAAGTAGACCAAATCATAAACAAGATGCGTTTTGGTTTCCACAAGCATAGTAGAGAGCTCACCAAGATGATTCACACATTTGAACCTATCATCTTTTCTCATATCATCAATAAAGGTTTCAAGTTGGAACTCAAGTCTTATCAACTTCACACTTGATATGTCATTGGGATAGACCCATTCCTTGATTCAATCCACTCACCCTTTTGTGAAGGATCTTTTCCAATCCTCACAAGTACTTCAACAATTGTGGGGGTACATATCAACAATGTTGCAAATAGTTCTAAAATGAGAGCCCCATCGAGTATCACCGTGCGGTGACCCAGCACACCACTGCATGTTGTAGTGTACAAGTCGTTGATATAATACTCACGGAAGGACCTATCCGCAAATATTACATCCCTCAGAGTAGTACCACAGAAACATAGCCGGTCCAAGGTAACACTATAGGATTACAACACTATTCAATACAAAATCTGGAGACCCTTCTTTTACATGGAAGAAGTCTCTTGCAAATGAAACACGAGAAGATCCAATTCGTAGCACTAAGCTGGATATCAGCTCTATCTCTAATTCCTATTCCACTACTGCTGTTGTCACAGCCCTACTCTAATCCATCTGGAATATCTTTATCCAAGTTGTACTCCTTCCAAAATGATGTTGCCTCCTTCATCGGCAGTGTTGTCGTTATATACACCTGGGCAAGGTGGTCGTCATCCTTCTGTCGGTGAAGTAGCTGTTGACTCCTTCAAGCTCCACCAGGTAGGTTTGGATTCCTTGTTGAAGACCTCCTCGTCGTCGTCATGGATATCTATCAACTCCTTGGATGGCTCCAAAAGTCTAAGCAGGGGGTCAACGAGGAAAGGGTAAGCAACTCGAGCGTTACTTAGCAAGTTCAATAATATAGGAAAGAGTTTTTGTTTTGAATGCACTGCTACTGCCATGACCAAACGGTCGTAGGCCTAATGCAAGTTTTGGAAAAACCTTTCTTCAAAGGTCAAGTTTTATTTCAGAAAACTATGCTCACAGTCTCCACGGGTTCATAGTCATCACTTGGGATGCCTTTCCCGCTGCGGTCTGTAGTTCCTTCCGGGAACACGGATGTGACAGTCACAATTTCTTGTTGTTGACTCTGCAGAGCTGCGTAACTTTACCCATGAGAGAAAACCCAGCCTTGTTGCCTTTCCGGGTAGCTAACCCGTCCATACTTCCATGGTATGGGGCCAGGTGTGAGTCCAAAGCCAATCACCGCCCTCTCCGCACAACACATATCCGCCCATTTGTGGCGCGGCCGGTAACAAGACCGCTATCCCGCCACCCCTCCCGATCTTCTATTCCAGTCACCCCGTCAGGTGGGAAGGTCACGCGCTTCCACGCTGTTGGCCGCCGCAACGGACACAACCAGGTAATAGCCTGCCGAGGATATGTGAACGAGAGAAGATACGGCTGACTTTTACCATCCATAGCAGATCTCATGGTAAATGCTTCAATACGGCGCAAGGATCACTGTGACATTGGTAATTAATCCTAGGTATATACTTTCCCGTACAATGGAACCTCCACCACAACATCAATCCGTGGTTCCATTGCCAGCCAAACAATATATATATCAATTCACATCATTCGAAAATAGTTTTTCTTTTTCAATGCAATGATAATAATACGTTTTTGAAAATAGTTTTTTTATAAAATAGTTCAATAAGGATATGCAAGAATGAACTTGCCTGTGGTAGAAATGGCCGTTCAACCCTTCGGGGTTCTAGGGTTTGCGGTAAAACCCCGAGTTCTGAAAATAGCAACGTAATCCCGATAAGGACTACATAAAATCTGGCAAGATGCTATTATGTATAGATATGAGATGCATCGTGATTACCCAAAAATACCCCAAGGTCACAAGTTTAAGCTCCGTCTTATGCGATACTATGGTATTTTACTTGACTTGGGATTTTAGGATTATTCATGATTTATTTGTTTTCGATCACTTTGATTTGTTATAACTTTCAAACTTAGATGTTCTTCACTTTTATTTAATTTATAAAGTATTATCATAGTTAGGAACAATATTTAAGTGAAATTTAATATTTCAATTATTTAACTTAGTCTCATAATAGTGCTTAAAGATGTTTTATATTCACTTTAAAACATTTATAATTACTCTTTTAAAGAAAAGCAATCATTTTATTTTAGAAAATACTTTCAAGGATTTTTGTTAATTAAAAATATTTCAATTTAAATCATTAATTTTAATGCTTTTAAGAAAACATTTTTATTGAAATCATGAAGTAATTATTCCATGCATTTTACTTAAATTTTAGAAAGATGTATTTGATCAACATAAATACCTCAAAAATCATATTTGTACTTATCACATAGAAATCACATTCTAAGATTATTTTTATCTCATTTTTATAAACTTATAAATAGTTTCAGTTTGGATTTAAATTCCCTAAGGAATTATTTGTGAATCATTTAAAAGGAAAGAAAAAGTTAATTGATTAATTGGGCTGGATGGTATTGGACTAACGTATACTGGGCCTAGTGGCACACACACACGTACACAGGTCAGGTCATACACCACACTCGCACGTACGCTGAAACTGGAACCCAGCACGTACGTATCTCTCTCGATCCCCTTTCTCGCGTCTATCTCGTTCCCGTCCGGGCGATGCGCCGCCGTCACCCACGGCTACGGCCGCCTCCGGCCGTTTCCGGCCGTCTCCTGCGCCGCCGCTCTCCGGCGAAGCTCCGCCACCTCCTTCTCATCTGTTCCCCCCACTCAAACTCCACCATTCAGCCCCTCACGGTCGCCCCCACGCTGAACCCTAACCCTAGCCGCCATGGCTCGGGTCGCCGGCGTGCCTCCGGTGCTCTCGCGCCTCTGGCTGCCTAGCTCCTATGCCTCCCTTGTGTTTTCTCCTCCGCTTAGACCACGAGCTCCTTCGCCACTTCGCCTCACATCCAACGCCGGTGGACGGCCGTACCGTGTCTGCAACCTCGGCGTCGCCTGCTGCTCCTGCTCGCTCTCCACCGCCAGCTCCGGCGTGCGTGGTGTTTCCGTCTGGTGCTCGTGAGCTTCCTCGACATGGTGATGCCGCTGGTGTGGCTCGGCGCAGGTCGATGCGCCGCTGCTGTGGTGCTCCCTGTGCCGCCGTCGCCGCTGTGCTCGTCGGTGTCGTCCTCGCGGTAGCTTCCGCCGTGGTAGCGTGGGCACTGCCTCGCCACGCCACGGTGTTCGTGCCCGAGCGTTGGTATGCTTCTCTTCTCCTATCTTTCTTTCTCTCCTCTCTCACTGGATGCTCTCGCTCACAGTACAGGACATGGTTCAGTCTCGTTCCTAGTTGTTCTAGTTTATCTAGGTGATGAATTGATGCTGGGACTCGTGCTGTGCTTGTGGTGCTTCTCTTGTCACTTATGCCAACTAAAGAAATATTCAGTTTGGGCATTTAGAACTTGGTTGTTTCTATCAATTAATTTCAGAGTGATACTCTGGATGATGATATTGTGAGTGCTCCTGCTGATCATGGTGATGAACTCATCTGTCTAATTGTGCTGTCTAGTGTCTGTGTGATCACTGTACCTAATGTTAACTGACGAAAGGCTCTATTTCGCCAGTTAAGCTTATGTCTAATAAATTCAGAGAAGAAATCTAGATGTCTTAACTGCGTGCTGGTACTTGTTCTTGTATGACCAGGCAATTAAAATGGTTTGGTAAGCTTTTGCTTGATAGGTTCATCGAGTGAATGTGCATAGGTACTGTGTAGTTGATTTGTTTAAGATATTTATCCCCTGTTGCTTCATTTACTCGAGTAGATCATGTAGTAAAAATAGTTTTGATAGATTTACTTGCTGTAATTAGTTTCTGGTTCCTAGCTATGCCTTGTTAAATGATTTCTAGTGCATGTATATGTTATTTTCTTTGCTGTTTTATAATTCTGGACATATTCTTTAGTGTTCCTAGTGATCAAAAGATCACTTAGATGAATGGAGTGTGAGCTGAACTCAAGTAGGTGCTTGGCTTGTCGATTTCTAGTGCTTTTCATGTGTTAAGGTAATTTGGAGATGTATTTCCTTGCTCTTCTCAAGTTGAAGATGACAAGGAAACTATATAGATGTGTGGTGCTTGCATATATGAGTGATTTGGAAGTTTCTGGACAAGAATTAGTTGTTGTCCAGCAACTAGTGCACTGTAATTTAATTTCTATTCATATTCCTGTTCTTTATACCCCTTTCTCCTCAGAAATGATAAGAACAGATCTATTGACTCCTCTTCTCTCTTCCTCTAGGTATGAACTGATAAGAACAGATCTGGCTTGCTTTCTTAGCCATGCCAATGATGCAAAGGCTGAGGCATGAATTTTGATAAGAACAGATACTAATGTGTGCCTTAATTCTCAGTGATGATTTAGCATAGCAACTCTATGCCAATCTGAGAGAAACACTTCTTTCTATCCTCCTAGTGAAAATCTAGTTGAAGGGTAGTTGGAATGATTTAAAGATGTATTCATGGATTTGATTTTGATGTGCTGCCCTGCTCTCCTCTCTTTCTAGCACTGTTCTGTCATTTACAAAACTTCCTAGCACCTCTCCTCTGCCTCACACACACAAAGAATTAACCTGCTGTTGTTGAGCAGCTTGGTCTTCTGGAAAATGATGATAACCTGCGTCTTGTGGCTAGCCTGCTCCTCCTCGCTGCTTCAATGTTCCTAGGGTGTATTTATCTAGCTGCAAATTATTTCAGTGGATGTTCTTGTGTTCTTGAGCTGTGGAAACAGTAGTATACTGTTGATAGATGATTTGGGTGATAAGTGAAACATTTGGTGTGGCTGGGATGTGTTTTTGGTGCTAGAATAGTGGTTAGTACTGCTGTCCTGTTTATATACAGCTATAGGACGGTTTGGGCTGTTGTTGGGGTAGTGACAACACATGCCATGCATATGGTGAGTGTGCTGCTTGTGTGTGGCCCTTGTTGGTGCAAGTTTCCAGGTTTGAGGTGCATTCCCTCTTGTGCAAGGCTTGGCTGGTATGGATAAGCTCCTTTGATCATCTTTTAGGTTGCCAAGTGAGTTGCTTCTCCTCCTAGAGCAAGCTACGGCTGCTCCCTTCTTATCCAAGCCTTGGCTTTTATTTTTGGTACATAAAAGGTGAACTGGTCCTAGGGCTGGTGTGAACTGAACCAAAAGTCCTTTTACCTCATGAGCAAGGCTTCGGCTGGTTGCTCTTATCCTTGCTTGGCTTTTGTTTTAATGCTGCCAAGTGGCATTTTGCACTAGATGGGCTGTGAGCTGAATCTCTCATGTGGGCTTGTTCAATTATACATATGATAATATTCAAATGGCTTTGCAATTTAATTGTGTGGGCTTTATTGTTGACTATAATTATCAGATCATTTCTTAGCTGAACCTAAATGAATTAGTTGACATTCAATTGCTTTGTGCATGCAAGAGAAATCTGTTAACAAGGTAGCTAATCTTGTCACCAAACTGCTTTTACATAACAACAAGCTTTTGAATTCCACACCATTTTATTTATTAGAGAAGTTGATAAGATAGATACTGATATGGGAGCTTCCAATCTCAATGATGATCATGCATAGTTCTTCTATGCAATTCTGAGAGAAATCCTTCTCCAATATCCAATTGGTTGCATCTCTTTCTTTCTCTCTTGTTTTCTTTGTATTGCAGGGAGGAATTTGAGAAGATTAGAAGATGAAATGATCAAGATAATGAGAAGATCAAGATTTAGTTTTAGGATTTTTTTATTCATTTGTAATTTCCTTTTTATCTTGATGAGATATGTACTTATTCGATTAAACTTGTAATATTGATTCTTTCATTTTGATCTTGTATTTAAATTCCATATGATGTAACTTAAATAGACTTTGGTCATTTGAATATCACATTGTATTTAGGATGGATGTAAAATGAGTTATTTCAGTGTGTGAGATACAATGATGAATTGAGGTGTTAAACTCATTCTTGTGAGATGATGTTTGGATGAATGATGTAATGAGATGATCCTAGATATGGGGATTTGAATTTATTGTTTCTATGAGTGTTTAAACTATGAACATGTCATGTTATTGAATTGTGACTAGAAATGTCGAGAATTAGGGAAGGTCATGTCCAATTCTGGATTGCCTCGACTAAATATTCTCGTCTCAATTTAGTTGTTAAAAAGATCATGTCGAAGTTTATCGCACTCCAATTCTAAACCCTAATTCATCGTGTTGAGAGAAACATCGATAACTTTGCATTGTTTAATTTAACGCGCCAAAATTTCCCGTGTTTTCAGATGCATGTCATGCAAATGCACAAATTCTAATTCTACCCTTCCGACTCTCTAAACTACGGGGTATTACACACCGGGTCTAGATAAACCCATTTCTTGATTCATTCCACTTCCACTTTCCATTTCACCCATTTCAAGTGCTTCCAAGAGTTTTTGAGCTCTCACATCTCGAAGCATATCATGACGCTTGCAAGAAACTCCAATAATATTGAACAAGTAAGAAACATGACCAAAAAACCATATACACGCTTCATTATCCTTTGCCACAACAATAAGAACCAATTGAAGTTGATGTGCAAAGCAATGGACATAATAAGCACATGGTGACTCTTTCATGATCAATGTTTTCAATCCCTTATCTCCCCTTTCATGTTGCTAGCCCCATCATATCCTTGCCCACGAATTTGAGTGGGAGTCAAACCATTATGTTTTAGCAAGGCTAGAATTGCAAGCTTAAGTGACATAGAAGTAGTATCGGAAACATGCACTACTCCAAGAAACCTATCACACACTCTTCCAAATTTATCAACATAACGAACACAAAGAGCAAGTTGTTCTTTGTGAGACATATCACTTGACTCATCGGCTAAAATTGCATAGTGGTCCATGCCAATATCTTCAATAATTAGTTTAGTAGTTTCTTCCGCACAACATTTAATAATGTCACGTTGTATCCCTGGACTATTCAAGATGCAATTTCCGGGAGCATTCCTCAAAACAACCTTATCAACCTCTTCATTATTTAAAGCAAGCCATTGTAGAAGCTCAAGAAAGTTACCCTTGTTGGTTGACTCTTCACTCTCATCATGTCCACGGAATGCCAATCCTTGATTTAAAAGATACCTCAAGCATCGAAGGGAATAAGTGAGCCTTTTCTTGTAAAGAAGTAGATCCTTCTTGCACACCTTCACAATAACATTATCAATCTTGGTGTTCGGTGCGACAAATAAGTTGTACTTCTCTTGAGCTTGGTTGTGAATGCTAGAGACACCACCCACATGTTTCTTAAATGCTTCGGGTCTTTTCCAATCTCTATAACCATCGGCAACAAAGACATCTCCTCCCGGACCCCCATTAGTTCTTCCTTTGAACAAATAACACACAAAGCAAAAAGCCGCATCCTTTCCGATACTATATTCTAGCCAATTGTACTTCATAAACAAAGCACATGTGAAGGATCGGTTTCTACCATATATATCATGTGAAGGAAAATCATGCTCATATGGTTGGCATGGACCTTTTATGATATATCCTCTTCAAACATCATCTTGATCATTCACATCATATCTTGATATAGGAATTCTTTCACCCGGATCATGTGGAAGGAAGTGAGAATCATATGTCCTTGTAGACGGTTGTGGCGATGGTGGATTTGATGTTGTCTCTTCCATTTCCGTTTCACTCTCAATCTCGGAATCGGATTGGATCGGAGGTGCGGAATCAATACACCAACTTCAATGTGTAAATCATCAACCACCATCTTCTTTGCTTCATGTTTCCGAAAAAGAGTCGCAATATCGCTATTTCTCTTCTTCATGTTGAATTCTACAATTAGAAAAAAATTGTACAAACAACACATACAATTAATAGGTTGCTAGTTGGAGAAAACAAATTGTCAATTTACACAACATATAGCAAATTGTAGTTATCAATTTACACAATATACAACAAATTGTCAATTTACACAATATATATCAAGTAGCAAAAATGATGTTAATCTACTAGCAAAGCAATCAACATATACAATAAATGTACTAGCAAAACAAGCAAAACAAAATATGCCCAGATGTGGGCAGTGCCGGACCTGCCGGTGCCGCCTGCCGGTGTCACGAGTTAGTGGCGCTCCAGGCCTACAGAACGTCCGGCGGCGTGCGGGCAGGGGCGCAGCCGCGCAGGGCGGGGGCGGATGCGGCCGCCGGGCGGGGGATCGAGTGGGTGGGCCGGTGGCGGCCGGCGGACGGGCCGGCGGGGGATCGACGTCGAGCCGTCAAGGGGGTGGCGGCGGGAGGCCGGAGCGAGGTGAGCTTCGTGCGGTCGTGCCCGTCCTCTCGAGTTCCAGAGCTTCGTGCGGAAATATCTGGGGGGTCTAATTTTTTTCCAAAATTCTGGGTGGGCCACGGCCCACCCGGCCCACCCGCTGCATCCGCCAATGGGTTCATGGTTTCACAAATGCACTCTCTCTTTATAAAGTGGTAGACAATGGAACACACACAGTTAACATATGAGATTGCAACACAGGGTTTGATAACAAGTTACTTAAATATATGGGCATCACGTCCTAACATAGAGATCTTTTGGTTATTAACCTCTCTTATACTCCACCAAGATGCGAACTAAATCATAACACCTCAGTAATTAAGATAACTCAGAGTATAGCATTAAGTATCATGACATGAAGTGAAAATAAGAACATGCTAGATCTAGTCATGGAGTAGTGGCAATGGTCACGCCACATCCCTGGTAGCATGGTATTTTAGTTTATCCCTAGTGAGGTAACAAAGTAAGGTAAAGATACCAAAGTGGATCGCAGAACTTTCTCTCACGTTCACTGCACTAGCCACTCCCCGTTACTCCAACTAGTGCACACGTTCCCCCACACACACTCTCATAAACATGCTTGATCAAAACAAGTACACAAGAACGGGATACATAATATGCATCTATACGCATAGCTGAAACAAACATTGCAATCTCAAACATATATTAACTCATAAAGATCCACCATAAAGGTATTACAACGGTGACCGTAATCATGTTCAGCAGCTCATACGGTGCTAATTAGTGAAGCTCAAGAGAGGAGAGATACATAAGTTACTTCCACAAACCCATAGTCCAGAGGTGGACTACTCCCTCTTCATCATGGAGACGGTGGAGAAGTCGATGGAGAAGATGGAGACCACGCCGGCAGCGCCCCGCCGGAGTTTTTCCCCCTCCAATCTGCAGCTCCTGATCTCCGTTTCGGTGTTTCTGTGTTTTTGTGGCGCTCCTTCCAGAGAACGTCGGGGGACCTTTCTTATAGGCGTTTTTAGGTCAAGACGATGTCGGTGGAGAAAAGATCGAAGGCAACGGAGCCACGAGGCCCAAATGGGTGGGTCCCACGCGGCTACAGTACCAGGCCGCGTGGGCCCCCCTCGTTTGGCCCTCGAGCCTCCGTTTGCTCACTTCCTTCGCCCACAGGTCTTCTTCCTTCCAAATATTGACGCCCGTAAATTTCCAGGTGATTTCATTGACGTTTGGGTCCCTGAAACATTAAAATAAGAAAACGGGGTTTTCTGCCTATGCAAGGTTAATTCCATAAAAATAGGAAATAAATGAATATTCCCAAAAATCATTATAAAACATTGATATAAGCCTTATATGATGCAAATATGATTGGAATATAAGCAATTAAAGTGCAAAGTTCATGTATGCATTTTACATGCATCACACTCCTTGACCTTCTTTTCTTGGGCGGAGAACAACTCCGCATTGGAGGCCAATGTTGCCTAACAAGAAAGGACAGACAAGTCAGGTTAAACGCCAAAGTCAAAAGGACCACTCCGCCGGCTAAAAATCCTTTAGCCGCCAAAGTGCTCGGGGGCTGCGACTATGGAGTATCTAAACTCAAGTTGTCCGTGAAGGGTCTCGTGGAGTTTTTCCATGTGCGTGTACCAACTTTTGGTACCATCACGCATGGTCTGGAGCGTATACCGCGCTTCCCTTGTTCCCTCGCCAAGTCCAGAGCCGGGATGGGAGGAGGACCCGCCAAGGTTCTCTCCTGCTTTGTCCGCCATCTCCTGCTTCATGGCGATAAATCGGACGGCATCATTAGCCAAAGCTTCAGCCATTTTTAGGGGTGCGCTGGCAGCAACTGTTTTGCCCGCCGCCTTCTCCGCAGCTGACTGAACAGTGCCAGTCACTCTCACCTTGTCCGCCATAAAAGTTCCCGGGCATAGAACCGCGGGAATGTTGGCAGTAGGAGTGGCTGGTGCGATTGCCGGGAAGGTCTTGCCGGCTTGGTTCTGCCGGCTGCCGCCTTCAAGTTGGAGCGTAGCCTGGCCATGGCTGGCTTAGCTCTGTAAAAGAGGAGTACAAGCAAGTTAGCGGGTGTACGACATAAAATAAGTAAATCAAGTGGACGTTAGCTTACCGCTTTGAGGGGATATGTCCCTCCAAGGTCTCGTCCTCCGCTTCGGCGGACACGGCCGCCTTCTTCCTTTTCTGCAGGTCCCGGGTGGTGGTAAGCTTGCGCTTCTTGGTCTTGGTCCCAGGGTCATAGTAGTTGGGCGCCAAGTCATCCTCCGTCAAGGATTTCAGCTGGGGAATGAGGTCATGTCAGTCCAGCCGCTAGTAAGGCAAACTAAGAAAACAGCTTGCATGGGAATTTTGGCTTACCTCCGGGGCTGGGTTGTCGTGAGTAAACATGGCGACGCCTTCGGCCGCCTTTATAAACTTCGGCTGGATAAGTTCTCTCAGCCGGAACAACATCACATCTTCGTTAAGAGTGTTGTTGCCTGTGTTGGACGCCTCCGCCTTGTATTCACACATCTTCAAGGGGCGGTGGCGGAGTGGCATGATTCGCCTTGACAACCAACATAGGACGGTGTCAACTCCGTCAAGATGGGGAGGGACCATCGTCTTGGTAAGGAACTCAATCCGCCTAAACGCTAGGCGGAGCTCCTCCGGCAAGTTGGTGGCCGCCTTCTCCGTCCAGTGGGCCTGGTAGGTTGGCGGAGCGTTGACAAAAGGAGGAATCTCCACCGTCTTGCCAGGTGCCGCGATATCCTTGCAGTAAAAGAAGGTGCTGGACCAGTTCTTCACTGATTCAATGTATGGGATCTTGGGGTACCAGTCACCTTGGCGGCAGTTGAAAGTAACGCTGCCGCACGTCGCCATCACGCCGGCAGATATAGTTTGCCGGCGGCAGATAAATCAGTACTTGAACTATTCTACTGTAGGGACTATGCCTAAGTAGCCCTCAAATAGCGCTTGGAAGCCGGCTAGCACTAAAATACTGTTGGGCGCAATGTTGTGTGGTTGCAGCCCATAGTGCTGGAGTACGGCGGAAAGGAAGGCGGAAGTCGGAAGAGTCATACCGCGGAGAAGGTGGGAGGTCAGGATGACCCTTTCTCCGTCTTGGGGTTCAGGGACCGCCTTGTTTCCTGGCTGCCGCCAAAAGCATTCGGTTCTTGGCGGCAAGAATCCACCTTCCTTCTGTTCCTTCAAGTATTCTTCCGTCAAGCATGACGGAAGCCAGTAGCGGGAGCCCAAATCGGCAACTTCTTCATCTTCATTGGTGGCCTCGCTGGCGGGAACCTCCGGATCGGCCGCAGGCTCGGAGTCCGCCGTCGCCATTGAGGGCAGAGGGAAGGAAGAAAATGTTGTGGTGGTTGCTGCTGCCGGCGCCGGAGAAGATGGAGGTACCCCGCTCGTGTCTGTGGCGGGGAAAGAGGAGGTCGATGGTGCGGTGCTCGTCGCCACCACCATTGATCCAGATCCTGCCGCGGCCAGAAGTGCCGCCGCCGCCGCCGCTGCCTCTCCTGTGCTCTGTTCGCCGGAGCTTGCCATGTGGAGATGCGCCGCTCGTTTGGTCGCCGGAGTGCGATTTGGAGGTGGAGCGCTCGAGGAAGTGGAGGAGGCAGAGGTGGAGATGGAGAATGGAAGTGAAGGTCTGTCGCGAGGCAGACGGGGAATTTATTTCCCCTACTCCGAGATTCGTGCGCGAGATAGATGGAACCCACGATCTCCGCTGCGTGCCCACGATTGGCACGTCGTGGCAGCGGTGTGCGAGGCCGTCGTCTTGGTTTTCGCGCGAAGTGGGGAGATAATCATGATGCACGCAGGGTTCAAACTGTCGTGGACTCTATGACATCATCCGTCAAACATTTGACGAGACTTGTCAGTTTGACAAGACCGCACGTGGAAGATTTCTGACAAGCAGTCAGGCCATCTTTCCCATGTTGGTGGCGTTTGCTCCGACTACTTAGACGGATCTCCGCTTATTTTAACTTTGGAATGCTTCAAGCTCTTCAGCCGCCTACAAAACAAGACGGACGTCGTCGACAAAAAGAAGACGGCGCCTGGAGAACTTCAACCCTTCCAGGGGCTAATGTTGGGGATATACCAACTAGGGGTATCACCAACATGGGCAAATCCGGCTAGTCCAGGGTGGCCCACAGTGGTGGTAAAGGCTTTGCCTGCCGGGCGGCCCAGATAGCTAACGACCAAGGGTAGGCGGATGCCGGCAAGGAGGAGGCCCAAGACCGAAGCCCACGAAGCCATCGAGACTAAGGCGGTAGACGACATACTTGCCAGATAGGTTTAGGGCTTTGTATACTTGCCGGATACGTAATCTCCCTGTAACCCTGGGTCTGGTCGCCTATATAAGCCAGACCAGGGACGCCTTTAGGGCAACTTCCAACTCATTGTAACCCGACCAAGGCTATTGCCATTATAGTGAGTTATAGCAGCACGTAGGAGCTCGCCACCGTTGCGAGTTCCGAAGCTGGGTAATCCGCCTTGTTCGATCCCGACCTCGACGTCGCTCCCTTTCACCCCCTCGGTTAACCCTCGGCTAGAGGACCCCCGTCTCCTATCAACTATGCCGATACGACGACAAGTACCCTCAAGCTCGGGGGCAGATGAACATGATCCAGAAGGGCCGCCCATCAAACCGATGCCAGAAGCTGATCACCCGACAGGTCTATCAGGCCGTGACATGCCCGCCGGCCACACCTGAGTACCTCAGGGGGTCGGAAACCAGCATCACGTTCTCTCGGGAGGACCACCTGCCACGGGTGCCGCGCCTAGGACACGCCGCGCTGGTACTCGAAGCTCAAATAGGGGAGTTCAACATGACCAAGGTCTTCATGGACGGCGGCAGCGGCATCAACATCATCTTCGCTGACACCCTCCGGAAGATGGGCAGATCCTTGGAGGGCCTGGCAAAGTTTGACAGCACCTTCCACGGCATAGTACCCGAGAAGGCAGTTTATCCCGAGGGATCCATCACACTCGACGTGGTCTTAAGCACGCCCGCTCACTTCAGGAAGGAGTCAATCGACTTCGAGGTGGTCGATTGGCCATCACAGTACCACGCCATATTTGGGCGCCCGACGTTCGCCCGATTCATGGCAGTGCCGCACTACGCCTACCTCATGCTCAAGATGCCAGGACCAAAGGGAGTCATCACCGTGCGGGCGACTTCGAGCGCTCGGACAAGTGCGATTGTGACTTCAGCAAGATCTCCGAGTCCTTCGGCATGCAGCAGCAACTCGAAGAACTGTCGCTCAGCAATGACAAGACCATCTTCCCCGCGAGCAAGAAACCGGCAACCGACGCCGCCTTCAGCACAAACAATGACACAAGGGAGCACCAGGTCCATCCGACTGACGCCTCCAAGACGGTCCTTGTCTCGTCGAGTCTGCCTCCCAAATAGGAAAGCGCGCTCGTCGAGTTCCTGCGTGAGAACTAGGCGATCTTTGCCTGGCAGCCCTCAGATATGCCAGGTGTACCCAGGGAACTTGCCGAGCACTCTCGGCAAATCTATCCGGATGCCCGACCCGTCAAGCAGACCATGCGCCGTTTCTCCGAGCCGAAGCGAGTCGCCATAGGGCAAGAGATCGACAGACTACTCCACGCCAAGTTCATCCAAGAAATCAAGAAGTCAGACTTTGTCGCCAACCCAGTCCTGGTAGAGAAGAACAAGACGAAGATCCTCCGCATGTGCGTCGGCTTCACCTCCCTCAACAAATGCTGCCCGAAGGATCATTTTCCCCTTCCACGCATCGATCAGATCATCGACTCGACTACAGGCTGCGCACGCCTCTCCTTCCTGGATGCCTATTCAGGTTATAACCAGATCAGGATGAAAGTCGAAGACGAACAGAAAACAGCCTTCATCACACCCCACGGTGTCTACTGCTACACAACCATGCCCTTCGGGCTCAAGAACGCTGGCGCTACTTACCAGCGCATGATGCAGTCCTGCCTAAAGGACCAGATCGGACGCAACGTCCAAGTCTACGTCGACAACATCGTCATCAAGACCAAGCAAGAGGACACGCTCCTAGAAGACCTGCGCGAGACCTTCGCCTCACTCAACCTCTACAAGATCAAGCTCAATCCAACAAAGTGCGTCTTTGGCGTACCAGCAGGCCAGTTACTCGGGTACCTCGTATCTGCGCGTGGCATCGAGGCGAACCCCGAGAAGATCGAAACAATCCTGACAATGCCAGCCCCGACCAAGCTTCGGGAGGTTCAGCGCCTAGCCGGCCGAGTCGCAGCGCTCAGCCAGTTCATTGGTAAGCTGGGTGAAAAGGCACTTCCTTTCTACCAGCTGATGAAGAAGACTGACAAATTCGAGTGGACGCCAGAAGCACAGGCAGCCTTTGCCCATCTTAAGTACGTCTTGGCAAATCCACCAGTCCTCGTCGCACCACACGAGAAGGAACCCTGTACCTCTACGTCTCAGCAACCTACAGGGTGGTCAGCACCGTCCTCGTTGTCGAGCGCCAAGAAGAAGGCCATGCCCACCGAGTGCAACGGCCGTGTACTACCTCAGCGAGGTGTTGTCCATATCCAAGCAGCAGTACCCGCACTACCAGAAGCTAGCCTATGGCGTCTTCATGAGTTCACGCAAGGTGGTCCATTACTTCGCCGAGCACCCGATTACGGTGGTCAGCGCTTCAGCAATATTAGACATCCTGACCAACCCTGACGCGACGGGACGAGTCGCCAAGTGGGTCGTCGAGTTGGGTCCGTGGGATCTGAAGTACGAGCACCCCAAAGCAATCAAGGCACAGGTACTTCCAGACTTCACAACCGAGTGGATAGAGACTCAGCTGCCAAATATACCAGACCTATCCAACGCATGGACCATGTACTTCGACGGCTCCAAGAAATTCGACGGTGCAGGAGCATGTGTCATCTTGATATCGCCCAAGGGTGACAAGCTACGCTATGTACTGCAGATGGACTTCCCCAGGCCTTCAAATAACGAAGCTGAGTACGAAGCCTTAATTCATGGCATGTGGATGGCCAAGAGCTGTGGCACTACTCGCCTCATGATCTACGGGGACTCGAACCTCGTCGTACAGCAAACCATGAAGGAGTGCGACGCTACTGCTGACAACATGATCGCCTACCGGACCTCTACAACATCCTGGAGGGCAGCTTCGACGGCTGCGAGTTGCGACACATAGGCCGCGAAAGTAACGAAGAAACCGACATGCTCGCCAACCTCGGCTCGACTAAAGCCAAAGTCCCACCTGGGGTTTTCGTCGAGTGCATCAAGTATCGGTCTATCAAGACGAAGCGGCTAGCAGCACCCTCTACATCAGCAGCAGGGACGCAGGACTCGCCAGCAAAGGACTCTGAAGCACCTGACGCAGAAGATCATCACATAGAAGTCTCCTCATCGAGCCGACATGGACGCATCCCTTCCTCGCATACATGCTCCGCCAGGAGCTACCGGCGGACACAACAGAAGCACGGCGTATCACACACCGATCCAAGGCCTTCACCATCATCAATGGAGAGCTGTACAAGCGCAGCATATCTGGAATCCTGCAACACTGCATCGACTTAGAAGACGGCAAGACAATCTTGCTCGACATCCACGCAGGCACCTGTGGACATCACGCCAGCAGTCGCGCCTGGTCGCCAAAGCCTTTCGCGCCGGGTTCTACTGGCCCACAGCAATGCAGGAAGCTGAAGACATATTCAGAAAATGCCTGGGCTGCCAGAAGTTCGCTACCAAGCCTCACGCACCTGCATCAGAGCTGAAGACGATACCACTCGCCTGGCCCTTCGCCCAATGGGGACTTGACATGGTGGGCCCACTAAAGAAATCATCACGGGGTGGACACACACACCTCTGTGGCAGTCGACAAGTTCACCAAGTGGATTGAAGCCGTACCGATAACAAGCTCGACTGCCGCATCTGCGGTCAACTTCATCAGATCCATCATCTTCAGGTTTGGGATACCCCACAGCATCATCACCGACAACGGCACGAATTTCACAGCCGACGAGTTCAAGGACTTCTGCAAGGACCAAGGCATCAAGCTCAAGTACGCCTCCGTGGCGCATCCCCAGTCCAATGGACAAGTCGAGAAGGCAAATGGCCTCGTCTGCAGCGGCATCAAAGAAACGATTGTTCGTGCCCCTCAGGCGTGCTACGGGTGCCTGGGTGGAGGAACTACCCTCCGTCCTCTGGAGCTTGAGGACCACGCCCAAAAGATCAACACAATACACGCCGTTCTTCATGGTCTATGGCGCCGAAGCTGTCATGCCCTACGACCTACGATTCGACGCAGCTCGCGTGGTCGCCTACGACGAGTCCGACGCCGACGAAGCACTCGAAGACGGCGTCGACGTATTGGACGAAGCCCGAGACATTGCACTCTCTTGCACGGGCGTCTACCAGCAGAGTCTCTGCAACTACCATGGTCGTCGACTGCGCGCAAGATCCTTCGTTCCTGGTGACTTGGTGTTGCGACTCAAGCAAAAGAAGGTGCACAAGCTCGCCTCCCCATGGGAGGGACCCTTCATCATCACAGAGGCCATCGACGGCGGCGCCTATCGCCTGATGCACGCGAAGATAGGAGAACTCTCCCACAACCCGTGGAACGCCGCGCAACTGCGCCGCTTCTACGCATAGCATACCCACTCATGTAACTGTGCTCAAACGCCAGAAAGCAGCAGGTTTCAGACGCACTCTTTTCCTTACCAGGGTACCTACGAGGGCTGGAAGGTTTTTAATGAGGCGGCCTGCTGGCTTAATAAATACAATGATTGAGAAACATCTTCTCCTTTTACTTTTTGAGTCAAAAAGCAACAACCTAGGCCGCACTCGAACACTCGAGGGCTACGCCGCACATGTTACCGTGTCTTCATAAAAGCAACAACCTAGGCCACACTCGAACACCCGGGGGCTGCGCCGCACAGGTTACCTTTTCGCAACATAAAAAACCTAGGCCGCACTCGAACACTCGGGGGCTGCGCCGCACAGGTTACCTTTTCGCAACATAAAAAACCTTGGCCGCACTCGAACGCTCGGGGGCTGCGCCACACAGGTTCAAGACTACAAACAATCAACCTTGGCCGCACCTAAACGCTCGGGAGCTGCACCATTCAGGTCACTTTAAGAGAAAAAACCACACCCGAACGCTCGGGGGCTGCAATCCAGCCATCAGCGCATCCCAGCCATCTACAAACAATCACCTACAGATACTCGGGGGCTGTCCCCCATGGATATACATCGTATCTGTACAAATTAGCTCTATGAGCATGTCTACTTTTGCCTTCTAATCTACAGGCTCAACTTTTGGTGCACCTAGCGGCCCAACAAGATCCTCCGTCCGCTTCTGGACTTGATCAATCACCTGCCTCGCGGGTGCAAGAGCTTCAGCATAATGTTCCTCGTCGGGCAAGCCACCCACAATCTTCTCAAAGCTCAGGTGAGGCCGATGCATCCGCAGATATGCAAAGGCCACGTTGGCTCCCGCAACAAGCTGAGCATTCAGAAAATCCTTGATGGCTTCCCCGTCACGGAACCTCGTCAGCAGAGCAGGCAGGCCTTGCGGCTGCTCGTTATGTGGAAACAAGGCCCGGTGCACTCGTGCCAGTGTCGACCTGCACGACTCCAATAACAGGCCCCCTCGCCAGGCGCGGTCCAGCAAGATGGCAAGCACCCGAGCCTTGGGCTTGTCAGACCAAAAGTACTGGCAGCCAGACGTACCGGTCACGGCAGCACCCAAGCGTTCTTCCACTCAGCACATTTTCAGCCCTCCAGTCTGGGTTTAAACCTGCATGGCAAGAAATGCAAGTTACTCGACAGCACAGATGAAGGAAACCTGCTCACACTCAAGAAATCTGGCAAGTACGCTAACATTCTAGTTGCCGGTTGATCAAATCCAGCTCCCCAATCAAGTAGTTTTCTCGCTCGGATGAAGGAGCGTTCCGCGACCTCAGCATGGCTAGTTCATCTTGAGTTTCCTTCAAATCCTTTTCCAGCTTCAAAATTCGAGTCTTCATCCAGGACATTATTTTCTCACCGTTTTTGCTGCGGCCAGCAGGCCGAGGCTGTGCACTCGCGGAAGCAGAAGCACCAGATGCGCCAGGCGACTCACCCTGGACAAGAATACAAAGCCAAACAGCGCTCAACCCCGACAGCCAAGTCAAGCAATTCATCAAGCAAAAGAAGATTCAGGTCAATCATCAAGCATCATCAGTTTTTACATAGCAAAAGGCAAAGCTAGGAGCTCGATGCTACATCGACTCCGATCTAGCCCTAGCAGAGCGCGAAGCAACTTCGGCAGCGTGTCGCTCCACGGTGGACACCAATTCTTCCGCTAGTCGCGCCGCCTCTGCCTTCACCGAGTTTAGCGATGCAGTCTTCCCATCCGGCCTTCGTGGAAAGGACGCCACCACCTTATCAAAATCACCCTCGACGCCATGACCCAGCAACAGCTTGAAGGTTAGCTCGGAGCCGTGTACCGTTTGGGCGCGAGTGTAGTCCGTCATGGTGGTGGATTCTGGTCCAAGAACTCCATTGAGACCATCTACGTTGGCGGGTGGAGTCTGCTGCGGGAAGATGTTCCTGTGCACGGCAGCAAAGGCTCCAGTTGACTTCGACAAAGCATCCTTGGCGTAGGCGCACATGGCGTCAAAGGTGCTGACAGACGTCCTCGTCCGTCGACTCTGTAGGTGGAACAGCGCCGAAAGCACCTGTCCATGGCAGTGCGCATAAGTACCAATTCAACTGGATTGGGAGACCAAAAATCTACACAAATGAAGAGTAAGATAGAAGCATTACCTCCAATGGCATGGGCGAGTGCCAGCAAGCGCGCCACCTGCAGCTTTTCGCCCTGAAGAAGGGCACCCTCGCGATCCTCGGCCGTTTTCAGCTTTCGGCCAGCTTCAGCCTGTTGGGTCTTGAGCTGTGTTTCCATTTCAAGCACCCGCTTGGCATCTGCCTCGCGATCACCTGTGGGCGACACTTGGTGTCAGACAACCAAAGCAACACATACGACATTAACTTGTGAAGAACTACAGAAGGCACTTACGCTTCGACTGCTCCAGAGCAGATCGGAGTTGATCCCTCTCCGCCTCCAGCCGGACATAGGCAGAACCCGATTCTAGGAGACTGCGGCAAAAGGGCTGCACGACACAAGGATACGATAAAATTTCTGAAGCTATGCCCAACTATGCTAGTAGTGTATCGACTATCGGAGTAAATGACATGATGGAAAATCTGAAATCTGAATCCTCCATACGTTCACCTGCTTGCACATGGCATGTCGCACAACGCTGATCATGTCATAATAAACCGCCTTCCAAGTTGCTTGCCCCATTCCAGCATCCATTCCATGGTGACGTCTCCTCCCGATGCAAACCCAACCAATCATGCCAAGAATTGATCAATCATCTCATGTTCTTCGCTGGTTTGTTGATGATGATAAATACCGGATGGAACCAGTACCGTAAGCGTCGAAGATCGGTCGAAATATTCAGGGATTACTACTACAGCTTAATGCCTTTTTTTTACTGTAACTTCTTTGCATGATTACATCTTTTGCCGCTACTATTTAGGTCGAGCGTGCAACTAAGCTGGGAAATATCATGGGCGATTGAGTTAGTTTAGAGATCATGATCACCATTGTTCATCAAGGGCCTTCCTTACTGCTGCCCTGACGTTTTTCCTGTCCCTGATGATTGTTCTTCCTTCCGACCATCTTAGATTCTGGTGGTTGCAGACTTGGAGAACTGGTTCCTTTTATGGATCTGATCTTGGAGTCTAGAGATGGTGCTTCTTTTCGGTTGTGTATAAATGTTCCATTGCCACATTCGTCAGCACAGCAGTCAGAAATAGCTATTGCCAAAAATAATGCTCGGGGTAATAATAATAATACCCTTTTGTGAGAAAACTTACCAGTTAAGGGTCTGAGGTAGTAGAGATGAAGTTTAATTCTTCCTTAGAATTGTTAAGATGAAGAAATGCTCGGCACGGGGACTACCGATGTATAGAATGGATGTATTCTCTGAAAACATTTATAATGTGGTAATAGAAATGAGGAACCAGAAAGAGGTGACATGGAAATGCGGTAGGCCTGAACAAATGCTGCTTGATGCAGCAGCCACACCACATTCATCACACCCAGAAGCTTCTATCCATGCATTCTTCTTTTTTTTGGCAATTCCTTTCATTTGTTTTTGCTAAACTCAATCTGGGTGGGTATCTGTTGAAAGAGGGGAGGTCTTTCTATTACGGGAATGTTACCATTACTATTTCTGCAAAGGCCAAGGCCCACCTCAACAGTTCCCATTAAACCAAATAATGCTACCATTATTGACTCCTGTCCTGCTGGCTGCATGCCATCTGTCCTTCCTGCACCGACGAACGTTCTTCCTATTGGTTTCTCACACTGCCATGGCCATCTTGCCGTGCGCCACAACACCTGCACCAGAAAGTTTCACCAGCTTTCTTTCTTCATCTGAATCGTCCTGGATGGATGGATGTAGGAGGTTCATCAGTCTGACACTGTAACTGTTTTGCAAGACGATGTGGTGTTACTATTCTTGGAGAACTGGTTCCTTTTTATGGGTCTCATCTTTGATTTGAGCACAGCAAGAAAAAGCTGGTGTTCTTTCCTCTTGTGTTGAAATCGTCAGCACATCAGTTAGAATTAGCTAATGCCAAATATAATGTGAGAAACTTGGGAAAACTTACCAGTTAAGGGTCTGAGGAAGAATAAGTCGCATCGAATTGTTAAGATGAAGAAATACTTGGCACCGGGTCTACCGGTTTGTCCATGCTTCCGTCCCATGGCATGGAAGCCGATTTTAAACACCAATAGGAACACATGTTTTATTATGCTAAGGAATCATGGCGACCATCGACGGAAATCATGCTCATAGAATGGATGTGTTTTTTTTCCCCATCAATATGTACATTTAACTATTTTATATGATGGAATAAAAATATATGTCTACATATAAATATAATGTGATATTAGAAAGAAACAACCATCAGCAGGTGACATGGAAAGGCAACAGGCCTGAAGAAATGCTGCTTGAAGCAGCAGCAACCACACCCATCACACCCAGAAGTTTCTATCCAACAGTTCCCCTCCATGATCATGGTCATCATCATCAGAGAGCTCACTGAGTGATTTTGTGTTTGTGCACTGCAACTTGCAGAAAGTGAGGACACAGAAAAGCACAAGCACCCACACAAGTTGGCATAAAAACATGCTGTGGATGCCCAAGTGCTGCTCTCTGTTCTACTACTAGATTCGAACGGCGCGGCTCGCCGTGCAGCGCTTGTTTCTTCTTTAAATTTCTTGCCCGTGGTTACAACCATTTATACAGATCATTTGAAGGACAATCCTATTCATATGAATTTGATCACATTTGAAAGCGTATGTGAAATGAGAAGGTAGAACATTATACAATGAACGCCTTAAGCAACATGAAATGAGTATTCGAAACATCATACAAACAAAGTCTTAAGAAACCGGTATTTCATCATCTTATTGGCTCAGCTTTGACATCAGATACACCATACATATATATTTCAATTACTCACCAATAAAGGAGGCACCGCACAGGTTCTTCGCATGGGAAAGGTAATGCTAGGAAACGGAAAAAAAAACATCAATAGTTGTATCATAGAAAATATAATGGGCATAGCTGTACATAACAAAGAATTTAAGATGCAGAGTGAGACATGAGAAGCAGAATTCTTGGAATCGACCCAAATGTCCATTTAGGTGAAAGCAGAATAAATGGATTTATATTAAAGTTCCGCATAGCTTAAGTCCAATGTGATGCATGAAATTCTTGCCAAAATCGACCCAAATGACCAAAACGAAATAAGAAAATTGTCCTTTCACTAATGGTAATGGCACATGAACTCTATCCATATGCATTAGCTATCAACTGATATCTCTCACAGTAGCAGCAAACTCATCTATTCACATTGCATAAGACATTGTAACACAAAAGAGAAGGAAGTTTGCAAGATACTGCGACTGAAGTGAAATGGCCAAATACCAAACGTATTTCTGCCTTGTCGATGGAATTTGTGCCTTCCTATATGGATGTCTAAATAATACTTCCTACTATTGACACAATAAATCACAAAAGTACAGTCAATGCATTTAATTACTTCTTGTTGTGCAAGCTGTAGTTACGGACTGCAATTAACAATTTTTTGAAACATGGGTTGTGTATATACACGAGTGACGGTAAACAGAATAACCTAGAACTCCACACAAATGCTAACCAAAATGAAGTCACGTAACAATCCACTTCTTGTAAATGTGAAACAAAGAGAGCAGGAGATTCCAGATTCCAATAAATCTAAATCAACTCTTGAAGCTCCATCCTGTATGTAACAGGTTATGTCATATATATATAACTACTCTATTATTTGCCTAGGAAATCTCACAGAAAATAAAATTAAATCATGCCTCCCACCTACTACATGCTGCCAGCTAATCCATATACTACATTCGATGATTTATTGGTTTGGACCAAGCTGCAAACACATACATGTTGCACAGCTAACCCACAACCTTAATGTACAAAGATCCAAAATGATGCACAAACTCATTGTAAATACAGTGAAACAACTCTAAACATTACATGAAACTTCTGCTCAGATCATGGATAACAACTTGTGTTGGCAAAATTCACCAACAGATACAGAATATACTACATGTAGCAACTGGAAATCCACCAAAATATACTACATTTAGCAGCTGGAATTCCACCAAAAGATACAAAAACCTTATACTCAGACTATTGACTTCTATCGACCATTTACTCACAGCTAGAGCAAACGATAGGAAGTAATTAATCTTTGGACTGAAAAAAGATGCAGGTATCACCAACACAGGCATCGCAAAAAAATGAGAAGAATTATGTCAGTTAACTTCAAACTGAACAAGATCATTTGTTCTCCACTATTTCTCATACACAGGTATCACCGACCTAGCTAATTGATTACCTTGTCACAGCCATGAACCAGGCTTCGTAGCCGGATTTTGTTTTGACAAGAAAAGTTTGGTAACCTATTCCGAAGTCATCGCCTTGCAAATTAAAAAGAGGGACTGTCGTAATTAGCTATTAACTGGGATTATGCATACTGGCACTAAATTGCATTTATTTTATTTAATAGATAGATTGTTACTAATTGTCATAGGCCAGAGATATTTCAGCAACTCTTGATTCTAGCAAATATATATTCACCAACCAAGAATGGACAATTAAATATGAAGGAATCCACTTAACTTGGGAAACTATAGGAAATAGTTGCCCAGATCATCAGTAGCACATATTGCAAAGCACGACCTTTTCTGTGTCTTATATACTGAAGCCATATTCAGTTGCAAAGCACCACCTCCACCTCTCCCCTTGCGCCTAAAGTGAAAAGAGAAGAGGTATGAACATAGAGGATAAATGATAACCAGAATATCAATAATTTTATGCTACGGTAATCCTAAAGGAACCTTGCGCTCTCAGTGGATTCAACGGGAGTTGTTGCTGCAGGCACAAGCACAGTTGCATGGGATGACAGATTCCACTTCAGGTGCTTCGGTCACCATGCTAGCAGCAACCATAATTTTTAGCTTGCCCTCAGCTACTTCTGGCTTCTAGATATCCTCATGGACTGTATCAGGAACACTTGTATCTGTAGACGATACTTGACCCTTCACAACTGTTCCATCATTCGGCAGGGTTGGAACCTCATCCGTGGTAGTTGGTAAATCCTGGACAATGGTATAAATATATACATTGTTAACCCTGTCCAACAATTAATGAAAGAAGTTGTTGGACAGTAAGCGGAAACCATACAATGGTCCATCTTACAACGACAATATAAACTGATTTAAGGGATATGTCATTGTTCGAGTAGCTCAATGTAATAGCTGAGTGTCATTTTAAAGAGTGGCACATAATAAAACATAGAACAAAGCATTGACCTGGGAGATTGTGCTACCAGCACTCAAGAGATTACAGTGTAAAATACAAAACTTCAGAATTCATAAATTGATCATGTGACTTGTTTCTTATTGTTAACAGGGGCATAGGCTATGTGTGTAGGTAGTTCATTCATGGTTAATAAGCTGAGTGCAGTAAGTTAAGCTGAATCACCTGTTCAGTCTGAAGTCCATGGCCATCTATGAGATTAATAGGCTGAGTACAGTGAGCCTAATCCGGCAATTTCATCCCTTGTATCAGTTTTCACAGCATAATAGGGATCACAAACTATGAGATTATTTCCATTACCATATCATGGATCACAAACTATGTAGATTACTCTTTTGTATAGAGAAGCATCAAGCATGTACAAACGGGAAGCTCAGAAGATGAAACAATTAATTGCACAATGTTCTAAACGGGAACCATTAATGGTTTTGCACATTGTTGGTGAGCTACTGTATTCAACATTCTTGGTGAACACATTCCAACATGAATTTTCTCTATGCTAGGAAATACATGTATTTCAAAATTTTCTATCCAAAAGGACATTAGTTCACAACCAACTCTGTCCAGTTAGTATCATCCTTTTCTAACACAATCTCATTAGCACTAATGAGTGATCTGGGCAGTAATTCAATGTAGTATTCTCTGCCTATAAAACAAAGAAAAATGGTTAGTGATCATAACACACATGCTTTCAAAATACACCATACCAGGAGTAGCAGTATTGATTTCTTAATATTTCACTCCACTATAATAGACTCGAATAAAAAACTGAACACTACTATTTAATTAGCTTCAATCTTTTACATAGTGACAATGCAGACAATAAAAAGGTACAGGGAAAAATAATCAGCAAATGATTTTAATTGACCAAACTATGCAAGCACAACTTAAACTCGGATAAAAAACTAAACACTACTATTTAATTAGCTTCCATTTTTTACATAAGAGTGACAATGCAGACAATAATCAGCTAGAGGGGAAAATAATCAGCAAATGATTTAAATAGACCAAACTAAACTATGCAAGCACAACTTAACTTAGCGTAATAGTGCTAGCAGTGGCTGTACATCTAGTGTTCATTCCAAAAGATGCAAAATTTAAATATGCAGTCAAGCACAATCACTTTGCTGCTGCATGGTGTGAAAGGAAAAAACTTCTAGTGGGGTGCTCACCTTGATGTTGCAAGTGATTAGTTGGGGAGAGTTCAGGAAACAAACTTCAGGATGTCGATATCAAGAATGATTTCAGATACAGAACACTTCCAGCAAGTGAATATAGGTAGATGGAACTTGGATATAAACTATAAACCTTGGCAGGTCGATTTATTCCAACTCATCCAGCTTGTTGGTCAGCCTGCACTCTATTTATTCATGAAAAAAAATCAGTACATATTTACACTATAGCTAGACATCATTGAGTGGAAGTAATCTGACAATAAATAAGGTGCATATCGACAGCTAAAGGGCATATTTCGAATTATTTACCTGCTAATCTGTACTACATCAAGTGAATACATTCCAGCTGATCGATTATAATGACTTTGCTTTCCGTGGCTAGCTTGGTTCAGTTTGGTTAGATCAAAATGGGCAAAACCGGTTGAGTAGTAGTAGAACCTGCATATTCAAAAGAAAATTTCCATATCGAACAACACAAGGTGAACAAAAAATCGCATCTATACATCAGTATAAAGACACTCTCTGGATATATAAACGACAAACAAACGATGACCTATATTAGCACCAAAATTTCCAACTTCCCCTCTAATTATGATCAATAAGGGCAAACAATTTTTTATCGCCATTCACCGTAGCAATCTGTGACCAAACAGAAAAGAAAAGACGATCAACTACACTATGGAGGCGCTATAAGAGAGCAAAATCAAGTCGTAGAAAGGATACACACATAAGATCGCTTAAGTAGATAATCCTCTTGGTAGAAGGGTCTGAACGATTAGCACTATGGAAGTGAACAACCTTGGAAACACCTGTAATGATGCCAGCCACATCTGCAATGTGATAAACAAAAATAAGAATGATACACGTAGAACAGCATGAGCAAGGAATACCAAAGTGAACTCATAGAAATCACAGGAAACATGAAGGGCATGAAGCAAATGACCTGTGAAACGGTCGGGCAGATCAGTTGGCCTGGGCAGATTAGCAATGGGTGTGAGAGCAAATGTACAAAAGGGGTATTCCACCTGTCCCTCGACATTCCTTTCTTGGACCGATGTGTATCTGCCAAACTTGATCATGAAACGACCCTCGACCGGCCTAAAATGGATCTTCTTAGATGGACCAGAAACCTGTTTAGCTCATAGACTTTGCCTTCTTCAATCACGTCCATGAACCAGGTCCTTTGCAATCTTGGCATACATGTGATTGCCCTTCATGAAGCAAAAGCAATCTCAGCCAAGCAACATAACATAAGTAGGTATAAGGCTAAGGCATAAAAGTAGAGAAACCTAACAACAACAGCACCTAGGCATCTAGCACCACCAAGTCAGTGTGCTTTATCGGTCCATTGTCTGTACCTCCCCGATGATGCCACAAGCAATAAACAAACAGTGTGACAGTCCAGTGCCTGCTGTTATTCTGTATCTCGGAGGTAGGACATAGGAACAACATACACCCTTTTCTTCTGAAGTTTTGGCTCGTTTCTATTCACCTGAATAGAGAAGCAACGATTTTCAACACAAGAAAATAGCAGGAAGAAAAAATTCCAGTAATATGATAAGTTGACATGTTCGCTAGTATGAAAACTAATAAATTGGTTGTTTTTTAGGAGTCTGTTGCAATGTCCGTATAGTCATTTCTGTAAATGGAGGTGATAAGTTCTGCCTAGTCAGTGAAACTGGTTATTTCCTATGCAAATGCCACCTCCAATTGTTGGCTCATTCTAATATTTTGTTAGTGGTAAGACACTACTAAACATTAATACAGTAGATTCCTGTAAGAGGCAACCATGCCTACCATAATTACTCATGCATCAAGTCATCATGAGAAAGAGTTCAAAATGTTAAGTGATGAAATTATTTGTTTTCAAGCGAGATATAAGACTATTATGGATAATTTAAGGAAGATGGAGCAGAGGAAGGCAGCAAACCTGAATCGAGGAAGTCCACCGCAAGGTTTCTGCTAGCAGCCAATGGATCAATAATGACCTGCAAGGAAGAACATTAGTAGGCACATGTCAAACAGAGATCAAAGAGTCAAGCACCTATCAATTGTGAAATAATCCGAAAAGATAAATCCATGTATAATTACCTAATGGCAGTCAATATACCACTCTCATAACATGCCCAGTGTCCTTAAAAGCAATCTAGCAAGGAGAATTTAATATTTGTTGCTACAACCTAACCGTATTGTCCAACTGTTCAAGGAAATTTTAGCTTTTTGGTTCTAGTTACATACTGTTTAGTTATAAGCACCAAAATAGACCTTAGGCGAACTGAAATCATTATCTAGCATCTACTCAGACTAATAAGTTTGAGAAAACCTGCCATGCAACAATAGCATAAAAAAGGCCTCACATTTACATCAGAAACCAGTGGACACGTGAATGCGACTATTTTAATTGCAGGTGAACACGGATGTAAAAAGGTAAGGAAAAATACAACAACTTTCCACCTGAATGCAGCCCCATATGGTGAAACTGTTTGCCCTCCAATGGAATTTGCATAGCCCTCATCTAAAATAGGATCCTATATTTAATAGATAGAAGAAAAGATACCAGTAAGGAATAAAATTGTTGGTAAAGTATTTTCCACAAGAAAATTCAGCTTGGGCAAATTACATAGAATGGAGTTCTATGCTCACCTGTCGGCAGACCACCAATGTTGTGCATCATCGTTCTCCTCCAATGAATTACAAATAACCCCAAACCAGCACGACCGCAAGGCCACAGATACAACTGAAGGACGGATCACAGTAGCACCTGCAGAAACAGCAGTCCTATCAGGGATGCAATTGAATAAAAGGACAAATGCATATTAGTAGGGGAGAATTCAAAGTAACTTGGTATTTTCTTATGGTCGTTCTTTTATGTTGAAAAGCAAGTTTTCAACTCAAGTTCCCAGAAATGAATGTAATATACATGATAATAAGCAAGAAAGGAGCAGCTCTTGTAGTAATGTGAGTCCTAAATAAAGAATTAACCAAAACTGGCGGCAAATCGCAATGCTCACACCGCCAGATCGAAATCCAATATGCCACTTACAGCCATATAATACAAGTTATACAACTACATGAACCCAACAACCCACCGGATTTCATCGAGTAATTAGCGTGTGCAAAGAAATGTCTTTCCACTGCGGTTCAGATCTGAAAAAGGTGTAACCATTACCTGTAGAGCATCAAGATTAGGGCCAATCGTCTGTAGAACTTCATTTTCTTCCATAACACATCTGAACTAAAAAAAAAGAGAGATGAGAACATACCAGATTTCACAACAAATTAGATATTACCGGAGGTAATTTTATCCATGTTCTTCATTCATAACACACGAAATTAAACCTAATAGCCTATTATTTTCATATGCAACAACAAATTTCACAGCAAATTTACCCCTGTTCTTCATTCAGAACATAACAAATTAAGAAGAAGAGAGAGAGAGAAGAAGAAGAAATTCAAAGAAGCTCACCTGCCATCCACGCTGCAGCGAGCCATCCGTGGCAATCAGCTGGGGAGAAGGGGCGCTGGAGGCCAACGGGCCGCTGTCTGCTGTCCGTCACCCTTCCCCACAGACCCGGCACCAGCCGTCGCCGCCGTCGCTCACTGCCGTCGCCACCGCGTCAAGCAGCCGCCACTCGCCGCCGGGTTCAGCAGCCGCGTCCAGCAGCCGCCTCGGCCGCTGCTCGCCGCCGCGTCCAGCAGCCGCCGCCGTCTCCGTCCTCGATGCACCATGGACGCAACCTGCTGCTCGTGGAGGACGTGGTGGTGCAGCGAGGCGGCCAGGGACGGATGGCGGCGGCCGGCGGCGGCGGGGCCAGGGGCGGCCGGCGGCGGCAGGGAGGAGGAGGAGAAGGGGCGGGAGCGGGAGGGCGCGAGGGGCACGGTCGCCGTGACGTGGTGGCGCGGCAAGGCGGCCGGCGGCGGCGACCGGCGGCCGGGAGGAGGAGAAGGGGCGGGGGCGGGGGCGGGGGCGGGAGCGCGAGGTCGCGAGGGGCTGGGTCGCGAGCGAGGACGGCTAGGGTTTTCTAGCGCGTGGGGTGCTGCCTATATACCGCAGACGCGAAATGACGATTTTGCCCTGCGCGGCTCCGTCGGAATAACGGCCAGTGCCACCGCCAAGACTAACGCACACGGGAACGTTTCACCCCACAGGCTGACACGAGGGTCCCGGAAAAATCAGGGGCCACCCGCAGCGACACAGAGTACGTCCGTGCGTGTAGAAAATGACCGGCCGACTGGGGAAATCTAGCAAATCTCAGCCGTCCATCTCCTTATCTACGGTCAGAATTTTCAAATCGCTGAGGAGCCTCCTACCCCCCCCCCCCCCCCCCCCATGATTATACTCTTTAGATTCTACATGCTGTGGATGCCCAAGTGCCTCTTGCATATCTGTGGTGGATTGATGCCTTTCTCAATGAGGCAAAGAACAGTGCCAAAAAGGGGTTGGAAAAGATTTTGTAAAAGCTGATGGAAAAAAAGCAGGCAGCCAAAGCATGAGATGCCAAATGTAGTGCAAGTCTGACTCATTTCCCAGTTTCATACAATAGTCTGGTGGAAGCAGCATCAGCAGCAGAGGTAGAGAAGAATTGTTAAACCAATCTGTATAGGGCTGAATCGCACATATGCAATAAACAATGGCAAAGGTCAATCAAGAAGAAAGTTGACCAGATGAGCCAAGGCCAAGTAATGCTGAATGACTCACCACAAACTCATTTTGGTTTATCTGATGAGATCTGTCTATGTGCAAACATGGGATGGTGCAAGCACCAGCTGATACCTGTGGATAAGTATGTGTCAGATGAGTAAGGTTTCCATTACCTGAGCTCACCCTAGAGAAGATTGACAATAAGTCTACTTGATAATGTACATGATCAACACTGAGCAGTTACTGTCTGAAATTACTACAGCATCAAAGTTCTAGACATCCTTTTCCTTACATTCTCTCTGAGTATTAACACCAACAATTATATGGACTAGTACCAAGCATCACCCTCTGCTATGTTCCGAAAAATACTTAATACAGGTAGTGAAGAAGAAGCTACAGCAAGGCCATATTGCACTAGACTTCGGACCCGTGGCGCCGCCGAGTGGGATCACACCTAATACAACATACTCCGGTTCGCGGCCAGGTTATCATGCAGAGGACCGCACTGCAGAGACTGATCTTGCAAACGCATGCCGTAATTCGGCATCCCGAGCGTCGTCCGGCTCGGCGAACTGAATGGCGCATTCGCCCCCCGTGATGTTGCTGCTTGGTGTCACCAGCCGGCAGCGAGAACTGCCCTGAGATCGGGGCCGGTGCGCTGGACTGGTTGATCAGGGATGACGGCGAGGGGGGCCGGTCGTCGGTGAGGTGCACGGTGGTGATGTCGTGGATGCTGGACCTCCTCTTGTCCTTGCCGCCGCCGGAGCTGAGCCTGATGAAGTAGTACTTCTGCGCGTGGCTGGCCACCTGCGTCGGCGTCCTCGTCTGCACGAAGTTGCGAGAGATGTTCCTCCAGTCCCCTGTTGGTGTTAGACTAGCCATAGTGGGGAGTAACTTCAACTAGTAACATACACATATTACTAGACTATGTTACTACCCTCATAGTGCAAAGTAACATAGAGGTGGTGTCATATATGGTCTCATTTATTACTCTATAGACTCATTTTCTCTTGAAAAGTGTGATGTTACTAGTGTTACAAGTAACTAGCTAAGTTACTCTATTTGTATCTCTCCTCATTAATTACATGCCACATAGGATTTTTTGCTTAGGTGGCATCTATGTTACTAGTGAAGTTACTCCCACTATGGGTAGTCTTAATACTCTTCACGAACAACCTGGCCATATGATGATGCAAAGCCTAGTGACTGAATGATTGTGAATTTCGAGACAGAACATTTATCACACTAGTGATGAGCAGAGCAATCGCTCTCACAACCAGCTGCAGGAGGAAGAAACGTCACTCACGCACGTACGCGCGGGGGATCCCATCGATGCAATTAATCGCTGTCGACTGGTGGCGGTCGGTCGGTCCACGCCCTCCTTCCACTTCCACTCCCACTCGCGGGATCCCATTCCCATCGATGCGCCCTCCCTTCCTTGTTTTCTTTGCCTCGCCAGCAAGAGCGCTCGAACCCGTGCACTTCCGTTCGAGAGAAAAAGGAGTACGTACGAGGATCGATCGCTGCCATGAATTCCATTTCCTTTTTTCTTTCTTAACAACACAAAGTAAATAACACGCCAACTCACCTTCTTTTCCCCCCCCCCTCCTACTAGCTATATATCTACGATCGCGCGCGGGAAAAACCCCATCCTTTCTTTACTATCTTATCTTTTTCTAGTAAATTCAATTTTTATTTATCTATATCCAATAAATATAAGTACCACGTGCATGATTACCGGGATCAAATAAAATTTCACTAAAAAATGATGTCACATAAAATAATACAAAGAGAGAAGTCTATTTTATTCATAATACTGAGTAGTTTCACACACACGACCAACACCACTGTTCAAGATATCTTCCGATATTACGATAAATCGGCCGATTTATCGCTTCTCAGTGTCTGACCGATAAGATAAATCGGCATTCCGAGCGTCGTCCGGCTCGGAGAACTGAATGACGCATTCGCCCCGCCGTGATGCTGCTGCTTGGTGTCACCAGCTGGCAGCGAGAACTGCCCTGAGCTCGGGGCCGGCGCGCTGGACTCAGGGGCGGACCAAGATGAAAATCCGACTGGGGGCACAACATTTGACTGGGGGCACCCCTTCTAAGAAATTACATGATTTGATGAATTTTCTTTCAAAATATGTACAAATACTAAGGGACTTCAAATTTTTGAGTGGGGGCTAAGGCCCCCACTGGCATGCACTTGGGTCCGCCCCTGGCTGGACTGGTTGATCAGGGATGACGGCGAGGGGGGGCGGTCGTCGGTGAGGTGCACGGTGGTGATCATGTCGTGGATGCTGGACCTGCGCTTATCCTTGCCGCCACCCGAGCTGAGCCTGATGAAGTACTTCTGAGCGTGGCTGGCCACCTGCGTCGGCGTCCTCGTCTGCACGAAGTTGCGCGAGATGTTCCTCCAGTCCCCCTTGTCGTACTTCTTCAGGCCTAGCAGGAACAGCCTGGAGGAAGAACAAATGCATGGTCTTCTTCAGTAACTAGGAGTACTGATCATGAGATCCTCGATCTAATAACACTAATAAAGCCTAGAATCATCACACACCAAACTAGTAAGCTTGTCTTAATTCATACTGAACAAAGACAAAATTCAGTTTTAGATCGCAGTTCTTGATGGTTGAACCGTTCCAATTTCCAAGATTTTATAAGCTAAGCATAGCCATCTGATGATGCAAAGCCTACTGAATGATTGAGAATTTCAAGAACGAACATTTATCACACTAGTGATGAGCAGAGCAATCGCTCTCACAACTGGAGCTGGAGCTGAGGTGGTGGTCAGTAGAAAACTCACTTGTGCTCCTCCTCGGTCCACGGCACGCCCTTCTTCCGCTCCTCGAGCACCCTCTTCATCTCCATCTCCATCTCCATCGCCTAGCCTAAGTCCAAAGTCACACGCGACACCGCACGCGGATCTCGTCGCCATGGTCCAGTATTTATAGAGCCGGGCAAAGAGGGAGGGATGCAGGTCCGATCTCCTACCGTCGGTTGATTGCTATCGGGAGAGGATTGAAGGATGTACCAGCGGTTGAGATTAGTTTGCGCCACGAATCGATGACTTGGCTAGCTAGGGGTCAAGTGCGGGAGGCAAAACGAGGCATACCAGAGTTATGAGAGGCGGTAATCAATCTGATTATTAATTGTGGGCGTCCGGTGGTTGCCGATCGACTGCCAAATAGTTGTATTCGCCGGAAGAAAATTGATGTACTAGTACTATAGACTAGTACCACGCATGCATGCATCCATTAGTAGTATTTGGTAGTACAGCTTGTATTTGGTACAGTACAATACAACTCTGGCAGCGTCTTCCTCAGCCCAAAGACTCTTGCAGGAAAAATTCCATTATGATGACAGAATATCAATCTGTTGCCGCCACAGCCCCCATCGATGTCATCGTCGTCTTAGCAGCAATATCATGGGCGATTGAGTTAGTTTAGAGATCATGATCACCATTGTTCATCAAGGGCCTTCCTTACTGCTGCCCTGACGTTTTTCGTGTCCCTGATGATTGCTCTTCCTTCTGGCCATCTTAGATTCTGGTGGTTGCAGACTTGGAGAACTGGTTCCTTTTATGGATCCGATCTTGGAGTCTAGAGATACGGTTGTGTATAAATGTTCCATTGCCGCATTCGTCAGCACATCAGTCAGAAATAGCTATTGCCAAAATAGTGCTCGGGGTAATAATAATAATACCCAAAACTTACCAGTTAAGGGTCTGAGGTAGTAGAGATGAAGTTTAATTCTTCCTTAGAATTGTTAAGATGAAGAAATGCTCGGCACGGGGACTACCGATGTATAGAATGGATGTATTCTCTCAAAACATTTATAATGTGGTAATAGAAGTAAGGAACCAGAAAGTAGCAGTGTTACCGCCGAGGCTTTCTTACCCTCTCCCCTGCTACAGTACTCCGAGGCGACCAGGGAGGCGATCTTGTTTTCGTTGTTCTCCGCGGCGAGATCCGGGGTTCTCTCCTCTCGTCCGTCGCTCCGGCGATGGGAGGGGAGGGGAACCTCGGAGCTGTCTGCTTGGCGTGTAAATAGTAGGGTAGGACCCCCCGGCGGCGCTGGTAGGGTGGTGGTGGCGGCGCCGTGGAATAAGCTGTCCGGAGCTCCTTACCCACCTCGGCGAGGTCCTTTGGGGCGGAACCGACGAGCTTCCGGTGGTTCGTGCTCCTGGATCTTCGGATCCGGTGAGTTTTCGTTCTCGAGGCGAAATTGCGGTGGCGGAGGCTGCGATTTCGTCATGGAGTTTTGGTACCCCGGCTCTGTCTTCGTCGCGGCAAGGTTTGGTCTGTCCTTGCTGTGGAGTTACTGGGGTTGGTGCAGACTGCGCTGGTTCGTGCTTCCCTCCGGCGCAGGGTTTGTGGCCAGTGGTGGAGGTTGGGAGCTGTGGTGGTGGTCTGCCTTCATCTTCTCCGCGGTCTTCGGCGGTGGAGTGGACTGGTGGCTGGCCGTTGGGTGTTTCAGCTTCGAAGATCCTGAAGGCGACGTGCGGCCGTGAGGTGGTGTGTGGTTCGTCAGGTTCGATTCTCCGTCCTTGCTTCTCTGGCCGGCCGTGGCGGCGAGGGAGAGCTCGGTGGATGTCGGCGTCCTGGTTTTGTTGTTGGTGGAGGTGGTGGTCTTCCTTGATGATTCTGCTCCGGCCGGCCGTGGCGCGAGGGGAGTGGTTGTCTGGAGACTGGGTGTTCTTGGTGGCTGGCTGGTCGAAGCGGAGGCGGCGGGAAGATGGGTGGATTGCGGAAGCGAGTACTATGGCTGTGTTCGTTCATCGAGCTGGGTGTCCGTCGCGTCGCGGCGGCCGGTTTGCAGTCGACTACAACATGTGGAGGTGCTTTCTTCCCCAGGAATGGCGGTACGGCGGCTCCGGCGGAGACTGAGGTGTTTGGGGCGACGGTGGATCCGATTGTGTTTCTTCCAGGTGGCTCGGGGTGTTTAGTGCAATTTGTTGGGTTCGTTGTTAATTTCTGGTTCCTACGGACCTGTCTGTAGTTGTACTGAGCTTCCTTTATTTATATCGGATCCTGTTCAAAAAAAAAGAACCAGAAACAGGTGACATGGAAAGGCGGCAGGCCTGAGCAAATGCTGCTTGATGCAGCAGCCACGCCACATTCATTCACACCCAGAAGCTTCTATCCATTCTTCTTTTTTTTTGGGCAACTTCTTTCATTTGTTCCTGCTAAACTCAATCTGGGTGGGTGTCTGTAACAGAACCATAGGTGATCACTTCTTTTAACACTAGCACCTAAGAGCATCTCCACTCGCGCGCCCAAACGGGCCGCCCAAACGCCTTCCGGACAGGCCGTTTGGGCGCCGTCCGGACTACTTGGCGCATTTGGGCGCCCTCGCTCCCCACTCGCGGCGCCCAAATCGCCGAACAAGGTTTTGCAAATTCGAATGTGCCGCCAAATACACTACGCCAAAATTTGTCGCCAAAATACGCCGGGATTGCCCGGCGTCGGCTTGTCGCCCGCCGCTGTCGTCGTCGTCGATCTAGATGTTGTCACGGGCTGGGGCACGTAGCCATAGCCGGGCTGAGTCATGTCGGGGTCATCGTCGACCTGGCCGTCCGCGCCGTGGCCGGTCTCGGCGCCGTGGTTGCCGCCGTTCTCGGGCGGAACGAGCCCAAGCTATGCAGGATCGCGGCGCGATACATGTTGTGCGCCGCCCTCGCCAGCGGGTCCAAGTTGGAGACGTCGGCCGTCAAGATCATGAAGTCCTGACTCCTCTTCTTGACGGCGGCTTTCTTCTGCTCGAGGTTGATCTTGACGTCGGCCTTCTGCATCAAGGTCGCCCACTTGCGTTGTTATCTCGCGCCTCAAGCTCGAGTTGGAGCAAACATCGGCGAGGACCTTGTCGATGGATGACTGCACTCTGTCCGTCTTTGCCGCCGCTGCCAAGGCCGCTTTCGCCTTCTTGTTCCCGATTGGCCGCCCCTCCGAGTTTTGGGGATCGGCGTTGAGGTCGGCGCGGCCGTTCTTGTTCAAAGTCCGCCGGTGCGCTTCCATGATTCGACCTCGTCGTCGTCCTTGTCGTCGTCCTCGTAGTACTCCTCATCCTCGTCGAACCCGTCGTCGTCATCCTCCGCCCCGGCGTTGTCGTTGATGATGCCGTCCATGATATGGGCGGTCTCCTACACACAAGGAGCAAGGCCGGTAGCCACACCTCGCCTATGCACACGTCTATTGTACATGCCATGGCTACAAAACGCGGGTTCGTACCTGCATGAGCTCCGGGGCGTCGGGAGTCATTCCGTCGATCTCATGTGAGGCGCCCGATCGAATGAAAAGGCTCCGACCGGCGGCCGTTTGGACGGCGGGATCTCTCCGCATCCCCGGCGAATTCAGATCGACGGGGTGGTTTAGATCCGATCCTTGGAGGACCTGGCAAAGTCTGACAGCACCTTCCACGGCATAGTACCCGAGAAGGCAGTTTATCCCGAGGGATCCATCACACTCGACGTGGTCTTCGGCACGCCCCCTCACTTCAGGAAGGAGTCAATCGACTTCGAGGTGGTCAATTGGCCATCACAGTACCACGCCATATTTGGGCGCCCGACGTTCGCCCGATTCATGGCAGTGCCGCACTACGCCTACCTCATGCTCAAGATGCCAGGACCAAAGGGAGTCATCACCGTACGGGGCGACTTCGAGCGCTCGGACAAGTGCGATCGTGACTTCAGCAAGATCTCCGAGTCCTTCGGCATGCAGCAGCAGCTCGAAGAACTGTCGCTCAGCAACGACAAGACCATCTTCCCCGCGAGCAAGAACCGGCAACCGACGCCGCCTTCAGCACAAACAATGACACAAGGGAGCACCAGGTTCATCCGACTGACGCCTCCAAGACGGTCCTTGTCTCGTCGAGTCTGCTCCCAAATAGGAAAGCGCGCTCGTCGAGTTCCTACGTGAGAACTAGGAGATCTTTGCCTGGCAGCCCTCAGATATGCCAGGTGTACCCAGGGAACTTGCCAAGCACTCTCTGCAAATCTATCCGGATGCCCGACCCGTCAAGCAGACCATGCGCCGTTTCTCCGAGCCGAAGCGAGTCGCCATAGGGCAAGAGATCGACAGACTACTCCACGCCAAGTTCATCCAAGAAATCAAGAAGTCAGACTTTGTCGCCAACCAGTCCTGGTAGAGCAGAAGAAGACGAAGATCTCCGCATGTTCGTCGACTTCACCTCCCTCAACAAATGATGCCCGAAGGATCATTTTCACCTTCCGCGCATCGATCAGATCATCGACTCGACTGCAGGCTGCGCACGCCTCTCCTTCCTGGATGGCTATTCAGGTTATAACTAGATCAGGATGAAAGTCGAAGACGAACAGAAAAACAACCTTCATCACACCCTGACATGGGTATGCCTGTCGGGTACCCTACCATGAGGGTACCTGGTGCACGTATCGACTAGGCCCAACTATCAGAGCCTACATGAAGCCCATGAAGGGAGGCCCACGAAGATGGAGTATCCTCCAAGTTTGGCGAAGCAATAGTCGGTTTAGAGTTTCCTTACTTGTAAATCGAGTCGGTTACGAACACCCGAGACCCAGCCTATTATTTAAGGACTGGGAGGGCCATCGAACCAGACAACGAACCACCAGAGCCACAAACCCTAGCGAGATCGACATCTCGCCGGGATCCTTGTAACCATCATATTCACAAAGCAATAACAGACAGGCAGGACGTAGGGGTGTTACCTCCACACGAGGGCCCTGAACCTGGGTAAAATCTTTGCCCTGCTTGTCAGCCGACGATACTTCCAGCTCTACCACGTTCTCTCCCCCATATTCATAACCTAGGGACCTTAACCATGGGTCTTGATGAGTCTACCCCTCGTCAAGTGGCGCCGTCTGTGGGAAAGAATAGCGCTGGACTCGAAGTTTCGCCGGTCCCAACAGCAAACGGCAAATCGCCGATCACACCAGCAAACGGCAACTCGCCGATCTCATCTGCAAACGGCAACTCGCCGGCCATGTCAGCAAACAGCAACTCGCCGATCCAGGCGACACACGGCGACTCGCCGATCCACTCGAAAAGCGGCAGCCTGCCCGCTTCACCTGCAAAAAGCGCATCTGCTCTTCCAATGAATTTCAATCCGCACTCGCCAGAGCTTCAGGAGGCGTTTTCGGCCTTGAATCAGGTTTGAGCTTGACTGTTGGAGCATTCAATTTTTTCGTAAACAATCTTGGCACGCAGGACTCGACAGATCCGCAACAACTGGCGCTGGGCGCACTCGAGGCTCCGTCGACTGCGCTCGCCCCGTCGTCGATTCCTGAAGCCTGCTCGCCCGCAACAACCATGTCGACCGGCGAGCTCGACAGGTTCATGATGACGGAACTCCAAGGCGAGGAGCAGAATCAGCATACAACACAAGCAACATCGACTTCAACCTACCACTCGACGAGAGTTTCGACTGCGGGATCTCCCTCGATGACTTCTACGAGCCCGCGATTCATAACGACACAACGTCGACTCGGAGATCTTCACCAACACCAACCTCGACTCAGAAATCCATAATGGCTTCGCCAACACCGAGATGAGCATAGGCGATGAGCACATCGACAACGAGATTCGCCTCGAAGATCTACTCGATGAACACACTGGCTCTGACATGAGCCTCGACGGCGACGTCGAGTCCATGACTGGAATCGACAGCACATACACCTGTCCTCGGGTCACGCCCCATCAGGTCTACGTGGCCTTCACCGCAGAATCATCCGCAGACGCAGCCGCTCGCAGGCCTGCACAATTCCCATGCACGGTAACCATGCCGGATGGGGTCACAACCTTGACAATCACGGAGGAGATGGCAGCAAAAGCAGATAAAGTCATAAAGGAGTGCACAATGATGCCACCAAATTCCACCCCAGAGGAGATGTTGACCTTCCAGTACTTCAACTGGCAGGAGTCAATTCGACTGCAAAACTACCGAGCGACGCTCGAGGAGCGCAAAAGGCAAGCCAGCCTCTCGAGTGCCCGAAGAAGGGAGCAATCCCTCGGGTCCACAAGCAACCAACCCCACGACCTAGGTCGCGGTTGGCAAGCCTTCCAGAACATGAAAGGGTAGCAATCACCCGTAACCTGTCGTTCATGACAGAGGACGCTAACGGAATCCCAGTGCCCAAAACTGCTGCGGGTGCATTATTCTCCGTAGGTGCTTACCTCAAGGCAATGCAACCTCCGGCGAATGACCCTAACGCAGCCCTGCATCGCCAACAACTCAAATCGCTAGCTCTAGCGGCACAGGCTATACAGCCAGAAGACAAAACTCCAGCAAGGAATCGCGATCGCGACATAGTCGACTCACGACACGCAGCACATCATCGCAGTGGTCGCAGCCACCACTCGGATGAAGGAAGGAGAAGCACAGGTCCAGCAGAAGCAGATCTCGAAGATCCTATAGCAGCGATTCATACTCTGATCGCGAACCAGAGCCATGCGGAGCATTGTGCTTCACTCGACGCATCCGTGAGACGCGGATGCCCAAACGGTTCAAGTTGACAGGCGAACAACCCAAGTACAACGGTCGCCAAGAACCTTCTGGGTGGTTAGAAGATTACAGACTCGCCGTGGCATGCCAGCGTGGCACGAACACCACGGCGATGCAGTACATACGACTTATGCTCGAAGGAACTGCCCGCGACTGGCTCAATCGCTCCCTCCATCATCATATGACTCGTGGGACGATTTCCGCAGAGACTTCATCAAAAACTTCGAGCCTCTGTGTGAGCGCCCGAAGACATTCGAGGAATTAAGGACATGCACTCAACGATCAGACGAGTCGTTGAGATCATACATACGGCGGTGGACCGAAATACGCAATTCGGTTGGCAAAGTGTCAGAAGACAGGGCCATGGATGCCTTCATACAAGGTCTCGCCAGGAAGGACTTCAAAGAGGCACTTGGTCGTGAAAAGCCAACCTCCCTGGCTGACCTCATCAAAGTTGCGACTGAGTGGGCAGATGGAGAGGATTCTGTACGCAGATCCCGTGCTTCCCCAACACGCGACAACTACGAAAGCGGCAGTCGAGCCGCAGAGATTCATACAGAGAAGATCGCAGGCGCAAACGTTCCAACGTCCTTACGACGATAACAGACCCGAGTTCATGGCGGCTGGATACACACAGCCGGGAGGACCAAGATAGAAGCAATCGACGCTCGGATGATCGACGGGACAGTCGAGATCGCGAGCAGCGGAGCGACAGCTACAAAAGGCAAGAATGGCGCAAACGTAGCGACGCAAAACCCGAGCGGTCATTCGAGGAAAAGATGGACGACTGGTGCAGATTCCACCTCTTCAAGGGGGACGACGGAAAACTACGCTCCAATCACACCCTAAGGAACTGCAGGGAATTCGACCAAATGGCGACTGACTACATGATACGACTCAAAGGTGGCCCAGCACCTGCTCAGCCCACGCCTGCACCCGTACCACAGCCGAACGCTGTGCCCGCTCTCATGGCGCCACAGCCGCCACCCACCACCACCACAGCCTGCTCCAGGCGCAAACCTCGCAGGTGCCATACAACCCGTACTACGGGCGGAAGATGATCAATATCCACAGCCCCACGGGCAGATGTACATGATACAAAAGGGTCGCCCCTCCAACAGGCAGCAAAAGCTAATCACTCGACAGGTGAACATGGCTGTCATGGCACCTCCTGCCGTGCCGAATTTCTGAAGGGATCGGAAACCATCATAAGCTTCAGTCGAGAGGATCATCCCCAGCTGTAGTTCGACCAGGGCACGCGGCTCTGGTACTCGACGCGCAAATAGGAGGCTACGCCATGACCAAGGTCTTCATGGATGGAGGCAGCGGCATAAACATCATCTTCGCGGACACGCTCCGCAAAATGAACAGGTCAGTCGAAAACCTCCCAAAATCTTCAAATACCTTCCACGGTATCGTTCCTGGCAAAGCAATTAGCCCAGAAGGCACCGTACAACTCGACGTTACGTTCGGGGACAAAGCCACTTCAGGACAGAGTCGATTGAGTTCGAGGTCGTCGACTGGAAATCACAATACCATGCTATTCTTGGTCGCCCGACGTTTGCTCGATTCATGGCGGTGCCACACTATGCGTACCTCACGCTGAAGATGCCAGGACCAAAGGGAGTCATCACTGTCCGTGGAAACTTTCAAAGGTCCGATGCTTGCGACCGCGAGTTCAGCAAAATCTCCGAGATGTTCGGGGTGGAGAATCACTCGCCGACTTGGCGATTACCAACGACCGCACACTCCTTCCAGAGCATAAGAAGTTGGCAGTCGACAGATCCTTCAATGCTACAAATGACACAAGGTCGCATCAGGTGCACCCGACCGATCCGTCCAAGACAGTCAACATATCTTCGAGCCTGCCTATCGCATAGGAAGGCGCGCTCGTCGAATTCCTCCGTGAGAACTGGGAAATATTTGCGTGGTGTCCAGCCGACATGCCAGGTATTCCCAGGGAATTCGCCGAGCACTCTCTCCAATTGTTTCCAGATGCAAAGCCAGTCAAGCAAACGATGCGTCGAATCTCCGGCCCAAAGCGAACCGCAGTCGAATCTGAAGTCGACCGGTTACTCGCAGCAGGATTCATTAGGGAAATCAAGAAATCACAATGGGTGGCCAACCCGTACTCGTAGAAAAGAAGCATACAGACATCCTTCGGATGTGCGTGGACTTCACAGCGCTGAACAAGTGCTGTCCAAAGGATCACTTCCCGCTACCCGATCGACCAGATCGTCGACTCCACCGCCGGATGCGCACGACTCTCCTTTCTGGATGCTTACTCAGGTTATCACCAGATAAGGATGAAGCAAGAAGACGAAGAAAAAACGGCGTTCATAACCCCACTCGGGGTCTACTGCTACACAACTATGCCCTTTGGGCTCAAAAACGCGGGTGCAACATACCAGCGCATGATGCAGGACTGCCTCAAAAAGCAAATTGGACGCAACGTCCAGGTCTACGTGGATGACATTGTCATTACCACAAGGGAAGAACCACACTACTCGACGATTTGAGGGAGACGTTCGCAAACCTCAAACGCTTCCATATCAAGCTCAATCCTAAGAAGTGTACGTTCGGCGTTCCAGCCGGGCAGCTCTAGGGTACCTAGTCTCTGCCGTGGAATCGAAGCAGACCCGGAGAAAATACAGGCCATCCTCACAATGCAAAGGCCTTCAAAGCTTCATGATGTGCAGAAACTAGCAGGACGAGTAGCAGCGCTCAGTCGATTCATCAGCAAACTGGGTGAAAAGGCTTTACCATTCTATCGACTGATGAAGAAGGCGGACAAGTTCGAGTGGACGCCAGAAGCTGAAGCAGCCTTCACAGATCTCAAGCGGATCCTCACAAGCCCTCCGATCCTCGTCGCACCTAAGGAACGGGAACCACTCTACCTGTATGTCTCGGCTACAAACAGGGTGGTGAGCACCGTACTGGTAGTCGAACGCATGGAGGAGGGGCACATCCAAAGCATACAACGTCCAGTCTACTACCTAAGCGAGGTTCTCTCCATATCAAAACAGCGGTACCCGCACTATCAAAAGCTGGCATACGCTGTATTCATGTCCTCAAGGAAGTTGACACACTACTTCACCGAGCACCCGATCACCGTGGTAAGTAACTCAGCAATCGGTGATATCCTCACAAACCCCAATGCAACGGGTCGAGTCGCAAAATGGCTCATCGAGCTGGCTCCAAGAGACATCAAGTACGAGCACCCGAAGGCTATCAAAGCACAAGTCCTACCCGACTTCACAACCGAGTGGATAGAGGCCCAATTACCTGGAGCACCAGACGTGTCCAATTCCTGGACCATGTACTTCGATGGGTCCAAGAAACACGAAGGCGCAGGCGCAGGCGTCATCCTCATATCACCAAAAGGGGACAAGCTACGTTATGTTTTGCAGATGGGATTCAAACTACCCTCCAATAACGAGGCTGAATACGAGGCCCTGATCCATGGCATGCGGATGGCAAAAGCACTTGGGTGCACTCGATTGATGATCTACGGCGACTCCAATCTCGTGGTGCAGCAAACAATGAAGGCCTGCGACGCAATCGCGGACAACATGATCGCTTATCGCGACCTGTACAACACACTGGAGGGCAGCTTCGAGGGCTGCGAGTTGAGGCACATAGGAAGGGAAAGTAACGAAGAAGCAGACATGCTAGCCAATCTTGGCTCAACTGGCGCACAAATTCCACCTGGTGTCTTCCTCGAGCGCATCGAACACAGATCTATCAAGGAGAAACGAGAGCCTCCTCCGTCGACTACGCCACCCAAAAGCAAATGCCTAGCACAGAGGACCCCCCAGTCGAGGTATTTCTCATTGAGCCAACCTGGACTCAACCTTTTCTGGCTTACATACTCCGTGGCGAGCTACCAGATGACATAACCGAGTCCCGACGCGTGACTCGAAGATCAAAAGCATACACCGTTATCAACGGCGAGTTATACAAGCGCAGCATATCAGGTATGTTCCAAAGATGCATCGCATTCGAAGATGGCCAAGCCATACTTCGAGACATTCATGCAGGTACCTGTGGGCATCACGCCAGCAGTCGATCACTCGTAGCCAAAGCCTTTCGCGCAGGGTTTTACTGGCCTACAGCACTCAAAGACGCGGAGGACATAGTCAAAAGGTGCGTCGGCTGCCAGAAATTCGCAACAAGGCCGCACGCACCCGCATCGGCGTTGAAGACTATACCGCTGGCCTGGCCTTTCGCCCAATGGGGGCTCGATATGGTTGGGCCACTCAAAAAATCATCGCATGGCGGGCATACTCACCTACTGGTGGCAGTCGACAAGTTCACAAAGTGGATCGAGGCGGTCCCCATCACAAATTCGACTGCTACTACGGCAGTCAACTTCATAAAGAGCATCATCTACCGCTTCGGTGTCCCAAACAGTATCATCACTGATAACGGCACAAACTTCACGGCTGAGGAGTTCAAAACCTTCTGCAAAGAGCAGGACATTACGCTCAACTACGCATCCGTGGCACATCCACAATCCAATGGCCAAGTCGAAAAGGCCAATGGACTTGTGACGAGTGGGATCAAGAAGCGCCTCCTGGTGCCACTCAAAAGAGCTGCGGGTGCTTGGGTCGAAGAACTACCATCTGTGCTATGGAGCCTACGCACAACTCCCAACACTTCTACGCAGTTCACCCCATTCTTCATGGTCTATGGTGCAGAGGCAATTCTGCCATCAGATGTAAGGTTCAATGCGCCACGAGTTGAAGCATACAATGAAGAAGACGCGGAAGAAGCACTCGAAGATGCAGTCGACTTACTCGATGAGCGCGAGACACGGCCTTGGCCCGCACAGCTGTTTACCAGCAGATCTCCGCAACTACCATAGCCGTCGACTGCGAACCAGGTCCTTCGTCGTTGGTGACCTGGTTCTTCGACTGAAGCAAAAGAAGGTGCACAAGCTCGCTTCCCCATGGGAGGTCCCTTCATCATCACGGAGGTCCTTGGTGGAGGCGCATATCGACTGAAGCACGCGAAGACAGGCGAACTCTCTCATAATCCTTGGAACGTTGCGCATCTGCGCCGTTTCTACGCATAAAGTGCTCACAATGTAATAGGCTATATGTCGGATGGCTGCAGGTTTCAGACGCGCTCTTTTCCTTACCAGGGTACCTAAGGGGACTGGAAGGTTTTTAATGAGGCGGCCTGCAGCCTAACATTCAAAAGAGGAATAAAATCAATGTTCCTTCGACTTCTTTGTACTACTACCCGCATAATTCATACCTTAACCGCACCCGAAACCCTCGGGGCTGTGTTATTGATCAAATGAGCTCTCGCTCTTGCAGAAACACAATGCCTTAGCCGCACCGAATGCTCGGGGGCTGCGTAACAAGGATCCAACAAAAACACAAAAACTCTGCAGCCGCACTCGAATACTCGGGGGCTGCACAGTCATTGGTTCACAACCAACACATATTTCACAAACCCCGCTCGACTGACTCGGGGGCTCGACAAAAAATCAAAGTATACAAACTATACAATATACAAAGAGTCAAAAATTACACTCGGGGGCTGCCCCTATACAAAAATTGCACTCGCAAACTATTCTAATCCTCAGGCTCGTCCTTTACGGGCAGCTCGGGACCGCAAAGCTGTTCGCGAGTGCACTCGATTAGTGTCTCCGCAGCTTGGATCGTGTCATCCAGGTCTTTTTGTTCGAGAACCTCTCCGGCTGCAGGTGTCCGCAACACCAACCTTGGTTTTCGACTACGCATATACGCCATTGCAGCGTTGGCTCCAATCACAAGTTCTGAGACAGCAACTCTCGAATGGGATTTGTTTGCGGAAGATGTTCAACACAGCACGAATCCCTTGTGGTTGTGGCCCCGAAGGAAAAAGAGTCTCGTTCAGGCGAATAAACGCTGCCCGGCATAACTCCAGCAGTTCAGCACTTCGCCAGACGCGATCCTTCAGGGTGGCGAGTATGCGGGCATGGTACCTATCAAGCCAAAAGTGTTGACGCCCAGTCGTAGGGTCGTCAACCACGCTATCCAGACGCCCTTCCACGCGAATCTTTTCAGCCTGGAAGTTGTCGACAAAGCCTACAAACACGGGCGCACCAGTCAGATCAAAAGGAAAAGCTACGCAAAAAGCTTGTAAACAGAGCAAGACTCGAACTTACACTCGAGTTGCCTGTTCACAAGATCCATCTCCCCGAGCACATATTCCTCGCGTTGGGTGGCCAACGCGGGTCTGCCCTCAATCGATTCAGCTCAGCCTGGGCGTCCTTCAGATCTTGCTCCATTCTCACAAATTTGGCCTTCATATACTCCATCACCTTGGCATCATTTGCCACCTGACCCTGGGATCGGGTGGTGATTGGAGCCTGCGAGGAACTAGTCGCAGTAGCAGGTTCTCGTGACTGTTCAAAGAGCATAATCACAAACACAAAGTTTGTGTCAGAAGCTAAACTCATGTCATAAGCATACAACTCTTCGAGTGAAAGACATTAGCAAAAGACAGTTTGCATAAACAAGGTAGCACAAACAAAGCGCAGACTCGCGCAGTTCAGAAGGTATCATTACAAGGCATAAAAAAGCAAAAGGGTACAGCTACCCTAAACCTAAGATTCGATTTCCTAAGCAGACGATTGGCAGTCTCGAGTGCCCGGCGCTCCATGGTGTTCATAAAAACTTCGGCCAGTCGCGCGGCGGCTCCGCTCACCCCCTTCAGGAAATGGGCTTCCCATCTGGCTTCTGAGGGAACGCAGACAGTGCTGCCTCATAGTCGCAATCTATCCCATGTCCCATAAGAAGCTTGATGGTGGACTCGGATCCGCGTACCGTGTTGGCGCGAGCGAAACCCGCCATGGTGGACGTCCCGGGGCCAAACACGTGGCGAAGTCATCCACCGTCGACGGCACACGCCAGTCGGGAACACCACTTGGTATACAGCGCCAAGTGTGCTCGTCGATTTGGCGAGTGCTTCTTTCGCCTGGTTGCATAGAGCGCCTAAGCCGCCCACAGCCTGTTCCAGCGAAAGATCGTCACTCGCCACGTCCGCAGAGGCCGGTGCGCCAACAGCTTCTGCACAATTCAAAACAGGCAAAGTCATTTTACGACACTCGACAAGTTATATCGTCATATCAAAAGGAGAAAAGATTACTCACCTCCCATGACCTGCGCGAGTGCCGCGAGCTGGTCAGCATATCTCGCTCGCGTGCAGCGGCTGAGTTGGTGGCGGCAGCCAGCTCTTTCTTCGACTCTTCGCGCTGCGCGGCGAGTGCGTCTTCCAGCTCCTTCTTCTCGCCTGGCCCAGCAAAATCACGTGCATTCAATACTCGACAAAATCAAGCATTGCAAAAAGAATTCGGCAAAACAAAAGCAAAAAGGAAACTCACGACTGAGCCGCTCTAGCTCGGCGCGCATGGTGTCCCTCTCCTGCTCCACCTGGACATAAGCCTTGGCGGAATCTGCCAAGGTGTGGTAGAAGGGCTGCGAGCACACGAATTCAGCAAAAATTCAAACTCTCACAGACCTACAACTAAACGGGTCAAGCAAAAACTACTACGTGGTTCATCCACGGCTCAGGAGCCGCGACTGATGTCCCGACATCTGGAGTTGCCGCCTTGGCTGTCTCAACGACAGCGTCAGTGGCCATTGGCTGGGCAGCCTCGTTTCCAGTCGGTGCAGAATTCGAGTGCTCCAGGGTTGGAACATTTTCGACTGGAGGAGTCCCAGGCTGATTGTTTTCAGCGCTGTGGGCAACACAACAAAGCAAAAAGACGGTTAGCACAAATATGTGACAGCACAAAATTTCATACTCAAAACACACATACCTGTGTTCCTCATCTTCGGAGTCGCCAAAAATTGGTCCCCCAAAGGCTGGGGTACCACTCGACTGAAGAGGAAGAGTTGAGCTTGTTGAGCACGCACGCAAAGGAGCGGCTTGGAAAACAGGTGGTGAACCTGATTCCTCGTCATCCTCCAAGCCCTGCTCCTTCGCGGGTGAACTTGCAGCAGAAGGCGCCTTCTTGGCCAGTCGACGCCGCTTCGGTGGCGCGGTATCGACTTCTTGGTCAGAGGTGGCCTTGTCTTCAGATTGACCTCTTCTGCTGCTTCCTCCTCGACCTCCTCCACATGTGAAGTGGTGGCAGAAGGGATGGGCGACTGATCCCCTTTGGGTCCACCACCTGTGCCTGTGTTTCTTCAGTCTCGCCATTTTCAGGCAGAGGAGGAAGGGAGGCAGCAGTCGAGTGACCCTGCATAGCATACATCACAAATTGCAAAGTCAGAATCAAAAAACACATATCGTAGAAACTACGAGTGGCAAACTATTAAACTACAGACATACCTCAAGCAAAGGGTTTTCCGTCCCGTATGGCGTAACGGGACAATCGATGTTGCAAGGGTCGGCTGTCGTCAGGCTGGTGATGTGGCGCACGTGCGTCACAAGCTCGTTCCTTGACAGTTCCTCTGGGCTCATCCGAGTGGAGTCACTCGCGCCCTCAAACTCCCACATGGGGTGCGCTCGGGCACGGAGTGGCCACACCCGCCTCTTCACAAAGGTGGCAATCAAATGAATGCCTGTGACCTTGTCCAGCAGTCCGTCGATTCGAGTCAGCAAAGGGCGTGCTTCCTCCATTTCTTCGGCTGAGAGCTGGTGATCCCACGCCTTGGTCCTGACGTAAGCTGCAGTCGAGAAGGTGGCGACTCCTTCTTGCTCTACACTCGCATAAAACCACCCTTTCCTCCAGCCTTGCGCGGAGTCGACGGTCTTCAGGCGGAAATAGCGGGTGTCGCTGCGCACCTGGATGCCGCAGCCGCCCACGGGGTAGGTGCGACCACCTCCTCTGTTGGGTCGCACCATGAATATGGTCTTCCATAGCGCCCAGCTGGGTGCGACGCCAAGGAAGCACTCGCATAGCGTGATAAAGCACGCAATATGCATAATACCGTTCGGGGTGAGATCGTGGATCTGCACCCCGTAGGCATAAAGGAGGCCACGAACAAAGTCGTGGAGGGGAAGCGAGAAGCCCCTGGACACAAACTCCGCAAAGCAAACGCGCTCGTTGGCGCGTGGTTCGGGGCATACCTCCTTGGGCGATGGAGCGCGGACGGCGAGTTGCTCCGCGGGAGGCAGATATCCCTGCTCGCGGAGCTTGAGCAGATGGGCGTCCTTGACGGTGGACTTCGCCCAGTCCCCGCTGCCCTTCTTCAGCGCGGCGGATGCAGATGTACCCGCCACAGACTTCTTGCCCTTGGCCGCATCGGTCGCGGCAGCGGCGGCGGCACCACGCTTGGGCCTCCACCTTTCGCCATTGTAACGATGGAGGAGGGTGGAGAAGAGAGCTTGGGCGCAGAGCAATGGAGGTGGGCGCGAGGAAGAAGATGAGACGAGGGGCGGCGCAGGGAGTAAATGGCAAGTAAAAAACTCTGCCAGCGCCGTCCCCCCTATTTACCACAGATCGCAAAATGATCGTAACCGTCAAAACAGATGCATACGCTCCGCGCGAAATCTGGCCATACACGTGGCAGCCACGAGAGCAACCGTCGCCGGCCACTCCGCCCACTACGCACGAGAATCCAGGAAGCCATCATCACGCCCCGTGAAAATCGCGCCAGAACGGTCAAATCAAGTCCACGCGGCGTCATCCCTGGTCAGCTCTGCAAAACGGGCCCACAAAACAGGGTCACGTCTTATCAAAGCCTCTCCAAGCACGCCACCGCTTGTCAGAGATAGCAGTCGCAAAATGCGTCATTGCTGACGTTGTTCTCTCTCACAACTGGCATAAAGTCACTCGATGATATCTTCGGGTGGTCTCTCGCATAAGTCTCGGTTGGTTTTTAGCAAAAGTCATAGAGGCCAGTCGAAATTCTTTCGACTGCAGCATCGTACTCCCATCGGGAGCGTATCAAAAAATTTCTTTGACTAATCCATTGCAAAAATTTTGACAATCCTCCATTGCAAGCAATAAAGCACAATCTCGGGGGCTACTCCCATCGGGAGCGCTGTCGCGCACCCGATAGAATAATGGCAAAAGTGTCAGTCGACGAAACATTCGACTAAGTTCATAAGCAAAATCACACTCAAAATATTCCCGAGTTGATCCGACGATCCTTGGATGCTGCATGCATAGTGCAAAGGTAAGACCCGCCGATCAGTCGAGCTGGGCTAAGGACCGCTCCAGCAGCGTTATCCTTAAATGTTCCGTGTCAGCAGACATGATGAAAATCCCCGACGGACGCGTTGGGTAGATTCAAAACTATACTGCAGTTCGATTCAGTAAGACCTCAACGGCCGTTTCGAGTCTGTCCAGTTTGTTCCAGATTCGAGTCCGGGGACTCGAGTTTGATTGAAAGCTAGTATGGTTTTGCCACAAATGGTAGTTAACCGGCCCCGATCCGTCGTGTGTGCCGGGCCTGCTAAGCTAATATCCCTTGACTATCATAAGCAAAAACTCATAGTCGATGAAACACTCGACATAGCCAACATGTGCTATTTCATAAGAATTCTAAATACAGATGTAAAAAATATAAACGTGCATGATGTATGAGTCCATGCCCGACTCTTCGAATCAGACAAGTACTCGGGGGCTACTGACATGGGTATGCCTATCGGGTACCCTACCATGAGGGTACCTGGTGCACGTATCGACTAGGCCCAACTATCAGAGCCTACATGAAGCCCATGAAGGGAGGCCCACGAAGATGGAGTATCCTCCAAGTTTGGCGAAGCAATAGTCGGTTTAGAGTTTCCTTACTTGTAAATCGAGTCGGTTACGAACACCCGAGACCCAGCCTATTATTTAAGGACTGGGAGGGCCATCGAACCAGACAACGAACCACCAGAGCCACAAACCCTAGCGAGATCGACATCTCGCCGGGATCCTTGTAACCATCATATTCACAAATCAATAACAGACAGGCAGGACGTAGGGGTGTTACCTCCACACGAGGGCCCTGAACCTGGGTAAAATCTTTGCCCTGCTTGTCAGCCGACGATACTTCCAGCTCTACCACGTTCTCTCCCCCATATTCATAACCTAGGGACCTTAACCATGGGTCTTGATGAGTCTACCCCTCGTCACACCCCACGGTGTCTACTACTACACAACCATGCCCTTCGGGCTCAAGAACGCTGGCACTACTTACCAGCGCATGATGCAGTCCTGCCTAAAGGACCAGATCGGACGCAACATCCAAGTCTACGTTGACGACATCGTCATCAAGACCAAGCAAGAGGACACGCTCCTAGAATACCTGCGCGAGACCTTCGCCTCACTCAACCTCTACAAGATCAAGCTCAATCCAACAAAGTGCGTCTTTGGCCTACCAGTAGGCCAGTTACTCGGGTACCTCGTATCTGCGCGTGTCATCGAGGCGAACCCCGAGAAGATCGAAACAATCCTGACAATGCCAGCCCCGACCAAGCTTCGGGAGGTTCAGTGCCTAGCCGGCCAAGTCGCAGCGCTCAGCCGGTTCATTAGTAAGCTGGGTGAAAAGGCACTTCCTTTCTACCAGCTGATGAAGAAGACTGACAAATTCGAGTGGACGCCAGAAGCACAGGCAGCCTTTGCCCATCTTAAGTACGTCTTGGCAAATCCACCAGTCCTCGTCGCACCACACGAGAAGGAACCCCTGTACCTCTACGTCTCAGCAACCAACAGGGTGGTCAGCACCGTCCTCGTTGTCGAGCGCCAAGAAGAAAGCCATGCCCACCGAGTGCAACGGCCCGTGTACTACCTCAGCGAGGTGTTGTCCATATCCAAGCAGCGGTACCCGCACTTCCAGAAGCTAGCCTATGGCGTCTTCATGAGTTCACGCAAGGTGGTCCATTACTTCGCCGAGCACCCGATTACGGTGGTCAGCGCTTCAGCAATATCAGACATCCTGACCAACCCTGACGCGACGGGACGAGTCGCCAAGTGGGTCGTCGAGTTGGGTCCGTGGGATCTGAAGTACGAGCACCCCAAAGCAATCAAGGCACGGGTACTTCCAGACTTCACAACCGAGTGGATAGAGACTCAGCTGCCAAATATACCAGACCTGTCCAACGCATGGACCATGTACTTCGACGGCTCCAAGAAATTCGACGGTGCAGGAGCAGGTGTCATCTTGATATCGCCCAAGGGTGACAAGCTACGCTATGTACTGCAGATGGACTTCCCCAGGCCTTCAAATAACGAAGCTGAGTACGAAGCCTTAATTCATGGCATGTGGATGGCCAAGAGCTGTGGCACTACTCGCCTCATGATCTACGGGGACTCGAACCTCGTCCTACAACAAACCATGAAGGAGTGCGACGCTACTGCTGACAACATGATCGCCTACCGGGACCTCTACAACATCCTGGAGGGCAGCTTCGACGGCTGCGAGTTGCGACACATAGGCCGCGAAAGTAACGAAGAAACCGACATGCTTGCCAACCTCGGCTCGACTAAAGCCAAAGTCCCACCTGGGGTTTTCGTCGAGTGCATCAAGTATCGGTCTATCAAGACGAAGCGGCCAGCAGCACCCTCTACATCAGCAGCAGGGACGCAGGACTCGCCAGCAAAGGACTCCGAAGCACCTGACGCGGAAGATCATCACATAGAAGTTCTCCTCATCGAGCCGACATGGACGGATCCCTTCCTCGCATACATGCTCCGCCAGGAGCTACCAGCGGACACGACAGAAGCACGGCGTATCACACACCGATCCAAGGACTTCACCATCATCAATGGAGAGCTGTACAAGCGCAGCATATCTGGAATCCTGCAACGCTGCATCGACTCAGAAGACGGCAAGACAATCTTCGCCCAATGGGACTTGACATGGTGGGCCCGCAAAAGAAATCATCACGGGGTGGACACACACACTCCTAGTGGCAGTCGACAAGTTCACCAAGTGGATTGAAGCCGTACCGATAACAAGCTCGACTGTCGCATCTGCGGTCAACTTCATCAGATCCATCATCTTCAGGTTTGGGATACCCCACAGCATCATCACCGACAACGGCACGAATTTCACAGCCGACGAGTTCAAGGACTTCTGCAAGGACCAAGGCATCAAGCTCAAGTACGCCTCTGTGGCGCATCCCCAGTCCAATGGACAAGTCGAGAAGGCAAATGGCCTCGTCTGCAGCGGCATCAAGAAACGACTGTTCGTGCCCCTCAGGCGTGCTGCGGGTGCCTGGGTGGAGGAACTACCTTCCGTCCTCTGGAGCTTGAGGACCACGCCCAACAGATCAACACAATACACGCCGTTCTTCATGGTCTATGGTGCCGAAGCTGTCATGCCCTACGACATACGATTCGACGCACCTCGCGTGGTCGCCTGCGACGAGTCCGACGCCGATGAAGCACTCGAAGACGGCGTCGACGTATTGGACGAAGCCCGAGACATTGCAGTTTCTCGCACGGGCGTCTACCAGCAAAGTCTCTGCAACTACCATGGTCGTCGACTGCGCTCAAGATCCTTCGTTCCTGGTGACTTAGTGTTGCGACTCAAGCAAAAGAAGGTGCATAAGCTCGCCTCCCCATGGGAGGGACCCTTCATCATCACAGAGGCCATCGACGGCGGCGCCTATCGCCTGAAGCACGCGAAGACAGGAGAACTCTCCCACAACCCGTGGAATGCCGCGCAACTGCGCCACTTCTACGCATAGCATACCCACTCATGTAACTGTGCTCAAACGCCAGAAAGCAGCAGGTTTCAGACGCACTCTTTTCATTACCAGGGTACCTACGGGAGCTGGAAGGTTTTTAATGAGGCGGCCTGCTGGCTTAATAAATACAATGATTGAGAAACATCTTCTCCTTTTACTTTTTGAGTCAAAAAGCAACAACCTAGGCCGCACTCGAACACTCGAGGGCTGCGCCGCATAGGTTACCGCGTCTTCATAAAAACAACAACCTAGGCCGCACTCGAACACTCGGGGCTGCGCCGCACAGGTTACCGTTTCGCAGCATAAAAAACCTAGGCCGCACTCGAACGCTCGGGGGCTGCGCCGCACAGGTTACATTTTCACAACATAAAAAACCTTGGCCGCACTCGCACGCTCTGGGGCTGCGCCACACAGGTTCAAGACTACAAACAATCAACCTTGGCCGCACCCAAACGCTCGGGGGCTGCGCCATTCAGGTCACTTTAAGAGAAAAAACCACACCCGAACGCTCGGGTGCTGCAATCCAGCCATCAGCGCATCCCAGCCATCTACAAACAATCACCTACAGATACTCGGGGGCTGTCCCCCATGGATATACATCGTACCTGTACAAATTAGCTCTACGAGCATGTCTACTTTTGCCTTCTAATCTACAGGCTCAACTTTTGGTGCACCTAGCGGCCCAACAAGATCCTCCGTCCGCTTCTGGACTTGATCAATCACCTGCCTCGCGGGTGCAAGAGCTTCAGCATAATGTTCCTCGTCGGGCAAGCCGCCTACAATCTTCTCAAAGCTCAGGTGAGGCCGATGCATCCGCAGATATGCAAAGGCCACGTTGGCTCCCGCAACAAGCTGAGCATTCAGAAAATCCTTGATGGCTTCCCCGTCACGGAACCTCGTCAGCAGAGCAGGCAGGCCTTGCGGCTGCTCGTTATGTGGAAACAAGGCCCGGTGCACTCGTGCCAGTGTCGACCTGCACGACTCCAATAACAGGCCCCCTCGCCAGGCGCGGTCCAGCAAGATGGCAAGCACACGAGCCTTGGGCTTGTCAGACCAAAAGTACTGGCAGCCAGACGTACCGGTCACGGCAGCACCCAAGTGTTCTTCCACTCGCACATTTTCAGCCCTCCAGTCTGGGTTTAAACCTGCATGGCAAGAAATGCAAGTTACTCAACAGCACAGATGAAGGTACGCTAACATTCTAGTGTTCTTCCACTCGCACATTTTCAGCCCTCCAGTCTGGGTTCTTCCACTCGCACATTTTCAGCCCTCCAGTCTGGGTTTAAACCTGCTCACAGTCAAGAAATCTGGCAAGTACGCTAACATTCTAGTTGCCGGTTGATCAAATCCAGCTCCCCACTCAAGTAGTTTTCTCGCTCGGACGAAGGAGCGGGCCGCGACCTCAGCTTGGCCAGTTCATCTTGAGTTTCCTTCAAATCCTTTTCCAGCTTCAAAATCCGAGCCTTCATCCAGGACATTATTTTCTCATCGTTTTTGCTACGGCCAGCAGGCCGAGGCTGTGTACTCGCGGAAGCAGAAGCACCAGATGCGCCAGGCGACTCACCCTGGACAAGAATACAAAGCCAAACAGCGCTCAACCCCGACAGCCAAGTCAAGCAATTCATCAAGCAAAAGAAGATTCAGGTTAATCATCAAGCATCACCAGTTTTTACATAGCAAAAGGCAAAGCTAGGAGCTCGATGCTACATCCTACGACATCGACTCCGATCTAGCCCTAGCAGAGCGCGAAGCAACTTCGGCAGCGCGTCGCTCCACGGTGGACACCAATTCTTCCGCCAGTCGCGCCGCCTCTGCCTTCACCGAGTTCAGCGATGCAGTCTTCCCATCCGGCCTTCGTGGAAAGGACACCACCACCTTATCGAAATCACCCTCGACGCCATGACCCAGCAACAACTTGAAGGTTAGCTCGGAGCCGCGTACCGTTTGGGCGCGAGTGTAGTCCGTCATGGTGGTGGATTCTGGTCCAAGAACTCCAACGAGACCATCTACGTTGGCGGGTGGAGTCTGCTGCGGGAAGATGTTCCTGTGCACGGCAACAAAGGCTCCAGTTGACTTCGACAAAGCATCCTTGTCGTAGGCGCACATGGCGTCAAAGGTACTGACAGACGTCCTCGTCCGTCGACTCTGTAGGTGGAACAGCGCCGAAAGCACCTGTCCATGGCAGTGCGCATAAGTACCAATTCAACTGGATTGGGAGACCACAAAGATACACAAATGAAGAGTAAGATAGAAGCATTACCTCCAATGGCATGGGCGAGTGCCAGCAAGCGTGCCACCTGCAGCTTTTCGCCCTGAAGAAGGGCACCCTCGCTATCCTCGGCCGTTTTCAGCTTTCGGCCAGCTTCAGCCTGTTGGGTCTTGAGCTGTGTTTCCAGTTCAAGCACCCGCTTGGCATCTGCCTCACGATCACCTGTGGGCGACACTTGGTGTCAGACAACCAAAGCAACACATACGACATTAACTTGTGAAGAACTACAGAAGGCACTTACGCTTTGACTGCTCCAGAGCAGATCGGAGTTGATCCCTCTCCGCCTCCAGCCGGACATAGGCCGAACCCGTTTCTAGGAGACTGCGGCAAAAGGGCTGCACGACACAAGGATACGATAAAATTTCTGAAGCTATGCCCAACTATGCTAGTAGTGTATCGACTATCGGAGTAAATGACATGATGGAAAATCTGAAATCTGAATCCTCCATACGTTCACCTGCTTGCACATGGCATGTCGCACAACGCTGATCATGTCATAATAAACGGCCTTCCAAGTTGCTTGCCCCATTCCAGCATCCATTCCATGGTGACGTCTCCTCCCGATGCAAACCCAACCAATCATGCCAAGAATTGATCAATCATCTCATGTTCTTCGCTGGTTTGTTGATGATGATACATACCGGATGGAACCAGTACCGTAAGCGTCGAAGATCGGTCGAAATATTCAGGGATTACTACTACAGCTTAATGCCGTTTTTACTGTAACTTCTTTGCATGATTACATCTTTTGCCGCTACTATTTAGGTCGAGCGTGCAACTAAGCTGGGAAATATCATGGGCGATTGAGTTAGTTTAGAGATCATGATCACCATTGTTCATCAAGGGCCTTCCTTAGTGCTGCCCTGACGTTTTTCCTGTCCCTGATGATTGTTCTTCCTTCCGACCATCTTAGATTCTGGTGGTTGCAGACTTGGAGAACTGGTTCCTTTTATGGATCTGATCTTGGAGTCTAGAGATGGTGCTTCTTTTCGGTTGTGTATAAATGTTCCATTGCCACATTCGTCAGCACAGCAGTCAGAAATAGCTATTGCCAAAAATAATGCTCGGGGTAATAATAATAATACCCTTTTGTGAGAAAACTTACCAGTTAAGGGTCTGAGGTAGTAGGGATGAAGTTTAATTCTTCCTTAGAATTGTTAAGATGAAGAAATGCTCGGCATGGGGACTACCGATGTATAGAATGGATGTATTCTCTGAAAACATTTATAATGTGGTAATAGAAATGAGGAACCAGAAAGAGGTGACATGGAAATGCGGTAGGCCTGAACAAATGCTGCTTGGTACAGCGGCCACACCACATTCATCACACCCAGATGCTTCTATCCATGCATTCATTTTTTTTTTGGCAATTCCTTTCATTTGTTTTTGCTAAACTCAATCTGGGTGGGTATCTGTTGAAAGAGGGGAGGTCTTTCTATTACGGGAATGTTACCATTACTATTTCTGCAAAGGCCAAGGCCCACCTCAACAGTTCCCATTAAACCAAATAATGCTACCATTATTGATTCCTGTCCTGCTGGCTGCATGCCATCTGTCCTTCCTGCACCGACGAACGTTCTTCCTATTGGTTTCTCACACTGCCATGGCCATCTTGCCGTGCGCCACAACACCTGCACCAGAAAGTTTCACCAGCTTTCTTTCTTCATCTGAATCGTCCTGGATGGATGGATGTGGGAGGTTCATCAGTCTGACACTGTAACTGTTTTGCAAGACGGTGTGGTGTTACTATTCTTGGAGAACTGGTTCCTTTTTATGGGTCTCATCTTTGATTTGAGCACAGCAAGAAAAAGCTGGTGTTCTTTCCTCTTGTGTTGAAATCGTCAGCACATCAGTTAGAATTAGCTAATGCCAAATATAATGTGAGAAACTTGGGAAAACTTACCAGTTAAGGGTCTGAGGAAGATTAAGTCGCATCGAAATGTTAAGATGAAGAAATACTTGGCACCGGGTCTACCGGTTTGTCCATGCTTCCGTCCCATGGCATGGAAGCCGATTTTAAACACCAATAGGAACACATGTTTTATTATGCTAAGGAATCATGGCGACCATCGACGGAAATCATGCTCATAGAATGGATGTGTTTTTTTTCCCCATCAATAGGTACATTTAACTATTTTATATGATGGAATAAAAATATATGTCTACATATAAATATAATGTGATATTAGAAAGAAACAACCATCAGCAGGTGACATGGAAAGGCAACAGGCCTGAAGAAATGCTGCTTGAAGCAGCAGCAACCACACCCATCACACCCAGAAGTTTCTATCCAACAGTTCCCCTCCATGATCATGGTCATCATCATCAGAGAGCTCACTGAGTGATTTTGTGTTTGTGCACTGCAACTTGCAGAAAGTGAGGACACAGAAAAGCACAAGCACCCACACAAGTTGGCATAAAAACATGCTGTGGATGCCCAAGTGCTGCTCTCTGTTCTACTATTCTACACACTCTTGTCACGAGGATCTGCCTCTTGCATATCTGTGGTGGATTGATGCCTTTTTAATGAGGCAAAGAACAGTGCCAAAAAGGGGTTGGAAAAGATTTTGTAAAAGCTGATGGAAAAAAAGCAGGCAGCCAAAGCATGAGATGCCAAATGTAGTGCAAGTCTGACTCATTTCCCAGTTTCATACAATAGTCTGGTGGAAGCAGCATCAGCAGCAGAGGTAGAGAAGAATTGTTAGACCAATCTGTATAGGGCTGAATCGCACATATGCAATAAACAATGGCAAAGGTCAATCAAGAAGAAAGTTGACCAGATGAGCCAAGGCCAAGTAATGCTGAATGACTCACCACAAACTCATTTTGGTTTATCTGATGAGATCTGTCTATGTGCAAACATGGGATGGTGCAAGCACCAGCTGATACCTGTGGATAAGTATGTGTCAGATGAGTAAGGTTTCCATTACCTGAGCTCACCCTAGAGAAGATTGACAATAAGTCTACTTGATAATGTACATGATCAACACTGAGCAGTTACTGTCTGAAATTACTACAGCATCAAGTTCTAGACATCCTTTTCCTTACATTCTCTCTGAGTATTAACACCAACAATTATATGGACTAGTACCAAGCATCACCCTCTGCTATGTTCCGAAAAATCCTTAATACAGGTAGTGAAGAAGAAGCTACAGCAAGGCCATATTGCACTAGACTTCTGACCCGTGGCGCCGCCGAGTGGGATCACACCTAATACAACATACTCCGGTTCGCGGCCAGTTGATCATGCAGAGGACCGCACTGCAGAGACTGATCTTGCAAACGCATGCCGTAATTCGGCATCCCGAGCGTCGTCCGGCTCGGCGAACTGAATGGCGCATTCGCCCCGCCGTGATGTTGCTGCTTGGTGTCACCAGCCGGCAGCGAGAACTGCCCTGAGATCGGGCCGGTGCGCTGGACTGGTTGATCAGGGATGACGGCGAGGGGGGCGGTCGTCGGTGAGGTGCACGGTGGTGATGTCGTGGATGCTGGACCTCTGCTTGTCCTTGCCGCCGCCGGAGCTGAGCTTGATGAAGTAGTACTTCTGCGCGTGGCTGGCCACCTGCGTCGGCGTCCTCGTCTGCACGAAGATGCGAGAGATGTTCCTCCAGTCCCCTGTTGGTGTTAATACTCTTCAGGAACAACCTGGCCATCTGATGATGCAAAGCCTAGTGACTGAATGATTGTGAATTTCGAGACAGAACATTTATCACACTACTCTCTCCGTTTAGGTTTATAAGTCCTCTACGTATCCCTAGGTCATAAATTTGAGCAACATAATATGATTTATATATTGTAAAAAATATATAATTCGAAAATTCAGACTTTATATTTTCTAATGGTATAATTTTTGTATTATATTAGTTAAATTCACGACCTAGGGATACGTAGAGGACTTATAAATCTAAACGGAGGGAGTAGTGATGAGCAGAGCAATCGCTCTCACAACCAGCTGCAGGAGGAAGAAACGTCACTCACGCACGTACGCGCGCGGGATCCCATCGATGCAATTAATCGCTGTCGACTGGTGGCGGTCGGTCGGTCCACGCCCTCCCTTTCTTGTTTTCTTTGTCTCGCCAGCGTGCACCAGCAGGAGCGCTCGAACCGTGCACTTCCGTTCGAGAGAAAAAGGAGTACGTACGAGGATCGATCGCTGCCATTAATTCCATTTCCTTTTTTCTTTCTTAACAACACAAAGTAAATAACACGCCAACTCACCTTCTTTTTCCCCCCTCCTACTAGCTATATATCTACGATCGCGCGGGGAAAAACCCCATCCTTTCTTTACTATCTTATCTTTTTCTAGTAAATTCAATTTTTATTTATCTATATCCAATAAATATAAGTACCACGTGCATGATTACCGGGATCAAATAAAATTTCACTAAAAAAATGATGTCACATAAAATAATACAAAGAGAGAAGTCTATTTTATTCATAATACTGAGTAGTTTCACACACACGACCAACACCACTGTTCAAGATATCTTCCGATATTACGATAAATCGGCCGATTTATCGCTTCTCAGTGTCTGACCGATAAGATAAATCGGCATTCCGAGCGTCGTCCGGCTCGGAGAACTGAATGACGCATTCGCCCCGCCGTGATGCTGCTGCTTGGTGTCACCAGCTGGCAGCGAGAACTGCCCTGAGCTCGGGGCCGGCGCGCTGGACCTGGACTGGTTGATCAGGGATGACGGCGAGGGGGGGCGGTCGTCGGTGAGGTGCACGGTGGTGATCATGTCGTGGATGCTGGACCTGCGCTTATCCTTGCCGCCACCGAGCTGAGCCTGATGAAGTACTTCTGAGCATGGCTGGCCACCTGCGTCGGCGTCCTCGTCTGCACGAAGTTGCGCGAGATGTTCCTCTAGTCCCCCTTGTCGTACTTCTTCAGGCCTAGCAGGAACAGCCTGGAGGAAGAACAAATGCATGGTCTTCTTCAGTAACTAGGAGTATTGATCATGAGATCCTCGATCTAATAACACTAATAAAGCCTAGAATCATCACACACCAAACTAGTAAGCTTGTCTTAATTCATACTGAACAAAGACAAAATTCAGTTTTAGATCGCAGTTCTTGATGGTTGAACCGTTCCAATTTCCAAGATTTTATAAGCTAAGCATAGCCATCTGATGATGCAAAGCCTACTGAATGATTGAGAATTTCAAGAACGAACATTTATCACACTAGTGATGAGCAGAGCAATCGCTCTCACAACTGGAGCTGGAGCTGAGGTGGTGGTCAGTAGAAAACTCACTTGTGCTCCTCCTCGGTCCACGGCACGCCCTTCTTCCGCTCCTCAAGCACCCTCTTCATCTCCATCTCCATCTCCATCGCCTAGCCTAAGTCCAAAGTCACACGCGACACCGCACGCGGATCTCGTCGCCATGGTCCAGTATTTATAGAGCCGGCAAAGAGGGAGGGATGCAGGTCCGATCTCCTACCGTCGGTTGATTGCTATCGGGAGAGGATTGAAGGATGTACCAGCGGTTGAGATTAGTTTGCGCCACGAATCGATGACTTGGCTAGCTAGGGGTCAAGTGCGGGAAGCAAAACGAGGCATACCAGAGTTATGAGAGGCGGTAATCAATCTGATTATTAATTGTGGGCGTCCGGTGGTTGCCGATCGACTGCCAAATAGTTGTATTCGCCGGAAGAAAATTGATGTACTAGTACTATAGACTAGTACCACGCATGCATGCATCCATTAGTAGTATTTGGTAGTACAGCTTGTATTTGGTACAGTACAATACAACTCTGGCAGCGTCTTCCTCAGCCCAAAGACTCTTGCAGGAAAAATTCCATTATGATGACAGAATATCAATCTGTTGCCGCCACAGCCCCCATCGATGTCATCGTCGTCTTAGCAGCAATATCATGGCGATTGAGTTAGTTTAGAGATCATGATCACCATTGTTCATCAAGGGCCTTCCTTACTGCTGCCCTGACGTTTTTCGTGTCCCTGATGATTGCTCTTCCTTCTGGCCATCTTAGATTCTGGTGGTTGCAGACTTGGAGAACTGGTTCCTTTTATGGATCCGATCTTGGAGTCTAGAGATGCGGTTGTGTATAAATGTTCCATTGCCGCATTCGTCAGCACATCAGTCAGAAATAGCTATTGCCAAAAATAGTGCTCGGGGTAATAATAATAATACCCAAAACTTACCAGTTAAGGGTCTGAGGTAGTAGAGATGAAGTTTAATTCTTCCTTAGAATTGTTAAGATGAAGAAATGCTCGGCACGGGGACTACCGATGTATAGAATGGATGTATTCTCTCAAAACATTTATAATGTGGTAATAGAAGTAAGGAACCAGAAACAGGTGACATGGAAAGGCGGCAGGCCTGAGCAAATGCTGCTTGATGCAGCAGCCACGCCACATTCATCACACCCAGAAGCTTCCATCCATTCTTCTTTTTTTTTGGGCAACTTCTTTCATTTGTTCCTGCTAAACTCAATCTGGGTGGGTGTCTGTTAACAGAACCATAGGTGATCACTTCTTTTAACACTAGCACTAAGAGCATCTCCACTCGCGGCGCCCAAACGGCCGCCCAAACGCCTTCCGGACAGGCCGTTTGGGCGCCGTCCGGACTACTTGGCCCATTTGGGCGCCCTCGCTCCCACTCGCGGCGCCTAAATCGCCGAACAAGGTTTTGCAAATTCGAATGTGCCGCCAAAATACACTACGCAAAAATTTGTCGCCAAAATACGCCGGGATTGCCCGGCGTCTGCTTGTCGCCGCCGCCGTCGTCGTCGCCGATCTAGATGTTGTCACTGGGCTGGGGCACGTAGCCATAGCCGGGCTGAGTCATGTCGGGATCATCGTCGACCTGGCCGTCCGCGCCGTGGCCGGTCTCGGCGCCGTGGTTGCCGCCGTTCTCGGGCGGAACGAGCCCAAGCTCTTGCAGGATCGCGGCGCGATACATGTTGTGCGCCGCCCTCGCCAGCGGGTCCAAGTTGGAGACGTCGGCCATCAAGATCATGAAGTCCTGACTCCTCTTCTTGACGGCGGCTTTCTTCTGCTCGAGATTGATCTTGACGTCGGCCTTCTGCATCAAGGTCACCCACCTTGCGTTGTTCTCCTCGCGCCTCAAGCTCGAGTTGGAGCAAACATCGGCGAGGACCTTGTCGATGGACGACTGCACTCTGTCCGTCTTTGCCGCCGCTGCCAAGGCCGCTTTCGCCTTCTTGTTCCCGATTGGCCGCCCCTCCGAGTTTTGGGATCGGCGTTGACGTCGGCGCGGCCGTTCTTGTTCAAAGTCCGCCGGTGCGCCTTCCATGATTCGACCTCGTCGTCGTCCTTGTCGTCGTCCTCGTAGTACTCCTCATCCTCGTCGAAACCCGTCGTCGTCATCCTCCGCCCTGGCGTTGTCGTTGATGATGCCGTCCATGATATGGGCGGTCTCCTACACACAAGGAGCAAGGCCGGTAGCCACACCTCGCCTATGCACACATCTATTGTACATGCCATGGCTACAAAACGCGGGTTCGTACCTGCATGAGCTCCGGGGCGTCGGGAGTCATTCCGTCGATCACATGTGAGGCGCCCGCGTCGAATGAAAGGCTCCGACCGGCGGCCGTTTGGACGGCGGGATCTCTCCGCATCCCGGCGAATTCAGATCGACGGGTGGTTTAGATCCAGATCCTTGGAGGACATGGCAAAGTCTGACAGCACCTTCCATGGCATAGTACCCGAGAAGGCAGTTTATCCCGAGGGATCCATCACACTCGACGTGGTCTTCGGCACGCTCGCTCACTTCAGGAAGGAGTCAATCGACTTCGAGGTGGTCGATTGGCCATCACAGTACCACGCCATATTTGGGCGCCCGACGTTCGCCCGATTCATGGCAGTGCCGCACTACGCCTACCTCATGCTCAAGATGCCAGGACCAAAGGGAGTCATCACCGTACGGGGCGACTTCGAGTGCTCGGACAAGTGCGATCGTGACTTCAGCAAGATCTCCGAGTCCTTCGGCATGCAGCAGCAACTCGAAGAACTGTCGCTCAGCAACGACAAGACCATCTTCCCCGCGAGCAAGAAACCGGCAACCGACGCCGCCTTCAGCACAAACAATGACACAAGGGAGCACCAGGTCCATCCGACTGACGCCTCCAAGACAGTCCTTGTCTCGTCGAGTCTGCCTCCCAAATAGGAAAGCGCGCTCGTCGAGTTCCTACGTGTGTACCCAGGGAACTTGCCGAGCACTCTCTGCAAATCTATCCGGATGCCCGACCCGTCAAGCAGACCATGCGCCGTTTCTCCGAGCCGAAGCGAGTCGCCATAGGGCAAGAGATCGACAGACTACTCCACGCCAAGTTCATCCAAGAAATCAAGAAGTCAGACTTTGTCGCCAACCCAGTCCTGGTAGAGAAGAAGAAGACGAAGATCCTCCGCATGTTCGTCGACTTCACCTCCCTCAACAAATGCTGCCCGAAGGATCATTTTCACCTTCCGCGCATCGATCAGATCATCGACTCGACTGCAGGCTGCGCACGCCTCTCCTTCCTAGATGCCTATTCAGGTTATAACCAGATCAGGATGAAAGTCGAAGACGAACAGAAAACAACCTTCATCACACCCCACGGTGTCTACTGCTACACAACCATGCCCTTCGGGCTCAAGAACGCTGGCGCTACTTACCAGCGCATGATGCAGTCCTGCCTAAAGGACCAGATCGGACGCAACGTCCAAGTCTACGTCGACGACATCGTCATCAAGACCAAGTAAGAGGACACGCTCCTAGAACACCTGCGCGAGACCTTCGCCTCACTCAACCTCTACAAGATCAAGCTCAATCCAACAAAGTGCGACTTTGGCGTACCAGTAGGCCAGTTACTCGGGTACCTCGTATCTGCGCCTGGCATCGAGGCGAACCCCAAGAAGATCGAAACAATCCTGACAATGCCAGCCCCGACCAAGCTTCGAGAGGTTCAGCGCCTAGCCGGCCAAGTCGCAGCGCTCAGCCGGTTCATTAGTAAGCTGGGTGAAAAGGCACTTCCTTTCTACCAGCTGATGAAGAAGACTGACAAATTCGAGTGGACGCCAGAAGCACAGGCTGCCTTTGCCCATCTTAAGTACGTCTTGGCAAATCCACCAGTCCTCGTCGCACCACACGAGAAGGAACCCCTGTACCTCTACGTCTCAGCAACCAACAGGGTGGTCAGCACCGTCCTCGTTGTCGAGCGCCAAGAAGAAGGCCATGCCCACCGAGTGCAACGGCCCGTGTACTACCTCAGCGAGGTGTTGTCCATATCCAAGCAGCGGTACCTGCACTTCCAGAAGCTAGCCTATGGCGTCTTCATGAGTTCACGCAAGGTGGTCCATTACTTCGCCGAGCACCCGATTACGGTGGTCAGCGCTTCAGCAATATCAGACATCCTGACCAACCCTGACGCGACGGGACGAGTCGCCAAGTGGGTCGTCGAGTTGGGTCCGCGGGATCTGAAGTACGAGCACCCCAAAGCAATCAAGGCACAGGTACTTCCAGACTTCACAACCGAGTGGATAGAGACTCAGCTGCCAAATATACCAGACCTGTCCAACGCATGGACCATGTACTTCGACGGCTCCAAGAAATTCGACGGTGCAGGAGCAGGTGTCATCTTGATATCGCCCAAGGGTGACAAGCTACGCTATGTATTGCAGATGGACTTCCCCAGGCCTTCAAATAACGAAGCTGAGTACGAAGCCTTAATTCATGGCATGTGGATGGCCAAGAGCTGTGGCACTACTCGCCTCATGATCTACGGGGACTCGAACCTCGTCGTACAACAAACCATGAAGGAGTGCGACGCTACTGCTGACAACATGATCGCCTACCGGGACCTCTACAACATCCTGGAGGGCAGCTTCGACGGCTGCGAGTTGCGACACATAGGCCGCGAAAGTAACGAAGAAACCGACATGCTTGCCAACCTCGGCTCGACTAAAGCCAAAGTCCCTCATGGGGTTTTCGTCGAGTGCATCAAGTATCGGTCTATCAAGACGAAGCGGCCAGCAGCACCCTCTACATCAGCAGCAGGGACGCGGGACTCGCCAGCAAAGGACTCTGAAGCACCTGACGCGGAAGATCATCACATAGAAGTTCTCCTCATCGAGCCGACATGGACGCATCCCTTCCTCGCATACATGCTCCGCCAGGAGCTACCGGCGGACACGACAGAAGCACGGCGTATCACACACCGATCCAAGGCCTTCACCATCACCAATGGAGAGCTGTACAAGCGCAGCATATCTGGAATCCTGCAACGCTGCATCGACTCAGAAGACGGCAAGACAATCTTGCTCGACATCCACGCAGGCACCTGTGGCCATCACGCCAGCAGTCGCGCCCTGGTCGCCAAAGCCTTTCGCGCCGGGTTCTACTGGCCCACAGCAATGCAGGAAGCTGAAGACATATTCAGAAAATGCCTAGGCTGCCAGAAGTTCGCTACCAAGCCTCACGCACCTGCATCAGAGCTGAAGACGATACCACTCGCCTGGCCCTTCGCCCAATGGGGACTTGACATGGTGGACCCGCTAAAAAATCATCACGGGGTGGACACATACACACCTCCTAGTGGCAGTCGACAAGTTCACCAAGTGGATTGAAGCCGTACCGATAACAAGCTCGACTGCCGCATCTGCAGCGGCATCAAGAAACGACTGTTCGTGCCCCTCAGGCGTGCTGCGGGTGCCTGGGTGGAGGAACTACCCTCCGTCCTCTGGAGCTTGAGGACCACGCCCAACAGATCAACACAATACACGCCGTTCTTCATGGTCTATGGCGCCGAAGCTGTCATGCCCTACGACCTACGATTCGACGCACCTCGCGTGGTCGCCTACGACTAGTCCGACGCCGACGAAGCACTCGAAGACGGCGTCGACGTATTGGACGAAGCCCGGGACATTGCACTCTATCGCACGGGCGTCTACCAGCAGAGTCTCTGCAACTACCATGGTCGTCGACTGCGCGCAAGATCCTTCGTTCCTGGTGACTTGGTGTTACGACTCAAGCAAAAGAAGGTGCACAAGCTCGCCTCCCCATGTGTCGGGGATGTAACCCCGGGTACCCCAGAGTTGATTGTTTTATTGAGTTAATAGAGGAAACAGCAAAAAGATAAAAGAAAAAAAGAGAGAAAGCATAAAAAAGCAGCCTGGGCCGAGTTAAACACTGCCCAGGCCGAGATATCAGCTACTGGGCCGAGATACCGTCGCCTCCGGGCGGTCCGGATCAATCTGCCGCACATTGGGCGGTCCGAGATATTTATTCCGGCTGGGCCGAGGCTCGCCTTACCTCGGTGGGCTGAGACATCCCCAGCAACTCGGGTCGGGTCAGCATCTCCAGCCTCGGAGCAGGCCAACTATCAGCCACCTCGGCGGGCCGAGTTCGCCACCAGCACCTCAGCTGGGCCGAGGCTCCCTCCAGTACCTCGGCTGGGATGAGGCGCTACTCCAGCTTCGGCTGGGGCGACGGCGAGGCGCTGTCTCGGACGGGCTAGCTTCCTTTGCACCCGGAGCATGCCGAAGCAACGCTAGCCCCGGAATGGGCCGCTGCTTCCTTCAGCCTCGGGACGGACCGAGACTCGCTCGACTTCGACCGAGACAGTAGCGATCCGCGCCTGGGAGCGACCGAGGCACTGCCTCGACCTCGCCCGGTTGCTCTACGCTCTACGACCGGCACCCGCGGCGCCAGCCTCGGACGAACCGAGATTCCTTCGCCTCGGATTGTACCTAGTTGCCCCAGACCAGATCATCCCCAACCGAGACTGCCTCCAGCTCCCTCGACGAGTACAAGATGCCATCTGCCACCTCCAGGAGGCAAGCACAAGCGGACAAGATGATGACACACAGGCTGCGTGGCTACAGTGCCCATGATGTGACGAGAGTACGCCTCCATGACATAGGCAACAGTGTTGACTAGACCCCAATAGTCTTTTAAGCTACAGTGTGTGTATAGTGACTTGCGGGCCACCCCTTGTCCCCTGGGCTTTCCCTATATAAGGAGCACTAGGGGAACGCTCCCAGCACGACGCCCCTGCGCGGGCTCGCTCTCTTTTCTCCCTCCGCTCCCGTGGAGCTCCTCCTAGCTAAGACCTCTTAGAAGCAGCATACACACAGCTCAAGGAGCATCTGTACCAATCACATATGAGAGAAGAATACACCGAATAGGCTAGATGCTGCAGTAGGGGTTTTATCTCTCACGAGAGCCCCGAAGCAGGGTAAATCCCCGTGTTGATCTGTTCTTCTGTGTGCGCTCTTCAGTGCGCTATCTCTCCCCGAATCCTCTAGCATGCATCGGCCCCAAACTTAAGCCTACCCCTAGGCATCTGTTGTTTCATACCACGACAGTTGGCGCCCACCGTGGGGCTGACAGTGGCGCTTGCTGGATCAATTCGGACGGGACCTTCGTCATCAACGTGGGGACTCAACATCGCCATTGTCCCCCGCGCTCTAGCTTGCCGCTGTGAGCAGAGGCTAGCGCTGCCTCCACCAAAGGACATCATCGGCAGATCCCGGATGAGAAAAGTGACTCGAGGACTCAACTTCGGCATCGTCCCCGTGTGTTAACTCATTTTCGAGTTGACTACAGTTCGAATCCGAGATATGCTGGTATGCTGGTAAATCCGAGGTATACTGGAAATCCGAGATATGCTGGTATGCTGGTAAATCCGAGGTATGCTGGAAATCCGAGATATGCTGGTATGCTGGTAAATCCGAGGTATGCTGGAAATCCGAGATATGCTGGTATGCTGGTAAATCCGAGGTATGCTGGAAATCCGAGATATGCTGGTAAATCCGAGGTATGCTGAAAATCCGAGATATGCTGGTGTGCTGAGAAAATCCGAGATACCCTGGAAAAATCCGAGATACCCTGGAGAAATCCGAGATACCTTGGAAATCCGAGTTAAGGCTTGGAGATCCGAGTTAAGCTTGGGAAATCCTAGATAGGGCAGGAATCCGACATATGTTGGACAAATCCGACATATGTTGGTCAAAGCAAACGTACAGGTGGCTCAAACCAGGATATTGGTGGATCAGACCAACATGTTGGTAACCAGGCCGGCACAAGCGTCTTCTTCGACTGCTCCAACAATACTGCCTCGTGAATATTAATTATATGTCTGCATCACGCTTTTAGATAGTCTCAAACAGTGCTCGGGGACTGCCCCCCCTTTTCTGCTATGCTTAGTTGTTTTCCTCGGGGTCAAGATGTCTTGACCCGGGGACTGGCTGGTCAGTCAGTTTTGCTTTTTCTCCTAGATCTGTAAAGTATCTCGGGGACTCGGTTGAGACCGAATCTGTCTCTGTTTGCATAGTTTTGCTGCTAGACTTATTTTTGTTTGTTAAATGAAGTTGATGTCCCGTTTAATATTCATTACATATATGCCTGTACTAACGTTGAAAGGTGGCATCGGTTTTATCGAGAGAATATTCATCCCTAGATCATGGTTTTATTGGCTGTCTCGGGTTACCCAAAATATCATAGCATTATCGGTATTCTCCAGATCGCCGTTTATTTCGGTTTGCAGTTAATTCTCAACATCACCTCATATCTCAAATCGCCGTTTATTTCGGTTTGCCAAGATATCACGGCATTTGTCTCATATCATCGAGCGTCTCATAATTGCTATCTTTATCAGCTTGACCAATTATCATGGTTCTTCAATTATCCAAGCTTACCAGAGTATCATATCATCATTATCTCGGAACAATGAGTCAAAAGGTATCTGATCTCACTGAGTGTTACGTGTTGAGAAATGTCTCAGCTCGTCATCTGACAAATGCCCATGAAGGCAAAATGTCAGATTTAGCCATTGACGGCTATATGTTGGTTCAGCTAAGGCTGCCAGCATATCTTTCCGGTAAAAACCGGCATAAGGCAATTATCCATGATGGCAAAATGCCAATTCAGCCAGTGACGGTTATATGCTGGATCAGCTAAGGCTGCCAGCATATTTGTGCGGTAAAAGCCCAGATTGGCTAAAAACCGACATATGAGATATCCCCAGAGGGGCCGAGA